>CM077084.1:85765642-86365642 GCA_039513925.1 Platanthera zijinensis | reverse complement strand
AGAGACTTGTCTTTTGATCTTCGATTGTTGTCATAAAGTGAGAACACTCTAGACACTCGATCTTTTCTTTGCCGATTCTAATTGCTTCGTTTTTTAATTTTTCTAAATCTTTTTTTATTTTCTTATTTTCGGCCCTTAAGGCATTTTTCGCAGAAATCGTGTTTTCTAATTTATTAACTAAATTTTCATAAATTTGAAGAAGTTCATAATATGTAGGTGGGGTTACCTCAGTGTCGCTCTGGACAATGGATTCATCATCAGATTCTTCTTGGCTCTTTCCCATGAGGCACAGATTTGCCTCATCATCAATCCCTGAATCTGAGGTGCTTGAATTATCAGATCCATTCTCATCCCAAGTAAGCACCTTCAGTACCTTCTTCTTTCCTTTGTATCGGCTTTCTTTCCCCTTCTCTTCCTTATAAAGTCTCGGGCAGTCTCTCTTCAGGTATACAGGTTTGTGGCAGTGATAGCATTCCGGCTGGGACTTCTCATTGTCGCTCTCTATCTCATTCCCTGGCTTGTTCCACCTCCTTCCTTCTCCAGCTCCTTTCTTCAGGAATTTCTTGAACTGTCCCTGTTTTTTAGGGTTCTTCATGAATTTATTGAACTCCCGGACGTAGAGACTTTCCTCCTTATCCTCCTCAGAATCTTCCGCAGCATTTCTTTCACGTGCTGCCTTCAGTATCTGTCCCTTCTTCTTCATATCCTTTGGATATTCCTCTGCTTGAATCTTCAATTCCACCTCATGTGTTTTGAGGTTTCCGATGAAGCTATCTATCTCCAGGATGCTGATTTCATGAGACTCAGCAATCGCAGTCACCTTAGGATTGAAGCGTGGAGGCAAAGATCGCAGGATCTTCCTCACCAGATCACTATTTGGAAAGTTCTTTCTGAGAGACTTTGAAGCGTTGACAATCTTGGTGAAACGCATGTACATGCTATCCACATCCTCATCAATCCCCATCCGAAACTGTTCATATTCATATTCGAGTCGGAACAGCTTCGACTCCTTAACCTGCGATGTACCTTCATGAGTAAGCTCTAGCAGTCGCCATATATCAGAAGCAGTTTTACAGTTGCAGATTCTATTGAATTCAGTTTTGTCCAAGGCGCAGAATAAAGCATTAATGGCCTTGGCATTATTTGTACACCTTAACTTATCTGCATCATCTCACTTATCTCGTGGTTTTTAGATGATGGTATCACCAACCGTGACAATGGGAGCAGTGTACTTTGTCTATACCATGGCCCATACATCCATGCTATGATTCATTAGAAAAATTTTCATATGTGCCCTCCGGTGACTATAGTCACTCCCCATAAAGAGTGGAGGATGACTCACACCTTGTCCCTCAGTGAAAGTGTGCTCAGTGTTGGTCATCTTACTTCAGCTTATTTAGCATATTGGAAGTAACCTCGCTCTGATACAACTTGTTGGATCTAGTGGCCAACCTTAGAGGGGGTGTATAAGGTTTGTGAACGTTTATTGAATTTAGAATTTTCACAGGCCAAAAACAATAGCAGAGAAAAGAATTTCATTGCATTAAATGAATAATAGAAAACAGTACAAGATGAGTATACATCAAAACTTGATCTTCATGGCGTCGAAGATCAGAGATGAAGAGAATAAAGATTCTTTTGGTTTATATATCGACCAAACTTTGATCGGTTGACTCTCACCCTTTCCCTCCTGGAAAGGCATTCAAGCCCACTCTTCACCTTCACACAAGGAAGGGTCTTAGAGCCCACTCTTCACCTCCACACAAGGGAGGGTCTTAGAGCCCACTCTTCACCTCTACACAAGGGAGGGTCTTAGAGCCCCACTAGATCCTCCGATCTAGATGTCCCAAATCCCGGGACGATTTACCGTAGAATCCTTCCCAGATTCCGACGACCCTCTCCGTTCGATTTTCCTCACCGACAACTAAACAGAAAAGGAGTACAAAATTAAAAGTATAGATGATAAGAAAATGAAGTTCTCCCTCTTAAAGACTTCTCCAGTGTGTGATCTACGACCAGTGCTTGAGATCTTCATTAGCTAGCAACCGGTCGGTTCTCAGCGGTTGATGAAGATTCTGAATAGCCGGAGTTCTTCATTCATGAATGGGAGGGAGAAGGCTTCCTTCAACTTTGATGAAGACAAGTGGAGATGGGCGCAAGGAGGTGGCCAAAATCTTGAGTTCAGAAACCCTTCGTCAAAATTCGTCTTGGAGACATAATGACAACAAGAAACACAACGGATTTTATACGTCCTCATGAAAATAGGCTACCGTCGGCGGTAAGACTAGCGCATACGGTAGTTTCGTGCGCTTGTTGTGCCAGTTGTCCTCCAAAATTGGAAAATAATCTTCGCAACGATCTTTTGCCTTTTCATTTGAGCTAGCATCGCGCGGTAGTGCCTACCGCCGCGTGGTAACATAGGATGCGACGATCCTGAAAAGACAACATCTATTTGACATAGCTAGCACCGCGCGGTAGGTGCTACTGCCGAAATCTTCCAGAGTGCTAGGCCCAAATAAATCGTTCAGTTAACGCCTGCGATAATCCAGTCGTCTAGCGATAGCATTGAACTCGATGTTTCTGCCTTCGATACTCTTCGAAGACCTAGCACAGCACGGTAGAGCTAGCACAAAAACCATCCAGAGCACTAGGTCTAAATAAATCATCGTGTTAGCACCTGCGGTAGTACTAACGCCTGGCGGTAGCCTAGAGTCTCAACGTTCTACCTTCGAAACTCGTTGAGAGCTAGCGCGGCGCGGTAGTGCTAGCGCCTGGCGGTATCCTAGAGTCTCGACACTTCTTCTCTCGATGTTTATCGACTGACTAGTGCGGCACATTAGTGCTAGCGCTTGGCGATAGCCAAGAGTCTCGACACTTCTTCTCTCGACGTTCTTCGACGGGCTAGCGCGGCGCGTTAGTGCTAGTGCCTAGTGGTAGTATTCATATGAGCCTTCTCTGTTGCTTGCACCTAACAACCTGCACACTCTATCAACATACAACATGATCAAATACAACCGGGGATTTGATATTCTCAAACACAGAGAATGTGAAACATCGGTTCCAACACACGTATTGGCCTCTTTTCTATCGTTGGATGTAGTAATGCTTGATGCTTATGATGATGAGCCATCCCAGGTTGATGCCTTTAGAAATTTCTTCTTTTCTTTCCCATTGTGTCGCTTCTCGTTATGTTCTTTCAGGTACTTTAGGCACTAGCTTTTGATGTGGTTGATCCTCCTATAGCGGAAGCATTCCGGTGGACCGCGTTCATCTTCATCATCAGTCACTTTCTCCTTCTTGGAAGATGATCCTTTTATCCTTGCATTCTTGTTGAAATATTTGCCGAAGGACTTTCTCCTCTCTGGATTCATCAAGAATCTCTTAAAGTTCTTTACGAAGAGGATTTCTTCGTCCTCCTCATCATCGGTTATGTCTTCTTTTCATGACTTAAGTTTGAAGACTTTCTTCTTTGGCTCCTTATTGTATTCCTTGTTTTGGATTTTGAGTTGGACCTTTTGGGTTTTTAAGTTCCCAAAAATGCTCTCAATCTGGAGTTATCACAGATCATGTGATTTTTAGATTGCGGTCACCTTTGGGTTGAACTTTGGAGGAAGTGACCGAATGATTTTCCGCACTAGATTTTCATTAGAGAAGGTTCTCTCTAGAATTCTTGAAGTGTTGACAATCTTCGTGAATCATGTGTACAATGAATCAACGTCCTCGCCTGCCTCCATACAGAATTTCTCATATTCCGACTTGAGTTGGAATAACTTTGAATCTTTTAACTGTGAAGTACCTTCATGCATTAGTTCCAAAAGATTTCAAATATCATAAGCAGTTTCACAAGCACAAACTCTATTAAATTTGGTCCTATCTAGAGCACAAAATAAAGCGTTATGCTTTAGCATTATTTTTTCACCTAGCTTTATCCCCCTCATCCTACTTATACTTAGGTTTGTCTATGTTAACTTCTCCTACGATATAAGTAGGAGTCATATACCGTGTTTCTATCATATATCGAGGAAGCGGTCGCATCGGCCGCTCCTTCCCATCTGCCGGCGAGCAGCCGAGGGAGCGGCCGAGTCGGCCGCCCCACCTCGACTGCCGCTGACGGTCCCCCCATCGTCGGCGAGATCGGCGGTGATTTTGTCGGCCTCCTGTGGAAGTCCATCCCCGCTGTCCAATCATTTGGAGTTTTTCCCCGCCATATGATTCGCGTGAAATAACCCACTAACTATCGGGTTAGTGGGGGAATTTCGTTTATAATTTAATAATTTATTTAGGGTACAAATAGCGGGATTAATTATCGTAATGCGCACCCCTAAATTATAGGAAAAATATTAATTTTGGCTGTTATGGTGTACGGATAGCCGCGTAACCACCATAACCACCCCCTGGAGGCTATAAAAGGAGCCTCATGCCTCCTCATTTCACACCTTTTTTTCTGAGTCTTCTTCTTCCTTAGGTAGAAGCTCTGCCAAATTCCTCCTACGAGCAGCACCCGAGCCGCACTAGAGCCGCACTCAAGCCGCACCCGAGCCGTGTACGAGCCACGTTCGAGCCACCTGACGAAGCCCAGTCTCGTAGTTTCCAAGTGACCTTCGCAACCATAAGTTCAAGTGCTCCGCTCCCATATTCAGAGTCATTGGGACGCTCAGCAAAGCCCATAGTTGCAAAGCGCAGTTTGTAACAAACTACCGGCGCGACGGCCTACCGTCCACCGCGTGCGAAGTATTCTCTCATGTGGTTTTTTACCTGATATAGGGGTTTTCCACGTTAAAACTGCGTGTGTACGATCAATCTACTTCATTTACTGTCTGCATGCTCGACCGTTCCAAGAGCTAAGACAGTCCAGATTATTCCGGTCTGACCGGAACGTCGAGTTAGACCACAACACGTATCAAACTTTTTAGTGCCTTTGTGTGGGATCAAACCTGGGTCATCCGCTTGATAGGCAGGAATACGTATGTATAGGAATAAAGAATCAAGAATTTAGTGGAGTCGTCGGGCAACAGGCATTGACATATCGACCTCGGCGTGAATAAAGGAAGTTGTTTGTGCATTTTCAATTTAAATATCCTTTTAGCTAACCTTTAACATCTAACTCAAAAACTTTAAATAAAATATTCTTGGGAGACACCCCTTGGTTATCTTTATTTTCTTATTTTTAAATATATTTTTTTACATATTATTTTCTTCTTACTTAGTTTTTAGATATTGTGGACAATTTTTATTTTTTAGTGTGAGGACATTTTCTTATATTTTGTTTTTATTAAAATGTAAAATATATATAAGATTTCCAAAAACAAAAAATAGAAAATTTTCTAAAATTCACCTGTGAAAGGACTTTATTGGACTTTCATCCTACAAAACAACATAGTACCTTGAGAGCACATCATGGGTATTCCTTGGGAAGTGTAACAAATAAATAAAAAATTATTTATGTTTTTAGGAAAATATATAAAAAATCTAAAAGATAAAAAAACTTATTGAAAATCTTCTATACAAAGTTAGTTTCTAATATATTTTTCTATAAATCTTAAAATATTATATTTCTCCTAATCTTATTTTTATTTGAGTTTAATTAATTCTTAATTATGAGTTTTGTTTATTAGCTTTAAAAAGAGTTTTTTTTGTATTTTTATTTTATATGTCTATTCATAATTTGTTAGACTTAACTTTTAGATTAATTTAATGAATTTTTTATTATCTTGATTTGTTTAGAATATTTCTTAGTTTTAAATTTTCTGCTTAAAATATCATGAATCAATTTTATAAAAATTATGCTAAAAATCTTTAGATCATATGTCATGGAATGAGATGTGAAAATTCATAATTCCTAAATATATGCACCCAAGGTTTTAAAAGATTATTTGTCATGGAGATGAAATAATAAAATTCATCACGCCTAAATATTTACATTTTGAGAAGTTTTAGAAAAGAAGAAAGTTCTTACAAGGATTATGTCTTGGAAATTAGAGGATAAAATTCATCATTCCCTAAACATATACACGAGACCTAATCATCAAAGAAAAAAGTTGCATGCACCCTTTTAGAGAGGATGACATAAATCTTTTGGATTTAAGTTAAATCAAATAGTGAGGTTCACCACTTAAAGTAAGTTTAGGGGTTTTGGCTGATCGAGAGATCTTAATCGATCAACCTAAGGTTTGTTGGATCGTGCAGTGCCCTTAAAGGGGTGATAAAGGTTTTTAAACAAGTTTAAACTTACAACAAAGAATTAAAAAAATTATGTTTTTTGTTAATATCTTCAGCAATAGTGATATAGTCAGGTGATAGTAACATAAATTTTATTTTCTTTTTAAAACCTCAGATTAAAAAGTCGTAGACACACAATTAAAGACACTTCCCTCTAGTGGCTCTAAAAATAACATGATCTATATAAATTTATAAAATAATGAAATCTTGGTTATTATGCTTAATGAAGTGTGTGATGTCGACACTTCCCATCTTATATTTGTGCTTTAATAAAAATGATGTTAGTCATTCATACCAAGTACGTAACGCTTGTTTTAACCCATAAATGCCTTTTCCAACTTATAGACATGATTAGAAAATTAATCATTTATAAATCAGGGATTGTTCAACATAGACTTCTTCTTTAATTATCTCATTTAAAAATGCATTTTTTTATCCATTTGAAATAATTTAAATATTTTATAAGTCGCAACAACTATTAAAATTCTAATGGATTCTAAGCGAGCAATAGGTGCAAAAGTTTTATCAAAATTTATCTCCTCGATTTGAGAAAAATCTTGTGTTACTAGTCTACTTTTATTTCTAGTAATCTGAGATTCACTATCTAGTTATTTTTAAAAACCAATTTACGCCTACAACTGGATGGTTTGATGGTCTTTTTGCTAGTTTTCAAATCTCATTACGTTCAAATTGATTTAATTCCTTATTCATAGCAATAAACAAAAATTCATCATTTAAGGCGGCGGAAATATTTTTCAGTTCAATTTCAGAAACAAAGCATATATTTGATAAAGTTTCATGTAAAGAACAGTGAGTCGTTACCCTTTTAGATGGTTCTCCAATGAAAAGCTCTCTTGGATGGTCCTTTGAGAATTTCAATATGCTTGGCAGCACGATCTCTTCTTATACTTCTTTCTCTTCATCAGCATCAAGCGGTGTCCTCAAGCTCTAAAGGGGAAGAGGGTTCCTTAGTGTCCCACCACTCTAGGATCTACACACTAAGCAAATTTATCAAATTTGACATGAATGGACTTTTCGACCATTTTAGATTTTTTATTAAATATCATATATACTTTACAAGCTGAAGAGTATCCAATAAATATTTCATCATCAGATTTTTCATCAAATTTTCCTTGCGCAACTTTGGTGTTTAAAATAAAAAATTTACATCCAAAAACATGAAAGTAAGACGCATTAGGTTTCTTTTGATAATAAAGCTCGTATGGAGTTAATTTCAAAATTGGGCAAAACATGACTCGATTTATTATATAACATGAAGTGTTTACTGAAAGTCTTTAGTTTCAAGGATAGTTAAACAACTAGAGGGGGGTGAATAGGTTTCTTAGTATTTTATGACTATCTTTTCTTTTGGTGTGTTGTGATTAAGTTATATATTGCTTTCAAGATAATCACACAAAGCACACACAAGATTTATAGTGGTTCCCCAGATTATGGGTACGTCCACTGTCCCTCCCACCTTTCTAATAGCTTATTAGACAAGGCACTTCTCCAAATCTAGGCTCCTCAGATCTTACACCACAGATCCCTCTAGATCTCTCAGTCTCCTCTAAGACTTACCTCAGGCACAAAGCCCTACCTCAGATCTAAGACTGGATCCCATAGCTTAGTGATCCAAAGATCACCTACCTCAAACTTGAGCACAAGTTCAACACTCAGGCTAGGAGGATAGCCCTACCTCAGAGAGAATGACACTCCTATAGCCCAAGCACAAAGGCCTTACCTCAGATCCACAGGAGGTGTTGGATTTTACTAGATGGCACATCACTTGTGCGCGCAGCAGAAATAAGGAACAAGAAAACCCAAAAGAAGTTTGGATCTAGCAATGGACACGTATCAAGAATAAAGTGTTGTAAATAAAAATTTACCTCTGTGGGATTGAGTCAATACTCAACCTAGATGCTCTATAAAATCAGCCGATCACTTTGTGTCTACAGTCCTTAGTGCAGAATAGTGTCTGCACCTCTACAGGAAATCCACACGAACGGGAGAACCCGTAGAGTCTTGTCACACAAGACTTTAGGTAGGGAGAAAAAGCTTTGCGTCTTCAATGACTGCTAGGTCAGTTACAGAAGAGGCAGCGACGACATTCGTCGGAATCAGGCTAAGCGGCAGCGACGGGATCGGCGGAGGCAGAACAACTTACGTCAGCCTTTTAGGTCTCGGGTCTTTCGCATAGTGCAGCTCTTGTGCTTTGACAGAATGAATAGTTACTTCAGAAACCCTAAAATCTTCTATTTATACCCAAAGGGATAAACAGAATGCCATGTCGCTATTTTTAGACCAAGGACTTAGAATCCAGCGTTTTCGACCAGACAACCCTTATCTCGACGAATCGTCGAGTATACAAACTATACTCGACAAATCATCGAGTATCCATAAGATATTCGACGAATGGCATTGAGTGAACTCAACACTCTCAGCTTAAAACCCGTTGAATCAACATTTGAATAGACGATGGCGTTGAGTAGACTCAACGCACTCAACGCCTAAGTGCCAGATTTGTCGAGTCAACCTTTAACTCGACAAAGGCATTGAATGAACACAATACACTCAACGCCTGAGACTCAGACTCATCGAATCAACACCTTGACTCAACAAATCATTGAGTGAACTCAACACACTCAACGCTTAAGTGACATACTCAAAGAATTAACTCTTTGACTCAGCGAATCATTGAGTAAAATCAACACACTCAACGCCATAATTCGACGAGTCAACACTTGACTCGACAAAAGCGTTGATTGGTCTCAACGCACTCGATGCTTCCAAAGCCTGGTTGTGCTCAGACTTTTCCACTCATCATATGAGCAAATCATACTAAGCCTTCTCCCAATTTTTCCAAACGTTCTTATGTGTGACCCTGATAGGCTCATACTGCATTGGCAGTGAGGTTACATACTTGATCACTTCCAGATCACAATGGTAACACCAACAGTCTCCCACTTGATCTTGAAAGCATCAAACAAAAGCTTTGCAAACAATGAGCGGCATCAAGCAATGCATCATTGCTCCCCAAGCAATAAGAGTTTAGAACTCAAAAGCCATCATGACCAATGTATCAGTGTTGTCATATCCCTTCGTCCCTTACATTCGGATAGAACTAGAGGTATAGACCGTGTCACCCTCATAATCGTTCAATCCTAGTCTCCTGATCTAGAATGGAATTCCAGAAATTGGTGAGCCCAATATCATATATTGACTCAACCAAGCATGATCATGCATTTCTCAGTCCCATTCCATCAAGGGGTCCATGGATGCAACTCCTGTCATATAGGAGGATAAATCCCATCTCTACTCACACGCAAACACCGAAATGATTCGTAATGTACCCAATAACCACCTTTATCATCCAACTTTCTCAAGACTGGACTTTTGATAGCATCAAAGCACGCTCTTCCTCACTTGATGAATGCTGTGAATTGAGGTCAAAGGACCACAAACACCATTGCCACTTGAGCCATACTTGTGATACGTTCATATAACAATCCACAAAGTATTCTCATGGTGGGTCTGTCCAGTACAACTTGTTCACTAACAAGTATACATGTGATGACTTGATATCACAATATCATGACCTGTGAGAACCGTTCATCAGTCAACGCACATACTAGTCTTAATATGTCATCATCTCCCTTAGCTTCTAAGATGACACTCGACCAGGAACTATTTCAGAATGAAGCTTCTAATAACATAGGCTTTCACATTCAAGTCACCACTTGACTCCTATGGAAGCAAACATTCTAAGGGAATTTATTATGTTAAATTACTCTATCACAATAGAAATAAATTTACAAATAAAAGAACTTGCCAAAATATATAAATGAAATGTATATAGTACTCTATTAATCAAAGAAATTATTACAGCCAACAAAATATAACCCATAAGACTCCAACTAGAGTTGATCATTAAGGTATTGCATACCAATAGATCAACATGACTATTGTGCTTTCTCTGTGCGAGAGGCTTTGTCAGTTGATCTGCAATATTCTCCTCAGTCGGCACTCTGCAAATGCTCACATCTCCTCGATCGACAATCTCTCGAATAAGATGGAACTGTCGAAGTATATGCTTGGAGCGCTGAAGAGATCTAGGTTTCGAAGCAAGTGCAATTGCATCGTTGATGCTAGGAACTACATCTAACTCGTCGATGAATTTCCTAATCTGTATAGCCTCCTTCTTTGTATTTGCTGCAGCGATATACTCGGCCTTAGTTGAAGAATCGGCAACTGTCTCCTTCTTGGAACTCTTCCAGCTAACAGCACCTCCATTTAGTCAAAATATGAACCCTGACTGAGACTTTGAGTCATCACTATTAGTTTGGAAGCTAGCATCCGTGTAACCTCTTACAATGAGCTCTTCCTCTCCATCGAACACCAAGAACGTATCCTTAGTCCTTCGTAAGTACTTCAGGATATTCTTGATGGCTATCCAGTGACCATTACCAGGATCAGACTGATACTTGCTAGTCATGTTTAAGGCATAATAGACATCGGGTCGAGTACATATCATTGCATACATGATTGACCCAATTTATGAAGCATATGGAATCAACTTCATGCGGTCCTTATCTTTACAAGACTTAGTACATTGATCCTTAGAGAGACTCACACCATGATACATAGGTAAGAATCCTTTCTTGGACTCAAGCATGTTGAACCGCTTCAACACCTTATCAATGTATGTACTTTGGGTCAAACCCAACAACTTCTTCGATCTATTTATATAGATCTTAATATCAAGTATATAAGTCGCTTCACCCAAGTCCTTCATAAAAAAGCAGCTCCCTCGGCTATTCTTAACAACTTGTAGGGTTGGTATGTCATTCCCGATCAGCAGTATGTCATCTACATACAATATCAGAAAGACAACAATTCTCCCACTATCCTCTTGTAAACACACGGTTCATCCTCATTCTTGATAAACCAAACTCTTTGATCTTTTCATCAAAATGAAGATTCCAACTTAGAGAAGCCTATTTTAATCCATAAATAGACCTCTACAGCTTGCAAATTTTAGTGGCTTCACCTGGATATACAAAACCCTCAGGTTGTGTCATATACACTTCCTCAAGGAGGTTTCCATTTAGGAAAGCCATTTTGACATCCATCTGTCAGATCTCGTAGTCATAATATGCAGCAATAGCAAGAAAAATTATGATGGACTTAACCATGTCAACAGGGGAAAAGGTCTCATCATAGTCAATATCATGAATTTGCTTGAAACCCTTAGCCACCAGTCACCCTTTAAATGTCTGTACATTCTCATTCTTGTCGGTTTTCTTCTTGAAGACCCACTTGCACCCTATAGGTCATACCCCTTCATGTGGTTCCACCATGGTCCAAACTTGGTTTTTATACATGGAGTTCATTTCAGATTTCATGGCCTCAAGCAACTTCTCGGAGTCTGGTCCACTCATAGCCTCTTGGTAGGTTGCAGGCTCATCACTATGATCCATAAGCAACACATAACCTATTTGAGACACGAGAAATCCATATCTCTTAGGCTCAAACCTTGGTCTACCAGATCTATGTGGAACTTGTGTTTCTTGAGCAAGCTCTCCAGCTACAACAACTTGTAGTCCTGTCTTAGGTTCCAATTTCGGTTCATTCACAGTTTGTGGTTCGTGAACTTCTTCAAGTTCTATCTTGGTAGTCTTTATACTTAAGAACTTTTTCTCAAGAAATACACAAGTCCTCACGACAAACACTTTGCCCTCGGTCAGTAGGTAGAAAAAGTACCATTTAGTTTCCTTAGGATACCCCATAAGAAAACACTTATCTGATTTGAGTTCCAGCTTGTCAGGTATTTGACGTCACGCGTATGCCTCACATCCCCAAACCTTAATGAATGATATACTAGGATGTTTCCCAGTCCATATCTCATATGGTATCTTAAGAATCGCTTTCATTAGAGCACGATTTAGTGTAAAAGAAGAAGTTTCTAGAGCAAAACCCCAAAAGGAAATAGGCAAATCTGCATGACTCATCATCGACCGTACCATGTCTAATAGAGTACGATTCCTCCGCTCAGACACACCATTATGATGCGGTGTTCTAGGTGGAGTGAGCTATGATAAAATACCACACTCTTTCAGATGATCACGAAACTCATGACTTAGGTATTCGCCACCTCAATCAGATCGTAGTGCATTAACCTTTTTACCCAGCTTGTTCTCTACTTCATTCTTAAACTCTTTGAACTTTTCAAAGGTCTCAGATTTGCACTTCATAAGATACATGTATCTGTATCTACTGAAATCATCAATAAATGTAATAAAGTAGAAATACCTACCTCTAGCCATAGAACTCATGGGTCCATATACATCACTATATATTATACCCAAGAGATCATCATCCCTCTCATTGAAACCAGTGAAAGGGACCTTTGTCATCTTGCCTAACAAACAAGACTCGCATCTCTCAGATGATTCATAATCAAATGAGTCCAGTAGTCCATCTCTATGGAGCTTAGATATGCATTTCTCATTTATATGGCTCAAACGACAATGTCAAAGGTACGTAGGGTTCCAGTCATTCGTTTTTAGTCTTGTAGTATTTTTTATATTACAGATCTGATGGTCTAAGTTCAAAATATATAAACCATTAAACATTTAGGCTATACCATAACAAACATCATTCTTAAATATAGAACAACAATTGTTCTTAATAACAAAAGAAAGTCCAATCATGTTCAAACATGAAATAGATATAATATTTCTAGTTATGGAAGAAACATAATAATAATTATTAAGTTCTATTACAATCCCACTGGGCAAAGAAAGATGGTAAACACCCACGGTGACTGCAGTAACTCTTGCTCCATTGCCAACACGTAGGTTCACCTTCCCTTTACTCAGCAATCTTCTCCTTCCCAGTTCCTACACATTTATACAAATGTGAGAATCACATATGGAATCCAATATCCAGAATGAAAGAGCAGAAAAGTTTATCTCTATAACATAGATACTTGAAGCGGAAGTCATACCTCCCTTCATCTTGTGCAGACCCTCAATGTATGAAGGACAGTTCCTCCTCCAATGACCAGCCTTGCTACAGTGGTGGCTTTTCCCTTCTTTAACAATGCCTTTTTTAGTGTTGAAGACTTGGGCTCCAGAGCAAACTTAGGTCCTACCTTCGTCTTCTTGAATCCCTTGGCCTTGCCCTTGCCTTTATGCACCATTAGTACGGGGCTAGTAGGCATGAATTTCTTCATATTGATCTCGGTAGTTCGCAACATACCTAGGATCTCGAGCAGTGTCTTGTCTATTTCATTCATGTTAGAGCTTAAGACAAACTGCTCATAACTGTCCGACAACGATTGCAGGATCAGGTCTGTGGCCTACTCTTGGCCCAGAGGGAAGCCTAATCTCTCAAGGTTCTCTATATACCCAATCATCTTGAGTATGTGAGTCCCTACTAGGTACTGAGCTCCCATCTTACACTGGAACAATGCCTTAGTGACGTCAAACCGCTCTTGACGAGCTTTCCCTTGAAATATTTTCTTGAGATGCTTGTCAATTTCCTTGCGATCCATGTTCTCATGTTGATTTTAGAGCTCAGAGTTCATGGTTGCTAGCATGAGGCATTCGACATCTAAGGAGTTATCAAGATACTTTTTATAAGCATCCTTATCAGAACGGAACGCATTCCCGGTAGGCACTTCAGGGGATTCCTCTTCGAAAACATAGAGCTTTCGCTCTTGCCTGAGAACAATTCTCAAGCTCCTGTACTAGTCTAAATAATTCGTACCACTCAGCTTCTCCTTCTCAAGGATGGCTCTGAGGGACAGGGTGGAGTGTGAACCACTTGCCATGAAAATTCTACAAGGATCAATGCAAAGTAAAATCAGTACTACATTTCAAAATACATTTTATTTATTTCAATTAGGACTTTAATCAAAATACTCTCACTATTTTTATCAAACTGATAACCCTCGATATCAATTCGAAGAGTTTATGCGAGTAACTATCTTAGTGAACAAGATCCATATTTCACTAACACTATGAGCCAACTTTGGCTTTTCTCTCACAATATAGCTATTTAGGTAGGCAATGCTTGCTAATTGCATCACAATACAACACCTGTATGGCTGGTGAATAATTCTTTATTCATATCCATCATTTGGTGCATGCCAACCCTATGCCTCTGGGCACTCAACCTTTGAAGTCATCCAGTTAAGTTTGACCTGATGTCAATAGTGGGATATCACATTTATCCGCTCGCACCCTTACCAAGATAGATTAATGCACCTTGCTTTGGCAAGCTCACACTTCATCGATCGAGGCAAGAAGAGTGTCATCCATCGAAAGGCATCCGAATACTTAATATTGCTTAAGGGATTTTAAAATAATTGATTAACACTTAATCAAGGTTAATAATTAACCAATGTCCACATTCACAAAATAAAACTAATAGCAATCAGAATCCAAATGCATCCCAGATGTGCACAAGGAAATCATCAACACTTGATGAATTGGGCTAAATCTGAACATCTAGAACCCTTCTAAATCTTCAGATCTACATGCACTGGACATGAGCAACACTAACCCCACTTAGACAGTAGATAAGCTCGTCTCTCTATGTGAGATTCAAAATCAAACATATTTGGTTTCATAAACCAACAAGAGGGGCGGTTACTGTCAATGAGTAACAAGGATATCAACTATGATATCAAAGCAAAATCACATGTGTTCTTGGCGGAATCCTAAGAATAGATTTGGGCATTTAGAACATTTCTAAATTTCCAGATCTACACGCCATGGATTTAGCACTTCTGATACCATGATTATTGTTGAAACCCCCTCTGATATCACTATTGGGTTTTGCTAGATGGCACAACACTTGTGCGTGCAGCAGAAATAAGGAACAAGAAAACCCAAAAAAAGTTCGGATCTAGCAATGGACATGTATCAATAAGAAAGTGTTGTAAATAAAAAGTTACCTCTGCGGGATTGAGTTAATACTCAACCTAGATGCTCCAGAAAATCAGCCGATCACTTCGCGGCTATAGTCCGTAGTGCAGAATAGTGTCCGCACCTCTAACGGAAATCCATAATAATGGGAGAACACATAGAGTCTTGTCACACAAGACTTCAGGTTAGGAGAGAAAGCCATGCGTCTTCACGGACTGCTAGGTCCGTTACCGAAGAGGCGGCAGCGATACTCTCTGGAATCAGGCTAAGTAGCGGCAACGGGATCGGCGGAGGCGGAATAACTTCTGTCGACCTTTTACGTCTCGGGTCTTTTGCACAGTGCATCTTGTGTGCTTTGACAAAATGAACAGTTACTTCAGAAACCCTAAAATCTTCTATTTATACCAAAAGGAATAAACAGAACACCTCGTCATTATTTGCAGACCCAGGACTTAGAATCTAGAGTTTTTGACCAGACAACCCTTGTCTCGATGAATCGTCGAGTATCCATAAGATATTCAACAAATGGCGTTGAGTGAACTCAACGCTCTCAACGCTCTAAGCGCCAAACCCATCGAATCAACATTTGACTCGACGAAGGCATTGTGTGGACTCAACGCACTCAATGCCTAAGTGCCAGATTCGTCAATTCAACCTTTAACTCGATGAAGGCGCTGAGTGAATGCAAAACACTCAACGCCTGAAACTCAGACTTGTCAAATCAACACCTTGACTCAATGAATCGTTTAATGAACTCAACGCACTCAATGCTTAAGTGTCATACTCGATGAATCAACTCTTTGACTCGACGAATCGTTGAGTAAGCTCAACACACTCAACGCCATCATTCGATGAGTCCAAACTTGACTCGACGAAAGCATTGAGTGGTCTCAATACACTCGACGCTTCCAAAGCATGGTTGTGCTAAGTATTTTCCACTCATCATATGAGCAAATCATACTAAGCCAATCTACCAATTTATCCAAACGTTCTTATGTGCTACCCTGATAGGCTCATACTACGTTGGAAGTGAGGCTACATACTTGATCACTTCCATATCACAATGGTAACACCAATAGGAGGATTCTATAACTCAGGCACAAAGGCCCTACCTCAGAGATAATGACTCACCTACCTCAGGCAAACTTCCCTACCTCAGGCACACAGGCCCTACCACTCAGATCAACAATGATCCTACACTTAGCCTTTATAATTTCAGCCCTATAACTCAGATCTAAAGGATCCTACAACTCAGATCTAAGATTGGATCCTACAGAGAGAATGGGTTGTGTTGGTGATATTGACTCCAGAGAAATTTCTCTGAGCCTCCTACTTCCTGAGCTGAGAAAATCTCAGCCCTACCTTCTTCACAGAAACAAGTAACTGATCTTCAGGTTGAATTGCCTTATGCTAAGAAGTAACTTGCAGTGACCTGCTTCTTCCTGAACTGAGAGAGAAACTCATTCCTGTCTTCTTCTTCACAGCACCAGAAATTGTTCTTCAAAAATGACCAGCTAGAACTGTGAAGTAACTGCAGCTTGCCTTGTTGCTTCCTAAGCTGAGAAAATCTCAGCCCTAACTTCTTATCAACAACAAGGATGTAGATCTTCAGAATGATGTGGCTTGTGCTGGAAGTGACTAAGAAACATAAGTGTCTGAACTTGCTGTTGAAGATGAGAATCACAAAAGTTATCTTCTTTGAACAAATCTGTTGCAGCTAGGGTTAGACCTTGGTCACTTCCTCTTCCTCAGATATTTCTCTGATCTTGTTATTACAGATGAAAATCGCAGCAGCTAACTTGTTGAACTTTAGAACAGCGACTTTGACTAGTCCTTCAACCTCTGCAACAATGGTGAGAGGAAGAAGATGAAGTCTAGAGCTTTTTCCAAAAGTTAATTTTCTATTATCTGATCCCTCCTTCTTATCTTCCGCCATCCAATGGCTATTTTACCCGTGGGGTCCACCATAATTGACAACTGCAACTTAGCTTTTATAGGAAAAGACGTACAGTAGGTCTGCGGCGTCATTTTTCGCGTACTGTAGCTTTCCCGCAACTAATTTGAATTTATTGACTTTTGTTAACTTTTGCTGACGTCGGCATCTGTGGACTTAACCAAATTCAACACTTTAGTATAGGTATTGAGTGAACAAGCTTCACTCAATTCCAAAACACTTAGACAGATTTCTATCTTACTCAGGCTTTGAGAGCGTTGAGTGAACAAGCTTCACTCAACGCATTTGGCCTTAGCCAATCTTTCTATATCTCAGGCATTGAGTGTGTTGAGTGAAAAAGCTTCACTCAATGCTTTTGGCCTTAGCTAATCTTTCTACATCTCAGGCGTTGAGATCATTGAGTGAGCCTTCATCACTCAATGCTTTTTGCCTTGGCCAATCTTTTTGTACTAGTAGGCGTTGAGTGAGCCTTCATCACTCAACACCAAAGTACTTAGACAGTTTTCTGTCACTAGGCATTGAGTGAGCCTTCATCACTCAATGCCAAAAACCTTAGTTTCATTCCTGAATGAAAGAATTGAGTGTAGCTACTTCACTCAATGCTTTCTGCTTTAGTCTATTATGTTGATGAGGCGTTGAGTGAATCGCCTTCACTCAACTCTTCTGTACTTAGACAAATATTCTATCAGCTTAGGTGTTAAGTGCATTGAGTGAGTCTTCATCACTCAATGCCATCTAAACTTTTGTAGTCTTAACTTCTTAGGCGTCGAGTGAGCCTTCATCACTCTGAGCTTTTGGACTTAACCAGATTTCTTTACTGTCAAAGATAAATCTTTGACTATATGAGCTTTACTCAATGCTTTTTGTAGTATAGCGCTGAGTGAACTGCCTTAACTCAATGCCTGTGAACTTAGCAACTTTTCTTCCTTGCAAATAGTCAGGTTTTGACTGACTTGACTTTACTCAACCATTCTTATTGTATGACATTGAGTGAATTGGCTTCACTCAATACCTGTGGACTTAGCCACTTTCCTGCCTTCCCAATACTAAAGGGATTTGACTGTCCTATCTTATGTCAGTGCTTTTGGCATTTGGCGTTGTGTGAGCTTGCTTCACTCAATGCATGTGGACTTAACCACATTTCTTTGCATCTAGTGTTGAGTGATCTATCCTCACTCAATGCTTGTGGACTTAGACAGATTTTCTGTCTCTCCACCTGTCTATCTTGTGACCACCTGTTACCATCACTTTGACAACCTGTCTAATCTTATTCTAAGTAACAACCTGCACATGATGAGCTTAACCAACATCAAATACAACTATGCTCTTAGTGCCGATGATGATGCCTCTTCAAATCAAATCTACGGAACATTGAGGGCAATATTCTCAATAATATCCCCCTATTTGAAGAAGGCAGAACACCCAACAATACTAAGAAGCATTTATACATAAGGCATATAAATTGAGAGGCATCTATAAGCTTTCTCATACCACTTTCAAATTTTAAGCAGCTTTCAGCACACCTCAATGCTTAACACTCGAGTGGAGGACTTTCCTCAACCCACTTGAGGGTGGAGACATAACATGCAATGATTCAACATTACCCCCTTCATGTTACTTGAATGTTTCCAAGTAACATGCACTGAATTAACATGACCTAGTTATTGTCAAGTATTGCTTCCATTTTGTCCTCTGGGCATGTAATTTTAACCATCTCCCCTTTTGTTATGCCACTTGAATTACTCAGTATTGTAATTGCTCTACTCAGTTTTGCACTACACCTCCCTTTAGGTTAGAGGGTATAGCCTACCTCTCCCTATAGGATCTTAACAGATCTTTTACTCCTCCCCATTTAGAGTTTAAGGTATTGCCTACCTCTCCCCCTTCTGGCTTCTTCAAAAAAAGAAATTTCCTAATGAGGGAGGTGATAGCATTAAGGCAGAGATTAACTCTTGATGTTATACCACTTGATAAAATCCAATGTTGATGCCACTTGAGAAATTATCCTGGTGAACAAACTATTTGACTAAGAGTCATACCTTTTGTGTTGATACATTGATACAACATATCACTCCAGCCACTTGAGTTAGCTACTAACATTATTCCACTTGAGCCAATGCCACTCCTATACCACTTAAGGCTTCATGTAGTAAGGGTGGTACTGGTTATTCCTCTTGTCCTGCAGCAGCATGTCTTTATAGCAGCGGTAGTGACTGCATAGCAGCAGCCATCCACTAGGGTTGATCTCCCCCTCAAACTGTGTATAGTCCTGAGAACCTGCTAATCAGTTATTATGATCTTTGATCCACTGCAGTTGTTGGCTGCTACTTAATTGGAAATTGAACTAGTTCCTATAACTTCTGAATTTTCTCCCCCTCAACAGGAGCATCTTGACTTGCTCCTTTTTACTAGACACTTGAGTCCTTCTTAGTCTTGTTATCATTGGATATCACTTGAGAATTTTGATGTCAAGTGACAGACTTATCTACCTACAAGAGAGGTGAGTTCTGCAATAGAAATATAACATGGAGCAACTGAAGTTATACCAAAGTCAACATACCCAACTCAAACTTGAGGGTGTTGAACTTGACTTCATCTAGTGGCTTAGTAAAAATGTCAGTCACTTGCTTGTCTGTGGGGACAAACTCAAGACAGAAGTCTTCCTTTTCCACATGCTCCCTAATAGAATGATACCTAATCCTTATGCATAGTCCTACTATGAGAGATAGGATTCCTAGCAATGGGGATTTAACTAGTTGACTTTTGTTTTTGAGAATGTTACTTATCTCAATGTTGTAGACCTGGGTTGATGCTGGATTCCTAACAACTGTGCACAGTAGCTCCTTACAGAGATATAATCTGACTCAGCAGTGGATATAAACACAATGGTTTGCTTCTTAATACTCAAATGACATCAGCCTTCTCTCTTGGAATAGACTTATTCCATCCTTGCTTTTCTTATCTTCCTTATACCATGTGGTGGAGGTGTTTCTTCTCACCTGTCTTCTTTATTTTGACTAGGCAGTCAGCACTGACATGCCAAACCTTGCTACAATAATAACATATTATGTTAGATGAAATATGTTTTCTGGTTTTAGGATCATACCTGTCTCCTTTGGAGAGCATCTTCCCATATTTATTGTGATCCTTCTGTAATACGAGGAGGAGAAATGTTTGTTCTTCTACTGCCTTCATCATTTTCTGGAACTGCTTGAAGAATAGTGAAAGTTCACCATCTATATACTATTCAATCCACAATGAACCTCTGATTACATCGGTGACCAAAACATTATTCTCCCCTTGATACACACATAAGCCTGATTAGTAAAATAGGCAGTGTGCATTGTATACCATTGGTGGCACATGTGTCTTCTGTATACCACCTGGACTTGCACTGCATTCTCCCTCTTGATCATGGCCATTGCCTTTGATCATTGCCATCTCCCATTGATCAGGACAGGGAGGCATTGTCCTGATTTGTCTCTTCATCCAGATAGATTACTATCCTTTGAAGCATCTTTAGTCGTTTCAATGACACTCTTATTATCTTGAGCAGGGAGTTCAGTTAGAATCTCCCCCTCAATCTCTACATTTTCCATATGAAGTTGCTGACTTATATCAACTGTAGCTGGAGCAATCCAACTGTTCTTGAATTGATTGTACTTGCTTTCCCAAAGCAGGTGCAACCATTTGAGTATTCTTCCTCTCAACCCCAGCAATGTCCATAGGGACAAGCTGATCTTTAGCATTATTGTTGATCTATTCAGTGTTGGAGATGCTCTAGGTAAGACTCAAGCTTGTCCAGCAACCTAGACTAAACTTGCTCCCCAAACAGGAGCATCTAGCTTGACAATATTCCCCTCAATGGTTGCACAGATCCTGTCCACAATACCCACTAACTTGGACATACTTTGCTGCAGATTCAAAGAACATTGATCCCTGAGCATTCTTATCTTTCTTTGTTTCCTCAGAAAAGTCTAATAGCTGAGGATACCACTTGAGAGTCTTTTCAGCTGAGGATTATGTGCCCCTTCCTTGCTGCTCTCATAAGAGCTACTTCTAGTGTTTTCTTCAGTGATGAGTACAGCCTACTTGTTCTTCTCCTCACTATTCTGCTGAAGTGGCAGCAGTACTATGTCCCATCAGTCAGACATCTTAGGGTTTTAATGGCTGGATTCTGTTTGTCTGACTATCCAGTCAGATGCCACTTGAAGGAATTTACCCTAGACATGTGTACTTTATCCTCCTTCGGGAATGCACACAACATCACACCATCCTCTTCCTCTTGGGTAGTAGGAGGAGTAATCTTGATAGTCTGTTTATCCATCTCCAACTTCACACATGCTGGCCATATCCTTTGGTGACTCCTCTATCTGGCCCAACAAAGCTTACTTTCGGTCCATCTTTTACTGGAGTAAGATCCTTCAGTTGGCTCTTTGTTCTAGTCTTATTCCTTGAACAACCTCTGTCCAAGTATCATATAGGGGTATAGACATTTGGACTATCCTGCAAAACAGAGTTTTACCTTACCTTAGGACCCCAATACTTATTGGGTCCTAGGTTCTGATTAGCCTAAAAATGATCATGCCTTCTTTCAGATTTTCTGACAGGAAGACTAACACTGGATCTGTCAGAAAGACTTACCCATGCCCTTGGCACACTAGGGTTGTGCCAACAATCTATGACAAAGTGGCCCGCTTTGCCACAACATCAACACTTATGGATGTTATATCTCCTCTTCTGAATAGTCTTTGAAGAGTGCAAGCCATCACTAGCTGCTTGTTCAGAGGGGAGTGTTATAGCCTTCTTCTTGTTTCTCTCAGCAAGAATTTGACTAAATGTGAGTCTGCCAGTAGAAGTACTTGGCTTATTCTGAGTTTCATTAACAGCATTTTTCTTTGTATTTGACATGCTATTAATGGCCTTAGAGCTAGCAAAGTCAGCATTACTGACTTACTTACCCTTAGTCTGGGTTTTTACTGGAAGAGCCTGAGAATAGGACACTTCCTTCTCCTTGAGTGTAGGGGCTAGAGCACCAGCTATAAATGGTCCATGATGGGCCATTTGGACTTTTTCATGGGGATCCTTCTGTGCACTCAAACCCATGCCCTTCCTTCTTCTATTGTAAGATACATTTGTACTCTTACAAGAAGAATTCTCATTCTTCCATTGACCATACATGCAGTCTTGGTCATACCTGTTGGAAGGGAGGATTACCTTGTGAAAGGTGGCCTGAGGTACTATAGGAGCCTTTCCCTTCCCTTTGGAATGTTCAACTCTAGAATTCCACTTAGACCCTAAGTCTAAGCCTCTCTCATCTTTTTGAGAGGTAAAGGAGTCAATCAGTGGTAGCATAATTTTAGGTTTGCTGAATTCAGTCACAATATTTCTCTCCTTTAGGTGTTTATCTTCAAGATCCAAGATGATCTTGCTCTTCTAGCTTATGGTCTCAATTTGGATGATTGAGATGGCCTTTAGTTGGCTGACTTTGCTTAGTTTCTGTTACAGCAAGGATGCTGAGTCAGACTGCTGGGAAGCAGCTAGCTGAAGGGAGGTAATCTCCTTATCTTGCTTTTTGGCCAACTTCTTACTTCTTCTCAAAGCCTCCAGAATTTCACCATATTTGTCAATCAATTGATTGACATCTACCTCAGACTCAGAGTGATCTTCATCACTGGATGAGGATGCTTCTAAATTGGGACTAGTCTCATAATCTGAACAATAAGAAGAACTAGACAGAGAATGTACTTTTTTTGGACCAGGCTAATCCTTGCAGGATTCTTCATCTGACATGACCATCAGTATATAATAGATGTTGGCATCTTCTTCCTTATTATCTTCCTCTGTGCCTTCCATGTAGATAATCAATGTGTCCCACATTTCTTTGGCTATCTTGCAGTGGACCAAGTTCTGGAAGGTGGAGTCATCTATGACACTTATAATGATGTTGTGTGCCCTCTTATCCATAGTTGCCAAGATGACTTCATCCCTTGTCATTTTAGTATAACTCTTTGGAGTCTGGATATCTGCATTTAAGACAGAGACCTTCATGGGGATAAAGGGTCCTTCTTGAACTGTTATAAAGATCTTAGGATCAGAGGCTTCCATGAACTGTCTCACCCTCTCTTTCCAGATCCCAAAGTTCTCCTTTCTGCAGACTTGAAGCTCCATTGAGCTACACTCCTTATGGTTCACTCCTGAACACATAAGTACTATACTTTTAGCTATCCTTAGGAATCTACTCAGACAGTTATGTCCTTTTTGAGCAACCTCCCTATGATACCACTCGAAAGTCTTTAGTTTCAAGGATAGCTAAACACCTAGAGGGGGGTGAATAGGTTTCTTAGTCTTGTATGACTATCTTTTCTTTGTTGTGTTGTGATTAAGTTATATGGTGCTTTGAAGACAAACACACAAAGCACACACAAGATTTATAGTGGTTCCCCAGATTATGGGTACGTTTACTGTCCCTCCCACCTTCATAACAGCTTGTTAGACAAGGCACTTCTCCATATCTCGGCTTCTTCACTCAACTCTTTTTGCTTTAGCCTATTATCTTTATGAGGCATTGAGTGAATAGTCTTCACTCAACACTTCTGTACTTAGATAGATTTTCTGTCATCTTAGGCATTGAGTGCGTTGAGTGAGTCTTCATCATTCAATGCTATCTAGAATTTTGTAGTCATGACTGCTTAGGCGTCAAGTGAGCCTTCATCACTCGACATTTCTGGACTTAACTAGATTTCTTTACAGTCAAAGATAAAGCTTTGACTATCTTAGCTTTACTCAACTCTTTTTGTAGTATGTTGTTGAGTGAACTACCTTCACTCACACCTGTGGTCTTAGCCACTTTTCTGTCTTGCAAATAGTAAGGCTTTGACTGAATTGAATTTACTCAACTCTTGTTATATGGCGTTGAGTGAACAAGTTTCACTTAACGCCTATGGACTTAGCCACTTTCCTGCCTTGCCAATGCTGAAGGGCTTTTACTGTCCAGTATTTTCTCAATGCTTTTTGGCATCTGGCGTTGAGTGAGCTTGCTTCACTCAACGCATGTGGACTTAACCACATTTCGTTATAACTGGCGTTGAGTGAGCTGTCCTCACCCAACGCATGTGGACTTAGATAGATTTTCTGTCTCTTGACCTACCTATCTTATGATCACATATCACCATCACTTAGACAAACTATCTAACCTTATTCCAAGAAACATCCTGCATATGATGAGCTTAATCAAAATCAAATACAACTATGCTCTTAGTGTTGATGGTGATGTCTCTTCAAATCAAATCTAGAGAACATTGAGGACAATATTCCCAACATTTACCGCTTCGGCCCAAAATGATCTAGGCAGCCCATACTCGGATAGCAAGGTTCGTGTTAATTCCTGAATGGTTCTATTTTTCCTTTCCACCACACCATTTTCTTGTGGGGTGCGTGGAGCAGAAAACTCATGTTTAATGTCTAAATTGTCGTAGAAATTAGTAATTTTTTCATTTTCAATCTCTCCCTCATGATCTGATCGGATACATTTAATTTTTAAATCAAGTTTGTTTTGTATTCGATTGCACAATTTTGAAAAATCAGTCGCAACAGATTTGGATGTGAGAACAAGTGTCCAACAAAATATAAAGTAATCATCTATCAAATCATAAGTGCACTTTCTACCACCTAGACTAGAAGTGCATATTGGTCTAAATAGATCCATGTGAATTAATTGAAGTTGTCTAGACATAGAAATATTATTTTTGGTTTTGAAAGATGTTTTCGAGAATCTTCCTTTCTGACATGATGTATAAAGTGAAGATAAATAATTGTGTAATGTTGATAAACATCTAATTAATTTATCTTTAGACACTTTTAAGATTAATTTGGTGCAAGAGTGTCCAAGTCGCCTAAGCTATAAGTCAAGTTCATCATTTTTTGAAATCAAACATGTAAAGTAGCAAGTGAAAGTTCATGAAAAGAAATTATATATACATGTGTGTTCTTGGTGCAGGGGTTACAACTTCATTAGACTTAGGATTTATAATCTTACAAAGATTTGTAGATGATTCAAATATGATATTTAAATCTTTATCATAGAGTTAGCTAATAGATATTAAGTTGTGTTTCAAGCCTTCTACATACAAAATATTTATAAGAGATAAATATTTGTTATATATTGTACCAATTCTCATGATCCTTCTCTTTCCGTTGTCACAAAATTTTACCATTCCTCCATTCTTCTTTGCTAGGCTACGGAACTTTGCTTTATCGTCTGTCATGTGTTTGGAGCATCTAGAATCCAGGTACCACATGTCTCTTTTTTCCTTAGCCTACCAACACACCAAATAAGAAGATGAGAGTAAAGATCTGGATATCCATGTGGTTCCTCTCATAGAGTATGTGGAAACCTTAGGCACCTAAATTTGCTTTAATGTACAATGTCTTGTTCCCTTGCAAGACCTAGAGGTATGACCAAAGTGAAGATATTTAGTATATGAAATAAAAGGGGTTGATGTAATGGCCTCCCCAGCACATGGCCTGAAAGAATGGTTGCCGACACCCACAACATCCAGCTCGAAAGGGTTAATCCTCAATAGGTCTGCAGACCATGCACCCCACCCCTCTCCATCCACAGACGGGTTATTGGAAGTCACAGCCTCCCGTCGATGAGAAGTGATCCAATTAAGCGCCCATACAGGGACTTCCCAGTCACCCATCCCGGAACTACTCTCATCCGAGCACGCTTAACTATAAAGTTCTTTCACTTCTCATCACTAATTGAGATGTACTTTTTTGTGACAACCCAGGCCCGACCCCTTATAGGCAAAGCGCACTGAGATCGTCCGGGTTGCAGCCCAAGTACCCCAAAGCCTCTTTGTGTCTGTTTCTCGGCTACACCGCATTGTTGAGGTCGGGTCTAGAACCTACAACCCCCTTGATAAAGAGCCTTACAGCTCAATTGGTGATGAAAAGTGGTTTGATGGCTCTTTATCAAGGGGGTTATGGGTTCGGTACATGGTCTCAACAATACGTCGCAACTGAGAAACAAACATGGAGAGGCTTTGGGGTGCTTGGGCTGCAGCACAAACGATCTCAATGCGCTTCGCACATGAGTGGTCGGGCCTGGGTCGTTACAGTTGAGACCCTTTTCAATTTTAGATTCTTGCTAGAGGACTGGGAGTAATCAGAATTATAGGAAAACTTTTTAGAGGACGTGTTATTGTTTCTGTTGCTAACGTCAGCGGTAGATGTTACCACCGGGCAATAGTGATAGAGACAAATACCTAGTTCGAATTTCGTGTTTCCATGGCACTGGATTGTTATAATCATGTCCAACGTTTTCTGACCAATTCCAAAATTTTCTATTGTCATGCTTAAATCATTGATTCAGGTTTTTAAAGAGGTGTTTTACGACTAGGATTCCACACATATTCGTAAAAATTTTCTTCCTGAGATCAATTTGGGTGAGAGAAATTTTTAGGCCCTTTTCTAAATCCCCCTTTTGAAGTTTGAGAGATTTCACTTTGGAGTGGGTCTTCGAGAGGGCATATTCTAGTTCTTTTATTCTTTCCAAAGAGTGATCGCTCTCTTAGCAAAAAAATCTTCTCTTTCCCAATCATTTTCACTCAGTTAATTTTTTATTTTGTTTTAAGGAGGATTTTGTTTTCAGATTTTAAAAGATCAATTTCTTTTAGGCATTTGTCAAAAAAAAATGCAAATTTTTACATATTGAATACAAAGATCATCATAAGAAGAGGGTAGTACCTCAGTGTCACTCTGGACACTGCACTCGTCGCCAGATGTCTCGTGGCAGTTACCCATAAGGCTCGTATTGGCCTCTTTTCTATCGTTGGATGTACTATTGCTTGATGCTTTTGATGATGAGCCATCACAGGTTGATGCCTTCATAACTTTCTTCTTTTCTTTCCCTTTGTGTCACTTCTCGTTATGTTCTTTCAGGCACTGGCTTTTGATGTGGTCGATCTTCCTACAGTGGAAGCCGGTGGATCACGTTCATCTTCATCATCGGTCACTTTCTCCTTCTTGGAAGATGATCCTTTTATCCTTTCATTCTTGTTGAAATATTTGCCGAAGGACTTTCTCCTCCTCCGGATTCATCATGAATCTCTTAAAGTTCTTTACGAAGAGGATTTCTTCATCCTCCTCATCATCGTCTTTGTCTTCTTTTCTTGACTTAAGTTCGAAGACTTTCTTCTTTGGCTCCTTATTGTATTCTTTGTTTTGGATTTTGAGTTGGACCTTTTGGGTTTTTAAGAACCCAATAAGGCTCTCAATCAGGAGTTGTCATAGATCCTGTGATTTAGAGATTGCGGTCACCTTTGGGTTGAACTTTGGAGGAAGTGACCGAAGGATTTTCCGCACTAGATTTTTATTGGAGAAGGTTCTCCCAAGAATTCTTGAAGCGTTGACGATCTTCGTGAATCGTGTGTACATTGAATCAACGTCCTCGTCTGCCTCCATACAGAATTTCTCATATTCCAACTCGAGTTGGAATAACTTTGAATCTTTTTACCTGGGAATTAACTTCATGCATTAGTTCCAAAAGATTTCAGATATCATGAGCAATTTCATAAGCACAAACTCTATTAAATTCGGTCCTATCTAGAGCACAAAATAAGACGTTATGCTTTAGCATTATTTTTACACCTAGTTTTATCCCCCTCATCCTACTTATCCTTAGGTTTGTCTATGTTAACTTCTCCTACAATATAAGTAGGAGTCATATATCGTGTTTCTATCATATTCCAGACCTCGATATCTAGGGTCATTAAAAAACATTGCATGTGCTCTCTCCAGTAGTTATAGTCATTTCCAGTAAAAAGTGGCGGTCTACTTATTCCTTGCCCTCATGAAAAATAAGATCATGGAGAGCCATAATTCTCATTTGTTAAAATGATTTGAAATAATCTAACTCTGATACCACTTGTTGGATCGTGCAGCGCACATAGAGGGAGAGAGGGGGTGAATTTTTAAAGCAAATTTAAACTTACGACAAAGAATTAAACAACTTTTTTTCTGTTGCTATCGCCAGCGATAGTGATGCCGTCACCCGATAGTAACAGAAACTTTACTTTCTTTTTAAAACCTCAGATTAAAAAATAGTTGGCACACAATTAAAGAAAAACATCAATTTTATTTCAGTAAAAATAATTGCAAAACTTTGATCCCAATCACGCTTGGGGTCGAGACGATAATAAAATTCTTTTTTCCTTTTCTATACTGACCCTTCTCCCAATGACCGGTTGGTTCTAGCACATCTCTCCCAAATAAGGCCTCGAACCACCCCTAGATTTACCATAGACCTAGTTTCCACAACACGTGGCAAGTTTGCAGAATCTTCCCAGGAAACCGACGCCCACACCGGACGAATTTTCCCTCTAAATCTTGCAAGGCCTAGTTTACCCTACCTGCGGCGAATTTAAAACTCAGAGAAAATAAATGAAATGAAAATACAATAATACTAAAGAAACTACCTCAAAGATATGGACTCATCAGTGAGTATGCGTGATCAATCCTTTATCCGAGTTCATAGCCTTCAAGTGCGTTGAGCGGATTTCTTGTCACCAAGGAGGAGGCTCTCACGAAATTATGAGAGTTCTGGCTTTGGTTGTGGCCTCCGATTGGTGTCTCGTAGTTGCATGTTTTGATAGAGGACTGTTCTTTTGTATAGGCGTGAAACCTACCGTCAGCAGTGGCACTACTGTCCTGTAATAGCTTCTTTAGACAGTCGTCGTCTCCTTTGAAAATCTTCATTTTTGGCAACTTTTCATAACCATTTTAAGAAACTTTTCCAGTCCATTTTAAGAAACTTTTGAACTTTGGAAACCAGAATTTTTGGCGTCTATTTCTTCAAAAAATGGACTATCTAAAAGTTATTGCACGGGAGTAGCAGTACCGCTCGACGGTATCACCATCCATTTTTAGCAACTTCCATGCATGTCTGACATCCTTCCTTTTCTATCAGATTGCTAGTGCTATCGACAGAGGTAGCGATATCGCCCGCGGCGATAGCAACATAATTTTGGCATCTTTATCTTTTCAACTCGTCTTCCATGGGATACTGAACATATAATTCTTGCACACTATAAACACACAACAAGCATGATCAGATACAAATTGAGATTTGTTATTCTCAAATCAAAAGATCCGTAACGCGTGTTCCAACAAGGTTAGTTGGTAGTATTGCTCAAAAGAGGTGCTATCATGATTTGGGAACCTCTATGGTCGAGTTCTTCTGATCAAACGCTTATAAATTTAGATTTAGTAATTATTTTACTTAAAGATTGGTTCTTGATCAAATGTTCTCGTTATTTATTTTTTGATTTACAAAACAAATTTTATTTATCGATAAAATAATAGCAATTTGTGTAATATGAAGTACTCAACAGTGTCTTAGAATACGACACTTGATATTTTCTTTTAAAATATCATATACTATGAAAAATATGTACTCTTGTATATAGTTCGTAGAATTTGGAGAAAATACCTTTTAAATTTTATGTATCATCCAGCATTTATCAAATTTTGTTTTGAGTTCTAAAGTTCCTTGTATGACATCAAAACAAACTAGAGATAAATAGATGCAATAGCTACTAGGTGTTGCCCCTCTTAGATTTTATATTATTTTCAGGATGTTGTAACATATCTTTCTTGATCTATTGCAAACACTAAAAGAAAATTATAGACTAAAATGATCTAGGTGCACCACAACTATTGTGCTTGCAACACACTTTATACATTGTCACATAATGAAACTATGAGAAAATTCGAGAAGCATTTTTAACACTCAATGCAGACCATCAACAAATATTTTACTCGGTATATCCGTGCTCTACTACGTTTATTTGTTGATGTTATAAAGCCATAATATAAGTATTTCAGTAGTGCTCCGCTAGAAATATTGCATGTTGTTCACTGTCTTTCTTCAAAGACTATTGACGCGATTGATGGAACTCATGTACAAGCTTGCATTGCGGTTGAAGATCAAATTCCTTTTATTGGGCGATATTACACTTCCAACACAAAATATTTTGGTTTCTTGTAACTTCAATATTTGTTTTACCTTCGTTATGGCTGGCTAGGAGGAATCAACACATAATAACATTTTTAATTACGCAATTAGTAATCCCAAACAGCTTTCCCAAACATATTTTTAATTAGGCAATTAAAAATTAAAATTTTTAATTACACAAAATGATTGCAAAAGCCGGCGGGCTGCAATATCCCTTGTTTGCATTTTCGCTGCCTGCCTTCTTCTCCGTGCCCATATTGCAGGACCGGTCCAACGCCAACGGTTATGATCTTCCACAAATAAAAAAATTCCATCATCAACAAGTTTCACGCGCCAAGAGCAGACTCGGCCACATGTAGCCATCATAGAAGTTAACATGCTCTTGAACCTTATTCATGGTGGAAGCAGTCAAAACCCTTTGGGATGCCACAAACAACATGAGGAGACAGATCTCGTTTGTGTGAGCAGATCCGAGAGGTCGCGACCAATTTGACGAGGCTACAGCCGCATGTAGGGGAATCGAAATTAGACAAGAAACATTGGCGGTAAAACTCTTAGGCCCTATTTAGAAGGGCTTTTCAGAAAAGATGAGTGGCGGCAAAAGAAAGGTAGGAAAATGAATTTTTGGAAAATGAATTTTTGAAAATGTATATTGAAAAATGAGATAAATTTGGGCAAACTCTTATTGCAGAGATTTTCAAAAAGGAGCACTTTATAAACCGTTTGGCAAATCTGCGTTGCCGTGAGTTTTTTTTATTAAAAATGCGAGTCTGGGCTAAAAAATGCTTGTCCGAGAGAAAATGAACGCCCGAGCGAAAAATGCGCGTCCAAACGAAAAATACACGTTCGAACGAAAATGCGCACCCTACCGAAAATGCGCGCCCGGGTGGAAAAAGCGCGCCCGGACGTAAAAAGCGCGTCCGGGCGGAAAATGCGCGCCCGGGCACGCCCGGGCGGGAAATTGCGTGCCCGGGCGGAAAATGCGCGCCCGGGCAGAAAATGCGCGCTCAGGCAGAAAATGCGCGCCCCGACGGAAAATGCGCGTCCGGGCAGAAATGCGAAAAAATGCGCACATGAGCAAAAAAATGCGCTCCCGGGCGAAAAAATGCTCACCCAGACAAAAAATGCGCGCTCGGGCGAAAAATGCACGCCCAGGTGGAAAAACTCACGCCCGGGCGAAAAAAGTGCGCCCAGGCGAAAAAAATTCGCGCAACTGTATAACAGGATGAGGAAGTGTTTTTCAAAAAAGTTAAAAAGAAGAAGACAAATGACATTTCAAAAAAAAAGAGAAAATGGAGTTTTCGGCGGTAGCTATTCCCACTAGTAGACAATCCAAACAGTTTCTTAAGTGTGGTAGCGTTTTCCAGAAAACGAAAATAAACCAAAAAGTCCTCCCAAACAGGCCTTTATTCAAAGCAAAATAGTTTTGAGTGAGAGCCAATCACATGATATACTTCGCTTATGTGATGTGGGGGATAATCTTGCTCTCGGGTTCCACCCACCACAAAGAGGAATATGAAATTACTATAAAACTGCAAATATGATGCAGCAATCTCAAATACACGAAGCAAAAAAAATCGAAACTACTTACATGGAAGTTGGTCAAATGGATATAAATATAAACAAAACTACATATTATTAACTCTTCTGGGTTTGGAACTACCTGAAAGAAATTTTTTAAAAAAAGGTTAGCTTGGTTAGAACAAAATGAATTTTTTTAAAAAAAGTTTGCATTTGCAGATATGCTGTTATAGAAACTATAATCCAATGACTGAGCTTTATGTTTTATTGAATCAATCAATTTGAATTCTGCTTAATATTATTTGATACTATGAAAGAATGTACCAGAAGATTGTATTAGACAATAACCCAATTCTGCTGAATTTCCAGGATATTGTCAAAGCAAGCCCCCAATCAATGCTTCAGAAAGAATGTCGCTCCACGAAGGACTGAATCAGAGGGTTCACAAGATCCGGTGCCTCGTCCTGCAAGAAAATAGAAGATTGATTACTTCATCGCAGTAGTTATTACATGGACATTGTAATGTCATGTTATTTAAAGATGTTCACTTTGTTCGGCGTCATTTTTCAAAACAGTCGCAAAATAGAAATGTGCGAAGGACCCTTGGAACATACGTAGGCACATACGTTCCAAATGGCATTGGAAACTATGTTTTTGGTGCCCACCGGCACAAGAACGTCAGTCACAACACGGAATGTCAGATTTCAAATGATCCGATCGTGATTGTCGGCCCAATAACCCCACTATGATATAGTGCCAACTTGCCCCCAACCAGAGTCGCTCCCTGTTTCTCAAAATGACATGTCTTACCGACTTTTAAGGTCTATTCAAACATAAAATGACGCTTTGGGGATCAGTGATTCTAAATAAAGACTATTCAAACATGTAAAAAATAGCGCGAGTGTTTTCTGGACGTCTTTGCACAAAAATATTGAAGCAAACGTGCTATTTGATACATAACACTAACATCATAATAACATCGAACTAAAAAGCTTAAATTGTGATGATGTCATGTGAACCTGTGGGCAGTGGCCAACATTAGGTAGGACAATAAAATCCTCCACTGCTTCAAAATCTGCATAGGCTTTTCCAAGCTCAATAGGCTCCCAAGGGTCCTTATCTCCCCAGGCAACCAAAACAGGGCACTGCCAGGTGTCAACAATTGAGGAGATCAAGTTATTTAGTTTAATTACATATAAAGATTTGTTATTCCTTCACAATATTCTCAAGAACAAGAGAAACATGAATAGAAACACAATATTAGGTGGCAAAACCTTCACTTCCGGAAGTAATTCCTCTGGCAAAGGACCATCGGAGTAGCAGATGAACTCGAGAAATACATCAGCTGCCCCGAATCAAGCCCAGGTTGAAGAATAATGTTAACTAATTCATCTGTAACTGCTGATTTGTCGTGATAACACTGGTGGAAAGGGAAATAAAGTTTAATCATGGTATCTAAAATTGTCTCTTATAAAGTAAAACTCGTGCATATATTGAAGCATACATCAAAATTTTAATATTATAATAACAAAGAAACATTAGCAAATAATCATGTAAATTGAGGATAAGCAGATCGTCGCTGGAACAGATAAGAAATTTCATCAAGTAAATGCTTAGTTCTTCATCCCTCTACTATGTGAGGAAACATAAAAAAAAGGGCAGCACGGTGCACAAAGCACCCCACGCAACGAGGGTCCGAGGAAGGGTGCCGCCGCATGGGTGAAATGTAGGTAAACCTTACCCTACATTTTTGCAAGAGGCTGCTTCCAGGACTAAAACCCGTGACCTCAATGTACAACCCATATTCGTCGAGGTGGACTCCAATCCAGTGGTGAGCCCCTATACCTCCAAAGAGTGATCGTTGACATGAATGGCGATGGCACAAAAGTTGAGTAAAGAGCACCGAGGACTCGCCTATACTACGAACGAGGCCAAGATAGAGTTCGCTTCTTCAGCGGACATACTGTCATACACCTCGCGGATCCTGCGAGCCGAATATTTTTAGAGTTCACTGTCGAGCTCGCCGTGCTTGAGCTTATCTTGCCAGCAAGCTCTTCTCTCAACCGGCGGCGGCTCGCCAAACGAGCTCAGCACTGGCCTCGGCATAAGGCGACCTTGCCAAAGACGACATCAAAACAACTCGCCAGGTGTCAGGTGCCAAGTATCTCAAGAGGCGGGGCGGCTATTCGTAGTCCATGTCCCCTCCGGAATTGCCTATAAATAGGACCCCCGGGGCACAAGTTGAAGGGATGTCCTCTCTGGGCCTCTCTTGTGCCGAGCACAACTCTAGTTTAGATGAGCTCAAACCCAAGTCCAGATCATAGTCTCCCTCGACGTCGAACTCGAGCTCGCCAGACAAGGACTCGCCAAGTGTCAGGTCGAACATCTCCGGGAGAATGGACTCAGTGGACAAGGGATCGCCATCTTCGATCAGCCTCTTCGTCACTCTCAAGCGAGCGAGTATCAAGTTGTCGGCATAACGAGGTCGTCGGCTATCGTTGTCGCGAGGTTGTCGGCATAGCGAGTTCTTCCGGGTTGAGCACACATTACGCAAGGCAAGGTCTCATCTACGTTATTAAAGGCGCACCGAGGCACAAAGTGGCCCTGGATCCTAGGCGCAATGCGCAGGCACACGCATGAGGCACGAAAGACGCAAAAATGGAGAAAAACATAAAATCGGTGAATTGGGCACCTGATTCATGGAAATTCAGTGAATTGGGCGTCTGGTTCATGGAATTCAGCAAATTGGGCGCCTGATTCATGGAAATTCAGCGAATTGGGCGCCCGATTCATAGAAATTCAGCGAATTGGGCGTCCGATTCATGGAAATTCAGTGAATTGAGCGCCCATTTCGTGGAAATTCGGCAAATTGGGAGCCCATTTATTGGAAATTCAGCGAATTGGGCGCCCATTCCGTGGAAATTCAGCGAATTGGGCGCCCATTTTGTGGAATTTTAGCGAATTGGGCGTCCAATTCGCTCAATTTCAGCGAGCGCCCAATTCGCTCAATTTCAGCGAATTGGGCGTCTAGGTGTGCCTGAGTGCGCCTAGGTACGCGTTGGATGCGCCTCAGATGCGCATAGGTGGGCGTTGGATGCGCCTCGGGTGCGCCTAGGAGCGCCTCAGGCACATCGCCCTCCTAAGGCTTGCCGAGGCGCACCGGAGTGCGCCCGGTGCGGCGGGACCGGAGTGCGCCCGGTGCGACCGGCGCCTCAGGCGCACGCCTTGATAACACTGGTTCTCATGCAACGCACGAGAACGATTATTTGCTAAAATATCGCAAATATAGTGCAAAGTATTTATCAAAACTGGCATATGTCGAGTTAAAAATAAACCTATTGAGAGTACCAATACAATGCAACAATAAGCTATTAGGAGTATCAAAGTAAACATAAGCGGGCTAATTAGAGTTCATTACAATCATTAAAAAAATAAAAGTGGAAGAAAAAAAAGGGCGAGGTCTACAGGTCACGCGGCAGGGGTTGTTGAGCTCATCGCGCGAGATGTGCGTGGACCACCAGCCGACCTCCCGAGTAGCTTCCAACTCCTCTTGAGCTTTGTTGAGCACCTCCGTGTGGTGGCGAATCATCTCCTCTGTCCGTCGAATGTGGTCAGACATCCTCATCATGTCGTCTGGAAGTTCTGCACTCCTGGAGAGGTAGTGAACTTCATTCTGCAACTGGAGCACCTGATGCTCCACCTCGATCATCTAAACTTCTAAACTCTGGATATCAAAGTATTTGCGCTAGGCGCTCTCTAGGATAGGAGAAAACTCCTCAACAATAGATAGACGGGCCCCCACCGCAATCATACGGTGATTGAGCTCACTCAATGCCAACGCCTTCAGCCGTTTTTCATGCAAGCTGAATAGGGCGAGAAAGCGAGCCCTGTACTCGCCGAATGATTCACCCGGATCAACGAAAAAAACTCATTGGTTGGAGAGACTGGCTAGTGGCGAGCCGAATCCATGGTTGGCGTTGAACCTACACTCAAACAATAGATAACTCCTCCTAAAAGGGAAATTGCCTCGTCAAAAGAAAAGGGACACGAGAATCTTTTACCGTGGCAATGTTGCAGACTATCTCTTCCCGTGCGAGGAGAGTGTCGGCGAGATCTTTTTTCCTCGAGCTAGCGCCATTGATCACGGGAATGGTGGCAGTGGTGAATACCGCTAGATCCGACGTGATCCTGGAGAGGACTCACCTCCAGACCCTTCCCCCGGGGAGCTGGCTTGTTGGCAAGCGTGCTATGCAAAGGGCGACATCAGAAGCCTTCAAAGGCGTCGCACGCGGCACCTCAAGAGAGCTCGACAATGGTAGTCGAGGCGTCCACAATGGGGGCAGCCCGCGAGGTGTAGGCGGCAGCGGGAGCTCCGTTGGAGTGGCAGCGGGAGCTCCGTTGGAGTGGCAGCAACCGAAGGCACGACCACGAAGCTCCACGCGAGTGCGGCGGTCTCCAGAGGCCCGGACAGCGGCTTCCCGAAGCTCGGCACTGGATCCTTGTCCACGACGTCAATCGAAGGCGAGAACGACTTCTCAGTCATCGGGGGAGTTGGAATAATATTAGGGTAGCTGGGGAGAGAGGGGAGATCCGGTAGGGGAAGGAGGTCGGTCGATTGAGAGAGAGAAAGGGGGGAGGAGAAAACTCAACACGGGAGCAGCCCGTTTTTAGAATCAATCTTGCCTACCAAACTCTAGGCACACTAACCCATTTATACTACGTTAGGTGCCAATAACAAGAGTAGCCAAAACTGAAATAAACAACAAAACATACGAAACATAATAGAAATAAGATAACGGAGCCATCAGCGCTAGGCCGACTCGTCAGTAACGCGGTTGCGACGCGTGTATGTCCTCCAAGGTGGCTCCTCGGGGTGCAGGTCCGTAACAAATAACCTCCTCAGCCCGTAGCGAGATAACAAGGATCACGCCGGCAAGAGTGTCGAGGTCGGTCTTTCCCTCGTCTAGAGAGGCCTCACCATTCCCTCCTCGTCGGGAAGCAACGTTATAGTCGCCCAGGGTAAGGTCTGTCATGGCCACCTAGACGAGTCTCTAGAAGATAAGGTTAGACTCAGCGCTAAGCTGAACCTCAAGAAGTGAGGAGTGAGTTCGAACATATCTTGTCAACCCATTTCGGGCACTGGCTCGGGAGAGAATCAGCAGTAGCAGAGGAAGCGGCTTTCTTTGTGGGAGGTATCTAAACACCATGAGGACCTTGCCCTCACCAAGGGCCAACTGTTGGGAAGCGCGAGTATCATCTTGCCTTCTCTGCAGAACTCGCTTTAGTCTCTCAAGCTGAAGGAAGTCGTGGAAAAGAACACTCCTGAATCGGGATAGGAGAGTGCACACCGGCGAGGCATCGCAGCAGGTTTTCGGTGAGCTTTGCGAGAAGGCTCCCCCTTCATCTCGACAACTGGAGTAAGCAGGCGGGGTCGTTTTTCCTTCCCAACAGTTGAAAGCTAAAGGATAAATTTTCGGAGTTCCACCGCCTATTTCTAAACATGTGAAAGTAAATTAAATAAAAAACCTCGGAAGGGGCACCCTTTAACATGCTGCAAAAAATATCAATAAGGATTCCTTTGCCATATTTTAGATTAATCTCACAATCAATCTATCCAATTCAGATTACATAAGCCTACATTTCCTATTTAACATGCTAGCTTTCCTTCTTTTATCTAGCAAGACTGCTCTAGTCAAATATTTGAACAACATTAAACCAATAATGTGATATAAATACCATTAAAATGCTACCCAAATCTCCATGAGAGTTAGCTTAATTATAGGTTGCACCCCTCAATCTTCTGAAATTACAAAAAAAAACTCTCCTGCACAAAATTCCCTCCTCCCGGGCACTTTCCTTCAGGAGAAAATTTTTTGTGCATGCATGTTATGAAATGTAAACTTGCAGGAGAAGTTTTTGTAATTTCAAAAGATAGAGATGCAACCTATAATTTTACAAACTTAGAGGGGAGGTCCCAATAAGCGAACCTTTATATAAAATGCATTCTTTTGACTTAACATATCCTACTTCTAGTTGACATCGCCATATGACCTTAAGCTCTGGTACTAAATCTAATGTATGATGTCCTAAATTTTTTAATGTAGATCTAGCATACAGTTTAATATTGAATGCAGTCAAAGAATGTAACAAGCATACAAAGTTAAGCATAGCTTTGCATATACAAACTTAAGCACTGCAAAAAATATATAGCTAGAGAAAAAGGAAAACCCAACTAATGCAGAGCAGAGACGAGAACTTGCAGTGGAGGACGAGTTTTGGGCCCGTTCGGGACTGATTGGTGACTTTCCATATATGGCGTTCCCGGTTTGACGATCGGACTCCGCAGATGTGTCCGAATAGATTTGATATATTATTTCACTATGTTTGCATTTATTTTGTTGTATTTGGGTAGCCTCACTTCCGACCAATCATAGCCGTTGATGGGGGATGCCTTAATCTTCTCTTTATTATAAATAGACCTCTTATGGGCTGATCTAGGTGATTGCAGAATTTGGTGAAAGAAATCCCGGATTCCAGCGATCAAGCCACGGTGTCGACTCCGTGGAACTCTAGGTGACGACGCCTAGGTGACTATCTTCCTCTCCAAGGTATCCCCTAACCTTAGCCCTCTTTTCCCACTCCCAACACCCTCCCGCAGCCCCGCTACTGATGCAGGGTGAAAACACTAAAGTTCTAAACAGAAGATAATAAACTTGCAGTCAAAATAAATCCCATGTTGAGACTGAAAGAAATGTGGAAGCAAGGATGCACATGCATAAACCTGAACAATTCCTTCCTTCTGGAGGTAACTTAAAATGCAGGTAGTCAGGCATGTGTTACTGGCAGCACAGACGAAGTCGACGTCAGCAGTGTCGCCGGCAGGGAGCAGGAGGGGCGGCGGTTGGATCTGCTGCAACAGAGGGAGGCGGACAGGAGGAGCGTCGGTGGCTGCGGGAGCAAGGAGGAGCCGGCGGCTGGGGGTTTCCTGCGGGCGGCTGCTGCGGCTGGAGAAGACAGCGTCGGGCTCTGGTTCGCAGAACTGGAGGAGGGAGCGGCGATAGCTGCAGGAGCAGGGGCGTCGGGAAGAGCCGACGGATGCGGGTTGGAGGAGATGAAGATACAAACCTCTTGGAGTCGGCACCAAAGAGGGCCTCTGGCATCGGCACCGGTGGCGTGACCGAAGAGATCGGAAGAAGAGGCCGGCGGCTTTTCTTTCCCCCCAAAATACTCCATCCCGTGGCTGCTTCCCTAAAGCAGCTATTTATAATAAACCTCATCAACTCCAACGGTCTAGATCGTCCGGATGGGGGGCTGCATCAAAAGCTGAAAATATACTCAAAATATATAAATTAATATATCATTTCGACTCGCGGCGACCCTCCGGACGCAACTGCGGAGTCGGATCGGGGATACGATCAACAGGCGGGGCCCGTTCCCCATCACCTACAGCCTCCAAATCCAGCCAATGAGTGTTGTCTTCCTATTCTTCTTGTTACTATTCAAAAATGAAATACATTATTCATTCCTATAGTTCCTCCCCTCACTATTCCAGCCGCGGCCAGCTTATTTGCTGCCACCAGCCGCCGCCTACTCCCCATTTCCTGAAGCCCCAGAAGCCAACTCCTTCCCCTTCTGAAGCCACAGCCGCCTTCAGTAAACTTCTCCTCCAGCCGCCACCCCCGGCTGTTTCCAGCAACCACCTCAGCCAGCCCCTTTCCTCCCCCACTACAGCAGCCACCGCCCCCCTCCTCACCCAATTTCTCCCCTTCCCCCCCCCCCCCTAGACGTGGAGCCACAAACCCTAACCCTTCCCCTTCCGGATCAGCGCCGATCTGGGATTTTTCATCCCGGATCCGATTTATTATTGTCGGATCTACCCTTTCCCGCCCGGATCTCCACCTACGTAGTCGGATCTACCTATTTCCGGTCCGATCTCACAATCCACCGCCGAGGACAGCCACCACTACCATTTCCATGCCGTCGGTTCTACATTAAATCGTCGTCCACGCATCTCCGGATTCTTCAGTGTCTTGGCCAGTCCACTATTTAGTGAGTATTGTTGTATTGGATTATTATTTTTCAGCATTTATTTATCGGATTGGACATCATATTGGTTTGGATATCTCGTGTGGTAGTAGTTTGTTAGATAAATATCGTGATTTACAGGGTTCATTCGTCGCATGCTTTCTCTTTGGCCCTCCACACGGAGGAAAGTCTAAGCTTGTTTTGCCCTAATAAAATATTATGTCTTGCTGTGAATTATCTGCGTTGGATGATGTAATTTATTATTCTAATTGTGATCTAACCATCGGACTGTTACATAGCATGTAGGGTTAGATCACCGAGTTTCTCGCCGCCTATAGATTCGCCCTGCTTCACCAACACCCAATAAAAATAGTAGGAAAAATAGCTTTAGAATAGGATCAAACCATATCATTGCATATACAAACTTGAGCATTATAAAAAATTATATCAAATACAACTTTCAAAATTTAAAATCATACCGATTCAAAATGCAAATTGATATTTGTAAAAGAGTACATGTTATATTTTCAACCGACTATAGACTGAGATTCACATCAACAGGCTCAATGCTGTTTGCTTCCCCTTCTCTTTATTTATATATGGTCAAAATACCTTTTATTTTATTATTTCTACCTCAGTAATACTGGACTATACCATATATACATTTCAATTGCATGAAAACTTTCAATATCTTATTCTCCAATCTCCAGAGACCGACAGGCATCAAACAAATATTAAAACTACCAAAATTTGAAAATACAAGTAGAGGCATGTAGAGTTTAAGTTAACAGTACCTGGCACAGAATACTCTTCACAGATTCTTTTGTGGCAACTGCGGTGTAAAAAAGTTTTCCAACCACTGTATTTCTGTCAATGATCAAAAGCATCATCTCAAATCAATCATATCAAGACCTAACCACTTCATTTATATTCCTAGGCAAGTCCTCATGTACCGCAGAAGGCTCTGAAATGATTTGATGAAAGACCTCCCATACCATGGCTGCTTCTTAATATGAAGCATCCTTAGAGATATGTTCAGTAACATAATTCCTTTGCAAATTTGAGGCTCCATAATGGCAGCCTGAAGGCCAACAACCCCTGTGAAATAGCAGCATATCATTCATCGAACCAGGCGTTTACAAAGAGTCATAACTAAAAGGAATTAAACGAAAAACTCCCCTCTAATTTTGCATAAATACAAGGATATCCCCTCTATTTTTTAAAACTACCAAAACTTCCCCTCTTAATTTTCATACATGAACAAACTTCCTGATTTTTTATCCATATATGCTAATAATGTGAACAAAGTGGGGAGGCTTTAATAATTTTGAAAGACGGGATGCCTCTGTAATTATACAAAATTAGGTGGGAGGTCCCAGTAAATGACCCTGACTAAAATGACCCTAACTAAAATGAAGGAAACATTTTAGAGAGAATTTAATCCTACCTCCAATAGAGTTGCAGATAAAGAATGCTTCATCTTTAACAACATCAGCACAAAAGTCATTTAGCTGTGCTGCCCATGTTTCGAAGGTGTAGAAAGAGTTTGCATCAAAATCCCTGGGATTTGGTTTTTCTGAATAACCATAACCAATAAGATCAATCGAGTATACCCGATTTGTCTTTGCGAGAAAAGAAATATTTTTCCTCCAATGGTCACTGTGGAAGGAGAGCCATTAAATCAAACTTATCGTTTCGAGAGAAAAAAACTATATGTTACCAGTTGGTTGTCAACAGAAGTGACAGCCTATGAAGTTATAAAAATGTAAATTTTGTAACCCCTTCTTCCTCCATTCGAAAAGAGATAAATTGCTCATTCCCCCCCCCCCCCCCTTTTCAACGTTTATCTATTCACATATTCTCCTGCACGTGTCCTTTTAGTAGCACCTGAAGTTAGATATGTAGTTTTGAGCTGTTACTTCTATAATAATTGATATCACATCAACCATTCCAATTTGTTATGTGTGTGCACATCTAATGTTAAAGTGAGGAATAGATTCTCTGAACACTTTTAGAGGTGGGTGAATAGAAGAAACCCAAAGTGACCTAAATTAAAATTCTTTTATACTTAGAATGTTTTTTACATATGTTTTAGAGTTTATGTATGTTGGACAATAGGAAAAACATTTCATTCCTTAACATAACAAGCATTTATCCCCTCTATATATGGAGGCGGATAATACAATACGAGAATAGTCAAAAAATACGATACAAGTAAACCAATCCGATACAAGTAAACTATTACATATTGTAACACTCCCCCTCAAGTTGGACGCAAGATGTTAATCATACTCAACTTGTCAACAATCCTTCCAAAGATACTTCCAACAACCCTTTTATGAGTATGTCAGCAAGTTGTTTGTCAGAGGGAACAAAGTGAGTACACACAACTCCCTTTTCAATGTTCTCTTTGATAAAGTGTCGATCTACTTCATTGTGTTTAGCACGGTCATGTTGGACAGGGTTGTGGGCGATGCTGATAGCAGCCTTGTTGTTGCAATACAACAGGATTTTGGCTTCAGTAAGGCCTAGGTCACTCATCAAGAAACATATCCATAAGCCTTCACAAACACAATGAGCCATAGCCCTAAACTCGGCTTCAGTGTTGGATCTTACCACTACTTGTTTCTTACACCTCCAAGTAACAAGGTTTCCCCCAACAAGGGAACAATATCCCGAGGTTGATCGTCGATCTACAATTGACACGGCCCAATCAACATCAGTGTAAACTTCAATATTTAGACATGAATTTGGAGCAAACAAGATCCCACTTTCCGGCAAGGATTTGAGATACCAAAGAATTTGTGAGCAGCATCCACATGACGCGTCTTTGGAGCATGCATGAACTGCCTAATAACACTCACCATATAAGAAATATCAGAATGAGTATAAGACAGATAGATCAGCCTCCCCGCTAATCTCTAAAATTCAGAGATGTTTTCGATCACCTCTCCATCATCACGCTCCAATCTGTGATTTGCTTTAATTGGGGTGTTAGCTGTTCTACATCCACTCATCCCCGTTTTCCCGAGGTACAATGTATATTTTCTCTGGGAGATGAAGATCCTATGCTTGGGCATTGCAACCTCGATACCCAAGAAATGTCTGAGTTTTCTCAGGTCCTTGACCTCAAACTCACTAGCCAATTTTTGTTTTAGATTCATGACTTCTTCCACATCATCACCTATATCATGACAATATCATCAACATATATAACGAGGACAATGAATTTACTGGTCCTATGTTTGATGAACAATGTTTGATCAACATTGCTCTGGTGATACCAAAATGCACCATAGCTTTGTGAAATCTCCCAAATCAGGCTCTTAAGGACGTTTCAGCCCATATAGGGCCCTCTTTAAACTACAAACTTTACCCTCTACAAGTTTAGGAGTGAGGCCTGATGGAATAGACATGTAAACTTCCTCATCCAGATTCTCATGGAGAAACGCATACTTCACATCAAGTTGCCAAAGGTCCTAACCTTTGCAGGCAGCATAGGATAATAGGACCCCAATAGTGTTTATCTTTGCCACAAGGGCACATGTTTCCTAATTTTCGATTTTGAGGGTGGGTATAACCTCTTGCCACCAGTCTTGCCATAAACCTTTCAACAACCTGATACGATCCTGGAGAGGAACCCGGCGAGGAGGGCTGACGGAGGTGAGGGAGAAGAGGGGGATTAGTGTTGAGAAAAACCTTAGAGAGCAACTGATGCAGGATGACGCGTAGGGTTTACGCGTCTGTCAGCTTTTCTAGGAAACCCTAATGCATATAATTTTTGATGAAATGTGCGCAATGAAAATTAAGCAATATTTGCATGAACTTTAAAAATGAAGTAACTAAATTCTTTGTAAAGCACAAATTCGCTATTTTGTTTTAAAATGATTTTTCTTAATAAAATGGTTCAAATTTAAATCCGGGGAAGGAAGTTCACAACTTTCGTTCTGTTCCCCTTGTTGTAGCAAAATGAAAATCGTGAACTCCAAACACGTTTTCTTTTGGAGTTTTCGACGTAGCGTTTGCTGACAAAACTCGGGCGAAAACCTAGCAAAGAGTCTATTATCCTACGAGAAAATATATAGGCACACACAAAGGAAAAGATAGAAACAATTACCCACGAAAAGAGGCGTCTTTCCATATCCAAAGTCGACGGCGATCACGCGAGGAACTCCTCGTCACCTTCAATTTCCCGCTCCGAGGTCGGCCGCTATCGCACACGGGCACCACGGAATTAAATCGCTCTCTCACACAAGGTGGTTCCACGAATCACTCAACAATGTAAGAAGCCACTATCTAAACAACCTAAATTTACTCCATCGCACTCGAGGTGGATCCACGAAATTTCAATCACTCAAGGTGGATCCACAAAATCTCACAAACACAATTTCATTTCCACTCAAAGCTATAGTTACAGGAAACATTATTTCCTTCTACTCTCTGTTCACTTTCTTCTCCAACGAAAATAAAAATACTAACAACAATATGAAAGACCAAGCACAGTAAAATTAAAGTTACTGTTCATCAACTTAGACCTTACAACAATTAATTCGGGTCATTGTTCATCTTCCTCCCAAACAGCAACAAGAAATGGAATACAAGCAGCAGCTACACCTAAATCAATCGGGAATTGATTTCACAGCAGCACCTTTCCTATCTCTAACATCATGGCAGCACACACCTAACACCTATAGCTCTCACACAGAGCTTTTAATCACGCCTAACTTCAAACAGGAATCATACACACAATAGCAGCAACCCCTAAATCTCATCTACTATTCATCGTGTTCATCGACGGGAATCACAACAGTAAATCAATTTCAATACATTTTTCACCAACAATACAGGGCACATCCTATTCCTTTTATAGGGCTTCAAAAAAACTGGAAAAAAAACAGGTAAATGACGGAGCTTTGAAGGTGCGGCCATGACAGAACTTTGGCGGGGCGGGCTTGGCGGAGCGGGACGTGGGCCGGCGGTTGGAGCTCGTGTTGTGGCCGTATCGGTCGTCGTGGGCAGCGGATGGGGCTCCGAAGGAGGCGGCGGCATCGGGGGGCTTCACGCGTGCAGCGGTAATGGCGAAAACGGGATAGCCCTAGGCTCCATTTGGTTCGGCGGTGGCGGATCGATCCGGCGGGTGGAAACGGAGTGTTTGAACCGGAGGGGGATGTGGCTGCTCCAAACGGAGCTTTTTGTGGCGTTTCTCAAGGCGGGCGGGTGGAAACGGAGCAAACGCCGCCGGAGGTTCATTTGTTTACCCTCCTTCCGGCGGCATTTGCCCAAAACGGAGCAACGAAATGCCCAAACAAATAGAGCCCTAATCTTGCGGCTTTGCATTTCTCGACCTGGATGGGAAGATATGAACAGTGCATCGAGCCTCCTGAACCGGGGAAAAGAATCCTGGACGGCCTCCTTTTAACCTAATTAGATATATATATATATATATATATATATATATATATATATATCTTTATTATATAAGCAAACCTTTAATTGTCTATGGTGTAACTTTTAAATCCCGAAATGCCCTCATTTAAACAAGTTTTGAGCTTTAATTTAAGGGCTTTTTCGTCTTTCGGATTAACAAAGATGAGTTTTCTCCGCCATCATTTTGGGATATAACGACATTCCGCCTCAAATCCCGCCAGTCCAGCCAGTCCCGCCAGTCACATCACACTTTCCGCCTCAAATCCCGCCAAAAGCAACTCCCGCCAGCACCTTCCCGCCTCTGTGTCGTCCTTCTTTCTCCTCTCCGCATAACATCGTCCGGTCGCATCATGCCTCAACTCCTCGGTGATCCTTCTCCGTATAATAAAGATAACCCTAACTTCTATCCAAAGTGCCATTTTTTTATCCACGGTGCTCCCTCTCTGCAAGTTCTCCTCCACCGCATAAGAGTATCTCCTGCCGGTAAGTTTTCTTCCTTCTCTTAAGGTGATTTCCGTGGTTTTTTTACCATCTCCACTCTAACATTTCTGTGTTCTCTCTGCCTCCAGTCTAACATTTCAATTTTTTCTTCTCTGCAAGTTCTCCTGCCACAAATCTCCACTCTAACATTTTTGTAAGTTCTTCGTGTCTCCACTCTAACAGTTCTCCTGCCACAAATCACTGAAATCATTTCGGTTTTAAACATCTTCAGTTTTTAACATCACTGAAACATTTCAGTGAACACACTGTTTTCTTAACATTTTGTCTAAAAAAATTCGGCCTACTCTTAAGAAAATTTTCGTGATATTCCAGTTTCCTACTCTTAAGGAAATTATACAGTTTAACGTTTCCAATTGTGATTTCATTTTTGTAAGTTCCCTCCGTTATGATTGCTTCCTAATAACATGGATTATTCACTATGCGCACCTCGGTGTTTATAAGTTCCATCCGTTATGATTGCTTCCTATAACATGTTTTATGTGAACTTATACATTTTTTACTGTGATTACTTCTAATATCATTATCATTGGGAATTTTATCCGGAAGTGTACAGACATATCCGGAATTTTATATATATAACTTTATATTTATAAATATATGTATATTCTTATATATATAGGATTTAATGGAAAAACGCAGGCCGTGTATATGCCTTATATACATAGCCCACGCACCTTTTTGAAAATGCACCCGGTTCCGTGCATATTTAGGAAAAGTGTTCAACATGAAAGTTGTAGATCTACAACTTTCATGTTGAACACTTTTCCTAAAAATGCACGAACAGGGTGTATTTTTTGTATTTCCATGCCGCGTATATGGCCTATATACAGCCTGCGTATATACAGTCTATATATATGGTTTTAGAATATATAAGCTCAATTTTTTAAGCCTAAAAAAACTTGTTAGTTCTCCCATAATATATGTCGGAATTAGACAAATAATATACGTATTTTGGTAGAACGAGATCTACAACTTTCATGTGAACATTTTTCTAAAATTTGAACGGTTTAGCGAATCAGCCCGAAAGGTTGTTGGCCTTTTGAAATTTATTATTATTATATTCATTTCGGACAGCAATCTTTCGGGCGAGATTCCGGCCAAACCGTGAAATTTTTGGAATTTTCAACATGAGTTGTAGTCTCGTTCCTAACTACAAAATGACATTATTTGTCAATTCCGACATAATGTGGGAGAACCTAAGCTTTTGTAGGCTAAAAAAACTTAAACTTATATATGTTATTCAATATATATATATATATAGAGAGAGAGAGAGAGAGAGATGTATTTATATTCTTATACATATATATAAGCTCACATTCTCTCAACAACGCGCGCGCACACACACACACACATATATTTATATATATATATTTATTTATTTATTTATGTAATTATATATATATATATATAATTTTTTTTGTTTTTTCACACAAATTACAACACATAACACAAATAAAACATGTACATTCAAGGCCGATGGGGTCTGGTCGGGTGCGGCGGCGGGAACCTGGCAACCTGATAGGGCTGGTCTCCACCAGCAACCATAGTTTTCATTCATCCAAGAATAACAAATAAGAGTACAATCCACCCCTTATAGACGTAATAGCAAGTGCGAGTAAAATAAATTTAACACATAATATGAAATAACAGAGCGCAAAAGAAATAAAAGTCACGCTGGTGTCGTGTCTTTAAACCCTCCTCCAGACGGATTCATCGTCTTCCTCCGCGTGTAACCCGCCAATGTCTCGTCTCCGTGCAACGAACAATACAACCGTCTGGAAAATTTTGTCCTCAAGCAATCAGCGAACTGGCGGTAAGTATCCCAAGGAATCCATGGTATCAGAGTTGGGTGAATTGCCTAGTGATGTAGGGGTAGGCTACGTGGTGCGCAAAACCTAGGACTCTAGGTGGGAAGGAGTGTGACCAAATCCTACTCTAAATGCAACGCGGTTGTCAGCGATGATGACAAATAATTATGCAACGATAATTTATATTTAACACCACGCAAATATTTAGAATGGAAAACAGTGAATTAATTTTGGCTTTATAATGGTTTCCTCCGCTTGGAGGGCCAAAGCAAAGCGCGCGGCGAATGCTCCTCCAAATTATTAGCGTACTAAAAATAATTTCTACTAACAAGAATCACAGCACATATATTAATTCACCAATGAAAATATCAAATTAAATACGTCAATACCACAAGAAACTCACAAAGTAGTGGGCTGAACCGAGGCACTGAAGAATTTGGGTCCGGATGTATAGATCAGCGATCGGAGGTGGAACCAGCGGCGTGAAAATGATGGCGGTGACAGTCCTCAGCGGTAAATGGTGAGATCGGACGAGAAATGGGTAGATCCGGCCACGTACAAGTAGATCCGGGCCGGGGAAGGGTGGATCTGCTATTTAGAGTCGGATCCGGGTGGAGGGGTGACGAACGAAATGTGGAAATAACAGATCAGGACTGAAATTCCTAGATCTGAATTGATCCAAGAAATTAAGGCTAAAGGAGAGTGGATCCACGGGAGGGAAGTAGTGGAGGGTTGGCTTGAACAGTGACTTGCGTGAACAGTGTCGCCATGAATAGTAACCCGTGAACTGTAATTCGTGAACAGTGTTCTGTCACTCCGTCCCTTTCTCCTAACACTATTTCTATACCTCTAGATTCATCGCTAACAGTTCCTGGACCAGCACTCTCTCCGACGGATGGATCTGATACAGAGGACAGGTCGGATTTTGATCTTCCCACTGCTTTATGAAAGGGAGTTCGAAAGTGCACTCAGCATTCCATTCATGATGTTGTCTCATATGCTCTTCTTTCCCCCACTTACAAGAGTTTTGCTCTCGATCTCTCGGCCACTATCACCCCGGTCACTTATCAAGAGGCTCTTATTGTTCCTTATTGGAAAGATGCTATAGACGAAAAGATGATGACCTTAACAGAGAGTGACACTTGAACTCTTGTCCCTACCCCTCCAAGAGCTGATATGACTGGTTGTCAATGGATCTTTGTCATCAAGTTTCATCATGATGATGTTATAGATCGTTATAAGGCTATGATGATTGTCAAATGTTTTATTCAGACATATGATGTGTACTTCTTTGACACCTTCTCACCAGTTGCTCGCATTAGCACGATCCGCGTTCTCTTTTTTGTAGTCACTAACAAGGATTGAGAGATGTCTCAGTTAGATGTCAAGAATGTCTTCCATTATGGTGATTTGTAGGAAGTGATATACATCGAGCAACCTCCTGAGTATGTTGCTCAGGGCGCGCTGCAAAAGGCAATATATGGCCTAAAGTAAAGCCATCGGGCCTGGTTCGACAAGTTCAATAAAGTTATCTCAGTTATTGGTTTTGTTCGAAGTTCTGCAGATCATTCTCTCTTTATACGGAAGACTTCTAAAGGGCTAGTTGTTTTTGTTGTTTATGTGGATGACATTTTCCTTACAAGTGATGATAAGGAAGGAATTGGTCTTACTAAGAAACATCTTCTGCAACACTTTGTTATAAAAGATATGAGATCTCTTAAGTACTTTCTGGGAATAAAAAACTCACGAAATACAACTCAGTTGTACTCTCACAATGGAAATATGCGTTGGATCTTTTAAAAGAGATCGATCTTCTTGGAGAAAGACCCTATCGATGTCTGGTGGTCGTTGGTGATGACAAGTATCAGAGTGAGGATTCACCTCTTCTTCCAGATAACATCTGGTACAGACGGTTAGTAGGAAAGCTTATCTATCTGACTGTCACAAGATCAGATATCTGTTATGTGGTAGACATGGTTAGTCAGTTTATACAGACTCCCAGGGAGTGTCACTTCATTCAGTTCTAAAAATCTTGAAATATGTGGAAGGATATCTGCGGAAGAGGTTACTATTTCAGAAGAATAACTATTTGAGAATTGAAGTCTACTCTGATGTCAGCTATGTTGATGATAAAAAGATAGAAAGTCTAAATTTGATTTTTGCACCTTTGTAGGAGGAAATCTGGTTAGCTAGAAAAGCAAGAAACAGTCTGTTATGTCCAGATCAAGTGTTGAAGTTGAATACAGAAGCATGACTTAAACAACTTGCGCGTTAAAATGATTACGGACACTTATGCTTGACTTAGGAGAGATTTATGATCATCCTCTGTCAATATTCTGTGACAACAAAGATGTTATATACATATCAAAGAATTCAGTTTTTTCATAATAGGACAAAGCACATTAAAGTTGACTGTCACTTTACTAGAGAAAAATATTAAAGAATCAACTCTGCACTCCGTTTGTCACTTCCAACGGTGAACTAGCAGATGTCTTTACCAAACCAGTGTCCACTTCTTTTTCAAACATCTGTGACAAGTTGGGTATGATTGACATATATGCTTCAGCTTGAGGGGGAGTGTTAAAACATAAAGCCTTGGAGGACTGAACCTGGCAGTATAGATGCCTGCTCTGGCAGTCTAGACCTGGCGGTCTGGAGACCTGCTCTGGCAGTCTGGACCTGTCGGGCGGTCTGGTTTGGCGATTTGGCTAACTTGAGGAGGACCAGCGTAGCCTCACCTTTGATAGAGCAAGAGAAGCCTGGAGATTAACCGTTGTTGTGGTCTGGCAATCAGAGAAGGCTAAAGATATTGCAGTCTGGCGGTTAGAATCTATCTAACCGCTCCTGTTGTGCATGGTAGTCTACTGCGATCTATTCATTAGAGGTCGGCGAATACTTCGTTGATTTGCTATAGTTGGGCGGTTTGCTTGTCTGACCGCACAGCCTGCGCGTTCTGTAAATATATGTCTGTCTAGTCGCCTGTTGTAGGTATTGTATTTTTTAGTCTCACATTGTCTATTGTATCTTTTCTTCCCCCTTTTCTTCTATAAATAGGGGGTCATACTTGTATAATATTAAGATTTTTTAACAGTAAAATTTTGTTATTTAGAATTCTCACACTCAGTACCTATGTAGTTCTTTCCAAACAAAAATATGTCCTAGATCTACTTGAAGAAATATATCTTCTTGGTACAAAGCTTGTTCGCAATCCTTTGTCTATGGGCAGTGACAGGCTCTTGGATGAGGAATCTCCTATTCTAAAGATATCATTAATTACAGGTGTTTGGTCGGTAAAATCATTTATCACACTGAAACTAGACATCTCATTAGCTATTGGAAAAACTAATCAGTTTATGCAAGCTCCCAAAGAGTGACATCTTGAAGTTACGTTAAAATTATTATAATATATTAAAGGGTCTGCAAGCAAAGAACTATTTTTTAAAAGAAACGATCACGTACGTATTGAAGTTACGTCGAAAATCCTCTTTTGGATAATGCACATATGTTTGAGAAAATCTTGTCAATTGGGGAAGCAAGAATTAATAATGGTGTTTAGGTAAGGTGTAGAAGCATGACTCTGATGAGTTAAAGTGGTTGAGGTCACTTTGAAAAATATTAGTGAAACTTACAACTTTCATTTACCGAAGTTCTGTGATAAGAAAGTTGTCATCTGCATATCTAAAAAAATCATGTGTTTTATTAAAGAACAAAACATCCGAGAAGAAATTAACAACAACGTTTGTTAATTCAGATAAAGAGTTGCCCAACATTTTCACCAAACAGATTTCTTCATCTTTTTCTGATATTTGTATCGATCTGGGAATTATCGATATATACTGAAACAGTCCTGTCCAAAAAGCCTGGCAGGCCCAGGCCGGGCCCAGGCTTTTGCCACCCGGGCTCGGGCCTGACTTTAGATGGGCTCGGGCAACCTCTCCTAGAGGGGGCCCCTGCTCAAGCCCCTAAGGTTGGGTCGGGCTCAGGCCGTGCTGGGTTCAAGCCGGGCCCGACCTTTTAGTTTTTTAAATTTAATTTAAATTTAATTCTTAAATTAAAAATCAAAATATAAATTAATAGGAGAGAGTGTGAGGGAGAGTGTGTGGGAGAGTGTGTGTGTGAGAGAGTATAAGAGAGTATGAGAGAGACTGTATAAGAGAGTATGAGAGAGAGTGAGAATAGTAGAGAGAGGGAAGAGAAAGGGAGCCGGATGGGCTTGGGACTTGGGGAGGAGGGATTTATGAAATGTTTTTTTGCTTTTTTTAAAATATATATTTGGGGGGGCCTAGGCTGGCAGCCTAGGCCCTAGGCCCAACCACTAGACTGCCATAAATTATGGCAGCCTAGTGATGCATAGAAGCGCTGCCATGCAGCAATGACTCTTAAGAGTTGTTGATCCAACGACTCTAAGATCCATTGGGGAGGAGTCAGGCTCTGCTTGGCCCGGGCTCGGCCCCGATCAGAAAACCGGGCTTTTCCTTGACTGTCCCGGGCCAGGCACCGAGCCGAACAATTACCTTATGTGGGCCCATGTTAGGCCCCCAAAGCCGGGCCCGGGGCGGGCTAGCTCGGGCCCGGGCCTAATGGGCTTTTGTCGGGTTGGGCCCACTGGCCCAATTTTTATGAACTCGACTATGGTCCTGCTTGAGGGGAAGTGTTAAAGCTCATTTGTAAGAAAACCAAAAGTAAGCTCAATGTCTATTTCCTCTATCTTGTATTTAATCTCACGCATCCAAATGTATATTCCTCATTCTTCTCTGCTCTATGTAAAGAAGGAAGTTCCGATATAATAAGCAAGCAATTTTAAAATAATAATTGTTTTACTTTCAAATTCTCATAAATTGAAAATAATATTTATGGATTGTGGCTCCTTTAGTCCGTAACAAAAAAACAAAAGATAAGAAGAGTGCACAAACTAATAGGATTTGTGTAATATAAATCGTTCTAATGTACCTAGTGAACAAGAAGATATAATCCTTAAAAATAAATAGGACAAAGAGAGGGGAACAGTCTTTAGTTATCAATGAAAAACATCTCACATACACAGTAAAAATTTAGATGCAACAACATAAGAGTGAAATTAAATCAATATAAAAATAATGATAATGAAATACCTGTTCGCCCCAAAACCATGAATTAAAACAAGTGCAGGGCCATCTTTTCCAGATGACTGATAACGAATACGATAGCCTCGCCAATTCCAAACGCTGCAGGTAGGCAAATAAACTTAACAATTTAGTCTTGAAAAAAATTATTTTTGATCATGGATAGAACTCATGCAGTTTGAATAAATCAAATAGTGCTAGTATGTTAAGCAGCTTCAATTTTTATAGGTCCACAATGCAATTTAACTGCTAACTATGCTGCTCGTTTGAAATATAACATCCCTTGCCCGTCAGGATGATTCTAAGAGTCTCCAGCATAAAGAATCAAGTCTGGGAATAGACATGGTTTTGTGCGTCAACGTCCTCTCTCATACCATGAGCGCAATGTGAAGGGGGATAGGCATGGTTTTGCGCATCAGCATCCTCTCTCAGTCCATGAGCGCAATCCAGTTTGGAAGGTGGTAGGGCAAGGTGGTCAATGGTTGTTAAGATGGCAGAAGGGGTGAAGGGAGTTTTTTGCAGTGGATTAGGCCATGTAGCAAGGCTGTTGTTTGGTTCAAGGAGGTGGTCAGTGGTGGAGGAAGAAGGGTTTAGGGGTTTATGTGGAAGGCTGATGCCACGGCTGCTGGAATGGTAAAGGAATCTCTACAGCAGTTGTAGTGGTTGTTGTAGGTGGCAGGGATGGGAGGAAGGCCAAGTGCTGCAACTGGCGATGAGTTGAGCGGCCAGATATTGGGAACAATGACTAGGGGATACAAGCAGCCTAATACAGGAAATCTGATGGTTAGGGAGTCTATCCTATGGTAGGCTAGGGATTTTGGCAAGATGAAAGCTAGTAGGGGTAGGGTGGCCAGTCGGCTGATAAATGGAAGGGGAAGGTGGGCGGCAACAAGAAATAAGTAGAACTAGAGGAATCCACACATGAAGATCACAGCTTTAACACCATGAATGACAGAGCGACATAGGAAATATTCTCCAAAATCTCTGATACCTCCTAACCATTGTTGTGGATATCCTCCGACATGGTCGACATGTCGGCCGACATAAAGGTTTCATGGACCAAACGACACGTTTCCGATATTTTTTTGCAAAATATCCTTTTGAAATATATCCTCCGATATGTCTGCTATTGACCGATATATTCACCGATATATCGGCCGATATATCCCGACATTTTATCGACTGGTTTTTTCAATTTATTTTAATTAATGTCTATGATCTAATAGACAATAGACAAATTGTTTCAGTTTTAGGTTATTTTCCCCTTCCTCTGATTTCTTCCTTGCTCAGTTCTTCATCGATTTCAATTATGCATGCTCTTTGAATTATGAACTAAATGTTTCTTATCTTCCATTGTCATGCCTTCCGACATTCTGTTTTCTCTTATTTTATTTCACGGTTATATCGTTATTACTTGTGAACACAAAATTTTAATTAGTTTGATAAATTTAGGAGTTCAATAAATATCAAATAATTAATATATTAATATATTAATATATATAATTTTTTAAAAATTAAATTTATAAATAATTACACATATAAATAATTAAATACTAAAACCCGTTATGTGAAATATCCCCGATATATCCCCCGACATTTAAAACCGCTGAAAAACCTAAACCGAGTGTCCCCGATATCCGCATCTACAACCTTGTCCTAACAAGACTTTACGAGTATATATAGAGAGAAATCATGAACTACAAAAAAAATTACGGTCTTAATTATTGTTGCGGACAACTCGTCCCCGGTCGGACCGGATTAACTTGACCGCCTTAGCTCAAGAGCAGTGAACGCGCACACAGTCAATGAAAATGAGAGGTGACACAAGATGTGATGAAGTGGAAAAATCCCCTCAAATGGGTAAAAACCACGTGACCGGGTTTGTGCCGGTCAAAGTCCACTAGCTTCTGGTGATTACAACGTGTTAAACAATCGGGGCGACAGACCGCTCCCGTTACAGCTTGGGGGAGAGAGAGAAAGACTACGACTTCTCGGCGGGCAACAGACTGTGCACCGCGGGAGTGACTTGGATGCTAAAATGCGTGGGATGGCCCTGGTGTTCTGATGCTGGGGGCGGCGTGCGCTTGCTTGCAGTGGTCGTCTTCCTCCTTCGGCTAGCTCCGGGACTTAGGCGTTTTCCTGCTGGCAGGGTCCTGGTGGCGCGCTGGTGGCTCGTGGTGGCTGGAAGGTGGCTCGAGGGAGGAGAATGGCAGAGCTATCACCTGAGGAAGAAGATGACTGGGAGCAGAAAAAAGTGAAGAATGAGGAGCCCCTAGGGCTCCTTTTATAGCCTCCAGGGGAGGTTCATGACGGGCCCCACCACTAATGTAGTGGGTTAGTGGATGGTTACCCACCAGATCGGACGGTGAGAAGAGCCCCCCCACGATCGGACAGTGGGCAGGCTGTCCATGGTGATGGGGTGCCCGGCCAGGTGTTCGGCGACGGAGGCGGCCGGCCGGCGGAGGCGGCCGGCCGGCGGCCTGGCGGCGGAGGCGGCCGGCCGGCGGCCTGGCGGCGGAGGCGGCCGGCCGGCGGACTGGCGGCGGACTGGCGGCGGAGGCGGCGGCCGGCGGCCGGCGGCCTGGCCGACGGCTTAGGCCGGCTGTGGCCGGGCCTGGCTAGCGGCCAGGCCGGCTGTGGCCGGGCCTGGCTAGGCCGGCCGGCTGGCCGGGCCTGGCTAGCGGCCAGCGGCTGTGGCCGGGCCTGGCTAGCGGCCAGGCCGGCTGTGGCCGCGGCAGCGGCCAGGCCGGCGGGTTTGTCGTGGCTGCCGCGGGCTGCCGCGGCAAGGGCCGCCGTGGCAAGGCCGGCGGCCTGGCTATCGACCAGGCCGGCCGCGGCGGGGCCGAGCTGGCGGCAGGGCCGAGCAGGCGACCAGGCCGGCCGCGGCGGGGCCGAGCTGGCGGCCTTGTCGGCCGCAGCGGCCGAGCTGGCCGCGGCCGCGGCGGGGCCGAGCTGCCGGGCTGGCCGGCAGCGGCCTGCCGTGTCTTGGCCGCGGCCTTGCCGGGCTGGCGGCTAGGCCGGCAGCGGCCTGCTGCGGCTTGGCCGCGGCGTGTCGGGCTGGGGGCCAGGCTAGCAGCGGCCTGCCACGGCCAGGCCGACGGTTTTCCTTCATGGGGGGAGAGAGTGGGCCCCACCCCCCATGTTTCTCCCCATTATGGGGAGTTCATGGGAGGTGGGGTTGACTACTCAACCCCATGATCCACTTTTTGTGAGGAGATCATAGGGGGGTGGGGGGCTTTCCCTATAAATGATGGTGGAACTCATCAATTGCCCCCAAAATCCTTGTTGTCTGGGAGCGGAGCAAGCGAGAGAAGAAAGATTTTCCTGCTGTCTTTTCCCTTCTTCTGTCATGACAACCTCCGGCAAGAAGATGGAGCGACGAAGGGCCGTGCTTCCAAGGTACTCGGGGTAAATTTGCCGAAGAAGAAGAACCAGCCGGCGAAGGCGTCGGGCGAAGGCTCTTGCGCGCACTCGGGGGGCGCGGTCTCAGGCTGCGCGCACGCGCCCAGGCCGCGCGCTCCGGTGGCCCGCGCGCGCGGCGGCGGCCCGCGCGCGCTTAGGCCCCGCATGCGAAGCAGGTCGCGCGCGCCCAGACCTCGCGCGCGGGGCTGGTCGCGCACCTAGACCGTGCGCGTGGGGTTGGCCGCGCGCGCTTAGGCCGGGTGGGTCGCGCACGCGGGATGGCGAGCCGCGCACGGCAGTCCGCGCGCGCCTAGGCTGCTTGCGCGAGGCAGGTTATGCGCGCGAGGGGCTGGTCATGCGGGCGCGGAGCTGGCCATGCGCGCGCGCCAAGATTACGCGCGGGCGAGGCCGGCTGCTCGTGCCCAGGCCGCGCGCCCAGCGCGCGCGTGCGCGGCAGGCCGCGCAGGCCGTGCCCAGGCCGGGCATTTGAGGCGCGCGCCCTGGTTGCGCGCGGTAGGCCGTGCACGCCCAGGTTGCGCACGGTAGGCCGCGCACGCCCAGGTCACGCGCGTGCGGCAGGCCCTTGTACGCGGGTGCATCCCCCTTCGCGCGCGGTTTTGGCTGCATGTGCTTGGCTCCAAGTTTTCATTTTTTAGGCAAACCTGACCCTTTGATTTTTGTTCTGTGCAGATTTCGAAGCGCTCTTCTGGCCTGATGCGCCTGCATTCCTCTTTGACCGAAGATGGTGTGGAAATTTGGAGGAAGAAATATGGGCTTCCTGCCGACTTGGAAGTGAGGATCCCACGTCCCGAGGAGCAAGTCCAGAATCCTCCTCGCGGCTGGTTGACGATCTGCGAAGTTTCCCTGAGGTCCGGCTTCCGTTTCCCAACATGCGAGGAGGTGATTGAGATCTTGAAGTTCTGTGGGGTGCCTATTTCCCAGTTCATCCCGGCTGGAATTGCCCGAATTATGGGCTTAGTTGCCTTCTTCCGCGAGCATGGAGACCGGTTTTCCTTGGACCAATTTCGAGATTGGTGCGACGTTCGTTCTGATGGTGGCGAGCGGGTGGAGATTTGCAGCAACAAGAGTTGGTTGAAGTTTGAATCCCGCAAGGATCGCCTCCACGATAACACTTTGTTGGGATATTCTAAGAATTCATGGGGCCTTCCCGAGGTGTGGGATGCGCTTCCCGATCGTTGTCGCCGCGTGAGGGGGAAGGAGCGAGATTTTTCCCCAGTGCTTGGGTTTTCTGAACTTCATGAGCTAGCCAACCGTCTTTTTAATATTTACATCTATGTGGAGAAGAAGCGCTTGTTGCGGTGTGGTATCTCTTTGGACACAGCTCAGATTGTCAGGACTTCTCAAGGAGGGGGCCGGAAGAGGAAAGCGGTGGCGCCCTCCTGGTGACCTTGACGCGGTGGTGGCGGTGGCTACTTCTGATGCTTGTCATGAATCAACTCCTGAGGTGCAGATACTTGCGTCCCCAGTTCCTCAGGTGTCTTCTGATACGGTAACTCCAAGGATGTCCTCTTTATTTAAGGCGATGAGTAATACGGTAAGGACTTGATTTGTTTCCAAGGTTTTTTCCTTTGCTATTTGATGTTAATTCTGGCCTTTTCTTTGTGCAGATAGAGACCCAGGCGCAGATTGCGGTAACCTGAAACGACTATTATGTGAGTCTGAAGGATGGGTGCCTTGCTCTTCAGGAGAAGCTCCAGTTGACGTCGAGCTCGCTTGCCTCCCTAAAGGAGGAGCATGATCGGGATATTGCGCGGTTTCGACGGTTCGGATCGGGGCTGAAATCCGAGCTAGAGGATGCACGCACGGCCTTGGAAGTGGAGAAGACCCTGGTGGAGAGGACCACCCAGATGTTGAAGCATTCGAAGGAGGAGACTTCGGGCTTGGAGACCCAGTTACAGGCGGCGCGGGAGGAAGCCGTCGGTCTTGAGACTCAGCTTCGGGCGGCGAAGGCGCAAGTAGAGATGTTGTCCACTGATGGTCATGCGTTGGAGTTGAAGGCTGTGGGGCTTGCAGAGTACCTGGATTCATTGGATTACATGCGAGACCGTAGTCTGATTGCAGAGGAGGTTCGTGACGAGATTTGGTCCAAGGAGGTGGAGCCTCAGATGGACGATGTTCGTGAGCACTCCAACGCGGTGTTTCAAAGGCCTTTCGCTTTGTTAGCAAGAGTCTGGGATGTGACACATCTTGTTTTAATTTTGCAGATGTTTCTGAGGATGAGCGCTCTGACTCAGATGTCGAGGATGAGTAGTGGTACTCCTATCTCTGTCGTTGTGTGTTTACATTTTATTGTTTGGTTGGGCGTATTATGTTTTGCCCCTTATTTAGCATTAGTTGTTGTTGCCTCTACGCGTTGATTGTACGTGTATCATTCCAGCTTTGTTTTGTTATGACATTATTATTTTTTATGTCATCTTAGATGTCATCTTTGCTGCTTTGTTTGCAAGGCTCAGATCCGCGGCTTAATTTGCACAAGGGATGCTTGCGGCTTTATTTGCGCGAGGGCTGCTCGCGGCTTTATTTGCGCGAGGGTTGCTTGCGGCTTTGTTTACACGAGAGCTGCTTGCGGCTTGGTTTGCGCAAGGGTTGCTTGCGGCTTGGTTTGCGCGAGAGCTGCTTGCGGCTTGGTTTGCGCAAGGGTTGCTTGCGGCTTTGTTTACACGAGGGCTGCTCGCGGCTAGGTTTGCGCAAGGGTTGCTTGCGGCTTTATTTGCGCGAGGGCTGTACGCGGCTTGGTTTGCGCAAGGATTGCTTGCGGCTTTGTTTGCACGAGGGCTGCTCGCGGCTTGGTTTGCGCAAGGGTTGCTTGTGATTTTGTTTACACGAGAACTGCTCGCGGCTTGGTTTGCGCAAGGGTTGCTTGCAGCTTTGTTTGTGCGAGCGCTGCTTGCGGCTTGGTTTGCGCAAGGGTTGCTTGCGGCTTTGTTTACACGAGGGCTGCTCGCGGCTTGGTTTGCGCAAGGGTTGTTTGCGACTTTGTTTGCGCGAGGGATGCTCGCGGCTTAGTTTGCGCAAGGGTTGCTTGCGGATTTGTTTGCGCGAGAGCTGCTAGCGGCTTCTTCGTGAGGGGGGCAGGCCCCCACGGTGGTGTACGAGGGCTGCTCGCGGCTTAATTTGCGCGAGGGCTGCTCGCGGCTTAATTTGCGCGAGGACTGCTCGCGGCTTCTTCATGAGGGGGAAGGCCCCTATGGTGGTGCACGAGGGCTGCTCGCGGTTTAATTTGCGCGAGGGCTGCTTGAGGCTTCTTCGTGAGGGGGGCAGGCCCCCACGGTGGTATGCGAGGGCTGCTCGAGGCTTAATTTGCGCGAGGGCTGCTCGCGGCTTCTTCGTGAGGGGGGCAGGCCCCCACGGTGGTGCACGAGGGCTGCTCGCGACTTAATTTGCGTGAGGGCTGCCCGCGGCTTCTTCGTGAAGGGGGCAGGCCCCCACGGTGGTGTTTGTGTGCGTCGTCTTTCCTGTTTGTGTAGGCGAGATTTGCAGCAACATAATTTAATACTTGAATGAAAATAACGTGCGCGGAATCAGGCCTGCGGCTTACACACATCATAGTCTCAAATAATGCGTACACAATTAGATAATCATAAAACGGGAAATCATTGATAAAATCGGCGCAGGTTTGGCGTATTCCAGGAACGAGGGAAAGTCTTTCCTTCGGCGTTTCGCAGCTTGTACGTCCCTGGCTTCACCATTGTTGTGACGATGAAGGGGCCTTCTCAGATCGGAGATAACTTGTCGCCATGTGTTCCCTTCCCAGCTGCTTTCAGAGTGCGAAAGACCAAGTCTCCTACGTTAATCGGACGGGGCTTTACTTTGCGATTTTAATAGCGGGCCGTACGTTGCTAGTAGGCTGCGGCGCGGAGGGCGGCTTCTTCGCGAGTCTCGGAGATCAGATCTAGATTGTCTCGGAGAGCGTCATCATTCATCTAGAGATTGAAATGGGATACCCGGGGGCTTGGAACGCCGATGTCGACCGGGATGATTGCTTCTGTTCCGTAGCAGAGATTGTACGGTTTTTCTCCTGTAGGGGTTCTTTCTGTTGTCCGATACGCCCACAATACATTGGGGAGCGCGTCGACCCACTGCCCCCCTGCGTCTTGGAGTCGCGCCTTTAGTCCCTTCAGAATGGTTCGGTTGGTCACTTCAACCTGCCCGTTGGATTGGGGGTACGGTACTGTTGTATGTCGCAACTCGATCTTTAAGTCTTCACGCAGCTTGGTGAAGGATTTTCCTGTAAATTGAGTTCCATTATCGGTAATGATAATTGCCGGTATGCCAAAGCGGCAGACGATGTTCTTCCAAACGAATTGCTTTGCGTTCTCCTCAGTAATCTTGGCAAGAGGCTCTGCTTCTACCCACTTGGTGAAGTAGTCGATGGCCATGATGATGAATTTCTTATGTCCCGCGGCTTGGGGCAAAGGGCCGAGAAGGTCAATTCCCCATTGTGCGAATGGTCAAGCTCCTTGTAGTGTGGTAAGGGCAACGGGTGGTTGCCTGGGAACGTTGGCATACAGCTGGCAATTTTTGCACTTTTGTACGAAGTCTGTCGCTTCCTTCTTCATGGTAGGCCAGTAGAAACCCTGACGCGGGATTTTACGGGTCAAGGCCTTCCCGCCCAAGTGTTCTCCGCAGACCCCTCTGTGGACTTCGCGGAGGGTATACTCGGCGTCAGTTTCCGCTAAACATTTCAAGTAGGGTCCTGCAAAAGATCGCTTGTGAAGTTCTCCGCTGATCAGCGCAAAGGTGGCTGCCCTCATTCTTAATCGACGGGCCTCCTTCTGATCATCTGGGAGTTGTTGGTTCTTCAAGTAATTTATCAATGGGGTGATCCATGACTTCTTTGAATCTTAATCTCTGTTATCTCCCAAGATCCTTGGATACTAGGAAGGGAAATTTCCTCAACCCTACGTCTTTTTGACTGATAGCGAGAGGGAGACGTGGCTAGCTTTGACAGGGCATCTGCCCGGCTGTTCTGTTTTTTGGGGATGTGGAGAATTTGGACTTGCGGTATCTGTAGCAGGAGAGACCTTACCAGTTGGAGGTATTGGACGAGTTCTCACTTTTGGCTTCGTAGTCCCCTTCTACCTGGGATACGACGAGTTGGAAATTGTAGTAGATTGTTAACTTGGCGGCGTGGCAGTCGATGGCAAGCCTGAGTCCTGCAATTAAAGCCTCATACTCTGTTATGTTGTTGGTGGCAGGGAACTTTAATCGGAGCCCGTACTCTAAAGTGACGAGTTCTGGGCTCATGAGGAGCAGTCCGGCTCCGGCACCCTCTACTCCGGACGCTCCGTCAACGTACATGGTTCATCCTTGTCCTGGCTCTGCTGATACAACTTCTAGCTCTGTTGGCAAGGTATTTTCAACGATAAAGTCCGCTAAAATTTGTGACTTAATGACGGGGCATGGCAGGAAGTGGATGTCAAATTCGCTCAGCTCGGCTGCCCATTTGACCAGTCGGCCGGAAGCCTCCGGTTTTTGAAGGATAGCACGGAGAGGTAGCTCTGTCAACACTTTGATGGTGTGGGCTTGGAAGTAAGGACGAAGCTTCCTTGCTGAGAAAACGAGTGCAAAGGCTATCTTGTCTGCGACTGGATACCGGGTTTCTGCATCTGAGAGGATCTTGCTAAGGTAGTAGATGGGGCGTTGAATTCCTCCTTCATCTTTTACCAATACGGAGCTTAGTGCAGCTGGCGTGATGGCGAGGTATAGAAAAAGCATTTCTCCCGGGGCCGGCTTTGACAGTAGTGGAGGGGAAGCAAGGTACTGCTTCAGTGACTCGAAGGCTGATTGACATTCGTCCGTCCACTGGAAACCGGTGGTTCTGGCTCCTCGGAGAATCTTGAAGAAGGGGAATATTTATCTCCGATCCGTGCAAAGAACCGAGAGTGTGCTGTGATTTTCCCATTCAGCCTTTGTACTTCCTTAAGAGATCGGGGCGGTGACATGTCTTCCAAAGCCTTAATTTTCTCAGGGTTGGCCTCTATCCCCCGCTGGGTTACCACGAATCCTAAGAATTTTCCAGACGTAACCCCAAACGCACACTTGGTGGGGTAAAGCCTCATGCCATACTGTCGAAGGATCCTGAAACATTTCTCGAGATCTTCCAAGTGATTTTCCAAACGAACACTCTTCATTAGCATGTCATCCACGTATACTTCCATTGTCTTGCCGATAAGGTCTTTAAAAACTTTGTTCATGAGCCGTTGGTAGGTGGCTCCTGCGTTCTTGAGCCCAAAAGGCATAACTTTGTAGCAGTATATCCCTTTGTCTGTTCGGAAGGTCGTATGCTCTTCGTCTGTTGGATTCATTCGAATCTGGTTGTATCCGGAGTAAGCGTCCATGAAGCTGAGGAGTTGGTGTCCGGCGGTTGAATCGACTAACTGATCAATTCTGGGGAGCGGGAAGCTGTCCTTGGGGCACGCTTGATTGAGATTGGTGTAGTCCACACACATCATCTATTTTCCTAAAAACTTCTTTACTAGGACGACATTAGCTACCCAGGTAGGGTAGTTTACTTCTCGGATGAAATGGGCGCTGAGGAGCTTCTCTACTTCTTCTCCGATTGTCTGGAGGCGCTCTGGGGCAAAGTTTCTCTTTTTCTGGATAACAGGTTTGCATGCTGGGTTGATGTCGAGGGAGTGCTGGATGACGTGAGGATCTATGCCAGGCATATCTTCAGAGACCCAAGCAAAGATATCCTTGTTGTTCCGGAGATAGGTTGTCAACTTCTCCTTTTCTTGTCGCGGTAGGAGCGATCCAAGCTGGATGGTGCGAGCTGGGTTTGTTGGTGAGAGAGGGACTTCAATCAGCCCTTCCATAGGCATCCCTCGCTGTAATACTGCTTCATCGCGCAAATCGAAGTCGTCAATGTTCAACGTGGTGGCATTTGTAGGCTATGTTTGTCTGGAGTAACAATTCTTGGCGGCCTCCTGATTGCTGCGCACGACTCCAATACCTCCCGGAGTGGGGAACTTCATGGCGAGGTGAGGAATCGAGGAGATAGCCTTGAAGATAGTCTGAATGGGTCTTCCGAAGATGGCGTTGTATGCGGAGCTTGAATCGACCACTACGAACTGGATTTCATGAGTCACTTGCCTTGGAAATTCTCCCATGGTGACTGGGAGAGTAATCATTCCTAGTACCTGGACTGGATGGTTGTCAAAGCCGTACACTGGTCCGGTTGCCTGCGTCAGATGTTGATTGGAAATATTCATGTTCTGAAGGGTAGCGGAGAACAAGACATCGACTGAGCTTCCGTTGTCAACAGGGATGCGCTTGACGTTATAACATGGATCTCTGATCCCGGCACTGATTACTAGGGGGTCTTGGTGAGGTGTTCGGAGCCCGACAAGGTCTTCATCCTCGAAAGTTATGGTGGTGTCCTGCTTGCACTTCTTATCTTCATGAGCTCCTCCTTGCATGATTACTGAGAAGATTTGGGCAGAGAAAATAGGTGATCCGGCGATGGTTTCAATATTTCTGACCACCTGCCCCCCTGGCAGGGCGTTTTGCTGATCTCTGGGAGGCCTAGGCGGATCGTGTTGATCCTGCACATGTCCCTGCAAAAATCTTTTGAGAAGTCCTAGGCGGATCAAGCGCTCGATTTCTTCCTTCAGGCGGGCACAATCTTCCGTTGTGTGTCTCGTGGTTCGATGAAACTCGTAATATTTGGACTAGTCATTTCTGGGATTATGAACTGGTTGCTTTGGCCGCTGTAAAGCTGGCTCATTTTGTATAGCATAGAGTACATTAGTGCGTGTAGTGTTGAGGGGAGTAAAATCCCTAGGCGGTTGATCTCTCTGGGGATCTCGGCGGCGTTGCCCGTTCCGGCGATCTTCTCGGAATCTCCCTTCTTGGCGTTGAGAAGCAGACTCCTCTCTCTTACGTTTCTGAGCGTCATCAAACTGTTGGCGATGGGCTTCAATAGCTTCATCAGCGGCAATCTGGGCCTCAACCCGATACACGAGGTCAGGATAACTGGGGACAGTCTCTCGCATCAGTGCTGAGTAGAAGCCGCTAGGGCGGAGACCTCCAAGGAACACCCCCCGTAGCAGCTCGGGGTCGACCCCCGGGATCTGACGGGCTTCGGCAGTGAAACGTCGGAAGAAGTCTTTCAGGGTCTCTCCTTCGTTCTGACGAATTCCTGATAAGTGGGAGGGATAGCGAACGATCCTGCGATTGGCAATGAACTGATCGACAAATTGTCTTGTCAGTTCAGTGAAATTGGCGATGGTACCGACCCTTAGCGAGTGGAACCAGGTTCAGGCTTGTCCTTTGAGAGTGGCTGGAAACACCTGGCAGAGCAACTGATTTGGAGCATTGTAGATTCTCATAATGGTGGTGAAGTGATTGACATGTTTTAGCGAATCATCGGTCCCGTCAAACGTCTCAATATTTGGGAGTTTAAATCCGTTCGGGATTGGATGGTCAAAGATTTGTAGTGCCAAAGGGGAGCCTTGACAGAGCGGTCGGCAGGTATGAATATCTCTTCCACCTGCCTGGCGATATTCTTCAGCGATGACTTCTCGAATTTCCTCCCGAGTGAACCTTTCAAGCGGAGGTAGACGGGCTTCGTTAGCGGGATTGTGATGAAGACGGTCCGCTCTCATCCTCCTTTGGGCCGGGTGAGTGGAACTTGCGGCTTCAGAATATTCTTCGGATCTTTCCTGCCTTGAAGGAACTTCTTGGGCTCTGCCCTGATTTGGTTGTGGCGGAGGATCTGCTCGAGCTGGCTGCAGCGGGGGAGCAGGAGGTGCTCCGAGGTTCCGTGGCAGAGTGAGCATTTTGGTTTGTTGTTCTTCCATTTGGCGAACCCGTCCTACCAGGGCGGCGACGGGAGCGAATGCGGTTTCAGCAGTCAGTGGCACGTCCACCAAAGAGTGAGAACGTGCAGGCTCGGTATGCCCACCAAGGGCAGAGCCTTCAGCGGTGCGGGTGCTTATCTTTGCCATTAAGGCAGAACTTGGAAGGGGCGATGTTGGTGATCTTGTACTTCGAAGGATGCTGGGAATCGTGTTCCCACAGACGGCGTCAAACTGTTGCGGACTAACTCGATGCCCCGGTCGGACCGGATTAACTTGGACCACCTTAGCTCACGGAGCGGTCGAGCGCGCACACAGTCAATGAAAATGAGAGGTTGACACAAGATGTGATGACGTGGAAAAACCCCTCAAATGGGTAAAAAACCACGTGACTGGGTCTGTGTCGGTCAAAGTCCACTAGCTTCTGGTGATTACAACGTGTTGGAGAATCGAGGCGACAGACCGCTCCCGTTACAGCTTGAGGGAGAGAGAGAAAGACTACGACTTCTCGCGGGCAACAGACTGCGCCGCAGGAGTGACTTGGATGTTGAAATGCGTGGGATGGCCGTGGTGCTCTGATGCTGGGGGCGGCGTGCGCTTGCTTGCAGGGATCGTCTTCCTCCTTCGGCTAGCTCCGGGACTTAGACGTTTTCCTGCTGGCGGCGTGCTGGTGGCTCGTGATGGATGGAAGGTAGCTCGAGGGAGGAGACTGGCAGAGCTATCACCTGAAGAAGAAGATGACCGGGAGCAGAAAAAAGTGAAGAATGAGGAGGCCCTGGGGCTCCTTTTATAGCCTCCATGGGAGGTTCATGGAGGGCCCCACCACTAATGTAGTGGGTTAGTGGGTGGTTACCCACCAGATCGGACGGCGAGGAGAACCCCCCCATGATCGGACAGTGGGCAGGCTATCCATGGTGATGGGGTGACCGGTCGGGGGGTCGGCAGTGGAGGCGGCCGGCTGGCGGAGGCGGCCGACCTGGCGGCCGGCGGCGGCGGCCTGGTCGGCGTCTTAGACCGGCTCCGGCCAGGCCGGCAGCGGCCTGCCGTGGCAAGGGCCGACGGTCTGGCTACCGGCCAGGCCGGCCGCGGCGGGGCCGAGCTGGCAGCCTGGCCGGCAGCGGCCTATCGCGGCCTGGCTGCGGCCTGCCGGGCTGGCGGTCAGGCTGGCAGCGGCCTGTCGTGGCCTGGCCGCAGCTTGCCGGGCTGGCGGCCTGGCCGCGGCTTGCCGAGCTGGGGGCCAGGCCGGCAGCCTGCTGCGGCTAGGCCGGCGATTTTCCTTCATGGGGGGAGAGAGTGGGTCCCACCCCCCCCCCCATGTTTCTCCCCATTATGGGGAGTTCATGGGAGGTGGGGTTGACTAGTCAACCCTATGATCCCCTTTTTGGGAGGAGATCATGGGGGGGGGGGGGCTTTCCCTATAAATGATGGTGGAACCCATCAATTATCAAATCAAAAGTTTCTAAATTCATAAAATAAAAATAAAAACACATAAATATACATAGAAATATCAAGTTGTCGATCTGGACGTTGTTGCGGGCACCAATCGTCCAGATGATGATCCTAATATTGTCTCCTACATTAGTAGAGTCGTATAGAACCCAATGAATGACTCCAAAAATGTGTTCCTAATAGTGACTTTCTCCATTATATAAAGGGAGACATGTGAGATGGTTAGTTTTATTAAGAAGATTATTAATGATGTTTTAAAGTTCCTCCCAACGAAACCCGTCGGTGTTGACCAAGTACCGTTGGACTATCCCCATGAGGTATTGATAAGGGCTTAAAACACTTTTTTGTAATGGCCTCCCAGCCCACGGCTCGAAAGGACGGCGCCAGCACCCCTAGCACCACGCTCGAAAGGGTTCAGCCTCAAATAGTCTTCAAACCATGCACCCCAACCCTTTTCCAAGCCCGCGGGTGGGGTGTTGGAGGCTGCAGCCTCCCTTCGATGAGAAGTGATCTAGTTAAGCGTCCCTACGGGAACTTCCCAAAAGGTCACCCATCCCAAGACTACTCCAGGCCGAGCACGCTTAACTATAAAGTTCTTTTGCTTCTCATCACCAATTGAGATCTTTATTTTAAATAGTATTTTAGTATTTAAGTAATCAAATAATGTACGTTTTATTTTAATTGTGGTCTGAAATACGTTCTTTTTTTATTTCAGACTAAACTAGTCTGCAAATAACAGTTTGGGGAGAACCAGCAGGGTTAGGAGAAGATTTGGAGAAACTATGAAAAAATCGCAAAGTACACGCCCAGGTCACGGGCGTGTGCCTGGGGCAAGACAAGGGTCACGCCCGGAACTCATGTCATGACCCAAAATTAAGCTGTCACATCAATTAATTTTACACGCCCAGCAGTCACGCCAGTGACCAAGGGGAGTGACTTCAATGTCATACCCGTGTAATGCCCTCGGCGATCACGCCCCAAAAATGCCTATGACTTCCTTGTCACGTCCGTGTACTTCACGGGGATCGACAATTACATGCCATCGTGCCAGATTTTCCCGCCAAAAGACGATTTCCAGAGGTCACACCCTCCTAACACAGGCATGACCAAGAGGCATGACTCAGTTGTAACCTTCGAATTAAATACAGATCGCGCCTACTCCACTCTCGGTCTTCATGGCCCAGACACGCCCCCGGGTCACGGGCGTGACCCAGGGCGTGTAACCTGTACTTTTCAGCTATAAAAAAGTCAGTTTCTCCAGCCAACCAGGAATCAAATTTTTGAGTCCAAGTTGCATTTTTTGTTCTAGTTTAGCTGATTTAAGGTGTTCTTGTACTCTTCTTTCTTTCTAGTTCTAGTTTAATCATAATTTTATTTCACTTGTAATTCTTTAGCTTGTTGCAATCTTTATTTCATAGTAATAAAATAGGAGTTTTCCTCTCCTCTTATATCTCCCTTCTTATTTTCAGTATTTCTCATTTTTATTCGAAGATGAGTAACAAATTCTAATAATACTCGATCAAGATGATCCAAGGATGAAGTAATTTTGTTATGATTTAGATTTCATTTTCTCTAATTTATTGAACGCTTGCAATTTACCTTTGATCAATTATTGAGGCTATATAATCAATATGTAGCTTTCATATTTGTTTTCGTTCTTTAGTTAGCTGAAAGACTCGTAAGACGAATCGATCACTTATAGGTAAAAAGAATAGAACGCAACCCTACAGCTCAGATCCTTCACAAACTCTACAAACTCATGCTACACACATCCCTACAACTCAGGCCAAATAAGCCCTACACCTCAGGCCAATAAGACCCTACAACTCAGGCCAAAACAAGCCCTACAACTCAGGCTAAATAAATCCTACAACTCAGATCTAAAAGATCCTACAGATAAAAAGAATTACAAGGTTTTGACTCAATCAAACAATATTTGAGTCTTCAGAGAGAAGCACGGTGCAGGCTTCTTTCCTTTTCTTGATCAGCACTTGAATAGCTTGACTTGAAAATTTTTAAGGCTTGATCAGGAACACCTTGACAGAGAGAAGAATCCTTCAGAAGATTTGTTGCAGAAATTTGCTTTGCAAGAATATCTCTTTGTTGCTTGCAGTGGATAATAGCTTAAATGAACTTTTTTGCTATAACACTGTTGAGAACTTGCACAGAAAACTTTGAAAAGTTGGCTTGTATAAATCTCTGTGTGATACTTCTTGTTGCATCCTTTTAAGTTCCCCTCTTTATAGTGGGCTCAGTCGGCAGAAGGCTTTATAATAGACAAGGAATTCTTCAACGGCTAGTTGATTCACTTAGGCAAAATTCTGAATAAGAAATTCTCAAACGGCTACTCAATTCTGTCAAAGGAAAGATCTTGAAAAGGGAATTATTCTCAATTGAATGAGAATATTTCTTCCTTCTGCTCGCGTCTTGATTTCAACAGCAAATATCACTATGTTTAATTAATCCAAATGGATCACGCAATAAGGGCCGTAATTTCAGGAGACACCCGTTAGATCACGCGTCCAGCCCGACAAAAATCTTTATAAGCCCATTTAAATTGATGTCACTCACAAAATCCTTTAGCTCTACTGATGGATATGTAGTCAACCTAAAATATCATGAGGACTTAATTGGAAACACTCAGCACTTAGTCATTTAAATCTGCTGAAGACTTTCTGTCACTGTCCAGTCGATGAAATCGACAAATTTCCCAACAATGCAGTCGATAAAATACTTGGCTTGAAAACGATGCAGTCAAACTGTTCTTTGGCTATGCAGTCGATATTTTTCTTCAACGATGAAGTCGATGCACTCGATAAAGTACTTAAGCTTGAGGATGATGCAGTAGAACTTTTCCTGAGTTATGCAGTCGATGCAGTCGGAAAATCACTTAGCATTTTGCATATGCACCCAATAATTGACTTAAACAAATTTTCATTCCTGCCTTTGAATTCTCTTAACTATAGTGACTTTTTCATAATAGTGACATGTCTGACATATGATTAGGACAGATGTCAACATGAGTCTTGCTCCTTGAGGGATTACAAGGGAAAAAACTGTTTGGGTGACCATAATTCTAAGAATACATTAACCATGCACTTTAGTTAATCCTGTCACAACAAAACTAAATATTCCATCAAATATAAGATGTTAATTGTCATCTTGAGGGCTTTTTCAAATCAGAAATCATGTGGACAATATTCCCAACAATAGCCGCGGTTTCGGCTCCACAGTGTCCTCCACCACCGTCATCTTTTCCACCTTCGATCTCTCCTCCGGCAATATTCTAAGACCCATAACATCGGGTATCAAAGCTATCCTTCCTCGGCTTGACGCTCCGTTGTCGTTCATCTCCCGCTACACGCATTCCCTCCACTTCCACCGTTGTTCGACCATAGCAAGCCGCCCCCACATCCGCTGGAGTTTTCCACTGCTATTCTTTCCTTCATTCGAGTCTTTCACCGCTCGACTCTTTCATTGTCCTCACAGTTTTTACAAACCAAGGTCCCATACACGTCGCAAAAATATATCTAAAGTGTTCATGGCATGTTGGTTTAAAAAAAATACAAAAGCAAAAACACAATACAAAAAAATTAGCAAAAACAGAAAGAACATTATGCTCATCGTGAAGTAGATTATCGAGTAACTTTGTTTAGATTAGTTTCTCATTCATGCACTAGGAAAAAACTAATGGATAAGAGATTTAGGTATCCAAAAGGAGTCAAGTGTTGCGGTTCCTTTGGATACCCAAACATAGCGTCATAAATCATGGGAGATAATACTGAATGTGCCCTTTCGAGTGGAATGGGTGCGTCATTTTTAACTTTGGGTCTCCATTCATACTTTAGATATTTAATATTCTTATATTTCATATTTCCATAATGATTTTCAAAATTATTATTTGTAGGAAATTTATGAACATTTAAACTTATATTAGGAGCAGTTAAATAATGATTAAAATTTATCATGCTTTTAAAATTAAATAATCTATTAGATATATGTTTAATATGATTTAACATTCTAGTAAAAGTCTCATATACTTTTGAAGATAAATTAGAGATAAAAAGTTTTTTATTACTTGAAAATTTTTGAATAAACAATTTTAATGATTCTAGTTTATGAGACAAAGCAACATTTTCATTAATCAATTTTTTATTATGCTCTTTAGAAATATTTAGCTCTTTTTCAAAAACCTTGAATTGTTCTTTAAGTTCTTTGCAATCAAAACAAAGTATAATATTTTAAATTATAGAGCTAGAGGAAGAACGAGATACATCAAGCTTTGGTTCTACATTTAATTGTGCTTTTAAATATTTATTTTCTAAATGCAATTCTAAAATAATATTTTTCAATTTCTTAATTCTACATTTAGTCGCATCTAGCACATGCAATGTAAAAATAGAATTACAAACAAAAAGGGAATTTGATTTTTTTACAGCGCTTTTGGACGAGGCATGATTTGAACACAAGGTTCCTTTGTCATCTTCCTCTTGACTTTCCTCTTCCAACGATATATTTTCATCTTCCCTTCCGCTTGATGTGTTTGATGTATCCTCCTCCAAAAGTAAGTCTTCATTTGATTTTTCACTTGGATCCATAAGGAATTGCTCAAATTCATTATCTATAGAAAGAGAACTGTAAGATAACTCAAGAAATTTCCATATATCATATGCAGTAGGAAGCGTATAGATTAGTTTGAAAATATCTTGACCAAACTCACAAAACAGACTACTCATAAATTTGGTATTTAAATGACATTCATGCTTATTTAAATTATTTGGGGGTTTGGTACAAGTCATGTTCCAAACTTCTATATCTAATAATATAAGGAATTTTTTCATTAGTGTTCTCCATTCATTATAGTTCAATCTTGTAAATAGATGCGGTGCTAACGAATTTTCTATGTACAATTTTTCATCCCCCCAAGTCAATTCGAGATTAGGGTTGGCCATTATTCCCGGTGGTGAACCGTTTTGGAATAACCTACCTCTGAAACTACTTGTTGGATCTAATGGCCAACCTTAGAGGGGGGTGAATAAGGTTTTAGACGTTAATTAGAAATTCGAAATATTTTGGTCCAGAAAAACTAGTTCTGGAAGCTGCCGCGGGGCGTTAGCTTGCTAACGCGCGGCGGTAAGTCACAAACCTCGTTTTTCTGGGCAAATTTCTCCTTGGATATTTATGCACTCTTTAAAGAACCACCGGCAAACATCCACAACGTTACAGGAAAGAATAAGAACAACAAATGAATTTTATTCAAACTAAATCAAGAAGTGTTTTTACAATTACAAAAACTTGATCTCCATGACGCCGAAGATCGGAGACGGTGAAAATCAAATCTCTTTTGTTTTTTATACCGACCCACTACCCGGACCGGTTGGCTCTCTCCCTTTCCCTCCAAGAAAGTTCTTCGAGCCGGCACTTCACCTTCACGCAAGAAAGTGTCTTAGAGCCATGTTAGATCCCCCAATCTAGACGTCCCTTCCCCGGGACGATTTCTCACGGAATCGTTCTCGGATTCCGACGTTCCTCCGGCCGATTTCTCACGAAACTCTTCCCGGATTTCGACGACCCTCCGGTCGATTTCCCTCACACAAACAACTAGACAAAAAGAGTTCAAAGTAAAATACAAGGAATAAGAGAAAACTCTTCTCTAACTAGAACCCTTGATGTTGATGACGATTTGCTTGTAAAGGTTCGATTTTTGTGGCTTGAGAGTCTTCCTCTTTGATGTTCTTCAGATTCGTGAAGGTGCGCGCTTGATGAGAGTTTTTTGTAGCGAGGAACCTTCACGTGAATATTAGGACGAAGGCTTCTTGATCATCATGTCGGTAGCCTTCAATCCTTGCGCATGAATTCTTTTTGATCTCTTCTAGAAAACTCTCCTCCTCTATGAGTTGAGATGACCCATTCCTTCCCTTTAGACGGCTAGGGCGAACTCCCCTTAAATTTCGTGAAAAACCGCCGTCAGAAACTCAAGTTCGGGTTGTTTTAAATAGAGAGAGCTGTGCAGGAAGTTATTGCGGGGCGGTAGCTATGGCAGTAGCTTCAGCGATAGCTTCCAGTGAACAATATTCTACCTTTTATTCTTTTTATTTCGTGGATTTTTTCCTCCATCCTTAGAAATAAGTTATTCCTGATTAAAATCAAGTACATGTTTGCCTTCCCATTGATATTTGATGCACTTACTGACTTCTCAATCAAATCATTATATAATTGGTGTTTCCTGATACCGCGAGAGCTCTTTCCTTTTATGCTCCTTAATAAATTGAAGATTAGCAGTCTTTTATAGTCATTTTAAAAATAGGCTACCGTCGGCGGTAAGACTAGCGCCCGGCGGTAGGTCCACGCGCTTGATGTTGACAGTTGCCCTGCAATTTGGAAAAATATTCAAAAAGAATATTTTCCTCTTTTCAATGCTAGCGCGGCGCGGTAGGAATGTAGCGGTTGATGGTAGGTCAGTTGTCTCGACGCACTTGACGCACTCGACGCAGCGTTTAGTGAGATACCGCTGCGCGGTTACAAGCTAGCACGCGGCGGTAGCTTGGTCTCGACGCCTCAGTCTCGACGAGCGTTGAGTGGGCTAGCACGGTGCGGTAAGAAGTTAATGTCTGGAGCAAGAGCATCCCGAACGCCTGTCTAAAATAATTCCTCGAGCTAGCGCGGGCGGTAGGACTAGCGCGGCTCGGTAGCAACCAGAGCGTCATATCATTTTATTTCAGGCTACCGCCTGGCGGTAACGGCTACCGCGCGGCAGTAGGTGCCAGAACTTGATTCTTTCATTCTTCATACCTGTAAACCTGCACATCCCCCTAGATGGCGGGCGGTAGGACTAGCGCGGCCCAGTAGCAATAAGAGTATCATGTCATTTTATTTCAGGCTACCGCCTGGCGGTAACAGCTATCGTGCGGCGGTAGGTGCCAGAACTTGATTCTTTCATTCTTCACACCTGTAAACCTGAACACTACAAACACACAATAAACGTGATCAAATACACACTGAGATTTGTTATTCTCAAACCAAGAGATGTGGAACGCATGTTCCAACACACGCCCAGCTCACAGGCGTGTACCTAGGGCATGACAAGGATCACGCCCGGAGCTCATGTCATGACCCAGAATTAAGTTATCACGTCAATTAATTTTACACGCCCAGCAGTCACGCCAGTGACCAAGAGGCATGACTTCGGTGTCATACCCGTGTAACGCCCTCAGCGATCAAGCTAGCGATCACGCCCCAAAAACGTCTGTGACTTCCCTGTCACGTCCGTGTACTTCACGGGGATCGACCATTACACGCCATCCCGCCAGATTTTCCCGCTAGAAGACGATTTCCAGAGGTCACACCCCCCTAACACAGGAGTGACCAAGAGGCGTGACTCAGCTGTAACCTTCAAATTAAATCCAAATCGCGCATGCTCCACTCCCGATCTTCATGCCCCAGACACGCCCCCAGGTCACGGGCGTGACCAGGGGCGTGTAACTTGTACTTTTCTGCTATAAAAAAAGCCAGTTTCTCCAACCAGCCAGGAATCAAATTTTGGAGTCCAAGTTACATTTTTTTGTTCTAGTTTAGCTGATTTAAGGTGTTCTTGTACTCTTCTTTATTTCTAGTTCTAGTTTAATCATAATTTTATTTCACTTGTAATTCTTTAGCTTGTTGTAATCTTTATTTCATAGTAATAAAATAGTAGTTTTGCTCTCCTTCTCTTCTATCTCCCTTCTTATTTTCAGTATGTCTCTTTTTTATTCTCATGATTCCTCTATCTTCATGAGTAATAAATTCAAATAATACTCGATCAAGATAATCCAAGGATGAAGTAATTTTGTTATGATTTAGATTTCATTTTCTCAAATTTATTGAACGCTTGCAGTTTACCTTTGATCAAATTATTGAGGCTATATAATCAATATGTAGCTTTCATATTTGTTTACGTTCTTCAGTTAGCCGAAAGAATCGTAAGACGAATCGATCACTTATAGGTAAAAAGAGTAGAACGCAACCCTACAGCTCAGATCCTTCACAAACCCTACAACTCAGGCTACACACAACCCTACAACTCAGGCCAAATAAGCCCTACACCTCAGGCCAATAAGACCCTACAACTCAGGCCAAAACAAGCCCTAAAACTCAGGATAAATAAACCTTACAACTCAGATCTAAAAGATCCTACGGATAAAAATAATTACAAGGTATTGACTCAATCAGACAATATTTGAGTCTTCGGAGAGAAGCACAGTGCAGGCTTCTTTCCTTTTTTTGATCAGCACTTGAATAGCTTGACTTGAAAAGTTTTAAGGCTTGATCAGGCACACCTTAACAGAGAGAAGAATTCTTCAGAAGATTTGTTGCAGAAATTTGCTTTGCAAGAATATCTCTTTGTTGCTTGCAGTGGATAAAAGCTTAGATGAACTTTTTGCTAGAGCACAGTTGATAACTTGCACAGAAAACTTTGAAGAGTTGGCTTGTATAAATCTATGTGTGATATTTCTTGTTGCACCCTTTTAAGTTCCCCTTTTTATAGTGGGCTCAGTCGGCAGAAGGCTTTATGATAGATAAGGAATTCTTCAACGGCTAGTTGATTCATTTAGGCAAAATTCTGAATAAGGAATTCTCAAACGGCTACTCAATTCTGCCAAAGGAAAAATCTTAAAAAGGGAATTATTCTCAATTGAATGAGAATATATTTTTTCCTTCTGCTCGCGCCTTGATTTCAGCAGCAAATATCGTTATGTTTAATTAATTCAAATGGATCACGCAATCAGGGCCGTAATTTCAGGAGACACCCATTAGATCACGCGTCAGCCCGACAGAAATCTTTAAAAGTCAATTTAAATTGATGTCACTCACAAAGTCCTTTAGCTATACTGATGGATAGGTAGTTAGCCTAAAATATCATGAGGACTTAATTGGAAACACTCAGCACTTAGTCATTTAAATCTGCTGAAGACTTTCTGTCATAGTCCAATCAATGCAGTCGACAGATTTCCCAACAATGTAGTCGACAGATTTCCCAACGATGCAGTCAAACTGTTATTTGGCTATGCAGTCGATATTTTTCTTCAACGATGAAGTCGATACACTCGATAAAGTACTTAAGCTTGAGGCCGATGCAGAAGAACTTTTCCTGAGTTATGCAATCGGTGCAATCGACAAATCACTTAACATTTTGCATATGCACACGACAATTGACTTAGACAAATTTTCATTCCTGCCTTTGAATTCTCTTAACTATAGTTATTTATCCTTAATAGTGGCATGTCTAACATATGATTAGGACAGATGTCAACATGAGTCTTGCTCCTTGAGGGATTACAAGAGCAAAAACCTGTTTGGGTGACCATAATTGTAATAATACATTAACCAAGCACTTTAGTTAATCCTGTCACAACAAAACTAAACATTCCATCATAAGATGTTTATTGTCATCTTGAGGGTTTTTTCAAATCAGAAATCATGTGGACAATATTCCCAACAACAACCGCAATTTCGGCTCCACGGTGTCCTCCACCACCGTCATCTTTTCCACCTTCGATCTCTCCGCCGGCAATATTCTAAGACCCATAACATCTGGTTTCAAAGCTATCCTTCCTCGGCTTGACGCTCAGTTATCGTTCATCTCCCGCTACACACATCCCCTCCACTTCCACCATTGTTTGAAAGCCGCCCCCACAACCGCTGGAGTTTTCCACTGCTACTCTTTCCTCCATTCGAGTCTTCCACTGCTCGTCTCTTTTGTTGCCCTCACAGTTTCAACAAACCAAGGTCCCATAAACGTCGCTTCTGCCTCTACGACGCCAACACTGACTATTAGCAGCCTCAACTTCTTGCAAGCGTCGACGCATTCGTCTCCTCCTCACCCTGCTGCAAATGTCAGCAAAAAAACATCCAATCCCCCAGACGACGCGACCGTCCAGGAAACATTCGCTCTAGTCGGTGTTTTCCTCCGACCATCATTATCAAACCCTCTCACTGCTGCGTTGACACTTCCTTCCAGCCGCATCGTCAACCTCCATGCTTACTGCACGCTGCCAAAACATCCACCAAAGCAATTTTCATCCCTTGAGTCCCGCAAAAGTCCTATATCATAGTATATGTTGTATGAAGTTTGTATTAGGCGACAAGTCTTATTATATTAATATTTATATTTTTGTAATATTTTAGGGTTTTGTCATGTAATTACGGGGTTGCCACCCGGGGGTTTTATAAATAAACTCTTAGAGTCTTGTATCAATTATCAATGAATGAATTCTAGTTCTTATACTCTTATTGTGAGATCTTGGTGTTTCTTTCCTCTAACGAGCAACCCTGCCTAAGCAGCAGCGGTTCCGGCTACACGGTATCCTCCACCAACACCATTTTCTTCACCTTCAGCCTCTCCTTCGGCAACATTCTAAGGCCCATAACATTTAATATCAGAGTTATCCTTCCTCCGCTATCGTTCATCTCCCGCTGCACACAACCCCTCCACTTCCTTCATTGTTCGACCACAGCAAGCCACCCCAACAGCTGCTGGAGTCTTCCACTGCTACTCTTTCCTCCATTCGAGTCTTCCGCCGCTCGACTCTTTCGTTGCCCTCACAGTTTCAACAAGCCAAGGTTCCATCCACGCCACTTCTGCCTCTACGATGCCAACACCGACTTCTAGCAGCCGCTGCTTCCTGCTAGTGTCGACTCCTTCGTCTCCTCACCCTGCTGCAAACGTCGGTCAAAAAAACATTCAGTCCCCCAGACGACGCGACCGTCCAGGCAACATTCCCTCTAGTCGGCGTTCTCCTCCAACCATTGTTATCAAGCCCTCTCATTACTGCGTCGACGCTTGCTTCCTGCCGCATCGTCAACCTCTGTGCTTACCTCACGCTTCCATAACATCCAGTAGTTGTTGTCTTGATCCCCCCGCAAAGAACGCCCCCCTTTTCAGTTTTCATCCCTCGAGCCCCGCAAAAGTCCTCTTTCATACCTAACTTATTACTCATTTGTTATTAATCTATTAGCTATAAAGTCTCCCCCCCCGGTCGGGCCTCACTTCAGTCCGACTGAATCGGACTGAAGTTAGGCGATTCCGGAAATACCCCCGCCTATTGCATTAAAAAAAAAATTCCTCTCGCGAATTCCTCCTCCCGTCTCGCGAATACCTCCAGAGAGCTCGTTCTCCTCCCGTCGCCTTCAGTCTCCCCCGCTCGTTCTCCTCTTGTTCTCCTCTCCGGCGGCCGCAAATCTCCGGAAAATCCATCTACAATCGCGCTCTCCTTCTCCGGCGCCTTGATCTCACTTCGGCGCCCCAGATTTCTTCTCCGACACCCTAAATCTCTTATTTGGTTCTCTTCTCCGGCGAATCGAGGGCCTCTTCCCCCACGCCGACGGAAGCCACCACCTCCAGCGATCGTTTCCGCTGCGGATTACCTCCGGGGACTCCAACAGAGGTTCTCCATCTCAGCATCAAATGTTCTTCTCCTCCATGTGAAGGTTTAGGGTAATGAGGTAACCCTTCTTCTTCTTATCTTCTTCATTGCTCTGTTACGCATCGCCATTATCCTTCTTCCCCCACACCGACTGGAGCAGCACTAGCTCCTCAATATCCTCACTCCCAGACGGAAGCCCCCACTTTCCCTCAAGAATGATTTCTCCACTTTTTCCCTTGGAAACTCCTAGTGTCAGTTAAAGAATTAAATAGAGAAGTTGGAATGAAATGTATGCATGAATTAGAGTCTCTCATTTTGCCCTTTGTAAAGAGATTGTAGTGGTGCTTGAGCAATACATCTTCAACTATTAGTTCATCATTGATGTGCTACACAATCTCTGGGATGCCCTACCTAATAAGTTAAAAAAAATTTAAAGTCCTCCCTTTCTCCCTTCTGGTGATTCCATTATTGTCACCTAATACCTCAACATGATGCACATCAACTAGCTCCAGTATGTTGAGGATCCCAAGCACAACGCTCCTCCAATATGTCATTGTCCTCACTGAACAACTTGGGGCATACTAAGGGTTCTTTTTTATATTAGGCTCTCTCATGTTGGTCATCACTGTAGAGCTAGTGTTTTTTGTATGTATTAAATGCAAAAAATATGATGAAATTTGAAATTAGTTAAATCGGCGAACCTGTACTCCGCCCTTTGTTCTTCTATCAGTTCAAGACAGGGGATGATGGTCTGGTTTCTTCTGGGAGGATTACCATGATATACGGTAAAACAGGGGATGCGGTAGACGAGGAGAAGCTTTTGGGCTGGTTCCCCTTTGTGGACGAAGAATTAGCTTGTTTGTGATCGATCGAACCCTAATCGAATCGAGTGGTACTTCTCGTTGGAAGAGGGTACTTGATGTCATAGCTCAAGTTTCTTAACTTCTTCTACATTTCAGCAGTGAATGGTATTTTTCGATTATGACTTTTTCCTTCATGAAAGTAATCAAATTGGGATTAATGTAGTGTTGTAGAGATATAATAAAATCACATTGATTTATACATTGTAAGGTTGGGAATTCAACGGGTGTTACAATTTTTTTTATTAGTTTCCTTGCAGCACTGTTCTTGCCGATCCTGCTTCCGAAGATGAGAACAAAAAATTCTGAGAAACGGAATTTTGATGTGAGAAATTCACTAAAAAAACTTTATTTTTTGTTTTATCTTTTACAAATTTGTGAAGCACATTACCGGCTATCTTGGAGGAATCCTTCCTTTGTGTGGAATTAGCGTTTATTTCATTAAAAATAGACCACCCGCAGTCCAAATAGTTTTGTTTACAAAGGTGGATTATCCAAAAGATAACTTTTAATAGATGTCAGTCATGCTAAATTTAGATGGATAATCATAGAATTGGCCATATCAAAGAAACAGAGCAGCACGGAGAAAATATGGTGACAAACTTGTTGTTTGAAGAACAAATTATACCAAACTGATAAGAGTTTAGAGGCTTTTAGGTACTGACATGGCTTTCTTTGCTTTTTCTTGTTGTCTAAAACAGCAAAATGGAGGGAGTCTCCATTTATTTATTGGCCAAAATTCATGTGAGCCTGTCGAGCAAGGAAGGATTGGCCCAAGTTTCTGAGGCCAAATATTTCTTCCCTGTCGCACGAACTGACTGAACTCATATTAGAGTTGTGATGTCGCGTTTTATTCTTTATTCATCGTGTTATTTGTATGTCGAGTCTAGCATAAATTCTTTTTATAGAAGTCCAAGTGTCCCACATCTCATATTTTGTTTTTTGGTCTCCCTCTTGTGTGTATGAAAGATTGGTGATACTCAAATGTTGTTTTGCACCATTCAAATTGTTACACATTCAAATTCCCTCTCCTGGAATTTCTCTTTTGGTGATACTCAAATGTTACAGTAACATCTAAGTTTCAGATTGCAAATACCAAAATGATTCTTAGAAATAATGTCAGTATCAATCCTAATTTTTAAGCGATTAATAATTTCCCTCGCAGGCCTGGTACGGTCGGCTTGGCTGTAGGGGCATTGCCCCGTGTACCCTGAATGGAATTAAATTTTATTTGAATTTGTTAATTACATCACATCGCAGACACTTGGAGATGACCAACCAAAACCATGCTGAGGCATGTTACAGTAGCTATGATATGCTTGTAATTAGGTATGAGTACATGTTATTAATTGAGTTTTGGTTTTTTGTCTCAAAACTTGCAGGAGGTAAAAGGAAGCCACTCACTTTGCCTGATTCATCCCAGATTGTTTGTCTGTTAGTCATCATCGGCAATGAACGGTATCGACCTTGTGTTGCGGGACATTGCGAAAACACAACGATCGGAGGAGACCCTCGTCCGTCGCTGTCCTGAAATTTTGCCGGAATCGATTCCGACCCAAACGCCGCCATTCTATTCGTCAGCATTTGACCGCCCCACTAGCGAGCCGTGCGTTTGTGGCAAGCAATCCGGCACGTTGAACAAGATTCAGGAGGATTGGATCAAGATCCAACTGAAACTGATCGAGGATGGCATGCGCCCTCCTATCCGAATCGATCCTCCCGTGCCAATGTGGAGCAAGCGTCCAGACCTGAACGCGTATCTGCTGAAACCGTTGTTCGTGATCGATCCGGAACGGCAGTATGGCGTCAACGTGACAGCGGGTGCATGCCTATCTTGCAACAAAGTTGGTTTTCTTTTCCGCAAGCAATTCAGTTCCCCGCGTATCATCGATTGCATCGACACCACCGGATTTGCTCTCTATGCTCGATACGTGTGCAAGAAGTCGAAGAGCTCGGGCGGCTGTGGTGCCACGTTCCATGTAATGGACGGGGCCAAAACCGAGAAGTTGATCCCGACACCCATCGTCCTTAACTATCCAGTGCAGCTGTTCGAACAAAGCGCGCATGACGTCGGTCTTGTTCAAATGTCGTACGACTTGTACACGTCCCGTTCCGGCAGTGCTAATGTCGCTAGGGTGATTCGTTGTGCCCGAACGACCCGATACATGCGTCAAGCCGCGCTATATCGTGGCCACGTGTCGTGGTATTTGGAAATGCGCTCTCGGGATGCCGCACTCGGGCAATCGACGTCGCCTCAGGAACCGACAGTGTTTCCAGATTTTCTGTCGTTCTTTCAGCATTGCAACGGGTACAATGGAACTCTCGGGCCAGTGGAATCGACGTTGACAAGCCTGGTCAACGACTGCATTGCTCGTCAACTCCCGTTCTACAAACGAATGGAAGGCGCCATCACCGGGACTCATCTCTCGGCCGACCATCATCACAACGTGCCTGGACGCATGAAATTAACAGATGAGTTCAACGGCAGGAAATTCGCCCCCGTTGCTGGATTGCACTCCGTCATGAACGAGCGCCAACAAATCCTCTCCCATCAATTCACAAGCACAACGGGCAATGCGGAACGTCGATCTGTTAGTCGGGGTTTGCTGAGACGGTACAACGCTTATAGTATTGATACTTCGATGCTCATCATGTACCTGGACAAGTGCTGTGATGATCGGGAATGGCTGGAAGAGTTCGAGAACATCATTGTTCTCCTCGACAATCACCACCTGATCACAAGATACCGGGACAATTCGAACAGCACGGATCGTGCTCGGCACGACCAATTCATGGCTGTCGTGGCCGAAATCATTGTTGGCACTAGACAAGCTCCAATGCGGGAATGCTCCATCATTGAAGCTGAATTGGATGCACTGTTGGATCGCATTAAAAAGTGGGAAATCGAGACTGATGTGCCCTCATCCAAGCGCATCGTGACGAGCAAACTTCTCGCTTGCCACGAGACACAGAAAAAACACATCAGAAATTGCTTAACGCCGCCCGCATCTGCGTTGACTATCGTCGTGGATCGCTTTTTTCGTTCGAGTCTGCGCCGTGGATCAGGGAAGAATGAAAACTTGTGGCGTCATGGACGAGCTATTTGCCCGGAGACCATATCACTGGAAGGAGGGAACTTGTTGCTCCATGCCGTTGTCGCTCAAATCAACTTTCGAGGCGAACTCCAATTTGATCCTCGCTGGGCGTATTTGCCAATCTCTGGGATGCATATCATTCTCACTCAGTATCTTGCACTGTTTCCGACCGATGGCATCACTCCCTCGCCTACGTCTCTGTCGACGATGTTTCACATATTGCCTCTCTCGATTGATGATTGTGACGACGAATTTGGACTGACAACAGCATTTGGACAATCTCTTCCTCAACTACCCGAAATTCCTGCAGGGCAACTGGAATCACTTGGAATGGTCGCGGAATTAATCACCGATAATGCAATTTGGTCGAGTCACACGTTCGATGCGATTGCCCACGATGCCCTTGATGTTGCCGCTGGTGTTGTCGAGCGTGCTCACGATGATCATCATATCGTTGAAGAAGACAATGCTGCACCACGGGATGATGGTGATCCGAACCATGCCGACGACGTTGATCCTTTGATTGGCTCCGAATCAGGCGTCAAATTTAGCAACACACCCCATTCCATTCAGTCCAATCGCAAGCGCCGCAAGCCAGGACCAACATCGCATGAGTGCAGCTCTTCATCAAGTCATCATAAAAAATCTCGCAGCCTCAACGCATCAGGAAATGAACGTCAGTCGGCATTACAAGGGCTTAATCTATGGGAAGCTGTCATGAGCACTTCACCAATGATCAACCCTTTGGAGCGTCGCTTGCTCCGAACGATTGCTATCAAATTTCTTCTGTCCGATGAAGTCCAGGATCTGAAGGATTTCCCTATTGAATCTTTGCATCTTCCTCAATTGCACCGAATCTGGTCTGTTCTAGTCTCAGCTCTGCGTACCACCAATTTTGCTTTCAAACGGTTCATTCGGCCGAAATCAGAACAGGTCTTAAAGCAACACTTGGAGGATATGGTTGCCCAAGCCCGATTCAGATTGCCCATTCAACGAGCAGCGCCCAAACGCAGCATCATTACTGCCCTAAGTCAAGCCGCATCAGTGATTGCTCCATTGCGATCGTCCCATGTTGCCAGTTTCAACATTGTGCAGTTGGAAGAGACTGTGACAACAACTACAACTCGAATCATCACCTTGGCAACCGGCGCCAATCAAAGTTCAAGTCAACCTCATGCATCGGATCTGCAATCTACGCCCGAACAATTCATTGAAGGGTCATCAGACAATATCATTGATAGACTGGTTCAACAAGAGATTGATGCCGGGCATGCCGGCAACATTCATTGGACCAAAGTGATCGCCCCCGCGTACGCCCGCATTGCTTCCCGTCGTGATGATCTGGTCGAGATGACCCACAAGGAGATTCAGAATCGTTGGGAGTATCTTGCACGTCTCAAGAAGCGTGCACCATCCACCACATCAGCACGACCAGGTTGTCATTATCGTTTGCAATCGCATTCCGAGGCGGCCCATCAGCACGATGATCCAGGCTCCCTAAATATTTCGCCGTCGCCGCCGGCCGAACTATCAGTTCCAGCCGCATCTCCGACCACCCGGAATTCAAATCAACCGACCTCTTCTACAGTCATCACGACGGCGGAGGAACCTGTTGTGGCCAACACGTCTGCTGCCAACGAGATTGTTTTGCGTCCGCCATTCATGGTCGATCATCAGTTGCCTGGTTTGGATCAGATATTGGCGGCCACCGTCCCCGCCCCATCTGCAGGGGAGCCGTTTTCCCAAGCGGAGAAGGAGCTGCTCAATTACTTGCTGACCAGTCCAGCAGAGCGCTCCCATGTGAAATCGGCGACTGGTGATCAAACGTCTTGGAAGAGTCTAGCCAGGCGTTTCTTGTACTGGGCGCGAGTCGCGCGGGTATTGGGGATGAACCAGTTTCGGGCCCGATCCGATGGGCAGCTCAAGCAAAAGGTCAAGGATGATAACAAGAAAAAGAGCTGCTAGCAGGTAGACAATATTTGGCCTTTGGTTTCATTTCTATCTTCAAAATTTTCGTTCTCAATTATTGAAATTTTCCTTCTTCTAATCTCACTAGGCTTGTTGAGGTGACTCAAGCTTGAGAAGATCAGACTTTCACAGCATGCTTGATTTCAAGTCCCAAATTCCAATTCTGCAAGGTATACCATATAATATTTTTATCGAGTTTAAAGCTTTGAGAAGTTGAAGAGGTATACCTTTTCATAGATTCACGCATCCATTTTTGTTTCCAGGACAACTTCAAGAGGTGAAGGGTCTTCATAGCAAATCCTTGATATCATATACTAAAGTTCTTGACTTGGAACCAGCACATGTTCCAAGTTTGATTTCTAGTGCTATTGTTCTAAGACATTGTGGTGGACAGCCATTTTTTGTAATAAGAAGCTTCTTAACAGAGGCATTGCATCTAGATAGAACTCACCATGTTGCTTGATTGAATATTGGTTCACTTTATGAATCTGAGGGTATTTCATCTGCCGAGGCTGCATAGTGTTTCCATGATTATTTTCTTGCTCTAGTTTACTGATTTATTTTTTTTAGTTCTCACCTTAAATTGAATTTCTGGTTTCGCCATCGACTTTGCCATCTGCATTTCATATTCAAACGCAGGATATTCTTGATCTTGGAAGGTATGCTTCAGTAGTAGTAGTGAATGGTTTGACTGATTACAATCACCCTTGTCAAATAATGGTTGACCCGATAGAGGGTGCAACCTGTAATTTTGCGAACTTATGGGGGAGGTCCCGGAAAACGGCCCTAAAATTTAGCACTATAAACTTGAATGAGTTTTTTTTGGTAATTTCAAAAAGGAAATGGAGGTCCAAGTAATTAACCCTTCAATTATATTACTTTCATTGAATCATGTTTTGTATTGATAGCAACCCAGTGGAAAAAATGCTCCAGGTGCTGGTCCATCAATGGTGAAGGCAGAGAGATCATCAGGTTTGTACAAGTTCTAATTTTAAGCATCGTTCAATTTTTTTGAACTCTTAATGTCTGATTGTTGATAAATTTGTCATTTCCAGTGGGCCAAGAAATTCATGATAGATTTGCCGGGGCAGTCGAAGCATTTGCCAGAAGAACTGGTTCAGGATCTGCTCGTCACCTTGGCAACCAACGCCAATCAAATTTAAAGTCAACCACATGCATCGGATCTGCAATCTACGCCCGAACAACTCAAACTGCTATGCTGCATACGACGACGATTGCTGAGAACTCTCCCGAGAAGAAGACGTGGAAGATGAGGTTGTCTCCTTTCAATAAGAAAAGCATTTCCTTCTTAAACAAGGTGGCATGAATTGGAAGTGAGGGCGTTGAGGATTCTTCTTCATCAGTAATTAATTTACCTGATATCATCCGGACAATTTCACCTTGTCTTTCTTGGATATTTAAGCTTTTATAGTAATCTGTGTCTTTATCATATTGATTTTTATTAACTACAATATGTTGGTTCGTTTTTCCTGCTATTTGAGGTTGATGAGTAATTACAATTACTTGAGATAAAGAATTAAGTGTTTTTAAGCCTTTCGCTTATTTTATCAGCTATAAAGTTTTCATTTTGTTGTAAATTTCGCGTTAGTAAATATTGAGCATTATTTAGCGAGGTAATCAAATGAGAATCTTCCAAAGATAATAAAATCTCTTGCGAAAAAGTCATAACAAAAACATTTCATCACGATGACATTTTTGTCCGAATTCACAGGAGAAAATGTCGCACCAAATGAATGACGATTGGTTCACGACCATCACCGTCATGTCAAACATGCACTCGAGCCTCAATGTTTCAATAACTCTCTTATTTGTGATCAGCTCATTGACAAAATCAGGAATCATGAGGCGGTTGCTTTTAGTGATATATTTTTGAAAGATTTTCATAGACATTGTTGTATTTTTTGAGTTGTAGCAAGTGAGAATTTTTTAGTTTGTCAAATAGAGTGTAGTAATTGGTTTTTAGGTTAGATTTGGGTAGATTCTTCACTTTTACACATATAAGCAGCGACAATACATCAATTGTCGTTTTGCCAAATATAAAATTTAATTAAGAGGAGGATTGCATTCTTTAGTATATATATATATATATATATATATATATAAATTAAGCTCACTTTTAAAATGGTAAAATTTATTGAGGTAAAAATAATGTTTCGCCAAATGATGTTTTTCCTTGAAGAATGTAGCCAAGACTTCCTTCCCTTTTTTTTCTTTCTTTCCCTCTTCTCTCTCTCCCTCCCCCCCCCCCCTTTTTCTTCTCCCCCTCTTTTTCTTTCTCTTCCCTCCCCCTCCCCCCTTTTTTCCCCCTCATACCGGAGTAGAACCCGGCGCCCCCCCCCCCCAAAAGCAACAACCGGGGTTTCATCTAGCTATCGACTTTGAGACTAAGAACGTATGTAGACTCAATTCTAACTAAAACGAAAAGAAAAAAGCAAAAAAGATACATTGATGCGAAGGACATCTCGCATGGCACTGCCTTGATCCACTTGGCCCTTATTTTTAATTTAAACCCTTGCAATCCTATTCCCATCTTCAGTCCCACCAACACGCCTTTCTCACTCCACTTCCCATCTATTCTTTTCTTTTTATTATTATTATTATTATACTATTCCTACTGCTAGTATTTGAATGTTTAATTAATTTCATCACGTGTTATTATGGGGAGCACCGAGTTGACTGGCGCGGATGCGGCCGCCATCCAATTGATGCTACGAGAATTCATGGACTCCATAGACGCAAGCCTTCGAGACGCTGAAGCCCTTCGTCAAGACGACATGACCACGCTCCTCCACAAACTTGATAATTTGATAGCAGCTCTTCCGCCGAAGCTGCCACCCTTGTCGCTGCCGCCTCTTCTTGTGAAATCGTCATCTGCGTCGGCCATTGACATGCCACCGCTCTTAGCGGTGATTACCCTTCCACCATCACCTTCCATGGTGGTGCCGCACCACCTTGGGCCACCTTCGTCAGACATCGTGGTCACCTTTCTGCCAGCACTTACTCTATCGACCCCCGCTCCGCCGACCCCGACGAACCCATTCTTGCATCCGATGACCTCACAGCCTTCAGATCCGTTCCTTCCCCTTCTCGTCGATTCCCCGACCTACTTGTTGTTGCTGCTCATCAGCGGTAAACCGACCTTGCTAAAGCCATTACTTCCGCCGCTACTCACCCACGCCGCCACCTTCGCTACGCGATATCATGCATTGTTTTGGCGGGAGATCAAGTTGCCAGATGATCCGGTCACCACGTGGAATTCGAGCTTGAGGGCTAGCTCGATTTCGAGGGCGGATGAGATGTTACAGATTGGTCTCGGATCCTTCGTCGTTTATCATGGTATATGTCATATGAAGTTCGTATTAGGAGTCAAGTCTTATTATATTAATATTTATGTATTTTTAATATTTTACGGTTTTATCATATAATTATGGGTTTGCCACACGGGGGTTCTATAAATAGACTCTTAGAGTCTTGTATGAATTATCAATGAATTAAGTCTAGTTCTTGTCCCCTTGTTGTGAGATCTTAATGGTTATCTCCTCTAACGAGCAACCCAGCTTAGACTGTCGCGATTCCGGCTCCACGGTATCCTCCACCATCGTCATCTTCTCCACCTCCGGCCTCTCCTTCGGCAACATTCTAAGACTCATAACAGAGTATTGTATGCATGAACTTTTAGCTACTCTCTAGAGTATGTTTTTCGTTTTAGAATAAGTTTGATGAATACTTGTTGAGTTGTTGAGTTGATGAGTATGCCACAAGTCTGTGTAACATGAACATTTTAAATATTAAGAACCTTCTTGACTAAGTTTAGTTTGGGACAGGGAACTGGGAAGTGGACTGTTGATGGGTGCTTTAAGCAGTTCACTATTTGTTAGAGACACAATATTGAAAAATGATTATTATAAAATCCTTGTAAGAGGCAATGAGGGCATGCTTGGTTGTCTATATGATGATGAGGGCAAGAATAATATCCTCACTAATCACTAAGCGTAGTGAGGTGGTTCTCTTCTAAGTGATAGATTGAGTACTATTAAATTTGTCATTACTTGAGACACATTTTCGTTCTTCTTATTTAGTACTATTTCTTGCTACCTCTTGAAAACATCTTTAAATGTATTTCTTGTTGAACAGTAGCAGGCCGAGGAGTGCTAGTTAATGTTTAGTGGACTAGTGGCTACATTTGCAGAGAAAAATCGAAGCCGCGCCGCAAAAACCAACCGCAAACTGCATTGAATCGAAATCGCACCGAATCGAAATCGGCAGTTTTGGTTAATCAAAAACCGCACCCATTGGTTTCGGTTTGGGCTCAAACCGCACCGAACCGCTCGCAGGCCTAAAGCTCATATATCCCTAATCGCTAAACAAAACTTTGAGATTCAAAAGCGGCATTGGATTGATCTAAATATAAGACAAGATATGTTATTCAATCGTAGGTTTGGTGGACTTTAGGCGGAGCAGTCATTCCACCCAAAAAGACCCTCTCACTATCAACTAATGTAGTTTTAGACCTTCGATTAAAAAATTGTCACTACCAGCTAGGGGTGCAAACGAGTCGAGCTCGAGTCGAGCTTGGCAAAATTTCCAAGCTCGAGCTCGAGCTTTTCATTTCGAGCTCGAGCTCGACGAGCTTATTTATTCCAGCTCAAGCTCGAGCTCAATGTAAACTTATTGAGCTCGAGCTCGAGTTTCGAGCTCACGAGCTCGAGCTGCTAGCGAGCTTTTTAGCTCATGAACTTTATTTTCTTTTATTATTATTATTTTTTAAAAAAAATTGTATAAATAAAAAGCTCGCGAGCCGGCTCGTGAGCTCATGAACAACACTAGATGAGCTCGAGCTCGACTCGTAATCGAACTCGTAATCGAACTCGAGCTCGACTCGTAATCGAACTCGAGCTCAAGTCGAGCTTTTTTCGAGCCGGCTCATCGAGCTTTCGAGCCGGCTCAACTCAACTCGCACCCCTACTACCAGCGGCCTCGTAGCGATGAGATGAAGCTGTCATGAATTTTTTGACGAATTCAAATAATATTCATTTTTCCAACAAGACCAGCAACAGCTACTAGCAGCCCCAACCAAGTTGAATGGATCCTTCCAGGGGGAGTTGTCTGACCATCAAAAGTCGGTAATCTAAGGGACCTGTATCAGGCCTTCCTATTCATCTATCAAATAATTAGAAAAATAAAATTCTCTAAGCGCCGACTTCAAAATCTATAAAAGGGGACCTACCTTCATTTGAGGAGGTCGGATGATAAGAGGATGGCGTAAGAATTTCTGTACTACAACCTGTTTCTAGCAAGAGAACCCCTACACAATGCTAATCAGAAAGCGTCTGTGCGTTACTCATCTAAATGAGTATCGCACTTTCTCCACAATGCGCCCTAGCGCGCTGCTCACCAGAAAGCGCCCCTACGTGTCGCTCTCCAGAAGAAGCCAATGCGCAAATTACCATAACGTTCCCCATGCGCAGGTAGTCGGAATGCACCCTCATGCGCCATTTACCATAGTGTGCCCTGCATGAGCTCTCCAGAATGTGCCACATGTGCTGCTCTTCAAAACACACACCCCGCACCCTCTCACTCAACTATTTACAAAAACACCCCACATAGCTCATTGGAACGAGATCCTGCACGATGCTCTTCAGAACACGCCTTGCTAGACGCTCTTCAGAACACGCCTTCTTAGCCGCTCACCAGAACACGCCCTCTTAGCAGCTCACCAGAACACGCCCTCATGCCGCTCTCCAGATCACCCCCCTCCCCCGCACACCGCTCTCCAAAATGTTCCTTGGCGCGCCGCTCTCTACAACACGCCTCGTTCCTGCATAACAATCTATGCCCTCGCCCACCGCTCTTCACAAACACACCCTCGCTACCACTCTTCACAAACACATATCTGCACACAACTCTTCACAAACCTCATGCACACACGCCCCGCTCTCCGCTACACGCCTTCGCGCGCCGCTCTTCACCAACGTGCCTCGCACATCACTCACTAGAGTGTGCCCTGTATTCCGCTCTCCAGAGCACGCCCTTGAATGTCGTTATCCATATTGCGCCCCATGCGTAGCCCCCCGGAGCGCGTCCCTGACATACATAACGACCGGAAACACCCTACTATCACTGTAAAACGAGTGGTGCCCAGTCATCTCACAAAAATAGTTGTGTACTCATAAACATTGCTAATTGATTATCCTAAACTGGGCCAATCCCCATGGTTTTTCCTCTTTCTGCATTTTCCATGTACAAACTATGATGTCCACTCTACTTTGACTGTGCACACATTCGATTGACTCTCAAGTTAAATGAACCTAAAACAACTTAAAGTTTAATCGATGAGTGTTAATTGACCCAAAACAACTTAAAATATAAAACACATGGTCAGATTTACCAACTTGAACAGGAAAAACATCAGCATTCCCTGAACAATGTGCATCTTGGATGAAATATAGAGGAGGAGCGGAAAGCGAGAGGCGGTGTGGATATTCCTTTACCTACTGCTGACATCCCGTTCTGAGGAGACCGAGACCGTCAAAGCTTCGCCCAATGGCTTCGTATCCTCACCGGGATCCACAACGGAGGTTTTCGCAGAAGAAGCATAGCTGTACCCATAAGAACGGACTCGAGAGGAAGAACAATCGGTGGATTTGAGCGCAATCGGTGTACGGAGACCCAATCGACGAATCCATCTCAGACCTGAGATCTCCTTATCAGAACGGCGATGGCACAGAGACAACGAAGACGCGGAGAAAGGAATAGGAGGGAAAGCACAGCTCGAGCTCGCCATATTTTGATCTCCGTCTCCGGCGACGGGTGAAAAAGAAACGGAAGGACGAGATCTTCTTGGCGGGAGTAATTTTTATGTCAGGACACCTGACCATAGTTACCGTCCTGCACCAATAGAATCTCTTAAATGGCGGTGGGGTCCATTCATTTTGGAAGTCTGACATACATTTTTGCGCGGGACCCATGCATTTAAGGTCCCTCATTGGTCATCCGGATGATCCTTATGGTCAGGAGTCCTGAGGAAAAAATTTTCCTCTTGGCGGGGCTTTCAGAGAGAGAAAAATATCTTACTTTATTAACCGCATAAAATTGATCGAAAAACTCTGTGGATCACATTTTCATGCCTGTTTAGTGTTTACTAACGTCTTCCACTGACAAAAAAAATGTCATTGGAAAATTTCTATGAAGGTGTAAAGGGTAAACTATTGTTTTAGGTTTTTTTTTTTTTTTGTTATTTTTTACAATTCGAAATTCCTCCTACACTTGAAAAATTTTTAGATAGACTATGCGTATATCCAAGATATACGAATATACGAATGGCTTAACTAAAAATTTATTTTTATCATTGATATAAATATTTTTTGATGAGAAAATTTATAAAATCTTAATTAAAATATTTTTACAAATGTTTTAAAAATGTATTAAAAATTGATTTAAAATTTAACATCTTGATGAACCGGTAAAATCCGATAGGATCTCTTTTTTTTAAATGGCTACAAGATGGGTTGTCGGATATGTAATTCGATGGCTGACAAGCTATACGTGTATCTTGGAATACGCATAGTGTACCTAAAAATTTCCCTGCTCGCTCGCCTCTCCCCCGTGATGAGTGAAAGTGATTTTTTCTGGTTGTCAGAAGTCTGGCCGATGAAGCGCAATCACAAGCGAGCAACTTTCTTCGTGGCCCTAAAGGTTCCGCTCCAACTCAAAACTTTCATCTCCTGGCAAATGTACATACAAGATGAACCTTACCTACGCAAGCTCTGCACATCCGGGGTTTAAATATGCCTCATTTGCCAGCCAGATCTCAGAATTTTACAAACCATCTTCTATTAACTGTGAGAGCAAAACATAAAAATCTGCATGAATGTGGAAACTTGTGTATTAAAATGACTCTCCTTTTCCAAGCATGCAGTGTGTGCATTTATTGGAAGTTTGACTTCCAGATTATTGGTGGCAATTTTCTGTTGTAGGTCATTTAATTCCTCCTCCTAGAATTCTTTATAAATTGTAATTGTAGATGAATAAACGCAAGTAGTTATTCTCCTTCTCTCTTGTTGCTTGTTTGGTTCTTTATGGTATCGGAGGGATCCATGGCAACCTCATCACTCCCCATTGCTTCCTTATCTATCCCAATCAAACAAGTTCTTCCTCTATCCTTCAATCCTCAATCACTTTTTGCCAACATACATCTAAGGATAAGTACCTTCTATGGAGCAATCAATTTCTTACTATCCTACGGACTCATAATCTCGATGAAATGTTCACCTCTTCCTCACCCCCTCCCTTACTAATGATGGAGTAATCAACGAAGACTACACCTACTGGATGAATGCGTCAAATCTCATTCTTTTCTGGATTCAAGCAACAATCACTGTTCAAATCCTCCCTTTCCTGTGTGGCTGCTCCACCACCCCTAAAGCTTGGACCACCCTTCGATCTCGATGTCTCAGCACCTATAAACCATATATATTTACACTTCGGAATCGCTTATCTTCGCTTCACCAACAACCACATCAGTTCATGAGTGACTACCTCATGCTTTCCAAATTAACTGCGGACGCTCTTCAGGTTGTCGGCGATGTCGTCTCTGACTCCGACCTCCTAGACCACAATCTCTATGGCCTCCAGCAGGAATATCGAGGTTTCGTCCCATATTTTCGCATCAATCACAAGTACTCCTTTAACACTCTCTATGATCTATTAATCCAAGAGGAGAACTTTCATTAACAAATTCCTGAGTTGCAGTTGCTTCGTGATGCCACTACCCTTGCCGCTCATCAAAATGCCTACATTAAATCTCATTATTCTTCCAGTAATACCCATGGTCAACGCAACTCCTACAATACTCATCAGGGATGTGGAAAAGTACGTAATCACCATTAATCTTGGACCCCACGGCCAGCTCCTGTTGGGTTTTACTAGGGTGGCACAACATTTGTGCGCGCAGCGGAAATAGAGAACAAGAAAACCCAAAAGTTCGGATCTGGAAAAATTCATGAATCAAGAAGTAAGCATGTTGTAATTAAAATTACCTTTGATAGATTGAGTCTATACACAACTAAGATTCTCCAGAAAAACAGTCGGGCACTAGAGGCTTGAGTTTTGAGCGCAGAATTGTGTCCGCGCCTCTACAGGATATCCACACGATCGGGAGAACCCAAAGCAACTTGTCGCACAAGCGCTAGGTCGGGAGAGGACACACGCATCTCCACAGATTGCTAGATCTGTTAGAGGAGAGGCAGCGGCGACACTCGTCGGGATCGAGATCAGCGATAGCGGCGGGATCGGTGGAACGCTTCCGTCGGGCTTCTAGGGTTTCCATCATTCGCACAGTAACTTCCTGTGTGCTTAGACAGAATGAATAGTAAAAGTTGGTGAGAAGAAACCCTAAAACTTTCTATTTATACCCAAGGAATAAATAGAATAGTCTCTGGCGCTATTGGCAGACCCTGACTTAGAATCCAGAAATTCGGCCAGACAACCCTTGTCTCGACGATTCGTCGAGTATCCATAACATATACGACGAATCGTCGAGTATCATCTTATACTCGACGAATCGTCGAGTATCCATAAGAGACACGACGAACTCAACGCCTACCTTCAGTCGAATCAACACTTGACATCGATGAAGGCGTTGAATGGACTCAACGCTGTCAAAGATTTCTGCACCAGGGCGTTGAGTGCACTCAACGCCTAAGACCAGATTCGTCGAATGGCGTTGAGTTAACTCAGCACTCAATGCCTAAGGCCAAATTCGTCGAATGGCGTTGAGTGAACTCAGCACTCAACGCCTAAGACTCAAATTCGTCAAGTCAACACTCTGACTCGACGAATCGTTGAATGGACTCAACGCACTCAACGTTTAAGTGCAATACTCGACGAATCAACTCCTTGACTCGACGAATCGTTGAACACACTCAACTCACTCAACGCCACCATTCGATGAGTCAACTCTTAACTCGACAAAGGTGTTGAGTGGTCTCAACACACTCGATGCTTTTGCCTTAGAATATTTTAAGACCTTTTCAACTCATCATATGAGCTATACCATATAGATCCAATCTCCCAATTTCCCCACAATCTTATGTGCGGCCCTGATAGGCTCATACTGAGTTGGCAGTGAGGCCACATGCTTGATCTCTTCCAGATCACAATGGTAACACCAACAGTCTCCCACTTAATCTTGAAAGTATCAAACAAATGCTTCACAAACAATAAGCGGCATCTAGCAATGCATCATGTTTCCCCAAACAGCAAGAGTTAATAAACTCAAAAGCCATTATGACCAATGTTACTGTGTTGTCATGTCCCTTCATCCGTTACATCGAGATAAAAACTAGAGGTATAGACCGTGTCACCCTCATAATCATTCAATCCCAGTTTCTTGATCTAGAATGGACTTCCATAAATTGGTGAGCCCAATATCATATATTGACTCAACCAAGCATGGACATGCATTTCTCAGTCTCATTCCATCAAGGGGCCCGTGGATGCAACTCATGTCATAAAAGAGAACAAATCCCATCTATTCTCACACGGAAACACCCAAATGACTCGTAACGTACCCAATAACTACCTTTATCATCCAACTTTCACAAGACTGGATTTTTGATGGCATCAAAGCACGCTCTTCCTCACTCGATGAATGTTGTGACTTCAGGTCAATGGATCGCAAACACCATTGCCACTTGAGCCATATTTGCGACACGTTCATATAACAATCCATAAAGTATTCTCACGGTGGGTCTATCCAGTACAATGTGTTCATAACAATGACCCATGTGAAGACTTGATATCATAATATCATGACTTGTGAGGACGGGTCATCAGTCAACGCATATGCTAGTCTTAAAGGTATCATCATCGCCCTTAGCTTCTAAGATGATACAATGACCAAGGACCTTTAAGAATGAAGCTTCTCGGATCATAGGTTCTCACATTCAAGTTACTACTTGACCTATCGAAACAAACATTCTAAGGGCATTTATTTAGTTAACTACTTTATCACAATAAAATAATAACACAATAAAAGAACTTGTCAAAATATATAAAATGAAATGCAAACAGTATATTATTCATCAAATGAAAATTTACAGCCAACAAACATACAATCCACAAGACTCTAACTAGAGTTGATCATTCAGGCATTGTATACCCATAGATCTAACATGACCATTGAAAGTGAGATCTATCCTAGTGATTAGAGCAAACACACAACAAGAATAATAAAGAAAAGAAATAAAGGCAAACCAGACGACACAAGAATTTTATAGTGGTTTCCCTAAACTTGGGTAGTCCACTCTTCTACCACCCTTTGTAGGAATCCACTGCAAGAAGAGTTGATCAGGTGTCCTGGGCACCAATGAGCTTTTGATAAGGTGCTCAAAAACCAAACTGGATTTTTTGATCAGGTGTCTTGCCACCACTGAGTTTTGACAAGGTCTCAGAAACCAAGCAGAACTTTTGAAGGGAGTTCAAGAACCCTTTGTACAGTGGGGAAGGGAGAGTTGATGTTGTCTTCTCTATTCAACAATCAAAGAGAAGCACAAGTGGATTTTAATGATGTTGTCAAAGCTCCCCCTGAGATTAGCAGTAGGTTCAGGAGTGGAAGATTTGCAAAGGGTGATAGGTCTTCAATGAATGACTGCTCCAGCAAATGATGATTTCAGCAAAGGCTGAAATGTGAGTTGTCTTGGAGTGTGAATGATGAAGCCTTGATGATGTTGATATTCCAATAAGCCTTCAGACTGATGTAGAGTAGTTGTTTCTTCAGGCTTCCTGGAACAGTAGATCTGAGAAGAGCATTGGCTGTACATGTGATGTTGAGTTCTTCCTTGAACTCTGATTCCTGTATCTCTTTCTATTTTCTTTTCTTTTCTTCTCTGTTTTGTTTTCACTACTTTCTACTCTCTATTTGTTCCTATGTATCTCTGTGTATATATTCTGATAGGATGTCAATGGTCATTTGAATTCTTGTATTTATTACTACTGCATCTTAGTTACTCCAACGGCTATAATCTTCATAAGTGCATTCTTGTAACTGTCCTGTAATAAAGCTGTGTTGGAATATGAACAGCTCACTTTGATTGGACCAAGGTTATCCTGAAAATATGCCTGGGAACTTGCGTTCAGTGTGATGGCAGAAATCGTCGATCTGAGCTCAACTATCATCGATCTGAGCTCAGAGATATTGGAGCTGGTCTGGACAGAAAACGTCGATCTGAGCTTGGCGATCGTCGAACGAAGTTCGACGCCTCGTGGACCTGAGCTCAGAGATCGTCGATCTCAGCTCGACGCCTGAACTCATCTCGTCGATCTGAGCTCGACGCCAAGGTTGAATTCTAAATTCTTCTCTTGAATAATTTCTCTTGGCTGATTTCTTCAATTTCTGAGAGCCTCTGACTTAGCACATCCTATGACCCTTAGCTATACATTGATGGGTCAATCTAATAGTCCTAAAGACATAGTGATCCTGACCCAAATCCAAACTAGGGTGTTCCAACAATCTCCCCCTATTTGGGTTAGGATTACTATTTACATGAAAATGAAAATATTACAATAAATATTACAAAGTATAAGATATAAAAAGAAAAGCTTTGCATTGCTGTCTTCTGTTGCTGTTTTAAAAAAAAACTGTCTGCTGCTGGCATTCTGCTGCTGTTAAAACTTACTGCTGCTGGCATTACAATCTCCCCCTAAGTTTATGCAGTAACTGTGATTGGAGGAGGCTGGGATGACTTTGAAAATTGGATTTTGATTGAGTCATCTAGCTAACTCTTATAGATGGTACCTGCAGAAAACTATGGTAGAGATTGCTCTCTCCTTAAAAAGGATATGTTAGCAGAAAATGATATTTGTCAAGCAAATTTTATTAGGGTTCTGAATCTGAAAAACAAAGTCTGATATCTTCCTTCCTGTAGAATTTCTTTTCATCAGAAGAGATTCAAACTCAGTGACATGATCACTGCTGACCAATGCAACTAGAGTAGAGGACTCAATCTAGATGAATTTAGAAAATGGTCTATAAGAAATATAAAGTTATCTGACAGAGAATTCTCATACAGAAATCCTAACATGATTTTGAACAAGATATCAAAAAGATAGAAGCAACCCTAAGAAAAGATGTTTCCTAATAAATTTGTTCCAGATAGGAAAAGGATTTGAAATTTTTTTAAATAGTTTATCCTTAAAATTATAAATCAAATTTATGAAAAATCAGACTGAGTTCGACGATTTTATATAGGATCGTCGATCTGAGTTTGACGATTTTATAACTGAACTGAAAACAAAGTTAGATAATACCTGATCCTCTTCAGTTTTGATTTTCCTTCTATTTGTTCAGCCTCTAAACTGCTGCAGGAAGTATTGATGGCCATTAAGTAGAATTTTTTGGCCCTTGCTTCCTCCTCTTCATCTTCAAATGATGATTCATCATCTAATACATCCCAAATAACATCTAGGGATACTGATTCTCCACCTTCAAATAAGATGTTCTGGCTTCTTTCTGTTATTCCACCCACTGGTTCAGAAGCCATTTGATGAAGAAAATCCCATATCTCCTTAGCTGTTGAGCATTCAACAACTTCCTGGAACAAGTCATCAGATAATGACTGTGCTAGGATATTCATGGCTCTGGCATCAGCTAGCCTTGCCCTTTTAGTTATTGTTGCTGAGGTTGGGAGACCTGTCATAATGGCATAAAATATTTCTTCATCAATATTATCCATAAATGACTTAATTCTTGTCTTCCAAAGTGCAAATTTGTTTATGTTGCACTTAGGAGGTCTAGTGCTAGAATATTCCATATTCTTGCTATGTGAAAAACAGAATAATTAATCTAACTAGGATGGATTAAGAGAGATCTTTTGGTTCAGGTGTTAGCCTGTATAAACAACCAACCTAGTGATATTTTAGTTGTTGTATAACCAACCTCCCTCTGATACCAATTGAAAGTGAGATCTATCCTAGTGATTAGAGCAAACACACAGCAAGAATAATAAAGAAAAGAAATAAAGGCAAACCAGACGACACAAGAATTTTATAGTGGTTCCCCTAAACTTGGGTAGTCCACTCTTCTACCACCCTTGGTAGGAATCCACTACATGAAGAGTTGATCAGGTGTCCTGGGCACCAATGAGCTTTTGATAAGGTGCTCAAAAACCAAACTGGATTTTTTGATCAGGTGTCTTGCCACCACTAAGTTTTGACAAGGTCTCAGAAACCAAACAGAACTTTTGAAGGGAGTTCAAGAACCCTTTGTATAGTGGGGAAGGAAGAGTTGATGTTGTCTTCTCTATTCAACAATCAAAGAGAAGCACAAGTGGATTTTAATGATGTTGTCAAACCTCCCCTTGAGATTAGCAGTAGGTTCACGAGTGGAAGCTTTGCAAAGGGTGATAGGTCTTCAATGAATGACTGCTCCAGCAAATGATGATTTCAGCAAAGGCTGAAATGTGAGTTGTCTTGGAGTGTGAATGATGAAGCCTTAATGATGTTGATCTTCTAGTAAGCCTTAAGACTGATGTAGAGTAGTTGTTTCTTCAGGCTTCCTAGAATAATAGATCTGAGAAGAGCACTGGCTGTACAGGTGATGTTGAGTTCTTCCTAGAACTCTGATTCCTGTATCTCTTTCTATTTTCTTTTCTTTTCTTCTCTGTTTTGTTTTCACTACTTTCTACTCTCTATTTGTTCTTATGTATCTTTATATATATATATATTCTGATAGGATGCCAATGGTCATTTGAATTCTTGCATTTATTACTGCTGCCTCTTAATTACTCCAGCGGCTATAATCTTCAAAAGTGCATTCTTGTAACTGTCCTGTAATAAAGCTGTGTTGGAATATGAACAGCTCACTTTGATTGGACCAAGGTTATCCTGAAAATCTGCCTGGGAACTTGCGTTCAGTGTGATGGTAGAAATCGTTGATCTCAATAAGATGATCGTCGATCTGAGCTCAGCTATCGTCGATCTGAGCTCAGAGATATTGGAGCTAGTCTGGGACAGAAAACGTCGATCTGAGCTCGGCGATCGTCGAACGAAGTTCGACGCCTCGTGGACCTGAGCTCAGAGATCGTCGATCTCAGCTCAACGCCTGAACTCATTTCATCGATCTGAGCTCGACGCCAAGGTTGAATTATGAATTCTTCTCTTGACTGATTTCTCTTGGCTGATTTCTTCAATTTCTGAGAGCCTCTGACTTAGCACATCCTATGACCCTTAGCTATATATTGATGGGTCAATCATATAGTCCTAAAGACATAGTGATCCTGACCCAAATCCAAACTAGGGTGTTCCAACAACCATCATGCTTTCTCTGTGCGAGATACTTTGTCAGTGGATCCACAATGTTCTCCTCAGTCGGCACTTTGCTAATGCTCACATCTCCTCAATCGACAATCTCTCGAATTAGATGGAACTGCCGAAGTCTGTGCTTGGAGCGCTGATGAGATCTAGGTTTCAAAGAAAGTTCAATTGTACTGTTATTGTCACAGTAGAGATCTACAGGATGAACAATGCTAGGAACTACATCTAACTCTCCAATAAATTTCCTAATCCATACAGTATCCTTCACTGCATTTATAGTGGCGATATACTCAGCCTTAGTTGTAGAATCGGCAACTGTCTCTTGCTTGGAACTCTTCCAGCTAACAGCACCTCCATTCAGGCAAAATATAAACCTTGACTGAGACTTTGAGTCATCCCTATCAGTTTGGAAGCTAGCATCCGTGTAACCTCTTACAACGAGCTCTTCCTTTACACCAAACACCAAGAACGTATCCTTAGTCCTTCTCAAGTACTTCAGGATATTCTTGACGGCTATGCAGTGACTTTCACCGAGATCAGACTGATACCTGCTAGTCATACTCAAGGCATAAAAGACATCGTGTCTAGTACATATCATTGCATACATGATTGACCCAATTGCCGAAGCATATGGAATCAACTTCATGCGGTTTTTTTTTCTTCGCAAGACTTAGGACACTGGTCCTTAGAGGGACTCACACTATAAGACATGGGTATGAATCCTTTCTTGGACTCAAGTATGTTGAACCACTTCAACACCTTATCAATGTATGTACTTTGGGTCAAACCCAACAACTTCTTCGATCTATCTCTATAGATCTTAGTACCAAGTATATAAGTCGCTTCACCTAAGTCCTTCATTGAAAAACAGTCCCTTTGGTTGTTCTTAATAACTTATAGGGTCGGTTTGTCATTCTCGATAAGCAGTATGTCATCTACATACAATATCAGAAAGACAACTATGCTCCCACTAATCCGTTTATAAACACACAGTTCATCCTCGTTCTTGATAAAACCAAACTCTTTTATCTTTTCATCAAAACGAACATTCCAACTTCGAGAAGCCTGTTTTAATTCATAAATGGATCTCTACAGCTTGCATATTTTCGTGGCTTCACCTGGAGATACAAAACCCTCGGGTTATGTCATATACACTATCTCAAGAAGGTTTCCATTTAGGAAAACCATTTTGACATCCATCTGCCAGATCTCATAGTCATAATACGCAGCAATAGGAAGTAAAATTCAGATGGACTTAACCATGACAATAGGGGAAAAGGTCTCATCATAGTCAATACTATGAATTTGCTTAAAACCTTTAACCACCAGTCGCCCTTTGAATGTCTATACATTCCCATCTATGTCGGTCTTCTTCTTGAAGACCCACTTACACCTTAAGAGTCGTATCCCTTTAGGTGGTTTCACCAAGGTCCAAACTTGGTTTTCATACATGGAGTCCATTTCAGATTTCATGGCCTCAAGCCACTTCTCGGAGTCCGGTTCACTCATAGCCTCTTGGTAGGTTGCAGGCTCATCACTATGATCCATAAGAAATACATTACCTATTTGAGACACTAGAAATCCATATCTCTCAGGCCCAAACCTTGGTCTACCAAAACTACGTGAAACTTGTGTTTCCTGAGCTGGTTCTCTAGCTACAATAACTTATATCCCTAGCTCAGGTTTCAATTCCAGTTCATTCACAGTTTGTGGCTCTTGAAATTCTTAAAGTTCTATCCTAGCAGTCTTTCTACTTAAGAACTCTTTCTCAAGAAAGACACCAGTTCTTGCGACAAAAACTTTTCCCTCGGATGGAAGATAGAAATAGTACCCTTTAGTCTCCTTAGGATACCCCACAAGATAACACTTATCTGATTTGGGTTCCAACTTATCAGGCATTTGACGTCGCACGTATGCTTCACAGCCCCAAACCTCAATGAATGACATACTAGGACGCTTCCCAGTCCTTATCTCATATGGTATCTTTAGAACTGCCTTCGTTGGAGCACAATTTAATGTGAAACAACAGTTTATAGAGCAAAACCCCAAACGGAAACAGGCAGGTCTGCATGACTCATCATCGATCGTACCATGTCTAACAGAGTACGATTCCTCCGCCCAGACACACCATTATGTTGTGGTGTTCTAGGTGGAGTGAGCTGTGATACAATACCACACTCTTTCAGATGATCACTGTTGAAAGCGAAAACTCGGTCTCTATGGAGTTCACCCTTGGGGAAGGGGTGATCACACTCTTACTACTCTCTCGCGAGCCGAGCAACCAAAGGGAAGAGGACAGGGAATAGACCCAAGGGATCGTCGTAGAGGACCCACCACACACCTGGAAGATCACAGAGCGCTTCCCCTCCTTAACCAAATATGGGGCGAAGGAACCTCAAAAAAGCACTAAGAGATTGGGAGACAAGTAAGCATGCCTTTCTGAGGTACCCCCTTGGGTCTATTTATAGATTTCTGAAAACGGCCTGCAAATAACCAACCTCCACTGGTCTGGAATTACTGAAAATACCCTGGGCTGGCCTGCTAATAGCCAAACTCCGCTGTTTTGAATAGCTAAATGCATACCTCTGAGGGCATCCAAGTAATTTGCCACTGGGCCCTGTTGGGCGAGTGATCTGTGAGAGCATCACTCGACTGAATGGGGCGAGTGCTAGGAACTCAACGCACTCGCCACCTTGAAGACCCCTGAAGGGCAAATTCTTGGCTGGGCGACCACTCGCCTAGCTTGGCGAGAGCTAATCTCGCTCGCGTGCCTACACACGAGATATTCAGGCGAATGCTGGGTGAGGATGGCACTCACCGAAGGGCCAAATCGCTCCTCTTCCCTTCGTGCTGCACGAGTGTCTCTCTTCAGGCCTTGGACGGGTACTAGACACCCGTCAATCTGATGGGGCCCACTCATCGAATATGGGGTTGTATACAATCTCCGCTCTTTGCAAGCTTTTAACAAAGCTCGGAAAGAAACATCCAACCCTACATATTAGATGAGTGGGTCCTGACCTGTAAGAGGATCTATCGTGGGCCCCTCCACTGCTATATAAATATCTAGGCAGTGATAGGGATTTTCCTGCCCTTACATCTCGCGGCTGCTCCCTCCTCTGATTATGATGTTGCTTTCCAAGGAAGCTCTTGATCGCCTCCACGCTATTTAAGACAAGAACAAATCCCTGATGGGCTCACTAGCCCCCTGGCTCTCTCGCAAAGCCCCCTGGTCAACCTTTGCTGTCATCTTCAGGTCGACGATCGTGTTCTTGCTTCGCGATTTCTGTCTCGACAGATATTTGCCTTTGCTGGTCGACTATCTGGTTGCTGGTCGACGATCTGTTCGCCGGTCGACTATCTGTTAGCCGGTCGACGATCTGTTAGCTGGTCGACGATTTGTGGTCGACGATTTCTGTTCCGACAGATTCTTGCTATTGGTCGACGATCTGTTTGCAGGTCGACGATCATCGAACTCCTGTTCGACGTTTTCTGTCTGCTTTTCAGCATCAGCATTTATGGTTGTGCCTGCATGCAAAGAGAGATAGGTTAACAACCAAGTGGGAATAAAATATTCCCCCCAAGGTGAACAAACAACAGGTAATAGGTAGGATTACCTGAAGATCTACACAGGATACCACTTTGCATCTAGGAAGGAGGTTATAATTCCTTCTAGATGTTCAGTGACATCAGGGATAGACACCTCTGCAAGGCACAAGAGGAGTGCCATACAGGAAAAGAAAAAAGTATCCTTGACCAAGGGGTCATCAAGGTACTCAGGTCTATAAGGGACCATTTTCTCTTGAAGAGAAGGAACAAGAGGAGTAGATGTGAGTGAGGACTCACAGTCTAGGTTCAGATAGGATTCTAAATCTTTATCAGAATCAAGGTACTTAGCAGCATCAACTTGCAATGCTGATGTGAGATCATCAGCAGCTGTGATGGAAAGGAAAGAATAAGAAATTAACTCTAAGTTGGAGTTAGAATTAATTAGAATCTTAAATAAAGCTATACCATCAGGTTGAGCATCATCATTTTCACAAACGTCCATGGGGACTTCCTCAGTTTCTTTTTCAGGAACTTCTTCCTCAGAAGCTAGATTCACTGGAGAGTGAATGTCTTTGTTAGATACAAATATCAAATTGAAGTCCTGATTATAACCTTTGGAGGAAGAATTTTAAGGTTTACCTTCTGGTTCTTTCTCTTGACTCTCTTGAGGTTCTTCTGCAGATCCTTGAAAGGGAAGAGAGGAATTATCCTGAAGGGTCAGGGCATCACCTGAGACCACTTCAACAGACATCTCCCCCTGCATGACTTCAGTGGGGACTGGAGTCATGCATTTTACAGAAGGGGGCTCAGCAGAAGATGAGATGGATTTGATGGCGTCAGTGAGAGAATTGATGGAGGCAATGAGAGGGGCATTGGCAGCCTCAATCATGCTTTGGATGGAGGGAGTGATGAGCTGAACAAGGTGTGCAAGCATTTCAGGGGATATCTGAAATGCTGATGATGTAGAGGTGGATGGAATGGAGGCAGGATGATCTGCCACATGATCAAAGGAATCATGTGGAGATGGGTGAACATCAACATGAGTGTGGGAGTCATGTTGAGAGAGATGCGAGAGGATGGCACCAGTCACCAACACCACAACACCTGGCAGCTTCAGCCAGTGTTGACATGGTGACTGCTACCATCCTCTCGCATCTCTCTCAACATGACTCCCACACTCATGTTGATGTTCACCCATCTCCACATGATTCCTTTGATCATGTGGCAGATCATCCTGCCTCCATTCCATCCACCTCTACATCATCAGCATTTCAGATATCCCCTGAAATGCTTGCACACCTTGTTCAGCTCATCACTCCCTCCATCCAAAGCATGATTGAGGCTGCCAATGCCCCTCTCATTGCCTCCATCAATTCTCTCACTGACGCCATCAAATCCATCTCATCTTCTGCTGAGCCCCCTTCTGTAAAATGCATGACTCCAGTCCCCACTGAAGTCATGCAGGGGGAGATGTCTGTTGAAGTGGTCTCAGGTGATGCCCTGACCCTTCAGGATAATTCCTCTCTTCCCTTTCAAGGATCTGCAGAAGAACCTCAAGAGAGTCAAGAGAAAGAACCAGAAGGTAAACCTTAAAATTCTTCCTCCAAAGGTTATAATCAGGACTTCAATTTGATATTTGTATCTAACAAAGACATTCACTCTCCAGTGAATCTAGCTTCTGAGGAAGAAGTTCCTGAAAAAGAAACTGAGGAAGTCCCCATGGACGTTTGTGAAAATGATGATGCTCAACCTGATGGTATAGCTTTATTTAAGATTCTAATTAATTCTAACTCCAACTTAGAGTTAATTTCTTATTCTTTCCTTTCCATCACAGCTGCTGATGATCTCACATCAGCATTGCAAGTTGATGCTGCTAAGTACCTTGATTCTGATAAAGATTTAGAATCCTATCTGAACCTAGACTGTGAGTCCTCACTCACATCTACTCCTCTTGTTCCTTCTCTTCAAGAGAAAATGGTCCCTTATAGACCTGAGTACCTTGATGACCCCTTGGTCAAGGATACTCTTTTCTTTTCCTGTATGACACTCCTCTTGTGCCTTGCAGAGGTGTCTATCCCTGATGTCACTGAACATCTAGAAGGAATTATAACCTCCTTCCTAGATGCAAAGTGGTATCCTGTGTAGATCTTCAGGTAATCCTACCTATTACCTGTTGTTTGTTCACCTTGGGGGGAATATTTTATTCCCACTTGGTTGTTAACCTATCTCTCTTTGCATGCAGGCACAACCATAAATGCTGATGCTGCTGCTGAAGAAATTGAAAAAGTGCAAGATAGGGCAGACAGTGCTCCCAAGATGACTGAAATGGACTCAAGCTCAGGTACTCTAAACCTAGAACAATTTATAGCCTTTGTGGCTGAGAACATTGCCTCTGAGTACATTGAAGGGATGGCTAATTATCATCTGGATTCCCTAGCCATCTCTCTAGAGAAAGCATCTGCCCCTGCAGATATTGTCATCTTTTCTCCTCCTATCCTCACCTATCCTATATCCACTCCTTCTATTGCAGAACTGGTCCCCAAGACAGTTCCTGAGTTGTATCCAGAATCAGAGCTATGGAAAAGTGCTCCAAATGTTGATCTGGATGCCCTTCTTAGGCAAGATGCCATTGAAGAAGCTAAAGAGAAAGAAGAAAGAGAAAATAAAGACAAAGCTGAACTTGCTCCCAAAGATCCATCTGAACAAAACTATGATGACTATGCTGGGAAAGACTCATCTTATTCTGATGATGATGATGATGACTCTGATGATTCTGACTCCTCTAAGAAAAGAAAAAGAGCTGCTTCCAAGAAAATAAAAGCCCCTGCTCCTTCTACTGCAAATCCTAGCAAGGATGTTCCCTATTACATTCTGAAGGGAATAGATCCTAAGAGCAAGGAATTCCAACCCTGGATGAGATTGTCAAAGAATCAGACTAAAGAGAAGAAGAGGACAAAGAGATATGACTCTCCAGTTCAGAAATTCCCCCCAGAGGCCCTCCTCCACCTCCTGGTGCTGGAGCCTCTGGAAGTATCTCTTCTGCTCCAATTGGTAGATCAGCCAGTTCCAACCCTCTCAATCTTATCAGAGAAGAAGTAGACAAGGCCAGGGAAGCCAAAGTGGTTCAGGACAAGGAAATAAAAGAAATAACAATGCTCTCGTAGAACAAATAAAGGAGATGACTTTTCAGCACCCTACATTCTCTCCTCCTCCTTCTCCTCACAGGAAAGGTCCATCCCCGCCTTCAAGAAAGCCTGCTGCTGCTGAAACAACTGACTCAAAAGGAAAAAGAGTGGTCTTTTCAGAAAAATCCCACAAAAAGTTCATTGAGCTTGCACCTCCAAAATCTCTATATGCTCAAACTGATCCTAAGAAGGCTGTGCAGATTCCTCTTGATTCAAGCAAACTTGCTACAGCTCTTCAAAGAAACATAGAGATTGCAGCTCATACAGATACTGATAGACCTCCCTCTCCATCAGACAAAACTGAAGCTGAAAGGATTGCCTCCATGGCAAGATTCAAAGAGTCTATTGCTCTAAGCATGATGGAGAGAGCCAAATCTCAAGGATTAGATCCCTCAGCTTACTCAACAATGTCAGAATTCAGAGAAAAGGAACTAAGCAGAATTCAAGTCAATCCAGAAGCCTTTGACACTGAAGAATACATGAGACTACATCCTGCTGCAGTTCTACCTAGTTATGCTGAAAAGAAAATCATAGGTGAACATGATCTAATGCTATCCAAGAGACAAGCAGCAAACCCTAACAGAGAAATTATTTTCAAACCAGCTGCAATACCTAAAAACTCATCTGATGCTAAGCTTGCTGATAAATCTGCTTGATACATTCCATTTCTGCTGATTTATGCTTGATATATTTTCTGTGTATTGCCTGTGTTTTATCATTCTGGTTAATCTTTAGATTTGTTGTTGTCTGCTTTAGCCTTTTAAACTGGATTGGATAACATAACCCAAATAGGGGGAGATTGTTGGTACCCTAGATGTGATTTGGCTTATGTGATCCCCTTGCAGCCCCTCTTGATCCATATAAAGATATATGTGATCATGGTTAGACTTTGTTTAGTCTCCCTAGGGCAGTTTATAAACTGACCTAGAGCTTAGGTTAGAAGTTCTAGATGCTTTTGTAGTTAAGGTTTTTCCGTTCGACCATCGTCGAACGAGGCCTCGCGATCGTCGATCAATGGTCGACGATAGCAGAGCTAGTGAATCTTTGAAGTCAAGACAATTATCATCGACCGTTGGTCGACGATCTCAGAGCAAGCTTACTACGCTCTGAAGGATGGTCGACGATCTGTCATCTTCAGGTCGACGATCGTGTTCTTGCTTCGCGATTTCTGTCTCGACAGATATTTGCCTTTGCTGGTCGACTATCTGGTTGCTGGTCGACGATCTGTTCGCCGGTCGACTATCTGTTAGCCGGTCGACGATCTGTTAGCTGGTCGACGATTTGTGGTCGACGATTTCTGTTCCGACAGATTCCTGCTATTGGTCGACGATCTGTTTGCAGGTCGACGATCATCGAACTCCTGTTCGACGTTTTCTGTCTGCTTTTATCTGTTCGTATTTATGCTATTCCTTGGTTTATTTCCAAGTGTGTTAGCTTGTGGTTAGAAAGATTCTCTGAAGTTATTTGTTGCTAAATTTATGGTTTAAATTCAAATGAATTATTTACAAATTCTGTCAAACATAAATCACGGGATTCAGTATTCTTGATAAAGCATTTTTGTCTTATTATACAAAATATATTGCCAGGCTGTATTCTAGCCGTTGGCGGTGTATGCTATTTCCAAGAACGATAAATCTTTATGCTGAGATATTTCCCTATTCATTTATTTCCTTATTGGGACTGACAGAAAGTTAATAGGTCATTCTATTCCTATTGCTATATTCTATTTTGAGATAATCTGTTGCAGGGCTCGAGAATTCAAATTAATAGAGCCGTTTCAAAGGAAAACGTGAAGACATATTTAAAAGAGATTCTGCTCTCAGAAAAGATATAGTAACAGACACAGAGAAAGATTATTCATCCGCTCAAGCATCATCAGAGCACCTCTTCACAATATCTCAACAAGAAGAAGAAAAGTTTTCCTGAAGCAAAAAGCCCAGAGCAATCAGCTTTGTTTCTCAAGTCTCCTGAGCATTTGCTTAGAGTTTTCAAAGACTTCAGAAAAGGCTCAAGATCTGCTTCAAGTGCTCCAGAATCTTAAGATCTGATAAAAATCAGTCTTCAGATTTCTGAGAATTTAGTTTCAGTTTATCTGAAACTCCTTCATCCTGAAGCAAAGGCTTTCCCTGGACTTCCACTGAGCCAGGGGGAGACTTTGATTCTTTAGAGAATCCACAAATCTTCTCTAATCTGTATTTAAAACAGAGAAGATAATCTAACCCTCTCAACCCCTTTGTAAAAAGAGTTTGTTCACACCTCTTCAAAAGTGAACGTTGGTGACAGGGCACCTTATCAACAACCTGTGGTTGAGCATCCTTATCAAAAGCTCAAAGGGTCTGTTTGATCTACCTGAATCAGATCATTGGTGGCAGGGCACCTTAGCAAAAACCTGTAGTGGATTCCTACCAGGGTGGTAGAAGAGTGGATGTACCTATTTAAAGGGAACCACTATATATCCTGTGTCTCTCTGGTTCTTGCTGATTTGTTTATTTTGTGGCTGTGATAGAACTACCTAGGATTGCTAGTTGCTGTGATAGGCTTTTAGTTAAACTGAAATTTCAGTTAACTCTCTCACTTGTGCACCTCACTGTGTTAGGCTCTTAGGGTTCAAGTATCAGATTTTCCATTCCGCAAATATACTCCAAGGGAGCTGACTAAGTGTTCATAAAATTTTGAATACTCTATTCACCCCCCTCTAGAGTAGCTTACAACTTATCCCCTCACTTTCAATTGGTATCAGAGGGAGGTTAGCTGTTCATACAGGCTAACACCTGAGTTAAAAGATCCTGTGATAAGTTGTTTCCTGATACCATTCACAAACACTTTCACACATGGCCCAGTCTAAAGATTATTCAAGCACCAGACCTCCTGTATGCAACTTGTCCAAGTTTGGCATATGGAAGGCCAGGATAAGACTATACATGAATTCTATTGATGAAGATATTTTTTCTTCTATTTTGACAGGACCACCTGCTAGGCCTGCTGCTGCTTCCACTTCTGCTGATCTCAGTGCTGTGCCACCACCTGACTACAATGAAACTTACAAGAAGGCAAAAGCAGCTGATGCTAAAGCAATGAATATCCTAGCTCAGACAATGTCTGATGAGATATTCCAGAAGCTGGCTGAATGTACCTCAGCCAAAGCTATGTGGGATTCCCTCAACCACATAGTTGCTGGCTCAGCTGATGAGAGGAAGGACAGGAGATCCAATCTCACCTCTCAGTATGAAAACTTCAAGAAGGATGATGCTGAAGACATTGACACCATGTACACAAGACTCAGTTCAATAATAAGTGAACTGAGGTCTTTAGACAAGGAGATAACCTTGTCAGAAGTCAATGACAAGATCCTGATGTGCCTTCCCATCTCATGGGACTCAAGGATATGGCCCATCAAGGATGGAAGAAATACTGTGGAACTCTCCACAGAAGCTCTGTTGGGAAAGCTCAGGTCATATGAGCAAACCTTAAAGAGTAGAGCTGCTGTAACTGAAGTGAAGACTCCAACACCAATAAAGAAAGAGCATTCTCTAGCTCTTAAGGCTGCTGAGACTTCTGAAGGAAGTCAATCAAATGAGGAGTTACTGGCACTCATTGCCAAGAGGTTCTTCAACATGGGAAGAAGAGACCTCAGAAAGAAATTCTCCAAGCATGAGGACAAGCCAAGGTATGACAAGACTCCATCTAAAGAAATCATTTGTTATGTTTGCAGCAAGCCTGGACACATTGCTCCAGATTGTCCAGAGAAGAAGTACAAGGAGAAGAAACATGAGATAGAATACAGGAAGCACCACTCCAAGTCCTCATCACACAAATACAAGAAGAAGGACAAGGGATTTGTGGCTGCTACCTGGAGTGAAACAGAAGAGGATACCTGCTCCTCTAGCTCAAGTGATTCTGAAGAAGAAGAAGAAAAGAAAGCCAAAGAGGTCTGCCTCATGGCCATTGATGCCTGCAGCTCTCTGTCAGCTGCAGAGAATTCTGAAGAAGAAGGAGACAATGAAGAAGACTCCTTTATGGAGGACCAGGTAATCGACTCATTTGACTTCTCATCTCCTGAGTTCAAACTAAAATTTAAAACTCTATGTTTAGATTTACTTTTATCTGAAAAAGAAATTAAGTCACTTAGACTAAAAATAATGGAACTAGACATGGAAGGTACTGAAATAATCAGATTAGAAAAGGAATTAGAAAGCTCAAAAGAAGAAATAACATTCCTAAAATTAGAACTAGCGAAATCTAAGAGGTTAGAAGAACAATTAAATGGCAGAAGCCTTAAATTGTCTGAAATAACCTGTATAGCAAACACTAGGGTTGGTAATGATAAACTAGGCTTAGGTGCTACATCTAGTGAACCCATCCTCCTCACAAAGGAGAGATTTAGCACTCCAGTAAAATTTGTTTCTGAATCAGGAATAAAGAATACTGAGGAAATTGAAAAATGCAAGAGAATTCAGAATAAGATTAAGAAAGAGAATAGGAAGAAAAAATTTCTAGCTTTACAGAAGTCGTCGACCATTGATCGACGATCGCGAGGCCTCGTTCGACGATGGTCGAACGGAAAAACCTTAACTACAAAAGCATCTAGAACTTCTAACCTAAGCTCTAGGTCAGTTTATAAACTGCCCTAGGGAGACTAAACAAAGTCTAACCATGATCACATATATCTTTATATGGATCAAGAGGGGCTGCAAGGGGATCACATAAGCCAAATCACATCTAGGGTACCAACACCCTGGTCAACCCCGAAGATGAAAAAAGCCAAAGCGGTCCGACGCGGCATAGGGAAGGGCAAATTGACTTCTCGCAATCCTTCCTCGCCCAAGGCAGACTTGGTATTTGTATTCGCTTAGCACTATTTCCCCTCTTACCGCCGAGATGAAATGTTGATGTCATATCCATTCGCAGATCCCGCCGATGGAGAAGGAGGTCGAGGAGGCGAGTGTTATGGTGGTCTTGCTGGGAAATTGGCACGGGCAAGCAAATTGCGAGATAACCCCCCTCTCCGGCTCGATGTTCCCGTTCGGGAGAAAGGTAACCCCTCCAGTAACTGTTAGATTTTTAGTCCCCTGGTCAAACCATTCTTTCTTTGCAGCTTCTACTTTTGGCACTTTGGGGATGCGAGGCCCGACGCCGAGATCTCCCGTTCGCGAGGCCCCTGTGGATCTCGGCTCTGCTCCTCTCCTGACAGATGCTATCCCCACACATTTCACCGAGTCCACCATCCATCTACCAGGCCTAGGGAAGAGGAATATATCCTTCGAGACCCCCTTTGAGGGGCGGCCGGGGACTTCTCGCTGCCCTCCCTTTACCCCGGGCTTTTCCGAGATTTCCACCGACGTCGATATTGATGAGGAGGAGGTCTCGCCTCTTCCTTCTCCAGATTCAATTGCAACTACCTGGGTGATCCAGGGGACGCTGTCGAGATGAAACAGCGAGTGGACGAGACATTCCAAAAACAATCGCTGCTGCTACGCGGGCTCGCCGATTGGGTGCGGGAGAACCAGGAATCTGTCGAGGAGCGGCTTCTCAGCCTGGAGAATAGTTATAAATAGCTGGTTGCCAATCAGTCGGGAGAGGTCAGCGGCGGGACCGAATAGCCCGGCCTTCACGTCGCGCGCTCTGAGGATCAACTTTTTCTTATACAGAAGGAACTCCAGAAGATTCGCTATATTCATTATGTGCGCGCTATGCCGGGAGCGGGAAGGGGAGGCCGGGGACGGTGAAGATGACCCCCTGGTGGGCCTACCGGCACTCACCTCCCGCTCCTGTTCATTTCATAAATTCTATAATAATAACTATCAGGCTTTGTGCCGAATGCTGACAATGAGTGGTATCTGTATGTTGTCTGATCCTGTTTTCTCTTCTGCCTTTTTTCGTTATATGCATGTCTGTGCTTGGGGATGCTTTTTATTATCGCTTACTCCGCTTGGAAACTCGGCATGAATGAAATAGTGTGAGATCTCGCCAGGGGCCAAGACGGGACTTGGGGCGAGACCTAAGGATGTGCTATCCGCACTCCCTAGCGCCTTGACCATTTCCCGCCCGAATTTTCCTATAAATAGGTCACTCACCTACCGCATTTATCGCTTTCAACCACTTCGCTTTCCTTGTCATTTTCCTTTCTCTCACACTCGCCCTGCTGCTCTTGCTTTTCCTTTGGGTGAGATGTCAGGAGAAGGTGATGGACGGAACAAGTGCGCCGTCGCATTCGCCGACTATCCCTTCACGAACTTCAAGATGTCAAAGGAGGAGTACCTCTCGCTTGTTAACCTCTATATTACCCCATACTTCAAGGAGCGACATCCATCCGACAATGAGGCGATTAACCACTTCTCTCCTTGCAAGCTTTCTATCCTCGTCGAACACTTCGAGTTCACCTTCCCTTATGGCCCGAGATACGTCAAGACCTGCGCTACATTGGCGTAGTTCCCACGCAGCTCAACCCAAACTCGATAGCTCTGCTAGTCCCATTCGCCTGCAATATGCGGTCCGAGCGAATGGAATTCAGTCTTCAGGTCTTCCGAAAATTGTTTAATTTTCGCGCTAAGAAGGACGGGATCACCTTCTTCTCCGGCAACAACCTTAAGGAGAGAGGTCTCGCCAACAAAAACCACCACTGGGTGAAGAAGTTCGTCTTCGTCTTTGGTGACTTCGGTAACCTCCCTCTCTCGTCGGTCCAGCAAGACGAGTCTACTTACTGCCCTCCCATTCTCGGCGGCCACGAGTCTAACCTCCATCAGTTCCTTCCCGGGAAAGTTTTCGACGCCGTCTTCTTGAGGCGGAACATTGACACACTTCTGCCAGTTCTCGCCGGGGAAGGTAAGGAGCGCATTTGCCGTTTCACGGGATAAATATTTTTAGAAACTTGTCTTACATTATTCTTGCAGGGGTGCAGGATCTTCCCCTCAATCCACCATTTGCCAAAAACGTCGTGCCTTCGTCTAAACTGGCACGTGTCGAGGATGTCGCTGAGGCCTACAGGAGCTCCTTGGGATCGCAGCCGGAATCTAGTGGCACAAAGCGAAAGCCCGCCGCGCCGATATCTCTGCCTCCTACCAAGAAGTTACTAATATCCAGCCACCCGGCCACTGCCGAGAAGTCAAAATATGCCAAGAGGCCGAGAGCCCCCGAGAAAGCAAAGGTCACCGAGAAGCCAAAGGCCACTGATCTCGGCAAGGGCGAGGAGATCATCAACAACTCTCTTAACACCGGCGTCGACAGAGTGGTGAAGAGGGCAGGAGAGGTCGGCGGAACCTCGATATAGGGGGAGCCGGGACCTAGGGATCACAGGAACTTCGGCCTGGGTGAAGAGGTGCGGAATGACAGGGATGAGCCCTTGTTGGTGTGGGACCAGAATGCTAACAGGGCCTCCATCTCTACCTTGCTCCCCTCTTGGCAAGAGGGCGAGACGGTCTCGGGCCAGGCCTATGCGCTGGCTTTCGGCATGTACGGGCGGGACAGCGCCGCCTACTACGACAGGGCGCTGACGAAGTCACTCGCCTATGAGAGCTCGCGAGCTCAATTTCGCGCCCTCGAGGTCCCGCACATGACAGCGCACCACTGCATCCGCCTCGCACGAAAACTTGTCTATGTTAGCGCGGCACGATCCTCCCTCTGCTCAGATGTAGAAAAGCTTAAGGAGAAGCTCGCCACTTCAAAGAGGGATCTCACCATGCGAAAGGCTTGAGTGGTAAGTCCTTAATATCTTGTATATGCGCCATTTCTTTTTATTCTCGCCTTGATCCTTGGTCGTTTCGTAGGATGCGGCGACCGTCGCCAAGAAGGACGGGCCTATCGCCCACCTAGAGGACGAAAACAAGCGAATGAGGGCCCAGAATCAGCAGTGGATTGACTCGCTGGCCCCTCTTCCCCCAAGCAAGAAGAAGGGGGCCTTATTGCACACTCAACAGGAGATTGACCTATTGATGCGGGATCGCGCCATCATGGGGGCGAGGTACGCGCTCCAGATGATACAGCGGGCTGGCTTCCTCAATAGCAACGGCGAGAAGGTGACGGCCGAGATCCTGATGCCGAAACTCTTTGAACCTATATCTGAGCCCGCGCGGAGTGAAGATGAGGATTCTGGCAAGAGCGAGAGCTCGGCCTCGCCGCCTTGAGGCTCTCACCCCCCCTTTTTGCTTTTACTTGTATTTTACTTTTGGGCCTTGCCCCCTTTTGTCCACGTAACAATTGTGACGAATGAAGTATATTGTAATAAATATTCTTATCTCTTTCCTTTCATTATCCTTTCTAATGTCGGATGACGCGGTTCTTAAAGGTGCATTCGACTCGCGCTTCCTCTTAACTTAGGGCTAGACATCTCGCGATACCTTAGGCCGACTTTCTGCTTAGGATTATACTTCGCGCCGTTCTCGCCCTTTTAACTCACACGCGTGCGAATTCTTGGGCCAGCAAGAGCGAGTTCTATGCATCCGTATTTGCTTGCTCCCTTCGGAATGACGAGATCCCCTTGACGAGATCTTCCCCAAGGTTTGCCTTTTCTTTTGGAGAAATCCTTGGCCTTTGGATTTGTTTTATTGATGAGACTAGCTGAGGGCTTGTTCTAGACTCTTCGCTAACCGAGGACTCAATCCCGAGAGGGGGAGAACATCCTTCTGGCCAACTTTCGGGTGCTACCACCAGCCCAATTAGTTAGGTGAAAGCCTGACGGCGGGTGTTGAGCCTCCATCAGACTCCACCTCTAGGGTCATAACGACGTCTCTTCGAGGATCCTGACCCTGCCAGCTTGGTGGGAGCCTGGCAGCGGGAGCGTCTCGGGACCTAACACTTGAGGGAGAAAACATCCTTCTGGCCAACTTCCAAGTGCTACCACCGGCCCAATCAGCTAGGTGAAAGCCTGACGGTGGGTGTTGAGCCTCCACCGGACTCCACCTATAGGGTCATAACGACGTCACTTTGAGGATCCCGACCTTGCCAGCTTGGTGGGAGCCTGGCAGCGGGAGCGTCTCGGGACCTAACCCTGGAGGGAGAAAACATCCTTCTGGACAACTTCCGGGTGCTACCACCGTCCCAATCAGCTAGGTGAAAGCCTGACGGCGGGTGCTGAGACTCCACCGGACTCCACCTCTAGGGTCATAATGACGTCACTTCGAGGATCCCGGCCCTACCAGCTTGGTGGGAGCCTGGCAGCGGGAGCGTCTCGGGACCTAACCTTGGATGGATAAAACATCCTTCTATCTATCCTGTCCCTGCCAGCTAAGCGGAAGCCTGACAGCTGGAGCGTTCCAAGACCCAGCTTTACTAATAATAAACTCGATCTATAAAAGGGGTGGAGCATCAAAGGATTTCATAGATAATGAGGAAGTGAATGTACATATATGTTTTTATATATAGAAACGCTTTAAGTCATCACCACTCCAGGTGTGACTTAGGGTCTCGCCCTCCACATTTTGGAGGTGGTACCCCCCTTACCTCAAAGCCTCCTAGACGATATACTGGCCTTCCCAAATTGGGTTTAGCTTCCCCACTGCCGCCGACCTCCCGGCTGCGTCCACCTTCTTTAGGACCAAGTCTCCTTCGGTGAACTGTTTGACCCTTATGTATTTGTCAAAGTACTTGGCCATTCTTCTCTTCACCTCCTCTTGCCGGATGGCGGAGAGGTCGTACAGCTCTTCCACCATGTAAAGGGAGAGTCGCAGCTCCTCCTCATTTTTGGCTCGCCATTCTTCCCTGTCAGCCTCTGCCTCGACCACCCGAGGTGTCCGGACCTCGAACTCTATGGGAAGCACCGCCTCGCATCCATGAGAGAGCTTGAAGGGTGTATCTCCTATGGCAGTGTTAGGAGCGGTTCTAAGGGCCCAAAGAACTGAAGGAAGTTGCTCCACCCAGATACCCTTCAAATTTTCCACCTTCTTCTTGAGGAGGTTGACGATGATCTTGTTCTCCGCCTCCACCTGCCTGTTGCTCCTAGGGTGGTGAACCGAAGCAAACCTGAGATCAATCCTGAGTTGCTCAAGAGGTTTGCCGTCCTGACGGCGGTGGTGAGACCACGGATTTTTACCGGGTTCACCGAGTAAGTGCCCTGAGAGCACGGGGTGTGTGGCCGTGCGGGCCTGCACCTGTGGTGTATTGTGCAAATGTTGTACTTTCACTTTAATCGTTGGATTATACTAATGTAATGCAGGGAAGGAGCACCGCCACCCCGATCTAGTGGTGGGGTCGTTATAATTTGGTTAGCTTTAGATGACCGTTGCTTTTGTTTGCTACCGTTGCGGTGGATTATTGCAGGTGTTGCGGAGCCTAGTGGCAAATAGCGGGCTGAAGCCCTTGTTGCTGAGCCGGCCCTCGAAGGCCTTTGCGAATGTTTACTTTTATTCTCATGTGTGATCGGCCTGCGTGTCGATGTTTGGAAGACACTATTTGTTTAAAGTAAACTCATGTAAGGCCATAAGGCCAAGTACTTTGTGTATTTGTACGCTAATTCCTATTTTGGGTATTTTTAGTGGGCATTCATGTTGTGGCTTGGGTTCTTTTCTTTGCAACATTTAAAATGCTTCCGCTAGAATGTGCTCTGTGTAGGACGAGTGTTATTGGAAGGATGGTTTCGTTTAGTAACCCTTCGATCTGTCTATGGTATATGGCATCGGGCCCTGGGCGGACCTACTGCTATATACCATGTGATGGATAGGGGTGTTACAATTTGGTATCAGAGCACCGGTTTCGGTCATGATTAAATGAATTCGTGGGCGAATTATTTTAAGGGGTAGTGAGCACATGTATGTGCATCATCATTATAACATAAAAGGAACCCATTAATGTCCACTTAGGAATGAAAATATACATATTTGAGGAACCTGTGTGTTCCTATAATTGCTTTTTGCAATATTGTTCGGTCACTTAATGGTGTTTTGTACGTCTATAGGTGACAAGGAGTGGTGTAGGACCTTCAAAAAACCCGCATTCTGAGGCAAGTAGCACACCGAATGATGTGCCTACAACCCCTCCTTCTGCAGAAACCATAAGATTGGTGGCTGAAGCGGCGTTCGCTAGGATAAATGCCTAGCCTGTAAGGCAAATGCAGCAGCCTGCCCCTGTAGTGGAGTAGGTACCGCTTCAAGCGGCAGAATTGAGAAGGGTTGAACAAGTGGTGGTGGAGCCGTTGATACCTAGAAAAGCGACCGAAAAGCTGCTCAAACATGTTATGGACTTCAATCCTCCAGTGTTCTCGGGGACTAGAACCCATCTCAAGCCGAGGATTGGCTCTCCCGAGTAAAGAGAGTCTTGACGGCTGCGGAAACGGAGGAGTGGAAAAAGACCACCATAGCTACTTTCCTATTGGATGGTGATGCAAGGTTGTGGTGGGAAGGTTTAGAGCTACACCACTTGGGGGGAAGGAAACTCACGGACGTCTCGTTGGAGGAATTTTCGAGACTATTCTTGGCAAGGTACCTTCCCTCGGATCAGAGGATTGCGTTGGAGAATGAGTTCCAAAAGTTGACACAAGGAGATAGTAGCATGGACAAGTACCTCCACGAATTTACATGGTTGGGTCGATACGCTAGCTCTACATTCGCTGATGAGGAGCATAAGACAAACCGGTTTTATGAGGGTCTGCGGGATGACCTAAGACTACTACTCTTGGGGCCTATGACGCAGGGTTTTCTAAGCTTGGTCAACACGGCCCGGTTGTTGGATAAAGATCTGAGGAATGTACAAGCGAAGAAAGACTCTAGTGCAAAGAGGACAGAGTTCAAGGTGCCGACTACCTCAAAGTCTGGGTTTCATAAGTTTAATAAGAAGGCTAGGACTTCGGGTCCAGCCCCTTCTTCTGGTGCATCTGGGGAGACTACAGGCCGAACCCCGGGCACATGTTACAATTGTGGGAAGCCGGGGCATTTTGCCCGAGATTGCTGGAGCGGACGCCCAAAGTCCGAGAGGAAGCCGAGAGAAACATATGAGGAGAAGGGCAAAGCAGTGGAGTCAACCGCATCACACTATGCTCTAACCCAGCCTAGTGTTTTCAACCTTAGCCAGCAGGAGACTATAAAACAAGCTGATGTAGTGACAGGTACGGTTTAAATTTATATCAGTTTAGCTTTAAATACTTGTTACCTTGCGCATGATAGCTTACTACTGCTTGCACTGGGCTTTGTTTTGATTTTTGATAATCTGGCGAGAGCACTCTTCGATACGGGAGCTTCACACTCCTTTTTGTCCGAAGGATTTATATCGCGCATCAGAGTTCCTTCTTCGATGGAAAAGGACAAATTGGACGTGTTATTTCCTAATGGGTATTCAATGCGCGCGGATAGAGTCTATTGTGTAAAGATATGGATTGGGAGTCAAGAGTTCGACTTGCAAGCGTCGTTACTGCCGCTGGTGGAGTTCGACGTGATATTTGGTATGGACTAGCTCTCGGAGCAGCATGCATACATTGATTACAACCGCAAGGAGGTCAAATTGGGAAATGGTCATGAGACGACATTTGCGGGCTTGAAAGGGTCGAGCAAGACTTTGATGTCTGTTCTTCAGGTAGTTAAAGCAGTTCGTGCTGGTACAGAGCTGTTCTTCACACTAGCGGAGGCTTCAAAGCCTAAGCCTACTTTGTACAGTATCCCAGTGGTATCTGAGTACCCTGACGTGTTCCCCGACGATCTCCCCGGAGCCCCACCGCAGCGAGAGATTGACTTCACAATTGAGCTAGTGCCAGGTGCAAAACCTGTGTCACACTTTCCGTATCGGTTAACGCCTAAGGAGATGGCAGAACTGAAGGTTCAACTTGAAGAGCTGTTGGAACAGGATTATGTGCGTCCAAGTTCGTCGTCTTGGAGCGCACCGATCCTTTTTGTTAAGAAGAAGGATGGAAGTTTGCGTTTCTGTATAGATTATCGAGAGCTGAATAAGTTGACGGAGAAGAATATGTATCCAATCCCAAGGATTGATGATTTTTTCGATCAATTAGTTGGGTCATCGGTGTACTCGAAATTGGATCTTAAATCCGGATATTATCAGCTGAGGATAAGAGATAGTGATATCCCCAAGACAGCTTTTAGCACAAGGTATGGGCATTATGAGTTTACCTTCATGCCGTTTGGGCTGACTAATGTGCCATCCGTGTTTATGGATCTGATGAACAGAACGTTCAGAGAGTACCTGGACCACTTCATGTTAGTCTTTATCGACGACATATTAGTGTACTCGCAGTGCGAAGAGGATCACTTCAAGCATCTACTTTTTGTGTTGGAGATACTGAGGAGGAACCAACTGTATGCCAAGTTATCCAAATACGAGTTTTGGTTGTCCTCGGTGGAATTCCTTGGTCATATAGTCAGTGGAGAAGGGATTACAGTAGATCCTGCGAAGATAGTCGCGATACGGGAGTGGACTGTGTTGTCTACGGTAGAGAAAGTCCGGAGTTTTCTGGGACTTGCCGGCTACTACAGGCGTTTCATAGAGAACTTCTCACGGATAGCGTTACATGTCATGACCTTGACGAGGAAAGATCAAAAGTTGTTTGGATGCCTGAGTGCGCACAAGCTTTCGAAGAGCTGAAGAGTCGGTTGACCACGACGCCTGTTCTATGTTCGCCGAGTGGGACCGAAGGTTTTGAGATCTACAATGATGCTTCAGGTAGTGGTTTGGGTTGCGTTCTACTGTAGCATGGGAGTGTAATAGCTTATGGCTCGTGTCAGCTAAAGGTACACAAGAGGAATTATTCGGTCCACGACTTGGAGTTAGCGGCTGTGATATTTGACCTGAAGTTGTGGAGGCATTATCTGTACAGTGTGAAGGTGGATATCTACACCGATCACAAGTGCATGAAGTACTTGTTGGATCAAAAGGATCTAAACATGTGGCAGCGGAGGTGTATGGTGTTCCTGGGGGGACTACACCTTCAAGATACATTATATGACTGGGAAAGGCAATGCAGTGGCGGATGCGTTGATTCGCAGGGCTCCCGCGCAGGCCATCTGGTTGTCGGTTCATGATGAACGTTTGATTCGAGATTTGGAGGCATTGGAGATATCTTGTGTGGACAAGCAGACTAGTGCTGAAGCCCAGTTGAATTGGACAGAGGTGCAGTATGACCTTGCTGATAGGATTCGGCAAGCTCTGGTTTTGGATAACAACATGAAGCAAATCATGGATGAGGCTTTGGATGGGTCAAATGCCCAATTTGGTGTTGTTGATGGACTGTTATGGAAGGACTGCCGTCTGTGCGTCCCAAATGTGGATAAACTGCGGGAGAAATTGATGTATGAGGCTCATAACACCAAGTACTCGATTCACCCAGGCAGCACGAAGATGTACTGTGATATGAAAAAGTTGTTCTTGTGGCCAGGACTTAAGAAAGACGTGGCACTTTACGTGGCGAAGTGTCAAACATGCGCCTTGGTGAAGGCGAAGTGCCAAAAGCCCGGAGGTTTCTTGAAGCCCTTGCCTATCCCGGAGTGGAAGTTCGACGATATTTCTATGGGTTTTGTGCATGGTTTTCCAGCAGAAGGGGAACGACGCCATCTGGGTGATCGTGGATCGTTTGACGAAGGTGTCACACTTCATTTCAAATAGGAAGGATGATTCGGTGGCTAAACTTACAAAACTTTATGTGGATAACATTGTTCGACTGCACGGTGTGCCCCGTAGTATCGTGAGTGACCGAGATGGGCGGTTCACGTCCAATGACTGGAGGTTGGTGCAACAAATGTTGGGGACCAAGTTGAGTTTCAGCACGACCTTTCATCCGCAGACGGATGTTCAGACCGAGAGAGTCAACAGAATGATGGAGGAAATGCTTCGTTTAACACCCCAAAACTTGGAAGAGGAATCGACGGCATCGTTTTGGCCAAGTTGGGTTTTGGGTAGGCTGAAACGACCTGTGACATGGGTGTGTCACAGGGCGTGTCGTTCTGGGTGTCGACACTTCGTCGAGAGGTCGACGATTTTAGGTCGACGATCGTCGAGATAGAACATGGCCTGGGACACGGGCGTGTCCCTGGCCGTGTCTTTCTCGGGTGGATTGCAGGGTCGGTGCACGGCCGTGACACGGGCCTTGAATCGGGCATTTCAGCTGAGAAACGGCCGTGTTCGAAGCCGTGTCATGGGCCGTGTCCCGTTTTTGGGAGTTTAGTACACGGGCATGACACGGGTCATGACACGGTCGTGTCGGGTCTGACACGGGCGTGTCAGAGGCCGTGCACAAGGCCGTGTACTGGTCGGGCTTTCGGATCGACGGTGAATGGGTGACACGGCCATGCACACGGCCGTGTTGCAACCCGTGTTCGGCCCAATTTTTCTATTTTCAGGCCCCGATCGTGGCCGTTCGTTTCTTTGCTATGTGATCCAACGACTGGGGGCTGGGTCTGAGGGTTTAAACCTGGGAATAGGGTTAGAAGCCCTCACTTTTCTCTTGGTTTTATCTCTCTAAGTTCTAGAGAGAAGGGAGAGCAAGGATGAGGAAGAAGGCCAAGATCCGGCCGCCGGCGAAGCTTCGGAGCCCCGTTTCGCGAGCGGAGTCCAGATCCTCAAAGGCGGGATCGTTGCGGTGGTGCTCATCCAGCCAAGTTTTCTCCATGGCTAGGAAGAGGGGTCGAAAGGTAACGACACTTCTCCTCTTGGTTTTTAGGATTTAGGATGCATGAATAGCATCCCCTTCCTTTCATGTTTTGAGCACTGGATCTCTCAAATGAGAGGGATTCACGTAGCCTTGGTTCAAGAGGAACCTCCGGGTTGATTGTGTCCGTCCCCGACATGAGTTGCATTAGAAATCCGCTTCGCTAGTGGATTAGGCATTGTGGGTGAAGCCATAGTCACGACCGTTAGTCCGACACGGTGATGTTGCATAGTGAGCGTTGAGGATTCGATAGAAATCCGTTGTGGCAAGATGCCGTTGTGTTGTGGGCATTCTCCCCCTTCTCGTGAGTGAGTACTCGTAGACGGAACCGGACAAGGTTAGCTCCGCATTGGCGGTAGATGTTTTCCTTAGTGCACGGGGAAGTTACTTTATGAACGGTAGATTAGGGTGGGGAATTGTTTGGTTGTGCTGTGCTAAGGTGCGGCTATGTCTCCGTGGTCGGCTGGCTATCCCGTGACGTGCAAGTCATGTGGGGAAAGTGTCCCGGCGAGACTAGCCCCTTCTGTGTGACTGACAAGAATTCCGAGCATAGGGCAAGCCCGGGCAATGAGGCCATGAGCGGGTGGGGTTCAGCAAGGGTTCTTAGAATCAGTTTGTGTGATACGGAACCCTGACGTGTGGAGTCAGAATGTGCGGGCAAGCCTGGGGTTTAAGACCCATGTGCGGGGGGGGGGGGGGGGGGGGGGGGGGGGGGGCTTTGCAAGGTTTCCGTATGACGGCGTTTGGGCCGTTAGGGACATGGTAGTTCCCTTTTGTTTTGAGGCTTTAAGCCAATGGGGAAACTCAAGTACCCAGTTGTTTGATGGTATGTTAGATGCATACGAAATAGGGTGCCTTGGGCGAAGCCCGGGTTTGCATTCATGTTGCATTGTAGGCCCCCTTCACTCTGTTCAAAACATAGAAAACGTGTATACTGTATGAGACATCCAAACATGTTTTAAAGCTTTATATATTTGTACTTTTGGTGTACGAAGTGCTGACTTGCAGGTTGGAGGGGTACCCCGGGGTCTGTTAGGGGTGGCCGGGAGAAGATGTGTTTGTTACACAGTAGAGGTCAGCCTTTGCTGACCCACGTTACTTCAAATCCTTACAGGGCAAGGATCACAAGCGGGAGCTAGTGCGCAGGGCGAAAAGCCCTAAGCCTCATGAAGTGTTGTTGTGCTTAGATTGTTTCTTCTTCTTGTATTGCTACTTTTGTTTTGTACATATCCGGCTTGCACGCCGAGGTAGCCTAGGAGTGCTTTGGCACGTTCATGTTTTGGACTTGGTTGTGTAAGGCCTTAAGGCCATTATTTTTTTTGATATTCCTGTTTCCTAGTGGATAACTTCTAGTCGTTTGGTATGTTTCCGCAGTGTGGTGTCTTGAGTTTTGAGACCAGGTAGTTTATATCATTTTTTCAATACTGAAGCTGTGGCGTCCGTATGCTGTGGGGCCCCGGCCGGACCCATATTATATGGTCATTACAGGGGAGGTGTTACAATTTGGTATTAGAGGGAGGTTTACGTTCCAATGATAGGTTTCGCGGTCGAAAGTAAAAGTCGAGTCTTGTATAAGAAGTTATCCACATAGGAGTATCGCGGGACCATGAGTGTCCTTGTGTTCGAGTCTTGCGAATAGAGACTTATTTGTGTTTTCTTGCTTGTATTTAGAGCGCAAGTAATGAGGCAGGGACGTCGAGGCCAGGAGAAGAGCTCTCGGCAAGTAGCGCTACTGCGCAAGGTCCGTTGGGTATGGGGGTCACACCGACCGACTTCTGCCGCATGCTTTCAGAAGCACTGGTGGCGGCCCAAGCTGCAGCGGCAGCACAGGTAGCAGCCCCCGTTGCTCAAGCAGCAACTCCTACTACCCCGGACATGGCAACGACCGTGCCGGTCGAGGAAGCCAGGCGGGCAGAGCCGCTGGCCGAAAGGGTGATTGTCGGACATGGGGACCGGCAAATGAAGTACTTCCTGAGCTTCCACCCTCCCACCTTCAAGGGAGTCGGCACGCCCACAGATGCAGAGGACTGGTGGGCTAGGATTCAGGAGCTTTTGAGGGCAGCAGAGACGCCAGACGAGAAGAAGGCAGAGTTTGCGGCATTCATGTTAGAAGGAGACGCCAAGTTGTGGTGGTCGAGTCACAGTCGCCGACAGTTTCCTGGACGTACACCGTCCATTGAAGAGTTTGGGAATGCGTTCCTTAAGAAGTACATTCCCGCATCAACAAGGTTAGCCCTCCAGAGACAATTTCTGCACTTGGTGCAGCGAGATAAGACCGTGGACGAGTATGTTCAAGAATTCACTCGTTTGGGTCGTTATGCGGGAACGACCATGGCAGATGATTAGGAGAGAGACAATCTCTTCTATCACGGATTGAGGGAGAACCTGAGGCAGCCACTCATATCCATGAAGCGCGCGGGTTTCAATGAGTTGGTTGAGGTGGCCAGGATTTTGGAAAGTGACATGGAGAGAACCCAGCGCCGCAAGGGTTTCACACCCAAGCAGGGAGAAGGGAAGCCTTCTCAGTCCCACGGGAAGTTCGAGGGGAGCAGATGGAAGAAGAAGCCTCACCCATACAAGCCTGGTGAGAAAAGCAATTGGACGTCCGGAGGGTCTCGCTCTAAGGAACCTCTGACGTGCTATACTTGTGGGAAGGCGGGGCATATAGCAAGATTTTGTACTCAAGGAGGTACAGAACAAGAGCCAAGGCAGGAGCAGACTGTGCGCTCCGGCCCCAGTGCCGCAGAGAAAGGGAAGATGGCGGAGTCGAGTGCTTCTTGATTTCAACCAGTGCAGCCCAGGGCCTACAACCTTGGGCAACAGGAAGACATCCGTCAGATGTGGTGACAGGTATGAGAGTTTAACCTGCACCTTAGATTTCTGTCTTTCAAGCCATTTATGTTTGTTGCATGTATTTAGGCTTTGTGGTAGTTTTCGGGTACCCCGCTAGGGTACTCTTTGATACGAGAGCGTCGCACTCCTTCCTTGCGGAAGGCTTTATCCGGAGGATCGGAGTGGAGTATTTCTTAACAGACTCAGAGTTGAAAGTGCGCATGCCCAATGGGTCATCTATGACTACCAGGGCTAGAGGGCGTATTTGCTGGAGTCTTGATGGAGTCGACTTCATGTTGATAGCGGCGATCTTACCGTTGTCTGAGCTTGATGTAATTTTGGGGATGGACTGGCTAGCGGAGCAGCGTGCCAGTATCAATTTCCTGTCCAAGGTGGTAACCCTGAGGGGCGTGGGGCAAGCAGAAGTCAAGTTTGAGGGTCTTCATGGAGTGGCCTGCTCCCTAGGTTCGACCATACAATTAGTTCGGGCTGTTTACCAGGGAGGTGTAGCCCTAGTAGCACAATTGGATGTTAGCCTTTCCAGGCTGACCTTTGGAGAAGTGCCGGTAGTGGCGGAGTTTGAAGATGTGTTTCCTGAGGAGCTACCGGGAGCACCTCCTCGGTGGGAGATTGATTTCTCTATCAAGCTAGTGCTAGAGGCTAGACCGGTGTCACGTCCTCCCTTTAGGATGGCACCAAAGGAGTTAGCCGAGCTTAAGGTTCAGTTGTAGGAGCTTTTGGAGCAAGGGTATATTAGACCCATCTCTTCACTGTGGAGTGCGCCGGTGTTGTTCGTAAAGAAGAAGGACGGTGGTATGCGGTTGTGCATAGACTACCGAGAGTTGAACAAACTGACTATCAAGAATAAGTACCCGATTCCTCGGATAGACGGTCTTTTCGACTAGTTGGTGGGGTCGGTGGTGTATTCCAAGTTAGACTTAAAGTCAGGATATTATCAGTTGCGGATTCGAGATGAAGACATACCCAAGACAGCGTTTGGTACGAGGTATGGTCATTTTGAGTTTTCGGTGATGCCGTTCGGGTTGACGAACGCGCCGTCTGTGTTCATGGACTTGATGAACCGAGTGTTTCACAAATACTTGGACTTGTTCGTAGTCGTCTTTATTGATGACATCTTGGTGTATTCCAAATCGGAAGCGGAGCACGAATCCCACTTGAGGATAGTGTTGTAAGTGTTGAGAGAGAACCAACTTTATACGAAGTTCTCGAAATGCGAATTCTGGTTGGAGAAGGTGGCGTTTTTGGGCCATGTAATCAGTGGGGATGGGGTGGCGGTAGATCCAATGAAAGTAGAAGCCATCAGAGATTGGCCGGTATTGAGGACCGTGGCAGAAGTCCGAAGTTTGCTTGGACTAGCCGGGTACTATCGATGGTTTGTGGAAAAATTTTCGCGGATAGCTCTACCCCTGACCTCACTGACTTGTAAGGATCAGAAATTTGTGTGGACTGAAGAGTGCAATTAGGCGTTTGAAACCCTGAAGGAAAGGCTGATGACGACGCCAATCCTAAGTCTACCGAAGGGGACCGAAGGATTTCAAATTTTCAGCGACGCATCCGGCTTCAGTTTAGGGTGCGTGTTGGTGCAATATGGCAATGTGATAGCTTTCGGGTCATGGCAGTTGAAGCCTCATGAGAGAAATTACCCCGTCCATGATTTGGAGTTGGCGACGGTAATTTTTGCTTTGAAGTTGTGGAGGCACTACGTTTATGGTGCGAAGGTGGAGATCTACACGGACCACAAAAGTCTGAAGTATCTCCTTGATCAGAAGGACTTAAATATGCGGCAGCGCAGGTGGGTCGAGTTCCTTGGGGACTACGAAGTGGCGATTCAGAACACGCCAGGCAAAGCCAATGTGGTGGCGGATGCTTTGAGTAGGAAATACTCGGGGCAAGGAAATTGGATCGAAGCTCATGATGAGCGATTGAGGCGGGACTGGGAGTCCCTTGGTTTGGAATGTGTGGCAAAAGGCGAGTCTAGCGTGGCTCGGTTAAACTGGATTGAAATGCAGAGCGATTTGTGCGATCGTATTCGGGAAGCGACCCATTTTGATGTGGAGTTCCAACCATTCGTGGAGGAAGCTCAAAAGGGCGAGGGCAGCGCCTGGGAGATGATTGATGGGATTCTGAGGAGGGGCGGGAAGATTTGTGTACCGCAGTTCGGCAAGCTCCACGAGGAGTTGATGTTTGAGTCCCACTTCACAAAGTACTCCATTCACCCGGGTAGTACAAAGATGTACTTGGATATAAAGAAGTCCTATTGGTGGCCTGGGCTGAAGCGGGATGTAGTTTTGTTTGTGAGTCGGTGCCAAACTTGTTCCTTGGTGAAGGCCGAGTGTCAGAAGCCGGGCGGGTTCTTGAAGCCTCTTCCTATCCCAGAGTGGAAATTTGATGACATCTCCATGGATTTTGTGCATGGGTTGCCTAGATCGCAGTAGGGCAACGACGCCATTTGGGTGATCGTGGACCGTTTGACCAAAGTGGCACACTTCATCCCAAACCGGAAGGAGGACGGCGTGGAAAAGTTGGTGGAATTGTATGTTTGCAACATCGTGCGACTGCATGGGATTCCGAAGAGTATAGTCAGCGACCGTGATGGGCGTTTCACGTCTAAGGATTGGCAGTTGGTGCAGAAGAGTCTAGGCACAAAGCTCAAGTTCAGTACGGCCTTCCATCCTCAAATCGATGGGCAAACCGAGAGATCGAACCGTACTATGGAAGATATGCTAAGGATGTGTACTCTTGACTTCGGCAAGAAATGGGAGGATCATCTCTTCATGGTGGAGTTTGCATATAATAATAGTTACCAAGCAAGCATCAAGATGGCGCCATACGAAGCTCTGTATGGGAGGCGGTGTCGAACACCGATGTCTTGGACAGAGGCGGGAGAAACCAAGCTTTTGGGGAAAGAAGTGGTAGCCGACACTAGTGACCTAGTGCGAACCATTCAAGAGCGCATGAAGGTAGCTCAAGATCGGCAAGCAAAGTATTTTAATGCTTGCCATAGGCATGTAGAGTTCGCGGTGGGCGACTGGGTTTATCTTAAGATCAAACCGTTCAAGGGCGTCTCGCGGATTCGCCAACTCAAGAAGTTGAGTCCGAGATTTTTGGGACCGTTCAAGGTCATAGAACGGGTGAGAGAAGCAGCGTACCGGTTGGCGTTGTCAACGGAGCTGAGTGGATTACACAATGTCTTCCATATCTCCGTCTTGAGGAAAGCCTTGATAGAGGCCAGCGTGGTGATCGAACCGGCAGCGGTGTCGATAGAGGAGGACTTGAGGACGCGAGTTCGTCCAATCGGGATAGAAGATTCAGAGGTGCGGCAATTGCGGAATAAGGAGGTTAAACTCATAAAGGTTCGTTGGGACAACTGTGGCCGCGAGGAGCTTTCATGGGAGCGAGAGCAGGCCATGCTTGAGGAGTACCCCGAGCTTTTCTCCTCAGGTACCGTTTAAGTTTTGTGTACTTTCCATATTTTAAATTTCAGGACGAAATTCTTTTAGGGGGGGGGGGGAGAATTGTAATACCCCAAAACTTAGAAGAGGAATCGACGACGTCGTTTTGGCCAAGTTGGGTTTTGGGTAGGTGAAAGTGAGGGGATAAGTTGTAAACTACTCTAGAGGGGGGGTGAATAAAGTATTCAAATTTTATGAACAACTAGTCAGCTCCCTTGGAGTTTATTTGCGGAATAAATAATCTGATACTTGAACCCTAAGAGCCTAACACAGTGACGTGCACAAGTGAGAGTGTTAACTGAAATTTCAGTTTAACTCTAAACCTATCACAGCAACTAGCAATCCTAGGTAGTTCTATCACAGCCACAGCATAAACAATTAAACAAAAACAGCCAGAGAGACACAGGATATATAGTGGTTCCCTCTTAATAGGTACTCCACTCTTCTACCACCCTGGTAGGAATCCACTATAGGTTTTTGCTAAGGTGCCCTGCCACCAATGATCTGATTCAGGTAGATCAAACAGACCCTTTGAGCTTTTGATAAGGATGCTCAACCACAGGTTGTTGATAAGGTGCCCTGTCACCAATGTTCACTTTTGAAGAGGTGTGAAAACTCTTTTACAAAGGGGTTGAGAGGGTTAGATTGTCTTCTCTGTTGTTAATACAGATTAGAGAAGACTTGTGGATTCTCTAAAGAATCAAAGTCTCCCCCTAGCTCAGTGGAAGTCCAGGGAAAGCCTTTGCTTCAGGATGAAGGAGTTTCAGATATACTGAAACTAAATCCTCAGATATCTGTAGACTGATTTTTATCAGGTCTTCAGATTCTGGAGCACGTGAAGCAGATCTGGAGCTCTTTCTGAAGTCTTGAAAACTCTAAGCAGATGCTCAGGGGACTTGAGAGTGAAAGAAATTGCTTTGAACTTTTGCTTCAGGAAAGCTTTTCTTCTTCGTTTTGTGAGATGGTGAATAGTTGCTCTAGAGATGCTTGAGAGAAATCCAGCACTAAAAAATCTCTCTATATTTGTAACGTCTTATTTTTCTGAGAAAAAATCTCTCTTAAATATGTCTTCTCATTTATCTTTTGGAACGGCTCTATTGATTTGAATTCTCGAGCCCTACAACAGATTATCTCAAAATAGAATATAGCAATAGGAATAGAATGACCTATTAGCTTACTGTCAGTCCCAATAAGGAAATAAATGAATAGGAAAATATCTCAGCATAAAGACTTATCATTCTTGGAAATAGCATACACCGCCAACGGCTAGAATACAGCCTGGCAATATATTTTGTATAATAAGACAAAAATGCTTTATCAAAATACGAAATCCCGTAATTTATGCTTAACATATTTGGTAAGTAATTCATTTGAATTTAAGCCATAAATTAGCAAAAACATTCTTCAGAAAATCTTTCTAACCACACGCTAAAACACTTGGAAATAAACCAAGGAATAAAATAAGTACAAATAGATAAAGGCAGACAGAAATCGTCGAACAGGAGTTCGATGATCGTCGACCTAGCTAACAGATCGTCGACAGAAAGCAGAAATCTGTCGACACAGAAATCGTCGACCAGACATCGTCGACCAGCTCAAGATATCGTCGACGACTAAGGCAAAAGATCTGTCGAGACAAAAAAATCGTGAAGCAAGAATACGATCGTGGAACTGCTGATGGCAGATCGTCGACCAACCTTCAGAGCATAAGTAACTTGCTCTGAGATCGTCGACCATCGGTCGACGATAATTGTCTTGACTTCAACGATTCAATAGCCCTGCTATCGTCGACCAATGATCGACGATCGCGAGGCCTCGTTCGACGATGGTCGAACGGAAAAAGCCTTAACCAAAAAATATATCTAGAACATCTAGCCTAAGCTCTAGGTCAGTTATAAACTGTCCTAGGGAAACTGAACAAGGCCTAATCATGATCATATATAGTTATATGGATCAAGAGGGGCCTGAAAGGGATTACATAAGCCAAATCACATCCAGGGTACCAACAGTAGGCTGAAACGGCCTGTGACACGGGCGTGTCACAGGGCGTGTCGTTCTGGGTGTCAACACTTCATCGAGAGGTCGACGATTTTAGGTCGACGATCGTCGAGATAGAACACGGCCTTGGAAACGGGCGTGTCCCTGGCCGTGTCCTTCTCGGGTGGCTTGCAGGGTCGGTGCACGGCCGTGACACGGGCCTTGACTCGGGCGTGTCAGCTGAGACACGGTCGTGTTCGAAGCCGTGTCATGGGTCGTGTCCCATTTTTGGGAGTTTGGTACACGGGCATGACACGGGTCATGACACGGCCATTTCAGGTCTTACACGGGCGTGTCAGAGGCCGTGTCCAAGGCCGTGTACTGGTCGGGTTTTCAGATCGACGGTGAATGGGTGACACGGGCATGCACACGGCCGTGTTGCAACCCGTGTTTGGCCCAGGTTTTCTATTTTCAGGCCCCGATCGTGGCCATTCGTTTCTTTGCTATGGGATATAACGGCTGGGGGCTGAGTCTGAGGGTTTAAACCCGGGAATAGGGTTAGAAGCCCTCACTTTTCTCTTGGTTTTATCTCTCTAAGTTCTAGAGAGAAGGGAGAGCAAGGAGGAGGAAGAAGGCCAAGATCCAGCCGCCGGCGAAGCTTCAGAGCCCCGTTTCGCGAGCGGAGTCCAGATCCGCAAAGGCGGGATCGTTGCGGTGGTGCTCATCCGGCCAAGTTTTCTCCATGGCTAGGAAGAGGGGTCGAAAGGTAACGATACTTCTCTTCTTGGTTTTTAGGATTTAGGATGCATGAATAACATACCCTTCCTTTCATGTTTTGAGCACTGGATCTCTCAAATGAGAGGGATTCGCGTAGCCTTGGTTCAAGAGGAACCTCCGGGTTGATTGTGTCTGTCCCCGACATGAGTTGCATTAGAAATCCGCTTCGCTAGTGGATTAGGCATTGTGGGTGAAGCCGTATTCGCGACTATTAGTCCGACTCGGTGATGTTGCATAGTGAGCGTTGAGGATTCGGTAGAAATCCGTTGCGGCAAGATGCCGTTGTGTTGTGCGCATTCGCCCCCTTCTCGTGAGTGAGTACTCGTAGACGGAATCGGATGAGGTTAGCTCCGCATTGGCGGTAGATGTTTTACTTGGTGCACGGGGAAGTTACGGTATGAACGGTAGATTAGGGTGGGGAATTGTTTGGTTGTGCTGTGCTAAGGTGCGGCTATGTCTCCGTGGTCGGCTGGCTATCCCGTGACGTGCAAGTAATGTGGGGAAAGTGTCCCGGCGAGACTAGCCCCTTCTGTGTGACTGACAAGAATGTCGAGCATAGGGCAAGCCCGGGCAATGAGGCCATGAGCGGGTGGGGTCCAGCAAGGGTTCTTAGAATCGGTCTATGTGAGACGGAACCCTGACGTGTGAAGTCAGAATGTGCGGGCAAGCCCGGGGTTTAAGACCCATGTGCGGGGGGGGGGGGGGGGGGGGGGCTTTGCAAGGTTTCCGTATGACGACGTTTGGGCCGTTAGGGACATGGTGGTTCCCTTTTGTTTTGAGGCTTTAAGCCAATGGGGAAACTCAAGTACCCAGTTGTTTGATGGTATGTTAGATGCATACGAAATATGGTGCCTTGGGCGAAGCCCGGGTTTGCATTCATATTGCATTGTAGGCCACCTTCACTCTGTTCAAAACATAGAAAACGTGTATGCTGTATGAGACATCCAAACCTATTTTAAAGCTTTATATATTTGTACTTTTGGTGTACAAAGTGCTGACTTGCAGGTTGGAGGGGTACCTCGGGGTCCGTTAGGGGCGGCCGGGATGAGATGTGTTTGTTACACAGTAGAGGTCAGCCTTTGCTGACCCACGTTACTTCAAATCCTTACAGGGTAAGGATCGCAACGGGAGCTAGTGTAACGCCCTGTTTTTTTTTCAGCGATTATTTTTATTCTCGTTTGGCGTTACGATGACGCGTTTCCGTGGCTTGTGCCATTTGTGGAGTGTGGTTTAGCTCCTTAGAACTGAGTGCCCTATTCTGTAGCCTGTTGGCAAGATCTCCCTAGCAAGCCGAGTCGTTTTGGGTGACCCGGTGTGGCCTCTCGGGGGATGTTGGTGTTTGGCTTTATTTGGGTATAACTCGAGTTCTGTTCGTCGAAAAATTAATTTCGACTTCGCCGTTGTGTTCGTAGCGTGGGTATTTAGCTACGGTGTGAATTTCGTCGAATTCCGAGGTAGTTCGGTTTTCGCGTCGTTTAGGTGCTTTATGTAATTTTGTAATTAATTATATTATTATATAATTATATATATATATATATATATATAAAGAATGAAAACCCCCGATTCATCTTCTTCCCCGCTTGAAACCGCCGGTCCTGTACGAGGAAACGGAGAAACCTCCTACCCATCCCTTCGGACGCCGATTCCCGGAGCGTTTGTGGACGGAATTCGATTCCGAGAGTGGATTCGGATTGCTCTCGTCAAGACCTTCATTCCTGCGGTAAGAAATTCGATTTTCGTGGAGTTTTGGGAGGATTGGAATTTTCGGTTTTGGAAGTTTTCCGCCATTAATGGCCGAGTGTTTGTTTTAGGTGTTGCGGCCGTTTTGATCCGTGCGAAGAGGAGGAAAGCAGTCCAAAGCTTCGCTGTGATTGAGGCAAGTGGTATTCTTGCCCTTGCCAAGTTTTCTTTTTTTGAATTTTCTTGCTGAAATTGAAATCCCGGTTAGCCCAGGTTAGAGGCCTTGTTGTTCTCATTTTCTTGCTAACTATAGGGCTTAGTTCTTCCTACTGAAACCCCCCTATTTTGTGATGATTGGAATCCAAATTGTCGGCGTGGAGCCGTTGTTTTCCTTTATTTTGATTGTTGCTCTGGTTCGGGTGTAGCCGAGAGGGAGAGTTAGGAGGGGGGGGGGGTGTGGTTGCCGATTTTTTTTTCGTTAAGGTATTACTCGAATGATTAGGCATAGTTCGTATGGTAGTGGTGCGCGACGTTAATAGTTGTCTGCTGCTACTGTAGTGGCGTGAGTCGTGTGTGCGTTCCGGTGTCATTCGGGAAATTCCAAACGGTACAGGTTGACCGCGCACGGTCGTTAACCGTTAGGGCGCACGAACACTGGTCGTGTGCCTCTGCTCGTGCGCGGCTGTCTTTCAGTTTCCAAAGTTCTGTCTCGGAAAATTGCACGAGCGCTGGCAACAGTGCGCACGACCAGTGGTCGTGCGACACTGATCGTGCGCAGTTGCTAGGTTTTCTGTCAGGTTTTTCAGGGTCGCTTCGCACGATCATCAGCCGATGAGTGCGCACGACCACTGATCGTGCGTCACTGATCGTGCGCTTTGTATATTTTCTTTTGCTAGGCGAATTTAGCTGGTTTCGAGTGCGGGAGTTTAGATACTCAAGTGGCAGGCAACTACTCGAGTTCTGGATCTTCTGCCTTGGTTGTTCGACTGTCGTCGAGCTCCGTATTCTTTAGTGGGTTTGTGGGTAGTGGTATTATTTTGGCGTCGAGTGAGGCTAGCTCACTCAACGCAAAAGTTTAGGTAGGCACTGAGTGGGTTTCACTCAACGCCTAGTCGTGTTGGTTTATTTCAACACTCTTCCTTTACCTTGTATTTCGTTTCCGAGTGGATTTTCAGTTGTATTTCTGGGTTTTCCTTGTCGGCCGTTTTCTTTATTTTCCTAAAGGCCGAATCGTGGGTCGTGGTTAGTAGTAGTGGTTGTAGCTCTTTATGGGGGTGGAGTTGTGTGATATAGCCAAGGCCACCCATGTTTTTCTTGCTCCAGGTACGGGCTGGGCATGTCGGGTGGAAGGTCCCTTGTGTTTTCACGTGTTGACCCTCGAGCTTTTGACTTGGACATGGTGGATTGGGGGACTGCGTTTGCCTTCGATCCGGTTCCTCGTTGTTGTTTTTGCTACTATCACTTCTCACAGTTTAGGGTGTTAGAAGTTTCTTCTTTGGTAGTTTGCAACATTCTGGCTCTTGGCAGCCTAGTAGGCCCTGCAGGATGTGGTTCCTGGGCTGGGTCGTTGCTGTTGCTTTGCACGTTGTGCATTTCTTGTGGTCCTGTTTTGGACAGTTGTGACTCCTTCTACTGCATGTTTTTCTGTTACTTTGTCCTTTGGTTGACTCTTTCATGCAGTTTTTCTTTGTTTAGCTTGCTGAGGTATTCTGTTTTCTTTTGGAATACCCCAGGTTCTGAGCTGTAGCCAGTCTGGTGGCTAGTTGGAGGTGGTGTTGTTGGTGGACTTCCGGACCTTGGAGTTCTGTTTTCCTTGTTAGTGAGGTTGTTTTCAGTACTTTCTTACAGACATATATTTGTGCTAGTGGGTTCGTGTCAGGTTGTTGGCGCCCACTGGTAGTTTTTACCTTGTACTAGATATATACTATTGCTGCTACCATTTTCTGGAGATAGTCTACTTGCTTTGAGAAGGTTTTATGCTAGGTTGCTAGATATTTTTAAACTATAATTGTTATTATAAATAAAGCTCATGATCAGCATGTTTTATAAGCGAAATCACTATTTTTCCAAATCACGTATAAAGACCATTTTCTTATATATTACATAAATTTAAGGTAGGGTCTTGCATAGCATGAGTGGTTCTCTTGGAACCCTTATGCGCTCCTTAGGATGTTAAATCTAAATAAAGTATTTTTCCGCAGCGTATAAATATAGTTTTCTTTTGTGGACTAGGTGATCCACTGAGCCGAGGGATACGGACTCTAATCATAATTGATTTTCTATTCATTAAGCACATGATTTTCTTGCATAAAGATTGTAGTTGGTTTTGCCTGAGTGTCAGCAGTTATCCCCTGCTTGACGTGGCATCATGACGCGTGTTTTCTCTTACTCTGATAATTCTTAATTCGGAGAAAATGCGGGTTGTGACAGTTGGTATCAGAGGGAGGTTGCTTGACAAGTTAGTTGAGCAACCTTCCTTTGTTCGCTTATTAGTAGTTCAACATCATGTCATTCACACACCGATATGTCATCAGCACGTCTTGGCAAAAGCACGAACACTACACTCATAGCATAACATGAAGTATACTGGGCATATTATGTAGTATGGGATGCATAATATGTGTTCGTATATGGATCCACCATAGGGGCTACATGTGAGGGTTATGTAGTATGGGATGCATAACCTCACCACATGACTGCGACTAGCACGTTTCTTTTTCATTGCATGGAAATGTTATGTAGTATGGGATGCATAACATTTTCATGTGTACGCCGCTCATAGCATGCATTAGGGCCTTTTTTTTAGAATGCATAGCACAATCATGCATATCATATCATTGCATAAGCACAACGCGCCGAGCTAAAGATTTGCAGGATGACATATGTACACACATGAGTTTTCAAATTAACATAAGTTCATGCATCCGATCTAGGCACAAGAGTTAGTAAGGTGGTGGTTAACCATCCTAGGTTAGGGCATATCATCTAATTTTTGTGAAGAAGATAAACTCTCAGAGCAAGTTTAGCAGCTTTAAGTCTATATCTACATATGTATTGTCTGTACTGGTAATCGGTTCTAGTCGTGGGATTTGGATCTGATTTGCGTTGTAATGATTTTTAGGATGTCTAGGCGTCCTGCGACTCGATCGACTCCCCTGTCTGAGGGTGAATCTTCTGGAGCTCAGAACGATGCGGTGATCGAGAGTCTGCGTCAGAGTAGCGAAGCTATGGGCAGGCAGTTGGAGGAGGTGCAAGCCCAGATTCAGTCTTTGGTGGCAGTTGTGGCAGGGCAGGCTCAGGGTGCGCAAGTTCTTGCTGGGGGGTTAGTTGTTCCTCCTCTTCCTGCACCCTTGCGACCTCCAGTGGTGGTGCCAGCAGAGATGGCCTTCATCTCGCAGTTTCAGAGGCTGATCCCTCCCACTTATGATGGGAAGGCAGATTTCATGGTGATAGATGACTGGCTGATCTCCATGGAGGAGATGTTCTCGTACTCAGGGATTGCAGATGATCAGAGGGTGATGATAGCCGCCTATCAGCTTAAAGATTTGGCTAAGAGTTGGTGGCTGAGAGAGAAGGAGAGCCTGGTAGCCGGATGCTCTTGGGAAGTGTTCAAGGAGATGCTGTTGAGGAAGTTCTTACCCTCGGTCGAGCGTGACCGCCTCATGAACGACTTCCTCCATCTGAAGCAAAAGCAGCTCACGGTGGGTGAGTATGAGATAGAGTTCAGCAAGTTGAGCCGTTTTTCCCCTGGATTGGTCAGCGTTGAGACTGATCGAGTTAAGCGATTCCTCGGTGGTTTGAGGAGTGAGGTGCAGCAGTTGGCCAGTGCTTATGGGTCAGTGTCTTATGCTGGAGTTGTAGAGGCTGCTCTTAAGGTTGAGGCTATTGAGACGGCGAAGAGCAGAGGCCAGCAGTTGAAGAAGGATAAGAGGAAGTTGGTAGAGGAGAAGAAATCCCTGGTACCCGATGCTGTTCCGGGAAAGAGGAGCAGGGTGGTGTGCAGTTTTTGTGGCCGGTCAGGCCATCCTGTCGAGAGGTGTTTCAAGAAGGCGGCAGCTCAGAAGAAGGAGCAGGTTCATGCGATTCAGGGTGCTCCTAGGAGAGATGCCTCCTGTTCTGTTTGTAAGCGATCCGGCCATGATGCGGCCCAGTGTTGGACCAAGGATAAAGTCTGCTTTCAGTGTGGGCAGAAGGGTCACATCAAGTCGAGGTGTCCTCAGTTTCAGCCAGCTCTTCTTGCAGTTCCGTTGCAAGCATTACCTCCCCCTCAGCGTGTGGACAAGGGAAAAGGGAAGCTGAACGTGATTTCTTCCGAGGAGGCTCAGACTTCGACCCAGGTGATCTCAGGTGAGTTGTTTGTTGTTTTTCTTTCTAGCCTGGTGGTTTAGTTGCTAGATTATTCGCGGTACTATTGTGCTAGCTCCTTAGCTTTGTGCGTTCCTATAGGGAAATTTAAGGTGAAGAACCGCTGGGCGCGTGTTCTGTTTGACTCCGGCTCTACCCACTCGTTCGTGGCTAGAGCCTTTGTGGAGCGTCATCGGTTGTCTCTAGATCGTGTTCGGGATTCCTTCCGTGTCAAGTTTCCCTCTAGTGAATCTGTGTTGTCAGATTTGGGTATTTTGGATTGCCCGGTTTTGTTGGGGGATTTTCTTGCGAAGGCGGACCTGAAGATGATTGATCTAGAGGACTTCGATGTCATTTTGGGCATGGACTGGCTCTCTCGGTATGATGCGGTCATTCAGTGCATAGGAAAGCGCTTGGACTTCATCAGGGACGACGGTCAGCCCGGCAGCGTGTATGCTGATCCGTGTCAGGATTCTCCTGTTCTCTCTGCGGTATGTGTTCAGAGATTATTTCTTTCTGATTGTTGTGTTTGTTTAGTCTCGGCGGTTGGAACCGTTGTTAGCGTGCCACGCTTGGAGGAGATTCCTATTGTTCGTGGTTTCGCCGATGTTTTTCCTGATGATCTTCCTGGTATCCCTCCTGAGCGGGATGTGGAGTTTGTTATTGATTTGGAACCGGGTACGCGTCCTATTGCTAAGGCGCCGTACCGGATGGCCCCTCGTGAGTTAGAGGAGTTGCGAATTCAGTTAGATGAGTTGTTGGCTAAAGGTTTTATCAGGCAGAGTTCGTCGCCTTGGGGTGCTCCTGTTTTGTTCGTAAAGAAGAAAGATGGGTCGATGCGGCTTTGCATCGACTATAGAGAGTTGAACAAGGTCACTATCAAGAACAGGTACCCTCTGCCGAGGATCGATGATTTATTTGACCAGTTGTGTGGCAGCACGGTGTTCTCCAAGATCGATCTTCGTTTGGGCTATCATCAGCTCAGGATCCGTGAGGCAGATATTCCACGGACTGCGTTTAGGTCGAGGCATGGACACTTTGAGTTTTTGGTGATGTCGTTTGGTTTGACCAACGCACCATCAGCTTTCATGGACATGATGAATCGGGTATTCAAGGATTTCCTAGACAAGTTCGTGGTGGTCTTCATTGATGACGTGTTGGTTTATTCTCGCAGTGCTGAGGAGCATGAGCAGCATCTGCGCTTGGTACTATCAGAATTGAGGAACCACAAGTTATTCGCCAAGTTGAGCAAGTGCGAATTTTGGTTGCCTCAGGTTTCTTTTCTAGGCCACGTGGTGAACAAGGATGGGATCTCGGTTGACCCAGAAAAGATTGCAGCAGTGATGGATTGGAGTAGGCCGAATACTCCTAAGGAGATCAGAAGTTTCTTAGGGTTGGCTGGCTATTACAGGAGATTCGTGGAGGGTTTCTCTTCTCTAGCCGCACCTTTGACCAAGCTGACTCAGAAGAATGTGGCTTTTGTTTGGAGCGAGAAGTGCGAAGAAGCTTTTCAGGAGTTAAAGAGGAGATTGTGTACTGCTCCCGTTCTGACCCTTCCTACTGAGGGCGTGGATTATGATGTATATGTGGATGCTTCGCATATAGGTCTGGGATGCGTATTAATGCAGGATGGAAAAGTAATTGCTTATGGGTCAAGGCAGCTGAAGACTCATGAGAAGAATTATCCTACGCATGACCTTGAGTTTGCAGCGGTTATCTATGCGTTGAAGTTGTGGAGGCACTTACTTTATGGGGCTCAGTGCAAGATTTTTACTGACCATAAGAGCCTGAAGTACGTGTTCACGCAGAAAGAGTTGAATCTGCGTCAGCGGCGGTGGCTTGAGTATGTGGCGGATTATGACGTAGAAATCCAGTATCATCCGGGCAAGGCCAATGTGGTGGCCGACGCCCTGAGCCGAAAGACGAGAAAGATCTTTAACCTCTCCGCCGATCGGTTAGTTGAGGAGTTCCTCCTTATGGATATTTCAGTGGGATGCTGTGGTTTGCAGAGTAGTTTGTTAGTGGCAGAGCCGTCCTGGATTTCTTTGACTAGACTGCATCAGAAGGACGATCCGGATCTGTTGCACCTTTTTACCAGGACAGAGAAGGGAGAGTTGCCAGATTTTGCTATTGATGATGCGGGTACTTTGAAGTACCGCGGCAGGTTTTGCGTTCCCGCTGTTGGGGACATTAGGAGTATGATTTGCAGAGAGGCTCATGGTTCCAGCGTTGCCTACCATCCAGGATCTACGAAGATGTACCGTGACTTAAGGCAAATTGCCTGGTGGTATGGTATGAAAGGAGATATAGCCCGATTTGTTGCTGAGTGTCACACTTGCAAGCGTGTGAAGGCCGGTCATGGAAGGCCTGGTGGTAAGTTGACTCCGCTAGAGATCCCGACTTGGAAGTGGGAGAGTATATCTATGGACTTCATTACGGGTTTGCCTAAATCCCCGAGAGGATATGATTCTGTTTGGGTTATAGTGGATAGATTGACGAAGTGTGCTCACTTCGTGCCTTATAAGATTGATTACCCGATGAAGAAGATAGCGGAGTTGTACTTGAATGAAGTCATCCGACTCCACGGTGTGCCGGTTAGCATCATTTCTGATCGAGACTCCCGGTTTACTTCTCGTTTTTGGCAGAGTCTGCAGGAGGGTTTGGGTACGGATCTGAGGTATTCTACTGCGTACCACCCTCAGACCAATGGGCAGACGGAGCGGGTAAATCAGATTGTTGAGGATATGATCCGGTGCTATATTTTAGACCACGGTGGAGCGTGGGATGAGCGTCTGCGACTCATGGAATTTGCTTACAATAACAGTTATCAGGAAAGCTTGCAGATGGCTCCGTTCGAAGCTTTGTATGGGAGGCGCTGTAGGACTCCGTTGTTTTGGGCTGAGGCTGGTGAGAAGCCTTTGTTGGGTCCAGATGCTCTCGAAGAGATGGAAGTCGCCGTGAAGCTTATTCGTGAAAAGCTTCGTTTAGCTCAGGAGAGGTATGAAAAGAACGCCAATCGGCGTAGGCCTGCTTTGGAGTTTTTAGTAGGGGATCATGTATACCTCAAGGTTTCTCCAATGGTTGGTGTGAAGAGATTTGGTAAAAATCGGAAATTGGACCCAAGGTATGTGGGCCCGTTCGAGGTTTTGGAGCGGATTGGTGTGTCTGCTTATAGATTGGATTTGCCAGCGAACTTCCCTGGTGTTCATAATGTTTTTCATGTTAGCCAATTGCGGAAGTGTGTGCGCAGCAGTGGGCAACTCTTGGATGTTGTGCCCCAGTTGGAGCCCAACCTCTCTTTTGTTGAGGTGCCAGTTCGTATTTTGGATACTCAGGAGCGTGTGCTGCGAAAGAAGTCATACCGATGGTGAAAGTTCTATGGAAAAATCAGGATTTGGAGAGCGCGACTTGGGAGCTAGAGTCGGCCATGAGGAGGGCGTACCCTCACCTGTTTCGCTGATTTGATCGGTATGTTTCCCTTTGTAACTTCTGTTTGTTACTTTTCCTTCTTTAGTATGAGGGTTGTGCGTAAAGTTTCGGGACGAAACTTTCTTTTAGGGGGAGTGACTGTAACGCCCCGTTTTTTTTTTCAGCGATTATTTTTATTCTCGTTTGGCGTTACGATGATGCGTTTCCGTGGCTTGTGCCATTTGTGGAGTGTGGTTTAGCTCCTTAGAACTGAGTGCCCTATTCTGTAGCCTGTTGGCAAGATCTCCCTAGCAATCCGAGTCGTTTTGGGTGACCCGGTGTGGCCTCTCGGGGGGATGTTGGTGTTTGGCTTTATTTGGGTATAACTCGAGTTCTGTTCCTCGAAAATTAATTTCGACTTCGCCGTTGTGTTCGTAGCGTGGGTATTTAGCTACGATGCGAATTTCGTCGAATTCCGAGGTAGTTCGGTTTTCGCGTCGTTTAGGTGCTTTATGTAATTTTGTAATTAATTATATTATTATATAATTATATATATATATATATAAAGAATGAAAACCCCCGATTCATCTTCTTCCCCGCTTGAAACTACCTGTCCTGTACGAGGAAACGGAGAAACCGCCTACCCATCCCTTCGGACGCCGATTCCCGGAGCGTTTGTGGACGGAATTCGATTCCGAGAGTGGATTCGGATTGCTCTCGTCAAGACCTTCATTCCTGCGGTAAGAAATTCGATTTTCGTGGAGTTTTGGGAGGATTGGAATTTTCGGTTTTGGAAGTTTTCCGCCATTAATGGCCGAGTGTTTGTTTTAGGTGTTGCGGCCGTTTTGATCCGTGCGAAGAGGAGGAAAGCAGTCCAAAGCTTCGCTGTGATTGAGGCAAGTGGTATTCTTGCCCTTGCCAAGTTTTCTTTTTTTGAATTTTCTTGCTGAAATTGAAATCCCGGTTAGCCCAGGTTAGAGGCCTTGTTGTTCTCATTTTCTTGCTAACTATAGGGCTTAGTTCTTCCTACTGAAACCCCCCCTATTTTGTGATGATTGGAATCTAAATTGTCGGCATGGAGCCGTTGTTTTCCTTTATTTTGATTGTTGCTCTGGTTCGGGTGTAGCCGAGAGGGAGAGTTAGGAGGGGTGGGTTTGGTTGCCGATTTTTTTTTCGTTAAGGTATTACTCGAATGATTAGGCATAGTTCGTATGGTAGTGGTGCGCGACGTTAATAGTTGTCTGCTGCTACTGCAGTGGCGTGAGTCGTGTGTGCGTTCCGGTGTCGTTCGGGAAATTCCAAACGGTACAGGTTGACCGCGCACGGTCGTTAACCGTTAGGGCGCACGACCACTGGTCGTGTGCCTCTGCTCGTGCGCGGCTGTCTTTCAGTTTCCAAAGTTCTGTCTCGGAAAATCGCACGAGCGCTGGCAACAGTGCGCACGACCAGTGGTCGTGCGACACTGATCGTGCGCAGTTGCTAGGTTTTCTGTCAGGTTTTTCAGGGTCGCTTCGCATGATCATCAGCCGATGAGTGCGCACGACCACTGATTGTGCGTCACTGATCGTGCGCTTTGTATATTTTCTTTTGCTAGGCGAATTTAGCTGGTTTCGAGTGCGGGAGTTTAGATACTCAAGTGGCAGGCAACTACTCGAGTTCTGGATCTTCTGCCTTGGTTGTTCGACTGTCGTCGAGCTCCGTATTCTTTAGTGGGTTTGTGGGTAGTGGTATTATTTTGGCGGCGAGTGAGGCTAGATCACTCAACGCCAAAGTTTAGGTAGGCACTGAGTGGGTTTCACTCAACGCCTAGTCGTGTTGGTTTATTTCAACACTCTTCCTTTACCTTGTATTTCGTTTCCGAGTGGATTTCCAGTTGTATTTCTGGGTTTTCCTTGTCGGCCATTTTCTTTATTTTCCTAAAGGCCGAATCGTGGGTCGTGGTTAGTAGTGGTGGTTGTAGCTCTTTATGGGGGTGGAGTTGTGTGATATATCCAAGGCCACCCATGTTTTTCTTGCTCCAGGTACGGGCTGGGCATGTCGGGTGGAAGGTCCCTTGTGTTTTCACGTGTTGACCCTCGAGCTTTTGACTTGGACATGGTGGATTGGGGGACTGCGTTTGCCTTCGATCCGGTTCCTCGTTGTTGTTTTTGCTACTATCACTTCTCACAGTTTAGGGTGTTAGAAGTTTCTTCTTTGGTAGTTTGCAACATTCTGGCTCTTGGCAGCCTAGTAGGCCCTGCAGGATGTGGTTCCTGGGCTGGGTCGTTGCTGTTGCTTTGCACGTTGTGCATTTCTTGTGGTCCTGTTTTGGACAGTTGTGACTCCTTCTACTGCATGTTTTTCTGTTACTTTGTCCTTTGGTTGACTCTTTCATGCAGTTTTTCTTTGTTTAGCTTGCTGAGGTATTCTGTTTTCTTTTGGAATACCCCAGGTTCTGAGCTGTAGCCAGTCTGGTGGCTACTTGGAGGTGGTGTTGTTGGTGGACTTCCGGACCTTGGAGTTCTGTTTTCCTTGTTAGTGAGGTTGTTTTCAGTACTTTCTTACAGACATATATTTGTGCTAGTGGGTTCGTGTTAGGTTGTTGGCGCCCACTGGTAGTTTTTACCTTGTACTAGATATATACTATTGCTGCTACCATTTTCTGGAGATAGTCTACTTGCTCTGAGAAGGTTTTATGCTAGGTTGCTAGATATTTTTAAACTATAATTGTTATTATAAATAAAGCTCATGATCAGCATGTTTTATAAGCGAAATCACTATTTTTCCAAATCACGTATAAAGACCATTTTTTTATATATTACATAAATTTAAGGTAGGGTCTTGCATAGCATGAGTGGTTCTCTTGGAACCCTTATGCGCTCCTTAGGATGTTAAACCTAAATAAAGTATTTTTCCGCAGCGTATAAATATAGTTTTCTTTTGTGGACTAGGTGATCCACTGAGCCGAGGGATACGGACTCTAATCATAATTGATTTTCTATTCATTAAGCACATGATTTTCTTGCATAAAGATTGTAGTTGGTTTTTCCTGAGCGTCAGCAGTTATCCCCTGCTTGACGTGGCATCATGACGCGTGTTTTCTCTTACTCTGATAATTCTTAATTCGGAGAAAATGCGGGTTGTGACAGCTAGTGCGCCGGGCGAAAAGCCCTAAGCCTCATGAAGTGTTGCTGTGCTTAGATTGTTTCTTCTTCTTGTATTGCTACTTTTGTTTTGGACATGTCTGGCTTGCACGCCGAGGTAGCCTCGGAGTGCTTTGACACGTTCATGTTTTGGACTTGGTTGTGTAAGGCCTTAAGGCCATCATTTTTTTTGATACTCCTGTTTCCTAGTGGATAACTTCTAGTTGTTTGGTATGTTTCCGCAGTGTGGTGTCTTGAGTTTTGAGACCAGGTAGTTTATATCATTTTTTTCAATACTGAAGCTGTGGCATCCGTATGCTGTGGGGCCCCGGTCGGACCCATATTATATGGTCATTACAGGGGAGGTGTTACACTTCGTATGTGTGTCTTGAATTTTGGGAAATAGTGGGAAGATCACCTGTACTTGGTGGAGTTTGCTTATACCAACAGCTACCAAGCAAGTATTCAAATGACACCCTTCGAGGCCCTTTACGGTAGAAAATATCGCACGTCATTGTCGTGGTTGGAAACGGGTGAGTCGAAGCTGTACAAACGACAAGAGGTGGAAGACGCCACTTCGTTGGTACGAACTATACGAGAACGACTGCTGATCGCTCAGAACAGGAAGGCTAAATACTATAATGCCAAGCATTAGAACGTTGAGTTCGCTGTTGGCGACTGGGTATACTTGAAGATTAAGCCGTTCATTGGTGTTTTACGGGTACGATGCTTGAAGAAGCTAAGCCCGAGGTACCTTGGACCGTTTGAGGTTCTGGAGCATATTGGTGAAGCAGCCTTTCGACTGAAGCTATCAGTGGAATTGAGTGGTCTACACGACGTATTCCATATATCGATGTTGCGGAAAGCGGTGCAAGAGCCGTCACAAGTTGTTGCGGCCGATCAAGTACCTGTCGATAATGGGTTGACGACGAAGATCAAACCCGTTCGCATTGAGGACTTTGAATTCAAGCGACTTCGTAACAAGGTCATCAGGATGGTCAAAGTCCGTTGGGACAACTGCGGTCGGGAGGAGCTCTCGTGGGAGAGAGAGCAGACTATGCTTGAAGAGTATCCCGAGTTATTCAACTCAGGTACTGTTTTGTTTTGTGTATCTTTTCCTTTCTGTAATTTCGGGACGAAATTCTTTTAAGAGGGAGAGAATTGTAACGCTCCAAAACTCAAAAGAGGGACGGTCGGCATTTGAAGCCAAGTTTAGGGCCTCATAAGGGTCACACGGCCTGGGACACAGGCATGTCCAGGGTCGTGGCCTGCTCAGGCTATTATCCGGGTTGTGCCGAGTAAGTTACACGGCCTGGGACACGGCCGTGTCTCAGGGCGTGTCTGGCACACGGCCTATGACACGGGAGTGTCTCATGGCCGTGTCCTCTTTGGGATGTTTTGGTCCCGTGTCGAGTGAGGAACACGCCTCGCAACACGGGCGTGTACCGATTGACACGGGCGTGTCAAAGGTTGACACGGGCGTGCCTAAGCCTGTGTCCTGTTCGTGATGCGATGGTTTCAGCGTCGATTGGGGCACACTGCCCATGATACGGGCGTGTCCATGGTTGACACAGGCATGTCTATGGTTGACATGGGCGTGTCCCAAGACGTGTCACAGGCCATGTCCTGTTCTATATTTCCTGGTTTACGGAGAGTGTGGAACACGGCTTTGGACATGGGCGTGCCACAAGACGTGTTCGGCCCAGGAAATTGATTTTAAGTGTGAATCGTGGCCGTTCGTTTCCTTTTATTGGGATCCAAGGGCCCAGGCTGGTCCTTGCTGAGTTAAGGCCGAGAATAGAGTTTGAAACCATCATTCCACTTTGATTTTTCTCTTTCTAAAAGCCTTAGATAGAGGGGAGAGCAAGGAAGAAGGAGAAGGAGAAGGAGAGATCCGGCTGCCGGAGGAGCTTTGGAGCCCAAAATCGCAAGCCAAGTCCAGATCTATTGAGGCGAGACCATTACGATGCTTTCCATCCGTCTAGATTTTCATGGCGCCAAAGAGAACCTCAAGGGTAACGACTCTCTTCTTGGATATGTGAAGTCCTCTTTCCTTTTTTGCATTGGAAGCCCACTCTCGCGAGTATGTGGTGAGTGCGAGGTATTCCTTCGGGTAGACATGAATAGTCCCCGTTGTTTTGCATGTAAAGTCCGGAATCGAAGTATGAACATATGCATGGTGTGTGAAGCCTACCCGGACAAGTTGGTCTGGATCGGTGATGTTTCATTATGCATGAATAGCAGGAGAAGACTCCGTGCCTAAGGTTGTTTTCGGGTTTTCTACGTGGTAGATTGCAGCAGGGAGCCTTGGGGACTAACTCCAAGGTGCACCCGGAAAACTGAGCAGAAGCGTGTTTCTGCCATCTTGGTGGCCTGGAAGTTCACTTAGTTCTCGAGAAGCTTAACTTAGTTCTCGAGAAGCCTTAGCTAGTTCTCGAGAAGCTTAGCCTAGTTCTCGAGAAGCTTAGCCTAGTTCTCGAGAAGCCATCCTAGTTCTCGAGAAGTCTCAGTCTTTAATTCTCTTGTAGCTAGAGACAGCCGTGGAAAATTTTCTAAGTCCTTTTCTCGAGAAGTTAGTTATAGTTCTCGAGAACTTATCTTATAGTTCTCGAGAAGTCAGTTTAGCTCTCGAGAACAAGCTTTAGTTCTCGAGTACTATTCTCTTTAGTTCTCGAGAAGCTTCACATAGTTCTTGAGTAGACTCAACACCTTTTGTTCTCGAGTACTTATATAAGTTCAGGATGTATAGTTCTCGAGAAATCAACCTGTTCTCGAGAACTAATTTATACTTCTCGAGAACTGCTGTCAATCTCTTCAGAAAATTTACTTAAGTCCAGATCGACAGGATTTTAAAATGAGACATCGTGATTGGTCCACGTGTCGTCATTAATGTCAATTCTAACCATTAGGGGAAATCCTATATAATGTCTTTTCATCAAGACTAACCCCAAGCAGAAATCCCTACGTTCTATTATTGTGAATCGACCGTCTCTCTCCAAGAACAAATTTCCAGAAGCTGCCGCCGCCGCTCAACGTGAAGATCGACATTTCTGTTCTCGATCAAGAAAGGCTTGCTGTTCAAGGAATCTTCATCTTCTCCTTGATCAAGTAGGTCAAAGTTTTCTTAGATCAGATCTACAGAGGTTCTTCTTCAATAAATTCTAAAAAAGCCGCCAAGTTCAGAAGAAGACCTAGAGTTTAATATTTCCAGATCTGAGACAAATTTTTGTTTGTATTTTCAAACCTCTTTGTAATTTGTGTAGGAGATTAATCTCCGAGTTATAGGAAGTTTTCATCTTCCGAGTGTAGATCCATTTGGATTGAGATTGTAGGAACTTGGTTCCAAGAGGTAGGATTGATTTTCAATCCGAGATCGTGGAGTAGCCAGATCTAGTGATTTACTAGATCGGTGAGGGAAAGTGGGCGTACCCAAGGTTGGGGAACCACTATAAATCTTCTTGTCGTCTGTGATTGCTTGGTTGTTTGTGCAAGTTCTTTTAAATTTTTTTTATTCCGCAAATAGACGCTCAATTCACCTATTCACCCCCCCTCTAGGTGATTTAGGTAGACAACCTAACACTTTCATACTGGTTCTCTGAGATGAAGCCGGCTTCAAGGAGCTTCCTGACCTCCTCGCGGATAGGCTCCTCCAGCTTGGTGGCGATGACCCTCATCTTCTTGCATATGGGGCGAGTTCGGGGGTCCAGGTTCAGGCGATGGCAAGCCACATCTGCGTCAATGCCCGGCATGTCCGCCGCGCTCCAGGAGAAGATGTCGATATTGCTCTGGATGCAAGCTCTCATCTGCTCCTGGTCCTCGGGACCTAATCCCCTGCTGATCCGCACCCTCCGCACCCTCCGCGCCTACCCTGCGTTGGTGAAGACCTCCATTTCTACTACTTCTTCAGCCGGCTCCTACCGTGACTGCTCCCAGCCGACCCTTGCTTCTTCTTCTAGCTCCAACTCCTCCTCCCTTCCTACTTCAACCTCCGCTGCCTCCTCCGGCCTCTCCTGCTCAGCTCCTGCTACTCGCTTCTCCTCCACCTCCATCGCCTCCTCCAGGCTCTCCTGCTGCTGCTCGACTTCCACGCCCCTCAAGGCCTCATGCTCAACTTCTCTCTGCTCCTCCGCGCTCTCCTTCCTTGCCTCCCCTAGGCTCACCTCCTCTTCTTTGACATCCTCTCCCTGCTCCGCCATCTCCCTTTCCAGCTCTTCCGCCTCGGCCATCCAAGACACGGTGTTGACCGCCGTCATGTAGCACTGCCTCGCCACCCTTAGATTCCCCCTAATCCTTACCTGCACCCCTCCATTGTTGAACTTGAGACATTGATGAAATGAGGAGGGGACGCAGCGAAAGGCGCTGATGTGGGGATGCCCAAAGATGGCGTTGTAGCTGCTCGGGGCGTCTACGATCACGAACATACAGTTCTGTGACACGCCTCCTAACTTCACATGCAGCCCTACTCACCCTTCTACTTCCTTCCTCTCTCCTGAGAACCCGAACAGCGGTCCATCTGAAGCCAGGACCCTCTTCCCCTCAACCTTCATCTCGTCAAAAGCCTTCTTAAAGATCACATTCACAGAGCTCCCGTTATCCACCAGTATCCTTGAGACCGTGAAGTTCTCCACTGCTGTCTGAATCACGAGGGCATCAGAGAACGGATCCTCAAAGTCCGGCATGTCAGTTGATGAAAAGGTGATTTTTTAATCTGGTGGGGGAGCCAGGGAGGTCGAGGCGACCCCCCTTCGGAACTTGGTCCGGAGGCTACCCTTGCGAGTTGCCTCAATCCCCACTCCCCCGTGGATCACCCCGATCCCTCCTCGAGTTCCCACGTCTGCTCTGTGTTCACACCTATCTTCTCCCTCTCCCTGCTGCACTTCCACGATCCTTACCGGCGGATCCTGCCTCCCCATTCCTATAGCTTCTCTTATCTCTAAAAACTCTAGGCAGGTGGCCGTCGCGTGACCTTCCTCCTGGTGGAAGTCACAGAAGGGCAACGCCACCCTGCCCCCTCTTCCTTCTCCAACTCCCCTTCTTCCAGCTCCTCAGACTCTTCTTCCTCCTCTTCCTCTACTAATCTCCATTGCTTCTTGCGGTGGCGGGAAGTGACCTCTTGGTCCCTGCCTCCACGTCAGCTGATCGAACCTCCTCGGCTCCGGAGATTGTCTCTTCCCTAGAAGCCTCCTCCTTGGCCCTTGGGGGCGACCCTCCTGAGGCCTCCAACCTAACCGGTTGTTTGGATCCCGGGCCCCCAACCCTGGTGCTGCCCCTGCCCTCGGGGTTCCTCCCTTCTCCTCTCTTCCCTTGGCTCCCTCTGCTCCCTTTGCTTTCCTGCTGCTTGTTCCTTCACATCGTCCTCCGCCAACCGGGCCAGCTTCTTAGCTAAATCCGGATTGGATCTTTCGAAATCTATCTCCTTCACCGCCATCTCCATGAGCTCCTCAAAAGAGAGGGAAGGCACTCTCTTCAACTCCATGCTAAAGAAGCCTGGTCTCAGCCCCAGGGTAAAGGTAAGCATCAGTGTGTACCCTGGGACCTCCTGGACCAAGAGGATCTCTTCTTGAAACAGGTCAACGTAATGACGTAGCGTCTCATCCTGATTCCGCCTCACTGCAAACAAGCACTCAGCCTCCTTCTTCCGCTTCTTCGATGTCGAAAACCTCAATAGGAACCCTCGACGTAGGTCCTTAAAGCTGTAGATCGAGCTCGCCGGCAACTGATGAAACCAGTCCCGAGCCTTTTCCTTCAACGTGATGGAAAATAGCCGACACTTAAAGGCATCCGTCATCTACCTTATTGAAACCACGTCTTCAAACAACTACACATGCTGTACAGGGCCGTCTTTACCCGAGTAGTAGGACATGTCGGGCTCCCGGAACCCCTTCGGTACCGGGGCCTAGATGATAAGCTCGCTGAAAGGGCTCTCACCACCTGCTTGCCGAGAGGGCACATCTCGTGGCCTAGGCTGGCTTGCTCGATCCATGGGACCGTCCCAGGGAAGAGTTCTCTCACTGCCGCCTCCCTCTCGCCCATCTCTGCTTGAACCTCTTTCCCGGGGGGCTAGCCTGGGAAGAGCTCCTGCGTTGCAACATCTATCTCGCCAACCTCTGCTGGGATCTCCTTCCCGGGACGCTGCCCAGGGGCATTCTTGCCCAAAAGCGGGACCACCTCCACTGGAACCTGAGGTGTCGCCCACTCACTCCTTGCTGAGAAGGCCAAGCTGATAGTTTGCAGGACCTCTCGCCTGAAATCCTCAAGCATCTTCCTCGTTGCTTCCTCTCCCCGGGTGGGGAAACCTCCTGAGCCAGACCCTTCACCATCACCTCCAATAATGGGACCAAACTCAAGGCTTTCTTGTATCGACTGCCTTCCACGTTCACCGCACCAGAACTGTTGAAGCCAAAAATGACCTCAACAAAAGTTCAAAAACCAGGGCGCAGCCAACACCTACTTCTCTCAAGCCTCGACCACTGACTGGTTGTTAGGAACCTAGAACTGACCCAAAGCCTCAGCAGGGAGGTCCCACCTCACACCCGGAAGATCTCTGAGAGCTTCCCCTCCAAAGCCAAAGCTGGGCTTGGAGCTCCTCAAAAAGCACTTGGGGATTTTGAGAATAATGAAAGCTTGCCTTCTAAGGAGCCCTTATGGGTCTATTTATAGCCTTTTGCTGACCTGAAATTACTGAAATACCCCTGCCTAGCCTGCCAATAGCCAAATCCCGCTGTTTATAAAATACTAAATACAGCCCCTGAGGGTATGCATGTAATTTTACCCGAGGAAAATTAAGTAATTTTTCCCTGGGCCCTGGGCCCCACTCGGCGAGAACCCTGAGCCGCGGCGAGAACCCTGAGCCGCGGTGAGAACCCTGAGCCGAGAACCTTCCCGCCTCCACACAACACGGTGTTGAGTGTGCTCGATGCCTTTGCTGCCAAACACAGCGTTGAGTGAGTGGAGCTCACTCAACGCGGCGTCGAGTGGACTCGACGCCTTCACTGTTGAACGCGGCGTTGAGTGAGTGGAGCCCACTCAACGTGGCATCGAGTGGACTCGACGCCTTCATTGCTGAACCTGGCGTTGAGTGAGTGGAGCTCACTCAATTCACTATAGGCCGCTCTCGACGCCTTCGCTGCTTAGATTTTGGCATCGAGTGGACTCGGCGCCTTCTCGCCCGCCTCTGGTCGTTAGTGGGTCTCGGCCGAGGCTTGGCATGAACGATCTCGCCCGCTTATAGGCGGGAGCTCCTCCAAGGCGGGAGCTCTTCCGGTCTGAAGCCCGAAGCTAGCCTGAAGCTAGTCCAATCCTTACCGTTGATGCCTCTAGGTCCTACTCAGCTAATATGGGGTTGTACACGTTTATTTTATTGTCTATGTGTGGCCGGCCTGCGTGCCGATGTACGCAAGACATTTTAATTTGAGTTGAACAATATAAGGCCTTAAGGCCAAGACTATTTGTGTATTTGTTTATTCATTCCTACTTTTTGTTAGTGGACATTCAGTTGGTTGGATTCCTGTTAACCTTTAAGTTACTTTCGCTAAAATGCACTCTATAATAAGATGCACGTATTTGGATTTTGATTTCAATTAGTAACTCCTTTGATTGTCCGTAGTATATGGCGTTGGGCCCCGGCCGGACCTTCTGTTATATGTTATGTGACGGATGGGGATGTTACATACTGCTACAAAGCAGTGCCTTTCGGCCTAAAAACATTGGTGCGACCTAACAAAGGCTAATGACTCAAGTGTTCAAGGATCTCATCGGGCACTCCATGGAGGTTTACGTCAATGACATACTAATGAAGAGCGTCCGGTGGGACCATCACCTAAAATATCTGGATAAGTGTCACAACCCGCATTTTCTCCACAATTAAACGAAATATCAGAGTAAGAGAAAACATGCACCATGATGCCACGCCATGCATGGGATAACTGCAGATGCTCAGACAATACCCCAACTCTATATTTTATATGAAATCCATAAGTAATTTAATATGAATAAAACAATAATTTAGGTTAAGTTATGGGTGGCCGTATCCCTCAACGCAGTGGATCAACTAGTCAACGAGTAAAAATATGTATATACGCGATGGAAAATACTTTGTTTATATTTGATTAGCATCCTATATGAGCATAAACATCCAACTAGGACAACTAATGATATGCATGAATCTAGATTTAGTCTAGGTATAGAAATAACTTTTACGTTCCTTAAAATATAATGACTTTGGTTTTGAAATATGCTATGAATGAAATAGACAAATGAAATAATATATTTTTAAGAGTAACTAACATGTAATTCTAGCATAAAACCTTCTCAGAGAGCAAGTAAAACAAACCTTTCACAAAGAAACAGATTTAGCAGCTAGCAAGTACTTAACATTCTATAAGAAAACCACCAATGTGCGTTAACAACCTGACACGAACCCACTAAAAGTATGTATGTCTGAACTAAAACAAAACAACAACTACTACCTTACAATCGATGAGGTAAAGGCAACCGTAACCGCTGTAGAACGCAAGGCACAACCAAACCCTAGCCGCTCAACCGGCTACTACTCCGAGCCTGAAGTATTCAAAGAAAGAACACCTCAGCAAGAAAATACAAGTAGTAAACAATATCATCAGTATATAGTAATCAAAGGGAAATAAGAAGGGTTACCAACCTCAACTATAAGAATGGCTGATAAACCTCAACAAAAAGTCATGTTATTGCAAGTAAAGCAAGAATTCAATAGCAGAGTAAGAGAAATTACACTAAGTGCAACGTGAAGTCATGCTTCAAGAGTAAGCATCCAACATATGACTAAACAATTGGAAGAAAAGATATTTAACAGCTCTAAACACGTGAATCATTAGCACTGGCAAAACCACGGTTCTGAGTCGGTTGCCACATTGTACAACACAAACTAGTAGACCCAAAAATATCTCAAAAAAGCACTGCGGTGGTGGCCACATTGTCCAACACAATCCAACAGTCCATAAGAAGAGACAAAAACCCACAAAGTGCAATGATTCATGAAATGACGTCATGTTAGTGGTCCTTTATCCACTGCCAACCTAGATGTAAAAACACCTCCAAAACTCCAATAAAACCCCAAACCTAACACCATCACAAAGAGGATAGAAAAACTCAAAAAAATTACCCTAAGAACCATACTCGGTGAATTGACAAAACGACGAAAATATTCTAAGTCCAGCTAAATTTGCAGAATATACCCGACGAAACCAAGGAATACTCGACGAATTAGACTTGGCGATAAAAGGCTACACCCGGCGATACTCGACGAACAAGACTCGATTCGGCGTATATACTCGACGAAAAGGACTTAGTTGGCCGATCACTCAGCGCTTTCTAAGCCTAAGCCATACTCGATGAATTCGTCGAGAATACTCTACGAATTTGCCTTCTCTTAACGCCATGACCAACGATACTCGATAAACTCGATGCCAACCATTCGACGAATCATACTCAATGAATTTCACTCGAATTTACTCCCCATATACGACGAATTTTCCTTAAGTTATATACCATACCCGATGAATTTTTCTTATGCTAAAATTCCTATATTTGACGAATTTTCCTTAGACTATACTATCATATTCTACGAATTTCCTGGCCGAAATTTACACTATCCTATTGGATTCTCCAAGGCTGTTCCCTACACTACTCCTACATTCTAAGGAGGGAAAGAAGGGGAAAGAAATGAAAGAAATAACATAGCAAGGGAAAATCACCACTTGCCTCAAAGCTTCTGAAAAAATGACACTCCGAGCTCTCCGCAGCAAGGATCTATTGAAAATTTAATATAGCGGAAAACAGGAAACCAGTCGCAGCAATACTCAACCTATTCGAGCACAAATAAACCATATGCAAAACAGAAAAGCAAGAATCTTGTACTAAAATAATCTTTACAATGCGAGAAATATATGATGAGATATGATTTGCCGATGTATCCAAAGGAAGCAGAAACAATACAAGGCAAAACTCAAACCGTGCAGACTCAAAGAGTAACCGCCCGAATTACTGCTGTACTACGGAGTCCGTTGAAACCGGCAGGTCGCCAAACCACAAACCATGTCGTGCGGGCTACTTGTTATTCCAATGCAAACTCTACTCGTCGATCAGCTAACCGCCTTACCGCAAGGTCTCCTAACCGCCTGACCACGCGATCTGCTGCTGTCGAACTGAACAAGCTGCCAGAAGCGGACAACTTATTGAACCGGGAAACTAGCCACAGAAGAGAAGACCGGCTGGTTGCTACCTACGACCTGCTGCTTACCGTCTGTTTCTAACCGCAGAGTCCGTACTGTCCCTGACCGAAGTCAGAACCAAGTCCTAGCTTTCCAACGCTATCTACACAACCTGCACAACACAAATCGGTCAACCTTCAAACTGCACAGATACAATATCCAGACTACAGCAACTATCCGCGAGTTCACTTACTGTTCATTCGCTTATAATTGATGTGATAAGTGGTCCTATTTATAGGCACGATGAGGAGTGTGGTCACCGCCCTAGCCGATAGGAAAACCGCCCAATCTCACGACGAGCACCAAGTGTATCTGCAAGCCGCGAATACACAACCAGTCCGTCGCGTCCTGCAAGATAGCCAGATCGCCAAGTAGCATTACCAAGGCCGGATAACAAACTCTATCAGCCTTGTCGCCAAAGGCCAAGCTAAGACCAATATAGAAACCCGCAGACACTGCGGAAACCTGTCCGCATATCAGCAGACACAACCCTAGTCTGCACACCCTGCAGACACAACTCCAGTCCGCGTACCCCAAGACCGTAGCCAAGGCACCAAGCTGAAAACTGCCGGACTCGGCGGACATGGAGTACAGTATGCATGCCCAGGCGGACACTGCTTCAGTCCACATACCTTGCAAACACAACTCCAGTTCGCATTCACTAAGCTCGCAACCAAACCACAAGGCAACTGCTGCTGAGCTTGGCGGACTGAGGAGCAGTCCGCGCTTAACTTCACGATCACCCGGACTGAGCAAACCTAAACTTGGTTTAGAACAGACCAAGTCCACACCGTCAGCCACAAGGGCCAGTCCACGCTTACTGGCGAACACTAGAACCAAGCTGACAACTGCTAGACTCGGCGGACAAGGACTACAGTCCGTATGCCCAGGCAGACACTATTCCAGTCCGCACGACTTGCGGATACAGCTCCAATACGCATTTCCCAAGCCCGCAACCAAACCATAAGGACTCTGCTACCAAGCTTGGCGGACTGAGGAGCAGTCCGTGCTTAACCGTGCAATCACCCGGACTAAGCAAACCTAGACTTGGTTCAGAACCAACCAAGTCCACACCACCAGCCACAAGGGCCAATCCGCTCTTACTGACAGACACTGGCACCAGTCCGCCAATCCCGGTGAACTCCAACACCTATCCGCTCTAACCAGTGAACTCCACGGCTTCCACTTGCCGTGCCATAAGAGCTAGGACAAGGCGCCTGCCATGCCGGTCTCCCGAGCTTATGTCCAGTCCGCTTCTTGCCGGACTCCGCAGATAGAGATGCTATCTGCCCGGTTACCTTCTGGGACCAAACTACTGGCTCAGCATAAGCCGAACTGGCTGGCCGCCACCTCTGTCTGCATAGACCGTGTGAACAGAGCACCCAGGACGCCAAGGAACAAGCTGACTGAAGTAACTCTGCAGAACTGGCTAACTTCTAGTCCTATCTGCATAGAAAGCGCGGAAAGGTCTCCTAGGTTACACAATCCTCCACTTTCACTTCACCATTTTCAACACTCCCCCTTGAAGTGAGACGTGGTGAACAACCCCAGCAGCTCCAATAACCTCGCATATGGTCCCTCTGATAGCGCCATCGAGAAGATATCCAAGACACAGTCCTCACCCCATATATCCTGGACCATAAGGGATCCCTCCAGAATCTCCTAAAAGGATCCATGCTTCCCTCCTCCTTATTCTTAAGCTTCGACCTCCACTTACATACCGCAAGAGTAACACCAACGACCTTGGGCTCAAGATCCCAAGCCCCGTCTTCTCTGAGGGTAGTCACCTCCTCAACCTTGGCGTCATCCACCTCCTTGACTCTAATGGTGTCATCACAGCTAGAAGACACTCGCTCGATCTGAGGGCTAGTAAGGAAACATGAGACCAATCTCACCGTGTTTCTTTCACTATATCGAGCTGGTGGGTTAGTGACCCTCTTCGACCTCCGAAGAGCCTGATCATGGATAACCACCTCCATTGCTCCTTCTGAACCAGCCCCGTTCCTGGACAAACCTAGAATAATGCTCCCCTTGCTTTCTGAATAAGAAACCACCGCACTAGATCCAGAAGCACCTTGAGCAGCGCTCCCCCTGCTTTCTGAACCAGAAGCCTCCGCTCTTGAACTAGAACCTCCTGGAACATCGATCCCCCTACTACCTGAAAAAGAAGCCACCACCCTGGTACTAGAAGCACCTGAATCATCGCTCTCCCTACTTCCTAAACTAGAAGCACCTGGAGCATCGCTCCCCTGCTTCCTGAACCAGACTCATCTACCCCGAAGCTAGAACAAGCTGGAGCTCCTAGTGACACAGACAGCTCAATTTGAACCTTTACAGCAGCCTCCTCCAACCCACCTTCTTACCTGCACACTTCTAGCTCCACATATGAGCTACCCCAAAGCGACATCATCTCATTGAAGACAACGTCTCTCGATACGATGAAATTCTTCGTCGCAGGATTCATACACCTCCATCTTTTCTTCCACTCATCATACCCAATGAAGACTAGCTTCGTCTTGAGAGAATCCGGAGAGTGTACATAGTAGGTAGAACCAAACACCTGAAGGTGCTTCACACTAGGCTTTATCCTGAATATCAGCTCATATAGAGTCTTCATGTTGATCGGACTCAGAGGAATCCGATTGATGACATGTGCCTCGCAGGACATCCCTTTCGCCCAAAAAGCCTTAGGAATTCCTTTGCACTGAAGCCAACACTTGTATGTTTCCATCAAAAAATGGAGTTTCCGATCTACCACTCCACTTTGTTTTGGAGTATGTCCACAAGAGAGCTCCTTTCGGATTCCATGCTTCCTACAGAAGTTAGAGAACATGATTGAGCCGAACTCACCTCCGTTGCCCGTTCTCAACTTCTTAATTCACAGGCCAAGCTGACCCTCCATAAGCTTCTTGAACTTCACGAACAAACGGAACGCGTTCGACTTCTCCTTCATGAAGTACACTCAAGTATACCTTGAGTAGTCATCAACCAATATTAGCATGTACCTGCTGCCTCTAAGACTGGCGGTGATGGACGGCCCCACTAGATCACCATGGATACACTCTAATGGTGTCTTACACCTGGACTGCATTTTATCAAATGTAAAGCGATAAGCTTCACTGTGTTGACATCCCGCGCAAGCTTGACCATCGCCGAAGGATGACAATTGAGGCAAGCCTCTCACAAGGCTCCTCACCATCATTGCTTTCAGCTTGTCCACCCCGACATGTCCCATTCTTTCATGCCAAATAGCTACACTATCATTGGCCTTCATCCAATCAGATCAGAACTTGTTGACGACCCAACCAAGTCCTTCCCTTTACTCCCAACATGAGCAACGTTCACCAAGTGTAGGACAACCTGACATTCCTTCTTGAAGTGACCAGACTGCTTTCATCTATTACACACCTTGGTCCTTCCTTCCTCTTCCCATCATGCCTGGGATAAACACTCCTCTCTTACTGAACAGAAGTAGAGGGACCAACCTTAGCAGCCAACTTCACCTCCTTGTTGAAAAACCCATCGAGGGACATCCAAATCTTGACAGCCAACCGACATCCGCCGATGTGGTCCAAGAGCTCCGATGAGATCACTTGCTTAAGAACAACCTCCGCTTTTACGTTTGTCTTCTTCCAAGCTCTCACCGCTTCAGCATTGTCAATAATAGCAGTAACCTCTTGCCTTTCTGCTCCGCAAACCACCTCCCAAAGGTACTCGCAAAGAAGATAGATTTCCATACATGACTTCCACTTATCAAAGTTAGTCCATGTAAGAAGCTCCATTCAAAGATCTCTTGCCAAATAACCTTCCATTGCACTCAACCCTAGTTCACCTAGACTCACAGAAGCATTAAAGCAATCTGCCGGTTGATCCACTGCTCAAGCCTCTGTTCCCTCTAATACCATGTTGAAAATTTGATATAGCGGAAAATGGGAAACCAGGCGCAGGAACACTCAACCTATCCAAGCCCAAATAAACCAAATGCAAAATAGAAGAGCAAGAATATTGTACTATAATAATCTTTACAATGCGAGACATATATGGCGAGACATGATTTGCCGATATATCCAAAGGAAGCAAAAACAATACAAGGCAAAACTCAAACAGTGCGGACTCAAAGAGTAACCGCACGAACTACTGCTGTACTACGGAGTTCGCTGAGACCGGCAGGTTGCCAAACCGCAAACCACCCTGTGCGGACTACTCGTTATTCCAATGCAAACTCTACTCGCCGATCAGCTAGCTACCTTACCGCAAGGTGGCCTAGCCATCTGACCGTCCGATCTGTTGCTGCCGAACTGAACAAGATGCTAGAAGCAGACAGCTTATTGAACCGGGAAACTAGTTGCAAAAGAGAAGATTGCTTGGTCTCTAGTCGCGACCTGCTGCTTACCGCCTGTTACTAACCGCAGAGTCCGCACTGTCCCTGACCGAAATTAGAACCAAGTCCTGGCTCTCCAGTGCTATCCGTACAACCTGCACAACACAAACCGGTCAACCTTCAAACTACGCGAATACAATATCCAGATGGCAATAACTATCCACGAGTTCACTTACTGTTCATTCGCTTATAATTGATGTGATAGGGGGTCCTATTTATAGGCACGATGAGGAGTGTGGTAACCTCCCTAGCCGATAGGAAAACCGCCCAATCTCGTGACGAGCACCAAGTGTATCCGCAAGCCGCGGATACATAAACAGTCCGTCGCGACCTGCAAGATAGCTAGATCGCCAAGTAGCATTACCAAGGCCGGATAGCCAAGTCTATCCCCCTTGTCGCCATAGGCAAAGCCAGAACCAAGATAGCAACCCGCAGACACAGCAAAAACCTGACCGCATATCCACAGACATAGCCCTAGTCCGCACGCCCTGCGGACACAACTCCAGTCCGCGTACCCAGAGCCCACAGCCAAGGCACCAAGCTAACAACTGCCAGACTCGGCGGACAAGTAGTACAGTCTGCATGCCCAAGCGGACACTGCTCTAGTCCGCATGCCTTGCGGACACAACTCCAGTACGCATTCACCAAGCTCGCAACCAAACCACAAGGCAACTGTTGCCGAGCTTGGCGGACTGAGGAGCTGTCTGTGCTTAACCACGCGATAACCCGGACTGAGCAAACTCGAACTTAGTTCAGAACCAACCAAGTCCACACCGCCGGCCATATGGGCCAGTCTACACTTACTGGCGGACACTGGCACCAAGCTGACAACTGTCAGACTCGACGGACAAGGAGTGCAGTCCACATGCCTAGGCGGACATAGCTCCAGTCCGCATGCCTTGCAGACACAGCATTAGTCCGCATTCACCAAGCCCACAACCAAACCACAAGGTAAATGCTGCCAAGCTTGGCAGACTGAGGAGCAGTTCGAGCTTAATCGTGCGATCACCCGGATTGAGCAAACCTGAACTTGGTTCAAAACCAACCAAGTCCACTCCACCAGCCACAAGGGCCAGTCTGCGCTTACTGGCAGACACTGGCACCAGTCCGCCAATCCCGGTGAACTCCAGCACCTGTCCGCTTTAACCGGTGAACTCCACGACTTCCACTTGCTGTGTCACAAGAGCTAGACTAAGGCACCTGCCATGCCGGTCTCTCAAGCTCCTGTCCAGTCCGTTTCTTGCCGGACTCTGCGAATAGAGACGCTATCCGCCCGGTTACCTTCTGGGACCAAACTGCTGGCTGAGCATAAGCCGGCCTGGTTGGCCGCCACCTCTGTCCGCATAGATCATGGGAACAGACCGCCTAGGCTGCTAAGGAACATGCCGACTGAAGTAACTTTGCCGACCTGGATAACTGCCAGTCCTGTCCACATAGACAATGCAGACAGGTCACCCAGGTTGCCCAATCCTCCACTTTCACTTCACCATTTTCAACAGGATCGGCCGCAAGAACTCTTAGGCAATGATTCTTAAACTTTACAAGACAAAAGAGGGTCAAAATTGTAAACCCTAATGTCCAAAAATCAAAGAAATCGGAAATACTTACCACACACACGTAGATCTCGGCGAGAGCTTTCCGAATCTCTACTCCTCCGGCGAAACCGACCACCCAAACACACACGATCGACGACCGAAAGCACGCCACAATGCCGACCTCTCGTCTTTCACGAAACAGTCGACGGCTCGGGAAAGTGACGATGAATAGGGTTCCGATTTGATGCAAAGGCTTATATATATAATGTTTTATTATAATTAATTACTAAATAAACGTCCAAACGACCCGAAACCCAAACCAACACAAAATCCTACGAAATTCGCACCGTAGATAAATATCGACGCTACGAATCCAACAACGAAGTCGAAATTGAAAGCCGACAAACCAAACTCGGGTAAAAACTCCCAAAAGTCAAAACACCAAATATCCCAAAAGGCTCCACCGAGTTCTAAAACAAACCCGGCTCGCGAGGGAAATTCTAGAAACTCACAAGAAAATAGTCAAACTAGAAACACCAAATCAAAACCTCGGATACCTGTGAGCAGAAAAACCATGCTCCGACAACGGCACCCGCCAACTACGTGTCAACGTTACGCCGTGACGTCATAAATATGCCATTAAAATAATTAAAATAAACATCGAAAAATCATGGGCGTTACGGTCACTCCCCCTAAAAGAAAGTTTCGTCCCAAAACTTTACGCATAAAAGATCCTACTACAGAAGGAAAATAACCAAGGGTTATCGAAATAGAAAAACTTATCAAAAAAACTAGAAGAACAGATGAGGATGAGCCTCCCTCATAGCTGACTTCAACTCCCATGTCGCGCTCTCCACGTTTTGGTTTCGCGACAAAACTTTGACCATGGGTATTGTCTTCCTTCACAGCACCCGATCTTGAGTATCCAAAATGCGAATAAGCACCTCAACATAAGAATGGTTAGGTTGCAACAGGGGCACCAAATTAAGAACATGTCGGTCATTAAACACACATTTCCGCAACTAGCTCTCATGAAACACATCATGCACACCAGGAAAATTTGCGGGTAAATCCAGCATATAAGCTGACACTCTGATGCGTTCAACAACTTGGAAAGGTCCCACATACCTGGGATCCAACTTATGGCTCTTTCCAAACCTCTTAACCCCAGACATCGGGGAAACCTTGAGAAACACCATGTATCCAACTACAAATTCCAGATCGATCCTTATCCGATTTGCGTTATTCTCATAACACTCTTGAGCTATTCGAAGCTTCTCTCGAATATGCATCACAGAAGTATTCATCTCTTCGAAATCTTCTGGGCCCAACAACGGTCCTTCACCAACCTCGGCCCAAAACAAGGGAGTCCTGCAACGTCTCCCATACAAAGCCTCATACGGGGCCATCTGCAAGCTCTCCTAGTAACTGTTATTGTAAGAGAATTCCATCAATCTCAGTCGCTCGTCCCACGCTCCTCTGTGGTCCAAGATATAACATATTATCATATCTTTCACAATCTAATTTACTCTTTTCGTCTGACCATTGTTCAACGGATGATAATCGGTTGAATATCTGAGGTCAGTACTCAACCCTTCCTGTAAACTCTTCCAAAAATGAGATGTAATCCTGGAATCTCAATCTAACACAATACTAACAGGCATTCCTTGTTGTCTGATGAGCTCATCCAAATATAACTCTGTTATTTTCTTCATGGAGTAATCAATCTTGATTGACACAAAGTGAGCACACTTCATTAGTCTGTCAACTATGACCCACACTGAATCATGTCCTTGGGGAGATCTCGGCAAACCGGTAATAAAATCCATCGAAATACTCTCCCACTTCCAACTTGGAATCTCCAAAGGCGTCAGCTTGCAACCAGGTCATCCATGATCTGCCTTAACACGCTTGTAGGTGAAGCATTCAAACACAAACTTGGCTATATCATTCTTCATTCCATACCACCAAATGATCTATTTCAAATCTCTGTACTTCTTTGTAGACCTAGGGTGGTAGAAAACACTAGAACCATGCGCCACACTACACAACTTAGCTCAAATATCCTCAACTGAGGTGATACAATATCTACCGCGATACTTCAAGGTACCTGCATCATTAATTGAAAAGTCTGATAACTCCCCTTTCTCAGTTCTATTATGAAGGTGCTGTAAATTAGGATCATCCTTTTGATGTAGCCTTGTAAGCGTAATCCATGAAGTCTCTACTAATTCTAAGCTACTTGCCGAGTCCCTAGTTCCGACTGAGATACCCATCAACAAAAACTCCTCCACCAAGGATTCCACCGGAAGTCCAAAGATCTGCGCGGTCTTTCTACTCATGGCATCAACTACCACATTAGCTTTGTCCGGATGATATTGGATCTCGACTTCGTAATCCACAACATATTCTAACCATCTACGCTGGTGCAAATTTAATTCATTCTGAGTGAAGACGTACTTCAAACTCTTATGGTCCGTGTAAATCTTGCACAGTGCGCCATAAATGTGTCTCCACAACTTTAAGGCATAAATTACTTCCGCAAACTCTAAGTTATGAGTAGGGTAGTTATTTTCATGTATCTTTAACTTCCTTGACCCATATGCAATTACCTTTCCTTCTTGAATCAAAATGCATCCAAGCCCGACATGTATGCATCCACATAAATGACATATTCCAATTCTTCGGTAGGCAAAGTCAATACTGGGACAGTGCACAATCTCTTTTTCAATTCTTGAAAATCTTCCTGGCACTTATCACTCCACACAAATGTTGCATTCTTCTGCATAAGCCTAGTCAGGGGCGCAGACAACATAGTAAATCCTTCCACAAACCTTCGATAATAGCATGCCAACCCTAGGAAGCTCCTTATCTCTTTGGGTATGGTAGGACTTTTCCAATCCATTATGGCAGCTATCTTTTCTGGGTCAACGAAAATTCTGTCCTTATTCACCACATGACCCAAAAAAGAAACCTGAGATAACCAAAATTCGCACTCACTCAGCTTGGCATACAACTTATGCTCCCTCAAAGCAGACAGAACTAACCGCAAGTGCTGGACATGCTCCTCAGCACTCTGGGAATACACCACGACATCATCAATAAACACAACCACAAAATGGTCTAGAAAATCCTTGAACACTCTGTTCATCATGTTCATGAAGGTAGATGGTGCATTCGTCAATCCAAACGACATCACCAAGAACTCAAAATGTCCATGCCGAGAATGAAAAGCGGTCTGTGGAACATCCGACTCACGGATTCTCAACTGATGGTAGCTTGAATGAAGTTCACTCTTCGAAAAACACCGTACTACCATGCAACTGATCAAACAAATCATCTATTCGCGGCAATGGATACCTGTTCTTGATAGTTACCTTATTCAATTCTCTATAATCGATGCACAGCCTCATAGATCCATCCTTCTTCTTCACAAACAACACGAGAGCACCCCAAGGCGAAGAACTTGGCCTAATGAATCCACACTGCAACAACTCATCCAGCTGGGTATGCAACTCTTCCATCTCACGCGGGGCCATACGGTATGGTGCCTTAGCTATAGGATGGGTACTCAGCTCCAATCTATAACAAACTCCACAGCTCTCTCAAGAAGAAGACCAGGAAGACTATCTGGGAATACATCAGGAACCTCACGAACTACGAGAACATACTCGATGTGCGACAAACTACCAACGGTTTCCAAAACAGAAACCAAACAAGCAAAAAAACTAGAATTCAAAAGTTTCCGAGCACGTACCGAAAAAATAATCGAGGAATCCTGGCCCAGAAAACCATAAACACTCTTAGGGTGGTCATTGTACATCTTGAAGTCCAAACGCTTAACCTTGCATTGGATAACCGCATCATATTTGGACAACCAATCCATGCCCAAGATCACATCAAAGTCCTCCAAGTCTAACACATTCAAATCATCAAAAGCTAGGAAATCTCCTAAAAGGCTCGGACAATCCCGGATACCTTGGTTCGACACCACCGAATCACCTGAAGGAAACTTAATGCGCAATGAATCGCCAACTAGATCGAGAGTCAGAAGATGACGCTCTACAAAAGTCCTAGTTACAAACAAATGGGTAGCACCAGAATAAAAAAGAACATGTGCCCAATGGTTCTTTACCTTAAATTTCCCTATAAAGTCGCATTCAAAACTAGACGAACAAACATCGAACTGAAGCCAAAAGCTAAAAAACTAAATTAGAATTTAACCTGAGATCACTTGGGTGGACGTCTGCGCTTCCTCTATAGTCATCACATTTAACTTGCCCTTCCTTTTATCAAAATACTGTGGTGGCGACAGTGCTTGAAGTGGAACTGGCTGCAGTAGGGGCTGAGACTGTGGTCACCCTGACTTGAAATGTCCCTTCTGACCGCACTGGAAATAGGCCCTATCCTTACTCCAACAATGGGCAACATCATGCCCCTTCTTCTTACACACGACATAAACCAAATCTCCTTTGGGAGCGCTCTGAATTGCATGCACTTACTGCTGCTTTTGAGCTCCCAACCTATTGAAACATTTATCGAATGGATGGCCCGACCGACCACAAAAACTCCACACCTCCTTGCTTTTTTTCTTCAAAGAGGATCCAGGCTCTCGAGAATTCATACCATCATCAGATTTCCACTTATCCTTCCTCAGTTACATGCCTATATTCTTAGCATTATCAATAGCTTCAACCTTAAGTATAGCTTCCACTGCCTCAGAATAGGTCTCAGATCCATAAGTGCTAGCCAGCTGTTGGATGTCACTCCTAAGACCACCCAGAAATCACTTAAATATGTTAGCTTCAGAAGCAACCAAATCCGGGGCAAACCTGCTTAACTTGCTGAATTCAATCTCATACTTACTGACCGTGAGTTGTCTTTGCTTCAGATGCAGAAAATTATTCATCAAGCGGTCTCGCTCGACCGATGGCAGAAACTTCTTCAACAATAGCTCCTTTAAGGATTCCCATGAGTATCCATTTGTGAGGTTCTCCTTCTCTCTCAGCCACCAGCTCTTTGTAAGTCCCTTAAGCTATTATGCGGCTACCATAACTCGCTGGTATGCAGAAATCCCTGAGTACGAAAACATCTCCTCGATTGTAATAATCCAATCATCCAACGCCATGAAATTAGCTCTACCATCATAGGTAGGAGGTCCTAGTCGCTGAAAATGCGAGATAAGGTTCATCTCTGGTGGCAGTAGGACTGGAGGCACCAAAGGAGCAGGATGAACGGGAACATCTTAACCCACAGTAGGGTCCTGCACCCTCTGTTGCTATCCAGAAACGACAGTCAACAGCGCCTGGATCTATGAATGCATCTCCACCATCTTCCTAGACAAAGCCTCATTGCTCTATCGCAGTCCCTCGATCACTACCTCACTCTGCGCACTAGACGACTCGCCCTCATACTGGGGAGTCGCTCTCATCGCAATGCGTTTAGGCGGTATCCTAAGAATATAATGAACAACCAATCAAAACCTAGCTTAACCGTTAGAACTACACAACTTAGTTCAGACCATACATGTAAAGACACTTGCTCATGCTGCTAACTTGCTCTGGGATCTTTTCATAATGATGTCATGCTTAAACTTAGGATGATATACCGTCATCCTATTGACTCATGTGCATAAACCATGAATGCATGAATTCTTATTCTTTTATTTTAAATCCATGTGTGTACGTATGTCATGAAAATCTTTAGCTTGACACATGTGCTAATGCTATGTTATGTCATGCATGTTATACTATGCAATCTAATAAAGGCCTTAATGCATGTCATTAACGGCGTACACATGAAATATTATGCATCACATACTACAGAATATCACATGTAATGAAAGGAAAAATCTAATGTGCAGTCGTGTGATGATTGTTATGCATCCCATATTACATAACAGTCACATGTTACCTCCTATGAGAATCCATATAAAAACACATATTATGCATCCCATACTATATAATATGCCCCATATACTTCTTATCATGCTTATGAGTGTAGTGTTCATTCTTCAGCCAATACGTACTGATGACACATTGGTGTCTGTATGAAATAGAGCAAGACAATCCAAAACTAACCAGAGATAGTTGTTCGACCAATTGTCAACAACCTCTCCCTCTGATACCAACTATCACAACCCGCATTTTCTCCATAATTAAATGGCATATCAGAGTAAGAGAAAACACGCGCCATGATGCCACACCATGCAGGAGATAACTGCAGATGCTCAAACAAGACCCTAACTCTACATTTTATATGAAATTCATTAGTTTTATATGAAGAAAAAGGTAGTTTAGATTAAGTTTTGGGTGGTCGTATCCCTCAGAGAAGTGGATCAACTAGTTCATGAGTAAAAATATGTATATACGCAGTGGAAAATACTTTATTTATATTCGATTAACATCCTACATGAGCATAAACATCCAACCAGGACAACTCATGATATACATGACTCTAGATTTAGTCTAAGTATAGAAATAGCTTTTACGTTCCTTAAAATATAATGACTTTAGTTTTGAAATAAGCTATGAATAAAGTAGGCAAATTACATTTTATATCTTTAAGAGTAACTAACATGCAATCCTAGCATAAACCTTCCTAGAGAGTAAGTAAAACCAACCATTCACAAAGAAATAGATTTAGCAGCTAGCAAGTACTTAACATTCTACAAGAAAACCACCAATGAGCATCAACAACCTGACACGAACCCACTAAAAGTATGTATTTCTAAACTAAAACAAAACAACTACTACTACCTCACAATCGATGAGGTAAAGGTAACTGCAAGCATTGTAGAATGCAAGCCACAACCAAACCCTAGCCGCTCAACCGGATACTACTCCGAGCCTGAGGCATTCAAAGAAAGAATACCTCAACAAGAAAATACAAGTGATAAACAATATCATCAGTACATAATAATCAAAGGGAAACAAGAAGGGTTACCAACCCCAACTATAAGAATGGTTGATAAACCTCATCTAAAAAGTCAAGTTATAACAAGTACAACAAGAATTTCAATAGCAGAGTAAGAGAAATTGCACTAAGTACGAAGTGAAGTCATGCTTCGATAAGATCTACAAGAATAAGCATCCAACATATGACTAAACAATAAGAAGAAAAGAGATTAAACAGCTCTAAACACGTGAATCATCAGCACTGGTAAAACTACAGTTCTGAGTCGGTGTCCACATTGTCCAACACAAACTAATAGATCCAAAAACATCTCAAAAAGGCACTGTGGTGGTGGCTACATTATCCAACACAACCCAACAGTCCATAAGAAGAGACAAAAACCCACCAAGTGCAATGATTCACGAAACAACATCATGTTAGTGGTCCTTTATCCACTGCCAACCTAGCCGTAAAAACACCTCCAAAACTCCAATAAAACCCCAAACCTAACACCAAAATACTCCCATGACAAAGAGGTGAGAAAAATAAAAAAATTACCCTAAGAACCATATGTACAACCCCATATTCGCTGGGAGGGATCCAAAGGCTTCAATGGTCAGGATTGGGCTAGTCTCAGGCTAGCCTCGGGTTAACCCTAAGGCATACTTGGGGAGTTCTCGTCCTGTAGGAGCTCTCGCCAAGGGCAGGCGAAAGCTGAGGAAACCAGGGCAGATAGTCGACCTCTCGGCAGGAGAGATCGTCGACCGACAAGGGCAGAAAGTCGAGCTCTCGGCAGGAGAGATCGTCGACCGACAAGGGCAGATAGTCGAGCTCTCGGCAGGAGAGATCGTCGACCGACCGAAGCAGAGGGCCTGACTACGGAAGCTCCCGCCTTAGGGAAAGCTCCCGCCCAGGGCAGGCGAGAAGGCTCTAAGTAAGCCTTCAGTCGCGATAGTTTCAAGACCGTGAGGGGCGCGAACCTCCCTGGCCAGGGTTCTCGCCAAGTGGGCCCACGTGGTAGGGCCCGGCGCTCGTAAAGGGGATTATTTTATTATTATTATCCCGAGGTAAAATTACCCAAACGCCCTTAGGAGAACAACGGAATTTGGCTATTGGCAGACCCCTCAGGGGTATTTCAGTATTTTCAGGTCAAAGGAAGACTATAAAAAGACCCATAGGGGCTCCTTGGAAGGCAGGGCTTTCATTATTCTCCCACTCTAGTGCCTTCTGAGGAGCTCCCAGCCCAGCATTTGGCTTTGGAGGGGAAGCTCTCAGAGATCTTCCGGGTGTGTGGTGGGACCTCCCAGCTGAGGCTTTGGGTCAGTCTTTTGACCTTAGCAGCCAGTCAAGGGTCGAGATAAGAGAGAAGTAGGCGTCGGCTGCACTTTGGTTTGTGAACATTCGTTGGGGTCATTTTTGGCTTCAACAGTTCTGGTGCGGTGAGCGTGGACGCAGCCGGTGTAAGAAAATCTCGAGTTAAGTCCCATAGCAGGAGGCGAAGGTGAAGGATCAGGCGCAGGAGGATCCCCCACCCGGGTGGACGAGGCGACGAAGAAGATGTTTGAGGACTTCAGGCGAGAAGTCATGCAGACGATCAACTTGGCCTTCTCGGCAAGGAATGAGTGGGAGACGCCGCAGGTTCCGGGGGAGGTGGTTCCGCTGCTAGGCGAGAACGCTCCAGGGCAGCGCCCCGGGAAGGAGGTCCCGGTGGAGGCAGGCAAGAGGGACGTAGCCGCGCGGGAGCTTTTCCCAGGCCAGCGTCTCGAGAAGGAGCTTCCGGCGGATCTGGGCGAGAAGGAGGCGACGGTGCGGGAACTCTTCCCCGGGCATGGTCTCGCGGATCGGTCCAGCCAACCGAGGACGCGAGACGGGCCATCTCGCCAGGCGGGAGGCGAGACCCCCTTTAGTGAGCTCATTGTCTCGGCTCCAGTGCCGGAGGGGTTCCGGGAGCCGGACATGACCTACTACACCGGGAAGGATGACCCGGTTCAGCACGTGCAATGGTTCGAGGACGTGGTGTCCATCAGGCAAATGTCGGATGTCTTTAAGTGCAGGCTTTTCGCCATCACTCTGAAAGAGAAGGCCAGGGACTGGTTCCACCAGTTGCCGGCGAGTTCCATCTACAGTTTTGAAGATCTGCGCAGAGGTTTCTTGTTGAGGTTCTCGACTTCGAAGAAAAGGAAGAAGGAGGCTGAATGCCTGTTTGCAGTAAGGCAAGGGCCGGAAGAGACGCTGGGTCACTATGTCGACCGGTTCCAAGAAGAGGTTCTCCTGGTCCAGGAGGTCCCGGGGTACGCGCTGATGCTTGCCTTCACCCTGGGGCTGAGACCAGGGTTTTTCAGCATGGAGTTGAAGAGAGTGCCCCCTCTCTCTTTTGAGGAGCTCATGGAGAGGGCGGCGAAGGAGATAGACTTTGAGAGGGCAAACCCTGCGTTTGCGAGGAAGCTGGCCAGGTTGGCCGAGGATGATGTGAAGGAGCCGGTAGTGGGAAGACAGAGAGAGCAGAGGGAGCAGAGGGAGCCGAGGGAAGATAGGAGAAGAGAAGAGCCCCGAGGGCAGGGACAGCAGCATGGGGGGGGCCAGGGAGCCGAACAACCGACTGGGTTGGAGGCCTCAGGAGGGTCGCCCCCAGGGCCAAGGAGGACTTCAGGGAAGAGATAACTTCCGGGAGCAAAGAAGGCTGGAGCAGGGAGGATGGCGACAAGGACCAAGGGGTCATTTCCCACCACCGCAGGAGGCCATGGAGGTGGGAAGAGGAAGAGGAAGAAGATTTCGGGGAGCCGGAAGAAGGGGAGGAGGAGAAGGAAGAGGGGGCAGGGAGGCGTTGCCTTATTGTGACTTCCATCAGGAGGAAGGTCACGCAACGGCCACCTGCCCAGAGTTTCTGGAGATTAGAGGGGCCAGAGGGGCCGGAAGGCAGGACCCGCCAGTAAGGATCGTTGAAGTACAGCGGGAAGAGGTGGAGGACAGATGTGAAGACAGGATTGACGTGGGGACCCGAGGAGGGATCGGAGTGATCCACGGGGGAGTGGGGATCGAGGCAACCCGCAAGGGGAGCCTTCAAACCATGTTCCGCCGAGGGGTCGCCTCGACCTCCCAGGCTCCACCCCCAGAAGAGAAGATCACTTTCTCATCCGCGGATATGCCAGACTACGAGGATCCGTTCTGCGACGCGCTTGTGATCCAGACAGCGATAGAAAACTACACCGTCTCCCGGATACTGGTGGATAATGGGAGCTCGGTGAACGTGATCTTCAAGAGGGCCTTCGATGAGATGGGGGTGGAAGGAAAGAGGGTCCTGGCTTCTGATGGACCGCTCTTTGGCTTCTCCGGAGAAAGGAAAGAAGTGGAAGGGGGAGTGGGCCTGCATGTGAGGCTTGGGGGCGTCTCACGGAACTGTCGGTTCGTGATCGTGGACGCCCCGAGTAGCTACAATGCCATCTTTGGACGTCCCCTCATCAGCGCCTTTCGCTGCGTACCCTCCTCATATCACCAATGCCTCAAGTTCAACAATGGAGGGGTACAGGTTAGGATCAGGGGGGATCCGAAGATGGCAAGGCAATGCTATGTGACGGCGGTTAATACCGTGTCGTGGATGGCGGAGGCAGAGGAGTTGGAGAAGGAGATGGCTGAGCAGGAAGGGGTTGAGAAAGGGGAGATAAGCCTGGGAGAGGCGATGGAGGTTGTTGAGGAGTTGGCAGAGGTGGAGGAGATCAGCCTAGAAGAGGCGAGAGGAGTGATGGTTGAAGAAGAGCAGAGGCAGGAGGAGAGTCGGGAGGAGGCGATGGAAGTTGATGAGGTTGGGGGAGAGGAGCTCGAGTTTGAGCAGGAAGAGGCAAGGGTAAGTTGGGAGCGGTCGGGGCTGGAGCCGGCCGAAGAAGTGGTGGAGATGGAGGTGCTTACAAGAGCGGGGGAGGCGCAAAGGATTCGGATCAGCGGAGGCTTGAGCCTCGAGGATCAGGAGCGGATGCGAGCCTGCATCCAAAGCAACGTCGACATCTTCGCTTGGAGCGCGGCAGACATGCCGGGAATCGACGCGGACGTGGCCTGTCATCGCTTGAACCTGGATCCCAGAGCCCGCCCCGTACGCCAAAAGATGAGGGCCATCGCCACCAAGCTAGAAGCCCCCATCCGAGAGGAGGTCAAAAAGCTCCTGGACGCAGGCTTCATCTCAGAGATCCAGTATCCAGGCTGGATCTCCAACGTGGTAATGGTAAAGAAGGGAGGAGGAAAATGGCGCATGTGTGTTGATTTTTCTTTATTAAATAAATCATGTCCCAAGGATTGCTACCCCTTGCCTCGGATCGACGCGCTGGTTGACTCAGCCGTTGGTTTTTCTCTTATGAGTTTTTTAGATGCATTTTCAGGTTACCACCAGATCCGGATGCACCCTCCTGATGTCAAGGATGTTTCCTTCATCACGAGAGAGGGATGCTTCAGCTATAAGATGATGCCCTTCGGATTGAAGAACGCAGGGGCGACGTACCAACGCATGATGGATCGAATCTTTCGAGATCAAAGGGGAAGGAACCTGGAGGTCTATGTGGATGACCTCATGGTCAAGAGCAAGTGTGTTGATTCCCACCTGCGAGACTTGGAGGAGACATTTGCCACCCTGCGAAGGTTCAAGATGAGGTTGAACCCCTTGAAGTGCGTCTTCGGGGCTAGTCGCGGGAAATTCCTCGGACACCTCTTGACTCCCGCGGGGGTAGAGCCTAACCCCGATAAGGTTAAGGCTATCCTAGACCTGGAATCGCCTCGCAGTGCCAAGGAGGTCCAGCGCTTGACCGGGAAGTTGGCCGGGCTAAGCAGGTTCCTCTCTCGGTCAGGGGATAGATGTTCCTCTTTCTTCAAAGTACTTCGTGGCAACCAAGCATTCGAATGGACGGTCGAGTGTGAAGAGGCATTTCAGGGGCTGAAGAGACAACTCTCCCAAGCTCCATTACTTCAAAGCCCGAAGGAAGGGGAGGACCTAGCCTTGTATCTCGGAGTGGGGGGAGAGGCAGTGAGCTCCGTCTTGGTTAGGGAAGAGGGGAAGAAACAGTTACCCGTCTATTATGTCAGCCGAATCTTAAAAAAGGCGGAGCTCCGATACCCCATCCTGGAGAAGCTAGCGTATGCTTTGGTCATCTCAGCTAGGAAGCTTCGCCCTTACTTTCAAGCACACTCGATTAGGGTGGTAACCGACCATCCCCTTCGCAAGGTCTTGGAGGGGGTGGAACATTCAGGAAGGTTGGCAAAGTGGTCCATCGAACTAAGCGAGTTCGACATTTCTTTCGTCCCGAGGCTCTCCATCAAGGCCCAGGCCGTAGCGGATTTTCTGGCGGACTATGTTACCGAGGCCGAGGTTGAAGAACCAAGGCCGCAAGAAGCGTGGAAGATGGTGGTCGACGGGGCCTCAGGAAGGCACTCCCTGGGAGGAGGTGTGGTGTTGGTAAGCCCTCAGGGAGTTACCATAGAGCAAGCAGTGACTTTCCATTTCCCTGTAACCAACAACCAAGCGGAGTATGAGGCTGTGATCGCTGGCCTTCGCTTGGCAAAGGAGCTGGAAATCCAGGATGTGGAGGCCTTCACCGACTCCATGGTGGTAGCATCGCAGATCCGAGGCGAGTTTGAGGCCCGGGAGCCTACCCTCGCAAGATATCTATCAAAGGTAAGAACTATTATTGGAGGTTTCCGTTCTTTTTCTATTCAACATGTTCCCAGGGAGGAAAGCATGACAGCTGACCGGTTAGCAAAGTTCGGGCCTCGGGGTGGAGGTACCCTAACCGAACTATTTCGGCCAGCCATTGAAGAGGGAGAGGTGATGGAGGTGAATCGGCGGTCCTCATGGGTAGATCCGTTGGTGACCTTCTTGACCACAGGAGAACTGTCAAAAGAAGTCAAGGATGCAAAGAGCTTCAGGCACAAGGCGGCTCATTACCTGATGCTGGAGGGGAGCTTGCATCGGAAGATGTTGTCAGGGCTCCTCGCGAGATGCGTAACCGAGGAGGAAGTCCCGAGGATCCTGGAAGAGGTGCATTCGGGAGAATGCGGCAGTCATTCAGGGGGAAGGACATTGGAAGCAAGGGTGATAAGGCAAGGATATTTCTGGCGGACCTTAAGGAAGGATACAGCTGAATTCGCAAGGAGGTGTCGGAAGTGCCAAGTGCATGCTCCTCTGCAGCTCTTGCCCGCCCAAAGGCTTCGAAGCATCACGGCGCCATGGCCCTTCGCCATTTGGGGAATGGACCTGGTTGGACCCTTTCCTCCAGCTAGCGGACAGAGGAGGTTCCTCCTAGATATGATTGACTACTTCTCCAAATGGCTGGAGATCAAGCCGTTAGCCAAGGTAACCTCCCAGGTCATCAGAAACTTCGTTTGGGGGGAAATCATTTGCAGGCACGGATTGCCCCAAGCGATAGTGACGGACAACGGTCCTCAGTTCGCCAGTGAAGAATTCATCAATTTCTGCACCCAATTGGGGATTGACCTCAGGTTCGCCTCTATCCATCATCCTCAGAGCAATGGCCAGGTGGAGGCGGCAAACAAAGTCATCGTCAACTTGCTAAAAAAGAAGGTGGAGAACCTGAAGGGTAGCTGGGTGGAACAGCTCCCTTCCGCCCTGTGGGCCTTGCGAACAACTCCGAACACGGCCACAGGAGAGACCCCCTTCAAGCTCTCTCATGGGTGTGAGGCTGTCCTCCCTGTGGAGTTCGAGGTTAGGTCCCCAAGGGTCGCGGCCGCAGCTGAGGGAAGCGAAGCTTGGAGGTTGGAGAATGAGGAAGGGTTGCGCCTCTCATTAGATATGGTGGAAGAGCTGCGGGATGTTGCCGCCATCAGGCAAGAAGAAATAAAATGGCGAATGGCTCGGTACTTCGATAAGCACATCAGAGTCAAGCAATTCGCCGAGGGGGATCTAGTACTGAAAAAGGTCGACGCTGCGGGAAGGTCGGCCGCGGTTGGTAAGCTCAACCCTAGCTGGGAAGGGCCTTACATAGTAGATAAGGCTCTGGTTAACGGAGGCTACTATCTCCAGGACGCGGAGGGAAGGACCTTGAGTCACACCTGGAATGGTGATGACCTGAAGCGCTTCTACCCGTAGGAGGGAAAGAAGGATTGTAGTGTTGTAAACAACTGTTGCATTTTCAATGAGTTTATTTCAAAATGTTGACTGTCGCTGAATAGGCAATCTTTATGTTTTAGTTTTAACTGGCTATGATCCCTCATCTCAGTGATAGAATAGGCCTGGTTGAAGGGATCTTCATCAACACCCCGAGCTCGGCTCGGCCCCAAGTAGACCCGCTGCGCAGGCTCTCATCTAGCTGGCAGGTCCGAAGGCTTGCCTGTGGGGGAGAGGTTTGGTTATCTTCATCAACACCCCGAGCTCGGCTCGACCCCAGGTAGACCCGCTGCGCAGGCTCTCATCTAGCTGGCAGGTCCGAAGGCTCGCCTGTGGGGGAGAGGTTTGGTTATCTTCATCAACACCCCGAGCTCGGCTCGGCCCCAGGTAGACCCGCTGCGCAGGCTCTCATCTAGCTGGCAGGTCCGAAGGCTCGCCTGTGGGGGAGAGGTTTGGTTATCTTCATCAACACCCCGAGCTCGGCTCGGCCCCAGGTAGACCCGCTGCGCAGGCTCTCATCTAGCTGGCAGGTCCGAAGGCTCGCCTGTGGGGGAGAGGTTTGGTTATCTTCATCAACACCCCGAGCTCGGCTCGGCCCCAGGTAGACCCGCTGCGCAGGCTCTCATCTAGCTGGCAGGTCCGATGGCTCGCCTGTGGGGGAGAGGTTTGGTTATCTTCATCAACACCCCGAGCTCGGCTCGGCCCCAGGTAGACCCGCTGCGCAGGCTCTCATCTAGCTGGCAGGTCCGAAGGCTCGCCTGTGGGGGAGAGGTTTGGTTATCTTCATCAACACCCCGAGCTCGGCTCGGCCCCAGGTAGACCCGCTGCGCAGGCTCTCATCTAGCTGGCAGGTCCGAAGGCTCGCCTGTGGGGGAGAGGTTTGGTTATCTTCATCAACACCCCGAGCTCGGCTCGGCCCCAGGTAGACCCGCTGCGCAGGCTCTCATCTAGCTGGCAGGTCCGAAGGCTCGCTTGTGGGGAAGAGGTTTGGTTGTCTTCATCAACACCCCGAGCTCGGCTCGGCCCCAGGTAGACCCGCTGCGCAGGCTCTCATCTAGCTGGCAGGTCCGAAGGCTCGCCTGTGGGGGAGAGGTTTGGTTGTCTTCATCAACACCCCGAGCTCGGCTCGGCCCCAGGTAGACCCGCTGCGCAGGCTCTCATCTAGCTGGCAGGTCCGAAGGCTCGCCTGTGGGGGAGAGGTTTGGTTGTCTTCTACGACACCCCGAGCTCGGCTCGGCCCCAGGTAGACCCGCTGCGCAGGCTCTCATCAAGCTGGCAGGTCCGAAGGCTCGCCTGCGGGGGATAGGTTGGCTCTTGCGATACTTTGTTCTTAGCCACTTCTACGACACCCCGAGCTCGGCTCGGCCCCAGGTAGACCCGCTGCGCAGGCTCTCATCAAGCTGGCAGGTCCGAAGGCTCGCCTGCGGGGGATAGGTTGGCTCTTGCGATACTTTGTTCTTAGCCACTTCTACGACACCCCGAGCTCGGCTCGGCCCCAGGTAGACCCGCTGCGCAGGCTCTCATCAAGCTGGCAGGTCCGAAGGCTCGCCTGCGGGGGATAGGTTGGCTCTTGCGATACTTTGTTCTTAGCCACTTCTACGACGCCCCGAGCCCGGCTCGGCCCCAGGTAGACTCGCTGCGCAGGCTCTCATCAAGCTGGCAGGTCCGAAGGCTCGCCTGCGGGGGATGGGTTGGCTCCTGAGATACTTTGTTCTTGGCCACTTCTACATTATAACGAACTCGACTCGGCCCCGGGTAGACCCGTTGCGCAGGCTCTCAATAAGCTAGCAGTTCCGACGGCTCGCCGGCGAGGTAGGGGTTTGATTGGTTGGAAAAATACGTGGGTAGGGCCCTGACCTAGACTGAAGGCAAGGCCCTAAAGGTCTCGGCCAGTAAGGATCTCGGCTCAAAGGTCTCGGCCAGTAAGGGTCTCGGCTCAAAGGTCTCGGCCAGTAAGGGTCTCGCCCCAAAGGTCTCGGCCAGTAAGGGTCTCGGCTCAAAGGTCGCGGCCAGCAAAGGTCTCGGTCAAAGGGGGGGGTTCTCGCAAAAAGAGGCTCCCGGCGGACCTGAGCAGGACAACTTAATTAACAACGCGAGGTTCCCGCCTAACGGATTTCTAAGAGGTTATCCTAAAGAGACTAAGGGTCTCGGCGGAAGTTCGCGCGGAAGCCATTCGGTAGAACAATATACTTTCAAGCACACTGAAAATGAGAGATGAAACACTGCTTTACATAAAATTAATTACACAAAGTTGGAGCCTCTCGCTCATTACAAAAGAAACAAAAAGAGAAGTTTAGGGGGACGCGCTGTAACTCCCGCTGGTGCTTTCGCTTGAATCCTCGCCAGAGCCCTCTCCAGATGTCTCGCCAGCGGTAGAAGACCTCGGGATGTCTGAGGGAGGTGAGTCCGGCGCGCCCGGAGGTTTGGGAACTGGATCGTAGAGCCAAGGAAGAAGCTGGCGAGCGTCGATGGTCGCGCCGTCCTCCCGAAGCAGCTTGACGTCTCGCAGCGTCTCGAGCGTCAGCTTGACGGTTGCCTGAGCGTTGGCCTGGAGCAGCTTGTCAACGTCGTACTCCGAAAGGTAACGACTCCGCAGCCTCGCATCTAGCTCCGGAGGTGGGACCTTCGCCAGCTCTGCGCGAAGCTGTTCCCTCAAGAGGACGCTCTCGCAGCGCGCGTTGGCCAGCTCTGCGCGAAGCTCCCTGACTTGGGCAGAATCCTGTGAAAAGAAAAAGAGAGTTCTGCCTGGAAACATCGCACCATCATAACTTTGAAAAACGAAAGCAAGGGTTCGGGAGGGTCTCGCTTACCTCAGCCGCAGGGCGTAGAGACAGCGCCAGTCGAGCATCCGCAAGCTCTTGTTGAGCTTTCGCGAGTTCTTCTCCCGCGGTCTGCGCTCGAGCCATCGCGTCCTCCCTCGCCTTGCGCATATCGGTGAAATTCTTGTCGAGGGTGATGCTTCGGCGCGCACACATATGCGCAAGCTCGAACCCGCACAATAGAGCCCGGATGGCATCGAAGGCTATAAGGCGGGTGGACATCTGGTCGAATGTGCTGGCATCCTCCCGGCTGTAAAGGCCGTATCCAAGCGAGAAGGCCTCGCCAGTCACATCTTCCCCCTCCGCCCAGCTGGGAAGGAGCGTCGTAACTTTGATCAAGTTCGACTCAGGGTCCCATTCCATCTGAGGCTTCCCCTCCGCGTCGACGTACTTCACGCCGAAGCCAAAGTTCCTGTGCCCTCTCGGCACCTCCTGGGGCGGGACACTGGCAGAGGTTTCGGCGGCGACCACTCCTCCCCCAGCCTCGCTCGCGGCCGAGGGGTTCCCGGTAGAAGCCTCGGCACGGCTCTTGGCGGCGGCATCCATCTCGCTGGCCATCTGAAGGATCGCTTCAAAGGACCTGCCCTCTGGAGGAGGTTGGACAGGCGAGTCGGCCGGGGCTTTCCCCTTCTCAAGGGTAGAGGGTTTCGGCCTCTTCAGCGTTCGGAGAGGAGGAAGGGTGACCTTCCGCTTCTTGGCCGGTGGCGGCAAGGGAGGGGCTGGATCTTCTCGGCAGGCGCTGGCGCTAGCTTCCGCGAGCGCAAGGGAGCCTCTCGCTGCCAGACCCTCGACACCCCGGCCTTCAGCGAAGGGTTGGCGTAGAGGGACCTCCCGCTCTCCTGCAAAGTTAAAACGCTTTAGCACTTCAGCGCAAGAAAATCTTTGATAAAAAAGGGAATCTGAGGCGAGACCGTACCTTCGCCCGAGTGAACAAGTGGGAGGGAGTCGACGTCCCGCCGAAGATAGGGGACGTCGAACTCCTTGGTCCTGAAGAATTCCAGGATTGCGCTCTCGCGCGATCCCAGAGCAGGCGGCTTGTAGGCAGCGTCCTCATACTGGACGGGCTGAAGCGGGACGTTGCCGAAGTCCCCGCTGACATAAACGAACTTCTCGCCCCAGTGGTGGTGCTTGTTGGTGAGACCGGTAACCTCGAGCAGTTGCCCGGAGAAGAAAACTACCCCCCCCCCCTTGGCGCGGAAGTTGAATAGCTTCCGGAAGATGGGCAGACTAAACTCGATCCTCTCGGATCGCATATAGCATATGAATGCTATAAGTATCGCGACTGAGTTCGGGTTTAGCTGGGCGGGAACCACCCCATAATAGCGAAGAGCTAGCCGAACCTCCGGCCAAAGGGGGAGGCGGAAGCCCACCTCGAAGTGCTCGAGGGGGATGGCAAGCTCTCCCGCCCCCGGAGTATTCACCCTATCGTGATTCCCCGGGTTTCGCGCCGAGAAGCCGGCGGGGATGTAGCGGTCAACGATCATGTTGTATTAGTCGAGGGTGAGCTTGCAGGAAGGGAAGAGGTGTTTTTGAAAAGCTTCCGCGCAGTGGGCGCGACCCTTGCTCTCGCCAGGCGTGGTTGGTTTGTGAGTAAGAGCGAGAGCGGAAGAGGGGTCGAAGCGAGAGCAAGAACGCGAAAGCAAGGAGGGAAGGCTGAGGTTCTGAATCGAAGAAGTAAATGCGGTTGGTAGACTTCTCTATTTATAAGAAAACGTAATCATCATGAATTCATCCGACAGAGAGAGAAAGTGACAGCGGAGTACAGCTGTCAGAATTCGGGCTAACGGCGCCTCGGTTCTCCCCCTCGGGATGACAGCGGTCAACGGTCGTTTCGGGTTTCGACGCGACTACCTGGATTGGCGCAAGCCTCCTAGATTGGCGCAAGCCTCCTAGGTTAACACAAACCTCCTAGATCGGCGCAAGCATCCTAGATTGGTGTAAGCGTCTTAATTAAAAAGCCTCGCAGAGCGATAAAAAGAAAAAGGAAAAGAGAGACATGAGTAGAAGCGGGATTCTCGCTAGCGCAAGCTGGATAAAACTTAATTGGTAATAATGTTTATTACAGATACATTGAAAAAAAAGAGATACATTGAGATTCAGAGCGTGAAGGCTAGTAGGGCTTCCAGCTCCATCGTCCCCGTTCTCGCCGCCTAGTTCTTGGGGGCGCCAACGGGTTGAAGTAAGACGATAGCGTGGTACACCCAAGGTTGATCCGCCTGGCGTAATCCCGGATCTGCGAGATGCACCTCCCTGGCGAAGACTCGGCGGAAGGCCCACGCGGGCAATCAGTCTCGCCCAAGAAGAAATCCCGCTCCAGAGCCTCCAGCCTTTGCTCCACAGATTCACGGAATGCTTTCGCCGCGGCAGTATGGGCACGGTCTCGCCGGATAAGCTTGGCCAGGATGACCGAGATCTTCCTCCGTCTCCCCTTCGCGCTCCCAGCACTGTTCAGGGTTTCCTCTATCTCGCCAGACGAAGGGAGAGGGGACTCTTCATCCTCTTCTTCCTCGTCTTCTTCTTCCTCTTCTTCTCCTTCCTCGTTGACTCCCGACCGCAAGCCAGGATCACCTGCGAAAGAAACGTGCGAGAATTTTGGTTAAAGCATGGCGATCAACGGTTTTAAAAGGTCTCGCATACCTGCGGTTGGGCGAGAACCGTCAACCAAAGTTGGACGAGAAGGCCCGGCCCCTCCGTTGGTCCCATATAGAAGGTGAAGAGGCTTGCCCAGCCCCGGGCGGAAGGGCTCGCGCGCGATAATCCCGGCCTGGCCGGAAGCAGGAGGGGAGTTGTCTTTTCTCAGGGGACGATCAGCATCCTTGAGAGTAGCGGAAGGTTCAGAAGCCGCCCCTCCCGCCTGCAGGATAGGATTGGCCACCGCAGGAGGCACTTCAACGGTTCTCGCTTCATCTGCCCGGGTGGTTAGACCCGGGTCGGCGGGAGTTGGCACTGCGAGAAGACGGTTCAAAAAAGAAAAGGTCGGGTCGAAATACTGACAAGGGAAAATGTACCTATCGTTCCGGTTTCGGCCGGAGGAATCCTCTCCAAGACCCGCGTTTGGTCCTTGGGTGAATGAGCGAGCAGGTTCGAAGAATTTGGCGGGATCTCGTCGCCATCGTTAGGAGCGGCTTCCTGCGAAAGCTTGCGTTAACTGTCGGATCCAGTGCACAATCAGCTCGATAGGAACGGTTGAAAGGCTTACCTTCTGCGGAGAAGGATCCCCCTCAGGATGGGAGTGGGGGAAGGAGGATCCCTGTTCTCACGGGAAAGGTCCCGCCGGACCACCTTCGCCCTTTTCTTTTCCTTCTTCTTCGGCTCGGACGGCCCGGCGATGGAAGTCTTTTTCACTAACCATGGAGCCACCGCCGCACAGTTAGCCAAGGCCCGCGCTTGGGCAGCGGCTAACCTGTCTTGGAGGTCTTGCGGAAGCGGTTTGGCAGCACGTTTGGGATGCATGGTAAGCTCGCGCAAAAGTCCCGGGGGGCGAGAGCTCAGTCGTAAAAACAGTATTTCAAGGGCGAGGCATATGGTCGCCTATCGGTGCGTATTTATAGCCGCAGTAGGACCCACCAAAAGATTCCCCTGGTTAGTTGGCACGTGTCCAGCGAATATTTCGGGGGTTGGACTTGTCTTGTCGAGCGCAGGGCTAGCTCGAAAAGAGCGGGGATTGTGTACAACCCCATATTCGCTGGGAGGGATCCAAAGGCTTCAATGGTCAGGATTGGGCTAGTCTCAGGCTAGCCTCGGGTTAACCCTAAGGCATACTTGGGGAGTTCTCGTCCTGTAGGAGCTCTCGCCAAGGGCAGGCGAAAGCTGAGGAAACCAGGGCAGATAGTCGACCTCTCGGCAGGAGAGATCGTCGACCGACAAGGGCAGAAAGTCGAGCTCTCGGCAGGAGAGATCGTCGACCGACAAGGGCAGATAGTCGAGCTCTCGGCAGGAGAGATCGTCGACCGACCGAAGCAGAGGGCCTGACTACGGAAGCTCCCGCCTTAGGGAAAGCTCCCGCCCAGGGCAGGCGAGAAGGCTCTAAGTAAGCCTTCAGTCGCGATAGTTTCAAGACCGTGAGGGGCGCGAACCTCCCTGGCCAGGGTTCTCGCCAAGTGGGCCCACGTGGTAGGGCCCGGCGCTCGTAAAGGGGATTATTTTATTATTATTATCCCGAGGTAAAATTACCCAAACGCCCTTAGGAGAACAGCGGAATTTGGCTATTGGCAGACCCCTCAGGGGTATTTCAGTATTTTCAGGTCAAAGGAAGACTATAAAAAGACCCATAGGGGCTCCTTGGAAGGCAGGGCTTTCATTATTCTCCCACTCTAGTGCCTTCTGAGGAGCTCCCAGCCCAGCATTTGGCTTTGGAGGGGAAGCTCTCAGAGATCTTCCGGGTGTGTGGTGGGACCTCCCAGCTGAGGCTTTGGGTCAGTCTTTTGACCTTAGCAGCCAGTCAAGGGTCGAGATAAGAGAGAAGTAGGCGTCGGCTGCACTTTGGTTTGTGAACATTCGTTGGGGTCATTTTTGGCTTCAACACCATACTCGACGAATTGACAAAACGGCGAAAATATTCTAAGTCCAGCTAAATTCGTCGAATATACCCGACGAAACCAAGGAATACTCGATGAATTAGACTTGGCAATAAAAGGCTACACCCAGAGATACTCAATGAACAAGACTTGATTCGGCATATATACTCGACGAAAAGGACATAACGGCCCGATCACTCAGCGCTTTCTAAGCCTAAGCCATACTTGACGAATTCGTCGAGAATACTCGACGAATTTGCCTTCTCTCAACACCATGATCAATGATACTTGACGCCAACCATTCGACGAATCATACTCGACGAATTTCACTCAAATTTACTCCTAATATATGATGAATTTTCATTAAGTTATAAACTATACCCGACCAATTTTCCTTAGGCTAAAATTCCTATATTCGACGAATTTTCCTTAGACTATGCTATCATATTCTACGAATTTCTTGGCAAAAATTTACATTATCCTATTAGATTCTCCAAGGATACTCCCTCACTACTCCTTCATTTTAAGGAGGGAAAGAAGGGGAAAGAAATTAAAGAAATAACATAGCAAGGGAAAAAATCACCACTTGCCTCAAAGCTTCTAAAAAACCGACACTCCGAGCGCTCCGCGGCAAGGATCGGCCACAAGAACTCCTAGGCAACGATTCTTGAAACATTTCGATACAAAAGAGGGTCAAAACCGCAAACCCTAACGTCCAAAAATCCATTAAACGAGAAATACTTACTACACACGCGTAGATCTCGGCGAGAGTTTTCCGAATCTCTACTCCTCCGGTGAAACTGACCACCCAAATGCACACGATCGACGACCGAAAGCACGTGACAATGCCGACCTCTCCTCTTTCGCAAAACAGTCGACGACTCGGAAAAGTGATGCTGAATAGGGTTCCGATTTGATTCAAAGGCTTATATATATATATCTATATATAATATTATATAATAATTAATTACTAAATAAACGTCCAAATGACCCGATACCCAAACCAACTCAAAATCCTACGAAATTCACACCATAGCTAAATATCGACACTATAAATCCAATGGTGAAGTTGAAATCGAAATCCGGCAAACCAAACTCGGGAAAAAACCCCCCAAAGTCAACGCCAAATATCCCAAAAAGGCTCCACCGAGTTCCAAAACAAACCCGGCTCACGAGGTAAATTCCAGAAACTCACAAGAAAATAGCCAAACTAGAAACTCCAAATCAAAACCTCAGATACCTATGAGCAGAAAAACCACGGTCCGACAATGGTACCCGCCAACTACGCATCAACGTAACGCCCTGATGTCATAAATATGCCATTGAAAGAATTAAAATAAACATCGAAAAATTGGGGGCATTACAATAAGTGTTTCCAACTTCTATATAGTTTCCATCTATGCATAAATCCTTCCATGTGCACGTTTGGGGTGATCATGGGGAAGTTCCTAGGCTTCATGGTAACATAGCGAGGAATTGAGACCAACTTCAATAAGATCATGGTATTAGAGGGCATGTCTCCCCCTCGCACCATCAAGGAAGTTTAGTAACTCAATAGAGGAATAACTACCCTCTCCTGTTTCCTGGCTCAGACAGGGGACAAGTACTTTCCCTTCTTAAAAACACTCTATAGATCACGCCACACCGGATTCCAATGGATGGATGAGTGTTAAATCGCATTCGAACCTCTCAAGTAGTACTTGGCCATCCCCACCCCACCCCCACCCTATCCCCGCTACTCTCAAAGCCCATCAAAGGGGAATCCCTTTTCCTATACTTGGCAGTCTCGCTGCATATGCTCAGCTCGGTCCTGGTCAAGGATGTCGGAGCTAGGTGTCTAGTGCCCGGTCTATTACCAAAACAAGGTCTTACCTGACATCGAGAGCAGGTATCCCACAGCCAATAAAATGGCTTTGGCCTTAGTATTCTCAGCAAGAAAGCTCTGTCAATACTTTCAGGCCACCCTACGCAATCCTACAAAGGCTCGAAAGTATCGAGAAAGCTAGTTAAGTGGGCAGTAGGATGGGAGAGTTTGACATCTTGTTCTTTCCAAGACCCATCATCAAGTATGACAAGGGCTCTACTGGCCCATGCTAAAAAAGTATGCCCTTGAATTCACTCAGAAATGCGAAAGCTATCAGCTCCACTCCAATGTCCTGCATCAACCCCTAGTCAGGCTCAGCCCGCTCCGGAGTGTATGGCCTTTCACTTAGTGGTGGATCAATTAACCCGGTCCATTCTCTCCAGCCTCTAGGAAGAGTAAATTTATCATCCTGGTTGTTAATTACTTATCTAAATGGGTTAAAGCAGAGCCATTAGCCAAGATCACCGAGGAGAATGTCTAATGGTTTGTCTGGAGATGCATCGTCTGTTTCTTAAGCATCATGGCTACCATCATCGTTGATAATGAGATGAAATTCATAGGAAAGGCCTTCACCAAAATATGCGAGGACCTGAAGATAGATTTATGCCACACAGTAGTAGCGCAACTCAAAGCTAACGAACAAACTGAAGTCACCAACCGCACCATCTTGAAAGGCCTCAAGACTTGCCTGCAAGAGACTGGGGGTAGTGGGTGGTCTCTCTCCCTAACGTCTTACGATCCTTTAGGATGATGATAAGAAATTCCACTGGGGAGACACCCTTCAATCTTTGCTTTAGATCAGAAGCATACATATCAGTGGACATCAGAATCCCAAGCCCCCATGTCCAAGATTTTGACTTGACAAGAAAATGAAGCCCTCCTACGGGGAAACTTGGACTTGGTACAAGAGGTCAGGGATGAAGCGGATCAAAGGATCGCCGCATATCAGGGCCATATGGCTCACTTCTATGATCGGAGGGTGAAATCAAGACCCATCAATATTGAGGACCTTGTCGTCCAAAAACTTGAAGAAACAGAGAAGGGCCCTTAAAAGTACAAGCTCTCTCCAGCATGGGAAGGGTCCTTTATTGTCACTACGGTAGTAAAACCCATGACCTACAAGATGAAGGCTCCGGATGGGAAGACACTCCCCCATATTTTGAACGCGCAAAACCTACACCTCTTCTACCAATAATCAATGACAAGCCGCAAGGCCAGACCGGCCCACTCATGTGTCTTTTTTAAACATCAATACAATAAATTTTTATCTAACACAATGGTCATTGAGAAGTGCAGGAAAGATAAACAAAATTATTTCTATACCTCTCAGGCAAGATAGACGAAAGTCTTTCCACACCTCCCAGGAGAGATGAACAAAGGTCCGTCTGCACCTCTTAGGTTATATGGACAATGGTACATCTACACCTTCATATGGATGAAGTCTGATTCTCCCAAGGCACGAAAAAACAAAGGTTCTTTGCCACCTTGAAAGTGAGGGTAAGATCAACCTTTACTCTAGAGGGGGGGGGGTGAATAGAGTATATTAAAATAATTTTCCAGATAAAAATTATTTGCAGTGGAAGACTTGATTTAAGTATAGGTGTACTGTACTTACAGAAAATAAAACTAAGATTGCAAGAAAGCAAAAAATCATAGCACACAGCAAAGCAATAACACAGCAATCCAGAAGACACAAGGATCTATAGTGGTTCCCCAATAAACCTGGGTACATCCACTCTTCTACCACCCTAGGTAGGAATCCACTGCAGGAATAGTTGATCAGGTGTCCTGGGCACCAATGAGCTTTTGATAAGGTGCTCAAAAACCAAATTAGATTTTTTGATAAGGTGTCTTGCCACCACTGAGTTTTGACAAGGTCTCAGAAACCAGCCACAAAACTTTTGAAGGGAGTTTTGAGAAACCCTTTTATAGCAGAGTAAGGAAAAAGAAAAGAGTTGTTGTTCTTCTCTGTCAACAGTCTAAGAGAAGACTAGTGGATGATGTTGTCAAAGTTCCCCCTGAGATCTGCAATTGTTCAGGACGAAGAGCATTGCATAGGGTGATAGGTCTTCAGTAACTTTAGATCTCCAGCAAGAGATGATTTCAGTAGTTGCTGAAATGTGATGTGTCTGGAGTCTTTGATTGAAGAAGCCTTTGAACACTTGAATCAAGAAGATCTTGAAGGAGTAGAATAGAAGAAATCTTTTCTGTTTGATGATCTCCTTCACAGTATTATTCCTTGTGTTCTGTATGAATTCTAACTCAGTAATCCTGTAGACTTGTGTCTGAAAAACTTGATTGATATCTCTTGTGTATTCTACAAAATGATTCTGAAGAGATATATCAAAAAGTAGCCTTATGGATAGCCGTTAATCAGCCATAAATGACTTCCTTAAATGAAATTTGCCTCTGGAGGAAAGTCCTAAGACACATTCCATTTAGTCTTCCTTGAAACTTGCTCCAGAAAGATTGAAACGGCTACAGAATCCTTTGAATTAAATGCTAGATATGAATCAGATTGAATTCCATAACTGTCTGAATTTGAATTCCTGAAATCGTCGATCTCTTCAGAAAATCGTCGATCTGCGCTCAACTATCGTCGAACTGAGCTCAGAGACTGGAGCTAGACTTGAAACAGAAATCGCCGATCTGAGCTCAACTATCGTCGACCTGAGCTCAGAGACTTGGATTATAGCTAGAGACAGAAGCGTCGATCTGAGTTCGAAGATCGTTGAACCGAGTTCGACGACTCATTGAACTGAACTCAGAGATAGTCGAACTGAGTTCGACGTTTCGTCAACCTGAGCTCGATGAAAATTGTCTTAGTCTCTGCACTTGCATTTTGAATCTAAAAGGTCTTGGGGGCAGCTTCCAAACCTAAGTTCTAACCCTTAGACTCATTCTAATTGACCTTTAAGACTATACAATAAGGTCAAAACAATTTCCTAAGAACATAGTGATCCTTGCCCAAATTAGTAATAGGGTGTTCCAACAATCTCCCCCTATTTGGGTTAGGATTACTATTTACATGACAAATAGGAAATAACAAGCATACAGGCGGAAATAGAAAGCAAAAAACAACATAGCAGGAGAATGAATTGCAGTATTGCAGAAGCACAGATAGAATCACAGCATACAGTCAGAATTAGATATATATTGTGAGCTTATACATTTACTTCTTTTCATTGCACTTCTTGAATAAGATTTCTCTGTTAGGGTTGAGAGATTCCTTCTTGCATCTCCTGTCATCAGCAGCACCTAGATAAGTTTGAGATTTGGGCCTGGGAACCACAATAATCTGGGTGCAGCTTCATATAGCTTTCTGGATCAAAGAATTTTCTAGATGAGTATCTTTCTAGTTCCTTCTTTTTTTGCTCAGATAAGGTTGTGATGTTTGAAGTGTCTTTTTCTTGTTCTCTTGCCTTCTTTATCTGATCCAAAGCAGCTAGCTCTTTCATTCTGGCAGTCCAAGATAGTGGATTATTTTCTTGGTCTTCAAAAGGAACAGGAGGTTCATATCTATTCATTGTATCATCAGAAGGAGGAGTTCTTGAAGCAACAACATCTTTCAGCTTATAAGGGAAAGGACCAGAAGTTAAGTCAATGGGTCTTTTTCCTTCCATTTGATATGGATGTTGTCTAGATTGATCTCTAGATTATACTTTATAATCTCTTTGACTTCCTCTATACTGACCTCTCCTTGATTGATAACCTCTATGTTGATATACTCTTGATTGAGATCTGTCTTGAGATAAGCTTTGATTTGCAGTAGATGAGATCTGAGAAGCAGAACCTCCACCAGTTCCTGTATCTGGAGGAGGAGGAGGAGTAAAATGAGAATATCCTTTATCATACTTATCATACTTCCTCTTTTTCTTCATGGCCTTGAGCTGGTTCTTTGAATATTGCATCCAGGGTTCAGAGATGGGGCAATCATGAAGAATGTAGTATGGGATATCATTGTCATCTTTCACTTTCTCTTGAGGTACCCTCTTCAATGCTTTGCTTCTAGCTTTCCTCTTCCTTGCAATGGTTGCAGAGGAGTCATCAGAATCAGTTTGGAACTTGTCACTATCTGAACTCTGAGGATTGTCATACAGTTCATCAATCCTTTTAATGTATTCCTTTTGTTGTTTTGATTGATCAGAAGAAATAACAGCAGCAACAGCAGTAGTGATAGAAGCAGTACTAATAGATACAACAACAGCAGCAGGCTAAACAACAACAGAAACAATTGGGGCAACAGGAGCAACAGAAATAGAAACTTTAGCAGCAGATTCTGGAACAACATCATCAGTAGCAGCAGGTTCTGAAACAATATCATCAGTATTCACAACATTAACAGAATGAATACTTTCCAAAGCCTTGAATGACTTGATAAATCAAGAAATCAGGCTGGGCTCACAGCTGGCAATAGGCACAATGGCCTTAGTGAGATCTTCAACTTCCTGAGCTGGAAGACAGCTGAAGTGAAGTGTATCAAAAACTGATAACAGTGACCTGAGGTCAATTGTTAGAACTGGAACTGGAATCTCTGGCGGGAAATCTTCTGAGGCAGGCACCATCTCTTCTTCATGAGGCATCTCCCCCTGCCTAGATTCAATATGCACTGGATCAAGGCACCCCACAGAAGGGATTGCCTGAGGAGGAGAAAAGGAAGAGAGCCTGACAGATAACTCCTTGAGGGATTTCTGGAGTGGAGCCATGGAGGTCTCCAGCAGGAGTGCTAGCCTGGGAGCCAACATCCCATACAACCTATCTTCTAGGGCAGGAAGGTCTTCATGCTCAAGTGAAACTTGAGTAGAGGTAGAGGAGAGAGTGACAGAGATTGGTGTATAAGGGGCTGCAGATGTGGTAATAGAAGATGTTGATGGTAGGTTGGATGGTTGAGAGATGGGAATGGTGGAGATGGAAGTTATTGGAATTGAAATGGATGGTGTGAAAGATGGTTGTGCAAGAATATCTTGGAGTAGATGTTGGTAGGAGGTAGAGGATGATGGAGGCTCAAGAGGTAGGGAAAGAGAATCATCCATGTAGGAGTCATCTAGAAGACTGAATGATGGAATGGATGAATCAATGTCAAGGTGTGGATAATGGTGTAGGGGATGGAAATGGTCTATAGTAGATGCTGGAGGAGGTGAAGGAGTTGAGATTGGAGATGAAATGGTGATGGGGGATGAGATTGAAGTAGTGATGGTGGATGTAGGAATGGTAGAAGAAATAATGGGTGGAGATGGTGGAGATGAGGAGGTGGAAGGCAATTCTTCCAATGGGGCAGTTGCCTGTGGGGAAGTGACCTGAGCAGTCTTGGTGCCTGAAATAGAGATAGCTGCAGGAGCTCTGCTTGGTTTGATAATCTGCCTGTCCCATTTACCAAATAGGGCACATGACAACCTCTTGGAGGCATTGATGTGCATCCCACTGGACACAAGCAACTATGGGCATCTGTTATGCAAAAACAGCCCTAGTATCCTCCCAAAATTAACAAAATTCTTATTCACCTTTTTCTTGATTAAATCAAAGAAAATCTCCCCCCAATGGAGATGCTTCTTATCCACTAAAGCATCCATTAAACAGAATTGATACCTTGAAATGGTATCATGAGCAGAATGCTTGGCTAACAGCACCTTGCCCACAACATCAGCTAAAAATCTATATTCAACTGACAGATTCTTTTTAGCAGTTTATTAGGGTTTGCTGCTGAGTGACCCATTCTGTCAAGCATACTTGCAAAATCTTCTCCAGATAACTCAACTGAATCATGCCCAGTGCTCAATTGAAAAACTTATGTAAGGAGGGTAGGAGATAGGGATACCTGAGTACCGACTATTGTACCAACCACTGTATGTTGATCCATGTTATGAGCCGTATACACCAACTCCTTGATCTCATCGGCAGCAAGTTTCAACCTTGTGGACATGATATACACCAACTGCTGTTCCTTGAATAATTTGAGAATGTCTTTGAATATTTGGTCACTGCCTTCAAAGGAATCCATATCGATGTCGAATCCAGTATCAAATTTCATTACGGCTAGAACTGTAACAGAAACGACCATTGTATACCTGCAAAAACGAACAAACGAGACAAAGTGCAGAGAAGTTTGGAGGGAAAGAAAAGTTCTGCAGAGAGTATGAAAGCACAAAAGGAGAACGACGGCCAAAAAAATGAATTTTATAATAGGGTCCGATGCCGAAAAGGAAAGATCGTTGAACTCAGTTCGACGATCTGGGCTTCTAAAGGAATCTGAAGAGTCTTCAATATCGTCGATCTCCGTTCGACAATATTGGAGAGCGTCGATCTCCGCTCGACGATCTCTGACAAGAAGAAGATAGCCTAGCGCTATCTGAAAGAGCTGAACTCCGGTCGACGATTTTGGAAAGCGTCGATCTCCGTTCTACGATCCTTGGGAAAATCATCGAGCACAGTTCAGAGACCAGAGACACCCTATAGACACTAGAAAAATCATATTTTTAACCTAGTCTTGATCAATTTTAGGGTTTTAAAGTCTTGGATCTTATTTTAAGCTTCCTCCATCTAACATTCCTAACTGATTTAGGAAGAAGGTGTGTTTCTTTTCATCCAATGGTTTGGTGAAAATGTCTCCCCTTTGCAAATCAGTTGGGATATATTGAAGTTCAATTTTATTCTTCTCAACATTATCCCTTAAAAAGTGATGCCTAATTTCTATATGTTTTATCCTACTATGGAGGACTGGATTTTGTGCTATAAAAATAGCACTAGTGTTATCACAAAAGATTTTTGACCCTTTTAAGTTGTAACCATAGTCTAGGAGCTGGTTTTGAATCCACAAGATCTGTGAGAAACAACTGCCTACTGCCATATATTCAACTTCAGCAGTTGAAGTGGACACAGATATTTATTTCTTATAGAACCAGGAGACAAGTCTGTCACCAAGAAACTGGCAAGTTCCACTGGTGCTTTTCCTGTCTACTCTACATCCAGCATAATCAGCATCTGAAAATCCAGTTAATTCAAATCCTGAGTCTTTTGGATACCAGAGACCTAGATTTGGACAACTTTTCACATACCTAAAAATCCTTTTTTACTAATGTTAGGTGTGACTCTCTAGGGCTTACTTGGAATCTAGCATATATGCATGTATCAAACATTATGTCAGGTCTACTAGCTGTAAGGTACAATAAAGAGCCAATCATTGCTCTATATGTTGTCTGATCAACAGGTTTCCCATGTTCATCAGCATCTAATACAACATTAGTAGGCATAGGTGTTTTCATACATGATGCTTCAGACATACCAAATTTCTTCACCAATTCTTTTGCATACTTGGTTTGAGAAATAAATATGCCATCAGCATGCTGTTTGACTTGAAATCCTAGAAAGAAGGAAAGCTCACCCATGCTACTCATTTCAAATTTAGAATGCATTAGATTAGAGAACCTTTTGCACAAATTTGAATCAGTAGATCCAAAGATAATATCATCTACATAGATTTGTACTAGTAGGATATTGGACTTATGGGTTCTAATAAAAAGAGTTTGGTCTACTCTACCCCTTATAAAATCATTTTTCAGAAGAAAGCATGTTAATGTCTCATACCATGCTCTAGGAGCCTGCTTGAGACCAGATAATGCTTTATGCAATTTAAAAACATAATCAGGATGAGTTGGAGAGATAAAACCTGGGGGTTGTCTAACATAGACTTCTTCCTTGATGTCTCCATTGAGAAATGCACTTTTTACATCCATCTTATAGACCTTGAATCCTTTGTGAGCTGCATAAGCTAGGAATATTCTTATGGCCTCTAACCTTGCAACTGGTGCAAAGGTCTGGTCATAGTCTATTCCCTCTTCTTGAGAGTATCCTTGTGCAACTAGCCTTGCCTTGTTCCTTATAATGATTCCTTGATCATCCAATTTGTTTCTGAACACCCACTTTGTTCCAACAATGGAGTGATCCTTAGGCCTTGGCACTAGCTCCCAAACTTTATCCCTTTCAAATTGATGTAATTCCTCTTGCATTGCAATGATCCAGTGTGGGTCTTATTCTGCATCTTATATGGATTGAGGCTCAATTTGAGATAAGAAGCAGGTGTGCATCAGGTTTTGGTTGACCTGATTTTTGGTTTGCACACTAGTTGAGATGTCTCCAATCACTTGGGAGATTGGATGATCTCTTGTTACTAAATCAACAGGGGGTGTTGATTGTTCACCAACCTGTGTTGTTGTTTCCTCTTGTGAAACAACAACTGGCTCTTCAAGATGATTCTCTCCAAGATGTTGAGTGTCCTCTTCATCTTCACTGCTTTCACCTTTTTGTTGGATAGGTGAATGTGTTGTATCCTTTTCTATAATATGTAGCATGTCCAAATTTTCTGAAAGAGAATGTACCTGCAAGGGTTCTATGGTAGAAGTATTCCTCTCCTTATAAGATATGTTAGTTTCATCAAAAGAAACATATACATATTCTTCTATTTTAAGAGAAGTTTTGTTATACACCCTATAAGCTTTACTGATCATGGAGTATCCCAGAAACACTCCTTCATCAGCTTTGGCTTGGAATTTTGCTATGTATTTCTTGTCATTATTGTGTATGTAACAAATACAACCAAAAATTTTGAAATAATCTATTTTAGGTTTCTTCCCTTTGAGTAATTCATAGGGAGTCTTGCCCTTCAGCTTATGTATCAAACTTCTATTCAACACATTGTTTGAGGTGTTCACTGCCTCTGCCCAAAAAGATAGAGGAAGGTGAGCATCTGTCAACAATGTAGTAGCAGATTCAATAAGGGTTTTATTTTTCCTTTCAGCTACCCCATTTTGTTGAGGAGTTCTAGGAGCTGAGAAAGTGTGCCTGATCCCTTCACTTTGACAGAACTCTTGCATAAGAAGAGAATAAAACTCTGTCCCATGATCACTTCTGATCAGGGCAATGTGAGTATTGAATTCAATCTGTATGCATTTAAGAAACTCTGTCAAACACTTAAAGTTATCAGACTTCTTCCTCAGAAAGAACACCCATGTGAATCTAGAGAAGTCATCTAAAACTACTAAAGTATAAGATTTCCCTCCTAGGCTTTGCACTATAATGGGTCCAAAAATATCCATGTGTAACAAATATAAAATCCTAGGTGAATCACTCTTATTAAGTGACTTGAAACTATTTTTAGTTTGCTTGCCTAATTGACAAGCCCTGCAAAGTCCTTCCTTCTTGTAGGGGGGGTCAGAAGGTAGTCCTCTAACAAGGTTGTCCTTGGATAGCCTAACAATGGTTCTTAGGTTTAAATGTCCTAATCTCTTAATGCAAAGTTCATTTGGTTTACTAATAGAGTTGAACAAGCAAATATCTACCTTAGTTGAATGAAAATCTACAAGATAAATGTTACCTTTCCTTTTACCTGTCAACACAGTTGTGCTGTCCTCTGATTTTATTTTGCATGAGGATTTATTGAATGTCACCTGGTAGCCTTCATCATACAGTTGACTGATGCTGATTAAATTATGCTTCAGTCCTTCCACATAGGCCATCTTCTTGAATGTGACTGATCCAATTTGGATTGCACCATATCCCTTGGTTTGTCCAAAGTTTGAATATCCAAATATTACTTTGGGTCCAAGTTTGGCTTTGAAGGATGTAAGGTTATCCTTGCTTCCTGTCATGTGCTTTGATCACCCACTATCCAGATACCATTGCTAGTTCATTGCTGGATAGGTCTTCACCTGCACATAAGCAACTTATATATTTTTGACCCAGTTTACCTTGGGCCTAGGTTGATAACCTTTAAATTCTGAAATAAAAGACATTCCTGGCTGACTCTTATAACCTTCAGGATGATATCTCCTAGGATGCATTATACATTCAGTATAAGGGTTAAAGCTTTGGGATGTAGGACCGCTAGGATTGAATTTTGATTTACCCTTGAAAATTTGTTCAAAGTTCTGATCTCTGTTCGACGATCTCTGAGCTAAGTTCGACGATTTGGGTCAGATCGTCGAGCTCCATTCGAAGATCGATTGTGCTAGAGTTCAGAGTTCGGCGATCGTCGACCTGAGTTCGACGATTTAGCTTGAGATCGTTGAGCTCTATTCGACGATCGTCGAGCTCTGTTCGACGTTTTCCATTGAACTTTGGTTTTCTTGGGTAAATCAGGATTATTCCTGGCTACCTCTACAACTCCCTTTCCTTTATCTGAGATAAACTTAATTGGAGTTGTTAACACTATGGGTTGGCTGGATGAGGCACCCAAGCCCAGTGTACTGTTAAGTCTTGAGTTCACTGTACTTGTGATGTCCATCAGTCTGATGCTTCTCCCATTAAGGGATTCTTCAAACTTTTTTGCCTGAGATAGTTCACTTTTCAGTGAGGCTATCTCCTCCCTACAATATTCCAACTCCTCAGAGAGTTTGAGGTTATCAGATTTTAGGGTGCTATGTTCAGACAATTGATTTCTGAGAGAGATAATCTCTTTCTCAGACTTTAGCAGGTCTAAACAAAGTGCCTTAAATTCAGATCTAAAGTCCTCTGAATTGTAATCAAAAGAATCTATTACCTGATCTTCTTCATTTTCATGTTCAGATTTAGATTCTGACTCTTGTTCTGCATAAGAATTATGTTTAGAGGCATTGATAGCCATCATGCAGAACTCTTTCTCTTCAAAATCATCTTCATCATCACTTGAGCTTGATGAAGCCTATGATTCTTCTTCAGTCTCACTCCAGGTTTCAGCTACAAATCCCTTCCTGGTGTGTTTGTTCTTGCTGGAGGAGGATTTGTCATTGTTGTTTCTCCTGGAGTCCTTGTCTTTTCTCCTATCTTTCCTGTCCTTCTTGTCCTTATTCTGATTTTCTGGACAATCTGGCACAATGGGGCCTGGTTTCCTGCATCTAAAACAAATGATTTCTTTGTTACTTTACTTGTCATACCTTGGCTTCTCATGCACTCTGGATGACCTCTTCCTGAAATCTTTCCTGACCATCTTGTAGAATCTTTTGGCCAGTAAGCTCAACAGCTCTTCATTGCCTGTGACTATTTCTTCAGGCTGATCTTCTGTAGCTTTGAATGCTATTGTCTTCTCCTTCCTGATTGTTGGAGAAGCAACCTTTTGTTCTTCCTCTCTATTTTTGATAAGCAGCTCATAAGACTTGAGCTTGCCTAACAAAGCTCCAGTAGTGATCTCATTTAGGCTTCTTGCATCCTTGATTGGCCAGATCCTTGAATCTCAAGTGCTGGGGAAGCACATTAGGATCTTATCATTGAGTTCAGTCAATGAGATTTCCTTGTCCAATGTTTTTAACTCACTGACTATTAGGCTGAGCCTGTTGTACATGTCAGCAACTGACTCAGTTTCTCCCTTTTTGAAGTTCTCATACTGGGTTATGAGATGGGATCTTCTATCCTTTCTTTCATCAACTGATCCTAACACAAGCTCAGATAGCTTGTCCCAAATTTCTTTTGCTGAGTTGCATTCAGCCACCTTTTGGAATATGTCATCAAACATAGTCTGGGCCAATATGTTCATTGCCTTGGCATCTTCAACTTTCCATTTCTTGATTTCTGCATCTGTTCCTGAGAGGGGTGGAACAACACTTGTACTTGTAGTTACTGGAGGTCTTGGACACACTTTCAAAACAGAATTAAAAATGTCCTCATCAATAGAATTCATGTATAATTTGATCCTTGCCTTCCAAAGTGCAAACTTAGAAAGATTGCACACTGGAGGTCTAGTGCTAGCATAATCTTTGTTCTGTGCCATGGTTTTATATGAAAATAAATATAATAAAAGTAATAACCCTCTATTAAAGATTGATCTTATCAGAGATCTTTTGGTTCAGGTGTTAGCCTGTAAAACAACCAAACTAGTGAAGATCTAGTTGTTGAATAACCAACCTCCCTCTGATATCAATTGAAAGTGAGGGTAAGGTCAACCTTTACTCTAGAGGGGGGGGGGGTGAATAGAGTATATTAAAATAATTTTCCAGATAAAAATTATTTGCAGTGGAAGACTTGATTTAAGTATAGGTGTACTGTGCTTACAGAAAATAAAACTAAGATAGCAAGAAAGCAAAAATCATAGCACACATCAAAGCAAAAACACAGCAATCCAGAAGACACAAGGATCTATAGTTGTTCCCCAATCAACCTGGGTACATCCACTCTTCTACCACCCTAGGTAGGAATCCACTGCAGGAATAGTTGATCAGGTGTCCTGGGCACCAATAAGCTTTTGATAAGGTGCTCAAAAACCAAATCAGATTTTTTGATCAGGTGTCTTGCCACCACTGAGTTTTGACAAGGTCTCAGAAATCAGCCACAAAACTTTTGAAGGGAGTTTTGAGAAACCCTTTTACAGCAGAGTAAGGAAAAAGAAAAGAGTTGTTCTTCTCTATCAACAGTCTAAGAGAAGACTAGTGGATGATGTTGTCAAAGCTCCCCCTGAGATCTGCAATTGTTCAGGAAGAAGAGCTTTGCATAGGGTGATAGGTCTTCAGTAACTTTAGATCTCCAGCAAGATATGATTTCAGTAGTTACTGAAATGTGATGTGTCTAGAGTCTTTGATTAAAGAAGCCTTTGAACACTTGAATCAAGAAGATCTTGAAGGAGTAGAATAGAAGAAATCTTTTCTGTTTGATGATCTCCTTCACAGTATTATTCCTTGTGTTCTGTATGAATTCTAACTCAGTAATCCTGTAGACTTGTGTCTGAAAAACTTGATTGATATCTCTTGTGTATTCTTCAAAATGATTCTGAAGAGATATATCCAAAAGCAGCCTTCTGGATAGTCATTAATTAGTCATAAATGACTGCCTTAAATGAAATTTGTCTATGGAGGAAAGTCCTAAGAGACATTCCATTTAGTATTCCTTGAAACTTGCTCCAAAAAGACTGAAACGGCTACAGAATCCTTTGAATTAAATGCTGGATATGAATCAGATTGAATTCCATAACTGTCTGAATTTGAATTCCTGAAATCGTTGATCTGTTCAGAAAATCATCGATCTGAGCTCAATTATCGTCAAACTGAGCTCAGAGACTGGAGCTAGACTTGAAATAGAAATCGTCGATCTGAGCTCAACTATCGTCGACCTGATATCAGAGACTTGGATTATAGCTAGAGACAGAAGCGTCGATCTGAGTTCGAAGATCGTTGAACCGAGTTCGACGACTCGTTGAACTGAACTCAGAGATAGTCGAACTGAGTTCGACGTTTCGTCGACCTGAGCTCGACAAAAATTGTCTTAGTCTTCTGCACTTGCATTCTTAATCTAGAAGGTCTTGGGAGCAGCTTCCAAACCTAAGTTCTAACCCTTAGACTCATTCTAATTGACCTTTAAGATTGTATAATAAGGTCAAAACAATTTCCTAAGAATATAGTGATCCTTGCCCAAATTAGTAATAGGGTGTTCCAACACACCTCCACCTTAACAAACCCCGGTTCTCCTAAGGCGCGAATGAACAAAGGATCTTTACAACCTCTACTCGGACAGACCCTGGTCTTCTTGAGGCGCAAATGAACAAAGGTTCTTCTCTATCGCCACCCAAACAGACTTCGATCCTCTTAAGGCATGAATGAATAAAGGTTTTTCTCCACCTCCACCTATACGGACCCCGGTCTTCCTGAGACTTGAACGTACAGAGATTCTATGCCACTCCACCTGGACAAACCCCAATTCACCTGATGCACGAATGAACAATGGTTCTTCTCCACCTCTACCTGAACGAACCCCGATTCTCCTGAGTCGCGAACAAACAAAGGTTCTCCGCCACCTTCACATGGATGAATCCTGATTCTCCAGAGGTGCGAATGAATAAAGGTTCCTCGCCACATCCACCTGGATAAATCCCGATTCTCCTAAGGTATAAGAGAACAAAGGTTCTTCTCCACCTTCACCTGGATGAACCCTGATTATCCTGAGGCATAAACGAACAAAGATTCCTCGCCACCTCCATACAGAGGGACCAATGTCCTCCCGAAGAGCGAGTGAATGAAGGTTCTTCTCCACCACCACGCGGATGGATCCAGATCCTCCCGGTGCACGAGCGAACAAAGGTTCTTCTCCACCTTCATCCAAATGGACTAAAAGCCCATCCGCACTTGCAAGATGTGGGGAAAAGTATCCTCCCTCATTAAACTTAAGCAACGTGCACCGACAATTAATGCTCGATTATTATTGCCAATGTAATACACAAAGGGAAAAGCAGATGAACATACCTACAGTATGCCCGAGTGTCGCACAAAGTGAAAGGGAGATACATAAGCAACAACCTGCAGGACTTGCAGTCTAGGCATCTAACACAGAGCCTTAAAATCCGACAATGAGTCATCCAATACACCACTTCTCTCGCAAAGCGCCACAAACAGTAGGCAATTTGCCCAACAGAGAATCAAAATCCTAAGACAAAGTAACCAAGCTTGGAAATTTTCGAGCTCGTCGCTTCACGGGTCACGACCCACAAAAATTTGGGGTCATTTGATGGGGTTCCTTCTAAATTTCCCAAGTCAAGCTGAGAAAATTTTTACCAAATACATGAAGGGAAGACAAACAATCTTAATAAGTCATATGCATCTAGACACGCTCACCCAAAGAACCGAAATCTCCCTGGAAGAATGGGAAGAACCGAGCACAACACACCCACGTGACATCTAGCCATGCTCTGTACGTGCATGCTCCCTGTGCGTGGCATGCACAGTGTGTAGGGCGCGCTCACCCGAGAGCCCCCCCTCGCCATGTGTATGCACGTGCATAAGGACACTGTCTCTGTCGGTACCCCCTTCCACTATCGACTGCCTCCGTCCACCTCTGCTGCCGGGCAACCTGCTCAGGATGCCTGGACTGCCTAGGGGGAACTTTTGTCTTTTAGCTAATTTGGTGATCTAGGTGACTGAAATGGAGCGACTCCATTTGCCATCACAAATTCCGCCCCTAGGCTATTACCGACTTATCCCTCTAAAAAACTATTTTGGATCCTACACTATCATTTGAAGGCAAGCAACTCAAGGGGATAGAAATAGCTCTGAGGTTTTCCGGCGAGAACGTGAGACATAGATCGTTCCTCCCCTTAAAATTCTCTTCGCTCTCACTCTAACAAAAAGACATCTCGAGATTTCAAAAACACAACTTTTCCTTCTCCAATGGAATGCTCTCATTAAGGCTTCGACTCAACACGAGTGCTTCCACTGAGGCTTCGAGGAATTAGAGATTTTACTACTAGAGCGCTTCCACCTAGGCTCCAAGGACTTGTTTTTTTTCTCTGTTGTTTTCATATTCTGCAATTGTAATGGAGAGGTGGCATGTCACCCTACGAGGAATTGTCTAACCTCTTGTAAACTCTAACAAAATAGTAGATTTTGGCCCGACACAAATCTGGCCACGTCATTTTTCATCCTTTCTGGGTTTTTCACGTCAAAAAAAGCTTTTTATCACTTGCTGATGTTTTTCTTTGACTTTTTGCGCGCCTAGTCCAATTCTGAGCTAAGGCGGTCTGATTCAACTAACCAGGGAGAAATTGGATGACCCGCAACAAAGACATATGCATATAACTATGCACATCGAGAAAAAAATGGCGATAAAAATGGAGACTCGGTAAGGTTGTTGGAAATATTTTAAGAAAAATAGTTGGAGGATAACATGCTTGCTTTTGATGTGCAGACAGATGAAATGAATAGGATGCATAGTTTCTTTTGAATTAATAGGCCGCTTAAAAAACTTAATCACGATTTTTTTGGGGATTCATCATTTCTAACACCACTTATAGGTTGAGCAAGTACAATTTGGCCTGTTCTCCCTTCATAACGGTGAACCACCACGTGCAAAATATTTTGTTGGGGGTGCATTTGTAACACAAGAGACGATCGAATCTTTTGCTGGGTTTTTGAGACTTTTTAAAGGTTTATTGGCAATAAACAAAAAACTACCATTTTATGGACTAAAATCAGATGATGGCAGTAGTTATTGAGAGAGTTTTCACCACCACTCAATATTATTTGTGTCAATGACACATTTCAAAAAAAACACCACCTAAGGTACCAACTTTAAGCAGATTATGTCCTTATTTTATATTTTCATGAGCAAATTTGATAGTGAAATAAAGTTTGAGGAACATCAGTGAGAGCAGATAATAAGGGGTACCTTACTTGAGAACCAATAACTATGTGATCTTTACAAGATTAGAATGAAGAAACCCACTGGATTTAATAAGGAACTATTAGATCTTGGCATCTTATCCACCCAACAAAGTGAATTAGTTAATAATGACTTACATGAATGCTCAAAAGTAATACGTTCGCTTGTTGAGTGCTTCATTGCAATGGAAAATGATATTAGGTCTATGTGGGAGTGAACATGATGAAGACTTCAAATGTAAGAAGGACAATGTGTAATGCCCCTGATTTTTCGGTATTTATTTTAATTCCCGTAGTGACGTAACTTTGGCGTTAAAACGTTACATTGACACATAGTTAAGAGGTGTGGTTTGTTGGAGCACGGGTTTGCTCAGTGGATTTTCTTGTGAGGTTGGTTTTGTTTTGGTTGTGCATCTTCCCTCGCGATCCGGGTCTATTTTGGTGACTTGGTGGAGCTTTTAATAGGGATGTGGTGGAGTTTTGTCTTAAAGTGGTATTTTACCAGGGTTTGGTTCGTCAGATTGGGATTTCGAATTCGCCGTTAGATTCGTAGCATCGGAATTTAGCTACGGTGAGATTTTCGCAAGATTCCGAGTTAAATTTGATTTCGGGTCGTGTTTGGACTACTGATTATTAATTATATTATATTATATTAATTATTTATGTATATATACATAATCGGTATTAGGTCACGTCAAACCCTATTCATCTTCTTCCTAAATCCGATGGCGTACTATTTTCGCGAAACGGAAGAGGAGTGGCGGACGAGCGTGCATTCGGTCGGCGATAGAGGGAGTTCCGGCGGTCAGTTTCGGCAAAGGAGTAGAGATTCAGAAAGATCTCGCTAAGAGCTACGCGATCGTGGTAAGTTTTTCTCGTTTCCCCGATTTTTAGGCATTAGTGTTTGTGATTTTGACCTCCTCCCTCCTCCAAAAGTTTCAGGAAACATTGCTAGGATCATTTGGTGGCCGATCCTTGTCGTGGTACGAGCGGGAGGCGTATTTTCCGGAGTTTTCAAGGCAGGTGGATTTACCCCTTGCATGTCCATTTTCTTGTGTCTTTCTTCCCTTCTCCCCTCCTTTAGAAAGTAGGAGTTGTGTAGGGAAAACCATGAAAAGAATCCCCCTAGGTTAGGACATGATTTTCGGCCAAGCCATGAAATTAGGGTTAGCGGTTAAGGGGTATTCAACGTGTATTAGCAAGATGAAATCGTCGGGATAGGTAAGTTTTATCCGTCATATATCGGGTCATATTTCGGTGAATTAGAGTTAGGAATCTTTTAAGGCCGATTCGTCAGGTATTATAGGCTAGTTTGTCGGGTATCGACGATAGGAATTAAGCGAGTATCGCCGAGGCCATTAAGGTATAATTCGCCGGGTATGAAAGGATTTAGTCCAAGTGTAATTCGAAGGGTATTGATGGGGGTTCGTCGAGTATCAAATTAGGCAGATTCGGCGAGTGTCGCCAAATTTCCTTAAGGAATTTCATCGGGTAATGGTTCGCCGAGTATAGATCCTTAGTCTTAAGTGTTTTTCGTCGAGTATTCACGCCAAATCAAGCCGATTCTCCGAGTATTGTGTAGCATTTGTCGAGTATCACTAGTCCTTTTTCTCCGAATAGTGTAAAATCCATCGAGTATCCTTGTATCTCGTCGGGTATGCTCGCCGAATTTGGCCAGGACTTATTAAATTTCACTGTTTCGTGTAGGATTCGTCGTTGTATGGTACTTATGGTAATTTTGGGGCTTGTTTAGGTATGTATTTGGGTTTAGACTTGGGTTTTGGTTGGGGTGTTCGGTTATGATGTTTTCTTCGGCTAGGTAGGTTGGCAGTGGATAACAGACCATCAACTGGACGCCGGTTTGTGGGTCATTATACTTGGTGGTTTGGTTTGGTTTTGGTCTTTATTTTTTGTGGACTGTTGGGTTATGTTTGGCTAGGTGGCCACCACCACAGTGCCCTTTTGAGACATTTGCGTTTGGTAGTTTGGGTTTTGACATTTTGGTCACCGACTCCGGCCCGGTTGTTTTTACTAAGTGTTAATGACTCACATTTTCGAGCTATTTATGCTCAGTTTGCTTCTGAGATCAGTTTATGTTATTTATGCTAATCCTTGCAGATTTTCTTATCGAAACATGGCTTCGTTCCGTACACGGTGCATATGTTCATTTAACTGCTTTATTATAGACTTTTACTTACCTGCTTTATTTGACTAATCAGCTGTGGTTTTCAGCATTTCTTGTAGTCGGGTTTGGTAAACCCTTCCTTGACTTTGTACTTTATCTGATTATTTCCTTGCCACTTGTATTTTCTTGCTGAGGTGTTCTTCTTTTGAATTTCTTAGGTTCAAGGCTGCAGCAGGTGGAGCGACTAAGTTGGGTTATAGCTTGTGAATTGCAGTGTTGCAGTGGTTTCTCCTCACCGTCATGAGGTAGTTATTGTTTCATTTTTTAGTTCAGACTTGCATACTCTCAGTGGGTTCGTGTCATATTATTGACACCCATTGGTAGTTTTCTCTGGAATGTTAAATACTTTGCTAGCTGCTAGTTTACCACTTTGTGGTTGTTTTTACTTGCTCTCTGGGAAGGTTTTATGCTAGCTTGTATGTTAGATATTTTAAAGTATAAAAACTACTATTACTACTACATGCATACCATATTTGAAATCTAAATCACTATATTTAGCAACCGTAAAAGCTACCTTCACTGCAATTATAAATCTAGAGTCTTGTATACCATGAGTTGTCCTCCAGGGATGTTTATACTCGTGTAGGACGTCTAAACTTGTAAATAAAATATTTTTCCGCAGCGTATAACTATATTTTCTCGTGGACTAGATGAGCCACTAAGTCGAGGGATACGGCTAACCGCTTAACTTAAACTGGATTTTCTCTAAATAACTTATAGATCTGTTATAAAAGTGTTGAGTTGGAGTTTTGCCCGAGCGTCTACTGTTATCACCTATTGACGTTGCATCATGACGTGCGTTTTCTCTTACTCTGATATATCGTTAAATACAGAGAAAATGTGGGTTGTGACAGTTGGCATCAGAGGGATGGGTTATTTCACAATTTGTCGAACAACTATCTCAGGTTTGTGCTAGTTGTCTAGTGTCATTTCATACACATACCGATGTATTATCAGTATGTCTCGGCTAAAGCATGAACACTACACTCATAAGCATGATAAGAAGTATACGAGGAATATTATGTAGTATGGGATGCATAATATTTGTTTGTATATAGATTCACCATAGGTGGCAACATGTGATGGTTATGTAGTATGGGATGCATAGCCATCATCACATGGATGCCCATTAACACATTTTACTTTCTCATTACATGCGATATTATGTAGTTTGGGATGCATAATATTTCATGTGTACGTCGCTCATAACATGCATTAAGGCTTTTTTTAGATTGCATAGCACAACATGCATGATATAACATTGCATTAGCACACGTGCCAAGCTAAAGATTTACATGATGACATACATACTCATATGGTTTTGAGTCAAAAGAAATAAGAATTCATGCATTCATGGTTTAGGCACATGAGTCAGTAGAATGACGGTATATCATCCCAAGTTTAGGCATAACATCATAAATGAAAATCCCAGAGTAAGTTAGCAGCATGATCAAGTATTTAATTTTGTATTATCTGAACTAAGTTGTTTGGTTCTAGCGGTAAGCTAGGTTTTGATTAGCGGTTAATTGCGTTATTAGAATGTCGAGATGTCCTGCAATGAGGTCGACTCCCCAGTTAGAGGGAGAATCGTCTGCTTCCCAGAGTTAGGCCGTGATAGAAGGATTGCGGAAGAGCAATGAGGCTCTGTCGAGGCAAATGTTGGAGATGTAGTCGCAGATCCAGGCATTGTTGTCGGTTGTTGCTAGTCAGCCACCTAGAGTGTAGGACCCAGCTGTAGGTCAAAACATTCCTATTCCCCCTTCTCCTCTGGTGCCCCCGGTTTTATTGCCACCAGAGATGACGTTTATTTCACATTTCTAGAGACTAGGACCCTCTACCTATGATGGTAGGGCAGATTTTATGGCTTTGGATGATTGGATTTTTTCCAGCGAGGAGATGTTCGCTTATTTAAGAGTTTCAGCGTACCAGAGAGTAATGGTCTCTATATATCAACTCAAGGGACTTGCAAAGAGTTGGTGGTTGAGAGAGAAGGAAAATCTTAAGGATGGGTGTTCATGGGAATCCTTTAAGGAATTGCTGCTAAATTTTTTTTTGCAATTAGTCGAGAGAGACCGTTTGATGAATGATTTTCTGCATCTTAAGCAAAGACAACTCCCCGTTAGCGAGTATGAGGTAGAGTTCAGCAAACTATTTCGTTTCTCCCCCTACATGGTGTCCTCAGAATCTAGTCAAGTTAAATGTTTTCTGGGTGGTCTTTGGAATAACATCCAGCAGCTAGCTAGTGCTTATGGATTCGAGAGCTATGCTGAAGTTGTGGAGGCTACTATGAAGGTCTAGGCGATTGATAATGCCAAAAATCGAGGACAATAAATGAGAAAGGATAAGAGGAAGACTGGTGAGGGTAAGAATTCCTAAGATTCAGGTGCTGCTTCAAGGAAAAGGAGTAAAGATACATATAGTTTCTGTGGCCGGTCGGGCCATCCCTTCAAAAGGTGTTACAAGAGGCTAGGAGCTCAGAAGCAGGAGCAAGTTCATGTGATTCAGAGTGATTTGAAGGGAGATTTGGTTTGTTCTACATGTAAGAGGAGATAGCACGATGTTGCCCATTATTGGGGAAAGGAAAAGGTCTGCTTCCAGTGCGGACAGAAAGGACATTTTAAGTCGAAGTGCCCGCAGGCTCAGCCCCTATTACAACTGGTCCCACTTCAGGCCTTACCGCCACCGCAACCATTGGACAAGGGGAAGGGAAAGCTGAACGTGGTATATTTGTAGGATTCTTAGGAGTCTACTAAAGTGATTTCACGTTAGATCCTAACCTAGTTCTAGATTTTAGTTATAGCTGTAGTTTCGACGTTCGTTCCCTTAGTTGTGTATACGATTTTATAGGAAGGTTTAAGGTAAAGAACCGCTGGGCACGTGTTCTTTTCGATTCTGGTGCTACCCACTCGTTTGTGGCAAGAACCTTCGTAGAGCATCACTGTTTGATCCTCGATCATGTTGGCGACGCGTTTAGTGTCAAGTTTCCCTCTGACAACTCAGTGGTGTCGGACCAAGGAATTTAGAGTTGTCTGATTCTGTTAGGTGATTTTCTAGCCGTTACTGATTTGAAGGTGATAGACTTGGAAGATTTCAATGTCATTTTGGGGATGGACTGGTTGTCCAAGTATGATGCGGTCATCCAATACAAGGTCAAGCGTTTGGACTTTAAGATTGACAACGGTCAACCCAGGACCGTTTATGGTTTTCCGTGCCAAGTTTCTTCGATTATTTCTGTGGTACATGCTCGAAAGCTTGTAAATTTCGGATGTTTTGCCTGTTTGGTTTCGGTATTGGAAATCGGTAGTAGTTTGTCGCGAGTTAAGGAGATTGATGTTGTGCACGAGTTTCCTAATGTTTTCCTGATAACCTTCCTAGTCTTCCACCCGAGAGGGACGTGGAGTTTGTCATAGATCTGGAGACGGGTACCCGTTATATTGCTAAGGCACCATACTGTATGGCCTCGCGTGAGCTGGAGGAGCTGTGTACCCAATTGGATGAGTTGCTGCATAATGGATTCATTAGGTCAAGTTCATCACTGTGGGGTGCTCCTGTGCTATTTGTGAAGAAAAAGGATGGATCAATGAGGCTGTGCATAGATTATAGAGAATTGAATAAAGTAACCATAAGAATAAGTATCCCCTGCCGAGAATAGATGACTTGTTTGATTAGTTGTGCGACAGCACTGTGTTTTCAAAGATTGATCTTCGTTTAAACTACCATCAGTTGAGGATTCGTGAGACAGATATTCTACGGACTGCTTTTCGTTCCCGGCATGGGCATTTCGAGTTCTTGGTTATGTCTTTTAGATTGACTAATGCACCCTCTACCTTTATGGATATGATGAACAGAGTGTTTAAGGATTTCTTGGACCGTTTTGTGATCGTATTTATAGATGATGTTCTGATATACTCCCGAAGTGTCGAGGAGCATGCACAGCACTTACGTTTAGTTTTGTCTGCTTTGAGGGAGCTTAAGTTGTATGCTAAGTAGACCAAGTGTGGGTTTTGGTTAACTCAGGTTTCCTTCTTGGGTCATGTGGTTAATAAGGACGGAATCTCTGTTGACCTTGAGAAGATAGCTGCTGTTATGGATTGGAATAGACCTGCTACTCCCAAAGAGATAAGGAGATTTCTAGGGCTAGCATGCTATTACAGAAGTTTTACAGAGGGTTTCTCTATGTTTTCTGCGCCTTTGACTAAATTGACGCAAAGTTACACGACTTTTGTTTGGAGAGATAAGTGTGAAGAGTCTTTTTAGGAATTAAAGAGGAGATTGTGCACTGCTCCAGTTTTTACCTTGCCTACCGAAGGGATAGAGTATGCTGTGTATGTGGATGCATCGTGCGTTGGACTTAGTTGTGTGTTGATGCAAGAGGGCAAAGTAATTGTGTATGGGTCGCGATAGTTAAAGGTATATGAGAAAAATTACCCTATGCATGATTTGGAATTTGCAGCTGTGATTTATGCCTTGAAGTTATGGAGACATCAATTATATGGTACTCTGTGCAAGATTTATATGGATCATAAGAGTTTGAAGTACGTCTTCACTCAAAAATAATTGAACTTGCGCCAACAAAGATGGCTTGAGTATGTTGTAGATTATGATGTTGAGATCCAATACCATCCAGGCAAAGCTAATGTGATAGCTGAAGCCCTGAGTAGGAAGACATCGAATTTTTTTAACCTTTATGTGGATTCACTGGTGGAGGAATTTCTATTGATGGATATATCAGTGGGGAGTAGCGAATCGCCCAACAGTTTGGAAGTAATAGAGCCTTCATGGATTACACTTACAGGGCTATATCAAAGGGATGATCCTGATTTGCTGCACCTTTATAATAGAATTGCAAAAGGGGAATTACCGGATTTCTCGATTGACGACATAGGTACCTTGAAGTACCGTGACAGATTTTGTATTCCTGCAGTTGAGGATATTCGAGGTAAGTTGTACAAAGAGGCGCATGGTTCTAGCATTTCCTACCACCCCAGTTCTACCAAGATGTATAAGGATCTGAAGAAAATTGTTTGGTGAAATGGAATGAAGGGAGATGTAGCTAAGTTTGTCTCAGAATGTTTTACTTGCAAGCGAGTGAAGGCCGATCATGGAAGGCCTAGAGGCAAGTTGACGACCTGAGAAATTACAGGTTGGAAGTGGGAGAGTATTTCGATGGATTTTATTTCCAGGTTGCCGAGATCTCCCCGATGGCATGATTCAGTTTGGGTTATAGTGGACAGATTGACGAAGTGTGCTCACTTCGTGCCGTTCAAGATCGACTACTCCATGAAGAAAATAGCTAAGTTATACTTAGATGAGGTCATCAGATTACATGAAGTGTCTGTTAGTATTATATTAAATCGAGACTCCAGGTTTACATCTCGCTTTTGGAAGAGTTTACAGGAGGGGTTGGGTACCAACTTGAGGTATTCTACCGCCTATCATCCGACGACAAATGGTTAGGCGGAGAGAGTAAATCAGATCATGGAGGATATGATCATATGTTATATTTTGGACCACGGAGGAGCGTGGGATGAATGTTTGAGGTTGATGGAATTTGCTTACAATAACAGTTTTTAAGAGAGTTTGTAGATGGCCCCGTTTGAGGCTTTGTATGGAGGCATTGCAGAACTCCCTTATTTTGGGCCGAGGTTGGTGAAGGACTGTTATTGGGTCCAGAAGCCTTAAAAGAGATGGATGTTTCTGTTAAGCATATTCGAGAGAAGCTTCGGATAGCTCAAGAGCATTATGAAAAGAATGCCAATCGGCGTAGGACCGATTTTGAGTTTGTTGTTAGGGACATGGTTTTTTCTTAAGGTTTCCCCAATGTATGGAGTTAAGAGGTTTTATAAGGACCATAATTTGGACCCTAGGTATGTGGGACCTTTCAAGGTTGTTGAGCGGATTGGTGTATCAGCTTATAGACTTGATTTGCCAGCAAATTTTCCGGGTGTGCACAATGTTTTTCACGGGAGCCAATTGTGGAAGTGTGTGCTGAGCGTTATGCAAATTCTTGATTATGTGCCTCAGTTGGAGCCTAACCTTTCATATGTGGAAGTGCCTGTTTGTGTTTTGGATACTCAGGATCTGGTATTGCGAAGGAAGATAATACCCATGGTTAAGGTTTTGTGGAGAAACTAAGACGTGAAGAGCGCGACTTGGGAGAGCTATAAGGGAGGCTCATTCTCATCTGTTCTCTTGATGCTTTGGTAAATGTTTTCTTTGTTAGCCTATGATTGCTTTTCTTTTGTTTTTGATTTGATTTTATTTATGTTAAGTTTCGGGACGAAACTTCCTTTTAGGAGGGGTGGCTGTAACGCCCCTGATTTTTCGGTATTTATTTTAATTCCCGTAGTGACGTAATTTTGGCGTCAGGGCATTACGTTGACGCGTAGTTAACAGGTGTGGTTTGTTGGAGCATGAGTTTGCTTAGTTGGTTTTCTTGTGAGGCTGGTTTTGTTTTGGTTGTGCACCTTCCCTCGCGAGTCGGGTCTATTTTGGTGACTCGGTGGAGCTTTTTATAGAGATGTGGTGGCGTTTTGTCTTCGGATTGTATTTTACCTGGGTTTGGTTCGTCGGATTGGGATTTCTACTTCGTCGTTAGATTTGTATCATCGGTATTTAGCTATGGTGCGATTTTCGCAAGATTTCAAGTTAAATTGGATTTTGGGTCGTGTTTGGACTATTGATTATTAATTGTAATATATTATATTAATTATTTATGTATATATATATATATAATCGGTATTAGGTCACGTCAAACCCTATTCATCTTCTTCCTAAACCCGACGACAGACTGTTTTCGCAAAACAAAAGAGGAGCGGCGGACGGGCGTGCGTTCGGCCGACGATAGAGGGAGTTCTGACAGTCGGTTTCGACAAAGGAGTAGAGATTCAAAAAGCTCTCGCTAAGAGCTATGCGATCATGGTAAGTTTTCCCCATTTCCCCGATTTTTAGGCGTTAGGGTTAGTGATTTTGACCTCCTCCCTCCTCCAAAAGTTTTAGGAAACGATGTTAGGATCATTTGGTGGCCGATCCTTGTCGCGATGCGAGTGGGAGGCATCTTTTCCGGAGTTTTCAAGGTAAGTGGATTTACCCCTTGCAGGTCCGTTTTCTTGTGTCTTTCTTCCCTTCTTTTATCCTTTAGAAAGTAGGAGTTGTGTAGGTAAAACCATGAAAAGAATCCCCCTAGGTTAGGACATGAATTTCGACTAAGCCATGAAATTAGGGTTATCGGTTAAGGGGAATTCAGCGTGTATCAGCGAGTCGAAATCGTCGGGATAGGTAAGTTTTATTCATTGTATATCGGGTCATATTTTAGCGAATTAGAGTTAGGAATCTGTTAAGGCCGATTCATTGGGTATTATAGGCTAGTTATTCGGGTATCAACGATAGGACTTCGACGAGTATTGCCGAGACCGTTAAGGTATAATTCGCCGGGTATGGAAGGATTTAGTCTAAGTGTAATTTAATGAGTTTTTCTAGGGGTTCGTTGAGTAACGGTTCACCGAGTATAGATCCTTAATCTAAGTGTTTTTCATCAAGTATTCACGCCGAATGAAGCCTATTCGCCGAGTATCGTGTAGCATTCATCGAGTATCACTAGTCCTTTTTTGCTGAATAGTGTAAAATCCGTTGAGTATCCTTGTATCTCGTCGGGTATGCTCACCGAATTTGGCAAGGACTTAGTAAATTTCGCCGTTTCGTGTAGGATTCGTCGTGTATGGTCCTTAGAATAATTTTAGGGCTTGTTTAGGAATGTTTTTGGGTTTATACTTGGGTTTTGGTTAGGGTGTGTTGGATCCCTAGTTTTGATTTGGGCTAAGGTTCACTATTAGGTTTTGACCCATCATGTATAGCCTAGGGTCAATTTGTTAGTTCTAAGGTTAGGACAGTCTGACTAGGTTAAACATCGTATGATCCAACCTTGAGAAGACTTCAGAGATCCAGACTTAGAAGAATTGCAGTTCTAGAGAGTTCAGAAATCAGTTCGAAGTTCTTCGAACTCAGCTCGAAGATCATCGATCGCAGATCGACGAACTCAGAGTTCCTTCTCTGAGTTGAGCTTGACGTTATTCGAGCTCAGGTCGACGATCTCCCTTCTCTCTCAGTTTCTCTGGTCGACGATATTCTACCTCAGTTTGACGAACTTGGAGCTCAGCTTTGGTAGTTTCCTTCCAGACTATTTTTTCTCTGAGCTCAGGTCAACGAAGACGAGTTCTTAACTCGACAAACTTTGAGTTCAGGTCGACGAAATCTGTCCTGAGGTCGACGTTTTCTGTCAGATTCATTTTCTCTATTCTCTACAGTTAATTTCTAGATTGTCCAAGGCTTATATTATATATTATTGTATATATTGCTCTGAGTAATTAAATGCATATATTCTTATGAATATAGCCGTTCATTGGCAGCATTAATTATTGGATTTCACAGAGTCAATATTCGGCTTAATAACTGGGACAGTTAAGGAATCAATTTATTGCCCTTCTAGCCGTTTGTCCAAGTTCCAAGATTTCAGCAGTTAATCAAGGAGTGGAATTCAAATTCAGAGATAGAATATCTGAAGGAAATATAAAAGAGTTTTCAAGAAGAGTGAATACAAGAGGTTGTAGAATGTACAAAGGGTTACAGGCAGACAGAGAGAAATATATTCAGCCTTCATACTCATTCAGTCTTCATCATCTGCAAATCTTCTACAAGCTTTCAAGAGACATCAAAACTCAATCAGTCTAAAAGTTTCTATAGATCATCAAGAAGACCTACACCCTACAAAGCTTCCAGCAATTCCTGAACAATAATCATCTCAGGGGGAGCTTTGACAATATCAAGCAATCCATTAAAGTCTTCGTTTGAGAAAAAGAAGACAATATCACATCTTTCACCCCACTGTACACAGGGTTTTAACTCCCTTCAAAAGTTAACCACTTGGTTGTTAAGTCTCCTTATAAAAAGACTTAGCTTGGTTTTTGGGCACCTGATCAAAAGCCTAAAGGGTTGTGAGATCTCCCTTCAAATAGATCTTATAGTGACAGGGCACCTGAGAAAAAACCTGTTGGTGGCAGGTCACCTGATCAAAAACCTGTAGTGGATTCCGACCAGGGTGGTAGAAGAGTGGATGTACCCAAGTTTAGGGGAACCACTATAAATTTCTTGTGTCGTTTGGTTGTTTGCTATTCTCTTATTGTTGTGTGTTGTGTGTAGTGTTAGTTAGATTTTTCATTCCTGCAATCTCTTAAGATATATATATATATATATATATATATATATATATATATATCACTATTTTAATTCCGCTATAAGAACTAATTAAGTTTTTAAAATACTCTATTCACCCCCTCTAGATTTAAATAAATCTATCCCCTCAGGTGGTAAAGCTTTTACCTTCCTTCAATTGGTATCAGAGGGCTGTTTCCTTGGTTTCACAGACTCACATCTGAACCAAGATCCTTTGATAGACCTTTCTCTCTCAAGCCTTTTATTTAAAGCATGACACAAAATAAGGAATATTCTAGCTCCAGACCTTCAGTGTGCAACTTGAATAAATTTGCACTCTGGAAGGCAAGAATCAAACTCTACATGAACTCTATTAATGAGTATATTTTCAACTCTATTTTGACAGGTCCCCCTCAACCTATAGTTACTGCTACAACTTCCAGCACACATGCAGTCCCACCACTAGAGTGGACTGATGCACAAAAAAAGCCAAGTTGGTTGATGTTAAAGTAATGAATATTCTGGCACAGACAATGTCAGATGACATATTTCAGAAGGTGGCTGAGTGCACCTCTGCAAAGGCCATTTAGGACTCACTAAACCAAATAGTTGCTGACTTAGCAGATGAAAAAAAAGACAGGAGATCCCTCCTTATATCATAGTATGAGAATTTCAAGAAGGAGGAATCAGAGACTGTTGCTGAGATGTATAACAGACTCAGTTTCATCATAAATGAACTAAGAACCCTGAATAAGGACATCTCATTAACTGAGATAAATGAAAAATTCCTAATGTGCTTCCCCAGCACTTCGGATTCCAGGATACGGCCAATTAAGGAGGCCAGAAGTTTAAATGAGATTTCTACAGAATCTCTCCTTTGCAAGCTCAAGTCTTAAGAGCAATTGATCAAGACAAGGGAGGCTACTGAACAAAAGGCTTCTACACCTTCAAGGAAGGAACACAATATTGCTTTCAAAGCAACAGAAGAATCAGAATCTCTTCCAGCTAATGAAGAACTAATGAGCTTGTTGGCTAAAAGATTCTATACAATGGCCAAGAAAGACTTTAGAAGAAGGTCATCCAAGAATGATTACAAGCCAAGATATGACAAGTCTCCTACCAAGGAGATTGTTTGTTTTGGATGCAGAAAACCTGGGCAAATTCTACCTGAATTCCCAGAGGCACAAAAGAAAGACATAAGAAAAAAAAAGGAGAATAAGAGACAATCAAGCAAGTACTCTGGCAAGCACTCCTCCAGCAAACACAAGAGAAAGGATAAAGGCTTCATTACTGAGACCTGGAGTGACACAAATGAAGAATCCTCATCTTCCAACTATAATGAAGATGAAGAGGAGGCAAAGGCAAGGGAAATTTGCCTTATGGCTATTAATGCCTCTAGCAGAAAATCTGATGCTGAGGAACAAGCTGAAGAATTAGAAGAGAAATCTGAATCTGAAGAAGATCAGGTAATCTATTCATTTGATTTCAATTCAGAAGATTTTAAAATTGAATTTAAATCCTTATGCAATGATTTAATCAAGTCAGAGAAGGAAATAAAAATTCTTAGAGATAGACAACTATATTTTAATAACCTATTTGCTGAAAATATCAAATTGAAAAATGATTTAGACTTAGCTAATGAACAAATCATTTCATTAAAAACTGAATTATGTGAGGCAAAACAACTTGAGGAATCTCTCAATGGGAGAAGCCTTAAGCTGATAGACATCACAAGCACAGTCAATGCCAGATTAAATGGCAAGCTATACTTAGGTGCTTCATCAAGCCAACCCCATTTAATTCAAAAAAATATTTTTTCTACACCTATTAAATTCATATCAGAAAAAGGTAAAGAAAAGGTTTATGAAAACAATGAACCAACTGAATTAAAACAGAAACCTAAGAAAAAGAGAAAGAATAAGAAAAATCTTAATTATAACAATATTCAACAGATTTCGTCGAACTCAGATCGACGAAATGTGTACAGTTCGTCGAACTCAAGTCGACGAACTCCGAACGCGGATTTCTATTATAATTATTCTTCGAACTGCGATCGACGAAACCAATATAGTTTTTCGAGCCGAGATCGATGATTTTGGGGCTCATAGAATGAATATCTCCATTCTCTAAAAGGAGTTCGACAAACTCATCCTTATTCGTCGACCTCAGGTCGACGAACTTATCAGAATTCGTCAATCCTAGTTCAGCCTAATAGAAACTTTAATTATTCAAGAACATTTAATCATTCAAAAGATTTTGTTAATCCATTCACCCAATGAGAAATACCACCTAAAAGATATCATCCCTTAGGATATAAAAATCAACCAGAATTTTCTGTTATTTCCAATTTTTCTTATCAAAAGAAATAAGGACCCAAGGTAACCTGGGTCAAGAACACCTAATTCCTTTATATATAGGTGAACGACTGTCCAGTCTTTAATCAACAATGGTATCTGGACAGTGGATGCTCAAAGCATATGACTGGCTATAAGGACAATCTAACAAACTACAAGTCCAAGCAAGGTCCAAAGGTGATCTTTGGTGACTCCAATTGTGGCCAAACTAAAAGCTATGGAGATGTTAAAGTTGGAACAGTCACCTTCAAGAAAGTTTCCTATGTGAGTGGCTTAAAGCATAACCTAATATCCGTAAGTCAATTATGTGATGAAGGTTATCAGGTATCAATTAACTCATCTTCTTGTATTATTTCTTGTAAAGAAAATAAACCTATTTTAACTAGACTTAGACAAGACAACATATATGTAGTAAATTTTCAATCATCTAGTTCAGAACTTTGTTTATTTAATTAGGTTAGCAATCAAAATAAACTTTGGCATAAGAGATTAGGACATGTAAATCTTAAAAACATTGCTAAGTTATTTAGGGACAACCTTATTAGAGGAATGCCTTCTGGCCCCTACAAGATGGAAGGTCTCTGCAGGGCTTGTCAATTAGGCAAGCAAACTAAAAATAGCTTTAAATCTGTAAATAAAAGTGACTCACCTAGGATATTATACTTGCTACATATGGACCTTTTTTGCCCTATTACTGTACAAAGCCTAGGAGAGAAATCTTATACTTTAGTGATTGTAGATGGCTTCTCAAGATTCACTTGGGTATTATTTCTGAGATCTAAGTCAGATAACTTCAAGATTCTTATAGATTTTCTCAAGAACATATAGATTGAGTACTCTACTCCAGCTATATTGATCAGAAGTGATCATAGTACTAAGTTTGAGTCTCTTCTTATGCAAGAGTTCTGTGAGAAGGAAGGTATCAGGCACTGCTTTTCAGCTCCTAGAACTCCTCAACAAAATGGGGTTACTGAAAGGAAAAATAGAACCCTAATTGAATCTGCGGGCACATTACTTGCAGATGCTTACATGCCCCTATCTTTTGGGCAGATGCTATGAGTACAACAAACTATGTAGTAAACAGAAGTCTGATACACAAGCTTAAGAATAAGACTCCTTATGAGTTACTTAAAGGGAATAAACCTAAAATCACCTATTTTAAAGTATTTGGATGTCTATGTTATATTCACAATAAGTATAAGAAATACACTAGAAAGTTTGAAGCAAAAGCTGCAAAAGGAATTTTTCTAGGATATTCCCAAGTCAGCAAAGCTTATAGGGTGTTTAACAAATCCACTTTAAAATTGAGGAATTTGTTCATGTTACATTTGATGAGACTAACATGTTTTATAAGGAGAAAGAAGTTTCTACCAATAATATTTTACAGGTACCTCACTTCTGTGAGAAATTGGATGATCTAAACCTCACCCAAGAGGTTCCATCACATCCTTCTCCATAAGTTGAAGAATAAAGTGAAGAAGAAAGTTTGGAAGTGGCTGAACTTCCTCCAATAGCTAATATAATTCCACAAGAGGAATTAATTTCACAAGCTGTTGCTCAACCAACTCTTCCAACTGATCTTGTCACACTTAGAGATCATCTTGTATCTCAAGTGGTTGGAGATATATCAGTTGGTGTGCAAACAAGGCATCAAATCAACAATGATGTGATGCATGCTTGTTTTATTTCTCAACTTGAGCCCCACTCCATCAAATATGCAGAGCAAGATCCCCACTGGATCATTGCAATGCAAGAGGAGCTCAATCAGTTTGAGAGGTGTAGAGTTTGGGATTTAGTTCCTAGACCCAAAGACTATCCAGTCATTAGAACCAAATGGGTTTTCAGAAATAAACTAGATGCTGAAGGAAATATTATAAGGAACAAATCAAGGCTAGTAGCTCAAGGCTATTCACAGGAGGAAGGAATAGATTATGATCAGACCTTTGCTCCAGTGGCAAGGCTTGCGGCTATAAGGATTTTCTTATCCTATGCAGCTTATAAAAGATTCAAAGTTTACCAGATGGATGTAAAAAGTGATTTCCTGAATGGAGAATTAAAAGAGGAAGTGTATGTGGAGCAACAACTAGGTTTTATCTCTCCAACTCATCCTTCTCATATCTTTAGATTCAATAAAGCTCTCTATGATTTAAAGCAAGCTCCAAGAGCTTGGTATGAGACTTTAGCTAGCTTTCTTTTAGAGCATAAGTTTTCTAGGGGCATAGTAGATAGGACTCTTTTTATCAGGCATCATAAAAATAAAATTTTGTTAGTTTAAATATATGTAGATGATATTATTTTTGGCTCTACTGATCCCAAACTATGCAAAAGATTTTCTGATCTAATGCACTCAAAGTTTGAGATGTGTTGCATAGGTGAACTTTCATACTTACTTGGTCTCCATGTGAAGCAATCACCTAATGGTATCTTCATCTCCCAATCCAAGTATGTTAAGGAGCTTGTTAAAAGGTTTGGGATGTATGATGCCTCAGCAATGAAAACACCTATGGCTGCTAATGCTGTGATTAATTCTGATGAACATGGCAAGCCTATTGATTAGAAAACGTATAGGACTATTGTTGGGTCTCTATTATATCTCACAACAAGTAGGCCTGGCATAATGTTTGTCATATGTATTTGTGCTAGGTTCCAAGTGAACTCTAAAGAATCTCAATATATTTTATTAAAAAGGATTTTGAGATATATAAAGGGTTGTCCAAATCTAGGACTCCTATATCCATCAGAGTCAGAATTTTATTTAACTAGATTTTCTGATGCTGACTATGCTGGATGTAGAGTGGACAGGAAGAGCACATAAGGAACTTGCTAGTTTCTTGGTGATAGGCTTGTGTCCTGGTTTTGTAAGAAGCAAACCTCTGTGTCCACATCAACTGCTGAAGCTGAATACATAGCTGCAGACAGCTTCTATTTACAGATCTTATGGATACAAAATCAATTGCTGGATTATGGTCTTAACTTAAATAATTCAACTATATTTTGTGATAGTACTAGTGCAATATCTATTGCACAAAATCCAGTGCATCATAGTAGGACCAAGCATATAGAAATTAGACATCATTTCATTAGAGATTGTGTGGCCAAAAAGAAAATTAATCTTGTCTTTATCTCTACTAATTTATAAAGAGCAGACATCTTCACCAAGCCATTGGATGATAAGAAACATCTGTTCTTTCTAAATCAGCTAGGTTTGATTAATGGAGAAGCATTAATTTAATTTTTTGTCTGAGGTTGAAGAATTTGTCACAGTTTGTCGAACGGAGATTGACGATCTGAGGATAGTTCTTGAGAAAATTCGTCTACCTGAGATCGACGAACTTTCTGTGTGAAGTTATTTTCGTCGGGCAGAGATCGACGATCTTGCTTCAGAAAATTTTTCATCGACCTGAGAACGACAAAAAGTTTTCCCCTCTTTAGACTGAGATCGACGATATCATTTCTTCATGAAATTTTTCATCGACCTGAGATCAAAGATTTCTTTTTCTTTCGCAGGACGGAGTATGGCGTTTCATATTCTGAAAACCTTATAACTAGGTTTTCTTCGAGCTCCATAGCGCTTTCTGTTCTCGCGCACTTGATCTCTCTTTCTTTTTGTAGGAAAACCAATGGCGATTCCGGCGATCTCTCTTTCTGGCATGAAGTTTGACACCGAATTCGACATCGATTTCGATTCCTTCCGTCAATCCGATCAAATCTTCATGGACATTCTGCAGTTATTTGAGGATCAACATCTGAAAACATTCATGACAACTAGAATCAAGTTAGAAGCAACCGAGATAAGCGAATGGGTTTATACAACCACTCCAGATGCAGATACAATGACCGACACCATCTCAGGAAATCAGGTTTCTCTAACCCCTGATGTTTTATCAGAAATTTTTGATTTGGTTAATGGTGATGATGATATGGAGATAAACAGTTCTGATTATGATAATATGTTGATTAAAATGGGTCATTCTGATGGAAACCCTAACAAACTTCTTAAAAATAATTTGTCTGCTGAATACAAATTTCTTGTTAATGTTGTGGGTAAAGTACTGCTGGGCAAACATACAGCCCATGATTACATTACCAGGCACCGGTTTTTAGTGATGTGTGCTGTGGTGAACAAGAAAGCAGTTAATTGGGGTAAGTTATTGTTTGATTTGATCAAAAAGAAGAATACTAAGAAGGAAGTATGTTTTGGGAGGATTTTAGGAATCTTCCTCCAAGCCAAGGCATCTGAATCACTGGCCTCTCAAACCATATTCATTAATGCCTCCAAGAGGCTGACTTGTGCCTTATTTGGCAGATGGGAGAGGACCATCACTAAGGCATCCAGGGCTTCCTCCTATTCTAGGACTTCTGAGGATACAAGTGCAATAATAGCCTCTCCTCCACCTCCAGAAGTTATTCTTCCCTCTAGCAGAATTCCATCACCTCCTTCTCAACAACCATCTTCCTCTTCACTTGCTGTTTTCACTTCTACCCCTCCAATTTCACCTCTTCCTCCACCATCACCTCCACCATCAACTATCATCATCCATGAGGATGAAATTATGACTGATATCATTCCTCCTCTATCTCCACCTCCAAATCATCTAGATGACATTCCATCTACCTCCTCTCAACCTACTTTTAATCTGTTATCTCCACCTCCACCATCTCCACTTCAATACCCAGCTCAATCTCCCATCCAGGACATCCCCACTACATCTAATCCTACCACTCAAGTTCCTACTACCACAAATCCAACCACATCAATTCCATCTGACATTCCCTTTAACACTACCTCCACATTCCCTGAATTCCCCCCAACTTTCTCTGTATGCTCAAACTGTGGACATCAGACCTCCTTCACTCCCTCTGCTCCAGAACCTCCATATCTAAATTTCTCTGACATTGCCAAGGATATTCTTAAATCCCTCTCTAGAGCAACTGATAGCAAATGCTATTGCTCCTCTCCCTGCCTCTATCAATTCTCTCTCTGCTAGAATTGCTGCACTCCATTCTATCCCTTCTTCTGGGGGCCTGGCTTCAGGACCCTCTGAAACCAGGTAGGGGAAGATATCCTGTGAAGAAGCTCCAGTTCCAGCAGTTTCTCCTCCAGTGGTAGCAGTAGCAGTAGTTATTCCAGCTCCTCTTCTTCTAGCAGCAGCAGCAGATTCTCTTGAAATAGACCTCCCTTTAGATATTGTTAATATTACAGATATGGATTCAGATATTGTTATGACTTATGATATTGATGAAGAAATAAGCACTGTTTGTGATCCTATTATAAATCCCTCAGTTAATTTAAAATCTTTGCTTGATTCTTTCAATCCAGTCTATAGATATGCTTTACCAAGTTCTGTTGTTGATTTTTCTAAGGCTATTATATGCTATTCTTCCCTAATAAGTCATGTAGTTATGGAACAAATAAGAGAAAGCATTGTTGCTCCAGTAGTTACTGAAATATTAGCTATTGAAGATATCTGTGAACCAGTTTCTGAGCCCAAGGCTTTCTCTCCTCTAACTTATAAGATGGATGAAAGACCTATGCCAAACTTGGATGATATCATGCTTGCAGATATAGAAGAAGAAGAAAAAGGAAATCAGAGTGTTACTAAAATTTTGAAGAACCAGAATCCAAAGTACAGCCTCAGGCTGAGAAGCAAATCTCCAAAGAAGTTCTAAAAGAGATTGATAATTTGTATGCCAATCCTCCTGCATCATTTGATGATGATGAGGATTCTGATTCTGATGACTCTGGTCCAAAGAAGATGAAATCTGAGAAGAGAAAAGTTCCTGCCAAGGCTGTTCCTAAACTTAACCCAACTACTAACATGCCCTACTATGTCCTGAATAATATTACCCCTTATCCAGGTATGCCTAAGTGGACGTGTCTTTCTAAGAATGAGCAAAAGGCTAGGAAGAAGAGCAGGAGATACTCTCCTCCTCCTCAAATGAATTGGAGAGGACCTCCTCCTCCTCCTCCTGCTGCAGGTGCTACAGGAAATATCTCTCAATCTTCAGGAAGTGTTGCTAAGTTTTAGAAGCCAGCATCTAGCAGTTCTCAACCTCAAAGACAATCCTCTTACAAGTCCTATAGATCATCTGGAAGATACAGTCAATGCAGTCCTACTAAGGCTTATTATCAAAGCAAATCTCAACTATCTCTGCCTCCAACAGATTTTCAACAGCAATCAATTATTTTCAGAAAACCTCAAGAGTCTATTCAGGATGCTTCTAAAACTGATCCAGAGAGACCTCCCTCTCAGGTTTTTGAACCTGAATTAGATCCAAACTTCAGGATGGCCAAATTTCAAGAACTGATTGGCTTATCTCAAATGAACAAGGCCAAAGCAGAAGGATCAGATACATCAAAATTCACTACAATGTCAACCTACAGGTAGAAAGAATTTGAAAAATTTCAGGTAGACAAACTTTTATTTGATCCAAATGAATATATGCAGGCACATCCAGAAGCTGTTGTTCCTAGAGCCTCATCTGTTACAGTCCTTGGAGTGCAAGACATAAAGATGTCTAAGAAGGAAGCAAAAGATCCTCTCAGGAAAATTATATTTGCTAAATCATTTTCTGCTCCTCCCTCTGACAATCCTTGAATATTTATTTCTCTGAGATATATATGTGTATTGCACTTAGCTATATCATATCTGCTGATTAGTTTAAAATTCTGTCAGATATTTATATTGCTTTGTGTTTTTATGTTTTTTTATTTTTTTTAGTGACCTCACTCAAATAGGAAGAGATTGTTAGATCCCTAGTTTGGATTTAGGATAAGGTTCACTATTAGGTTTTGACCCATCATGTATAGCCTAGGGTCAATTTGTTAGTTCTAAGGTTAGGACAGTCTGACAAGGTTAGACATCTTATGATCCAGCCATGAGAAGACTTCAGAGATCCAGACTTAGAAGAATTGCAGTTTTAGAGAGTTCAGAAATCAGTTCGAAGTTCTTCAAACTCAGCTCAATGATCATCGATCGCAGATCGATGAACTCAGAGTTCCTTCTCTGAGTTGAGCTCGACGATATTCGAGCTCAGGTCAATGATCTCCCTTCTCTCTTAGTTTCTCTGGTCAACGATATTCTACCTCAGTTCGACGAACTTGGAGCTCAGCTTTGACTGTTTCCTTCCAGACTATTTTTCTCTGAGCTCAGGTCGACGAAGATGATTTCTCAGATCGACGAACTTTGAGTTCAGGTCGACGAAATCTGTCCTGAGGTCGACGTTTTCTATCAGATTCATTTTCTCTATTCTCTGCAGTTAATTTCTGGATTGTCCAAGGCTTATATTATATATTATTGCATATATTGCTCTGAGTAATTAAATGCATATATTCTTATGAATATAGCCGTTCAGTGGCAGCATTAATTACTGGATTTCAAAGAGTTAATATTCGGCTTAATAACTGGGACAGTTAAGGAATCAATTTATTGCCCTTCTAGCCGTTTGTCCAAGTTCCAAGATTTCAGCAGTTAATCAAGGAGTGGAATTCAAATTCAGAGATAAAATATCTGAAGGAAATATAAAAGAGTTTTCAAGAAGATTGAATACAAGAAGTTGTTGAATTGACAAAGGGTTACAAGCAGACAGAGAGAAATATATTCAGTCTGCATACTCATTCAGTCTTCATCATCTGCAAATCTTCTCCAAGCTTTCAAGAGACATCAAAACTCAATCAGTCTAAAAGTTTTTGGAGATCATCAAGAAGACCTACACCCTGCAAAGCTTCCAGCAATTCCTGAACAATAATCATCTCAGGGGGAGCTTTGACAACATCAAGCAATACATTAAAGTCTTCTAAGTTGTTTGTGAAAAAGAAGACAATATTACATCTTTCACCCCACTGTACACAGGGTTTTAACTCCCTTCAAAAGTTAACCACTTGGTTCTTAAGTCTCTTTATCAAAAGACTTAGCTTGGTTTTTGGGCACCTGATCAAAAGCCTAAAGGGTTGTGAGATCTCCCTTCAAATATATCTTGTGGTGACAGGGCACTTGAGCAAAAACCTGTTGGTGGCAGGGCAGCTGATCAAAAACCTATAGTGGATTTCTACCAGGGTGGTAGAAGAGTGGATGTACCCAAGTTTAGGAGAACCACTATAAATTTCTTGTGTCATCTGGTTTTTTGCTGTTCTCTTATTACTGTGTGCTGTGTTAGTTAGATTTTTCATTCCTGCACTCTCTTAAGATATATATATATATCACTATTTTATTTCTGCTATAAAAACCAATTAAGTTTTTAAAATACTATATTCACCACCCCTCTAGAGTTAAATAGATCTATCCCCTCAGGTGGTAAAGCTTTTACCTTCCTTCAGGGTGTTCAGTTATGATGTTTTCTTCGACTAGGTAGGTTGGTAGTGGATAAAGGACCACCAACTGGACGCTGGTTTATGGGTCATTACACTTGGTGGTTTGGTTTGGTTTTGGTCTCTGTTTTTTATGGACTGTTGAGTTGTGTTTGGCTAGGTGGCCACCACCGCAGTGCCCTTTTGAGACATTTTGGTTTGGTAGTTTGGGTTTGGACGTTTTGGTCACCGACTCCGGCCCGGTTGTTTTTACCAAGTGTTAATGACTCAAATTTTCGAGTTGTTTGTGCTCGGTTTGCTTCTTAGATCAGTTTATGCTATTTATGCTAATCCTTGCAGATTTTCTTGTCGAAGCATGGCTTCGTTCTGCACTCGGTGCATATGTTCATTTAACTGCTTTATTATATACTTTTACTTACTTGCTTTATTTGACTATTCAGTTGTGATTTTCAGCATTTCTTGTAGTCGGGTTTGGTAAACCCTTCCTTGACTTTGTACTTTACCTAATTATTTCCTTGACACGTGTATTTTCTTACTGAGGTGTTCTTCTTTTGAATGCCTTAGGTTCAGGGTTGTAGCCGGTGGAGTGGTTGAGTTGGGTTATAGCTTGTGGACTGCAGTGTTGTAGTGGTTTCTCCTCACCGTCGTGAGGTAGTTGTTGTTTCAGTTTTTAGTTCAGACTTTCATACTCTCAGTGGGTTTGTGTCAGGTTGTTGATTCCCATTGGTAGTTTTCTCTGAAATATTAAATACTTTGCTAGATGTTAGTTTACCTCAGATAAAGGGTAGTCCGTGCAACGTTCAACCAAACGTGAAACATTCACAATTGTGTACAACACCTATTTAAACATATTAGACTTAAAACATAAACAATATGCATGTATAAGTAAAACAAAACTCAGCATCAATATAGAAAAGGTCTCAGGTACGATCAAGACGCAGACCTATATTCCTGGCACAAATCAGACAGAGATCAAAACGTCTAAACAAATAAGTGCACAAAGAGCTAAATAATGCTCTGAACAGAGATAGCAAAAACAAAGAAATCTACTAAAGCTCTAACAGTCATAATCCAAAAGATCATCCTGATCAGGATAACAGACTACCAGTGCTCCTCCTGTACCATCAACACCTGCAATTTCAGCAGAAAAGTTCATTTTAGAAGGAATTCAATTCTTTGAAAATTTACAAATATCTAATTCCTTTATAAAAACATAGTATTAATTTCATTATTATTGGCTCGGAGGACACATTCACAAAAAATTATAGATTTACCTCAGAATTTGATATCTGTTTCTAAAATAAAATTATTTCTGGACTTTTGGACACCGCAGCTATATCTATGATCCTATATGAAATGTCATGGTTACTTCCCTTCTAAAGTTAATTTGAACTCATCAAGTTTGGAATGGAATCAATTTCCAGAAGAAAGGACAAACCATGTCAGATCGTGTTATCAAATTTGGAATAACACTCTCCTTCAAGGCAAAAGCCGAATCCAAGTAAAGTTATTAGCATTCGAACTCAGCAACCAAGAGCATCAATGAAGCACAACATGCTTGCTTTGATAAAGGAAGTCAGAATAATCAAAACGTTTGGACAAAGGCTGAACTAAATCGTCTTTATTACCATTTCCCCCACTATTTTGATTAAACGGTCTTTGGGCATTCCTTTCGACAATGGATCAGCCAAGTTATCCTTTGAAAGTACATCGATCAAAGTGATAATTCCTTGTTCTTTAAGATAATTAAATAAGGAATGCCTCAGTCGTACATGTGTTATCTTGGTATTATAGAGGGCATTCTTAATGACTTGAATTGCTGCTTGATTATCACAATACAAGCTCAATGAGTTGACTTGTAACTTAGATAAGGGAATGTCTAAAATCAAGTTCCTGATCCAATCTGCCTCTTCACCAGTCAAAGCAAAGGCAAATAACTCGGCTTCCATAGATTATAATGATATATAGGTATGTATTTTGGATTTCCAAGTGATAGTAACTCCACCCAAGGTGAAATATATCCACTGGTAGACTTGTTATTCCCGACTTCTGAAAACTACGAGGCATCAGAATGTCCTTCCATAGTAGGTGGGTAACTAGTGTAGTACAAAACATGATCCTTAGTACCTCACATGTATCTCAACAGCCTGTCTAAGGCTTCCTAATGCTCTTTGCCTAGATTACTAGTAAAACGGCTTAGTATGCTAAACAAAAAACAATGCCTGGTCTTGTACAACTTGTGGCATACATGAGACTACTAATTATTTTGGAATACTTAACTTGATCAATGTTGGTCTCTTCATTAGGACTCAACTTGACTTTATTATCAAATGGTGTCTCAATAAGCCTGCAGTTATCATATCCCCAGGTAGAAAGAAGTTGCTCAATATAATGAGTCTGGCTAAGAGTTACTCGACCCTTGTTAACTCTAACATTCATACCTAACAGGGTATCTACAGGACCAAGGTCCTTCATGTCAAAAACTTCTACTAGAGTGGATTTAATATCCCTAACTATAACAAGATTAGACACCAAAATCAGCATGTCATCCATATATAAACATATGATGACTGTTTGATTCGATAAGGTGCAGTGATAAAGGAATTTGTCTGAAAGACTGGACTGAAATCCAAAGCTCTTTACAACCTGGCCAAACTTCATGTGCCACATCTTAAGCACTTGTTTAATTCCATAGATTGATTTATCTAATTTGCACACTTTATCTTTTAGATCTTTCTGCACATAACCTTCAAGTTGTGCCATGTAGATCTCTTCACCAAGTTCTTCATTTAAGAAGGTTGTCTTCACATCCCTTTGATGAACTATAAAGTTCTCAATAAACGCTAAGGCCAGAAAAATTCTGATAATCGATAGGTCACACACAAGTGAATAAACATCAAAATAGTCTATTCCTCTCTGTTATTTATAACATTTAGCAACGAGACATGCTTTATACCTGGATATAGACCCATCATTATGTAGTTTCTTCTTTAACACCCACTTGCAACCTAGGACTTTAGCGCCTTTCAGCAAGCCAACTAGATGCCAAGTATTGTTATGTAACAGTGAGTCTATCTCATCATCAATGGCTTCTGCCCACAACAACAAATCTCAAGATCTCATTACTTCCTGGTAGAAGAATAGATCATCCTGTAAGTGGTAGGTGGCGGAATTCTCACTAAAGTTCTTATGAATTCTCTCTATTGTAGATGCTCTAAGTGGAAAGGGTTCCATCTCTAGAGGTTGGGGAGCAGTGCTAGAAGGTCCAGCTTCAGGTTCTATGATAGATTCTGAAATCATATCATTAGACCCGAGGATAGACAAACCATTATCCTTGATAAATTTATTTTCAAAGAATATGACATCTCTAGACTTTATCACGGTATTCGTGGATAGATCGAGAAATTTGTCGGCTACACTATCTTCTGCACTACCTAGATAGAAGTATGTCGTTAGTTTAGGTACTACCTTAGTCCTCTTAAGGTATTATATTCGCACATAAACAATACAATCCCAAGTCTTTAGAGTATCGTATCTACAAGGATGACCGTGGTACGGCTCATATGGGGTAGAAGTAAGCTGAGAATGAGGCACTCTATTCAGAATGTGATTTACAGCATGAACTGCTTCTCCCCAGAAGGAATTAGGCATGTCAGCTATTAGGAGCATAGAATTTAATATCTCTATCAAAGTTCTATTCTTACGCTCGACAACACCATTTGATTGGGGAGAGTAAGAAGCTGTGGTTTAAATAATTATTCCCTCAGAGTCATAGAATTCCTTGAACCCATTAGCAGTGTATTCTCCTCCTCGATCGCTTCTAAATCTTTTAATTTAAAGATTTATCTGTTTTTTTACACGAGACTTGAAGGTAGTAAATGCCTCAAAAGCTTTGTCTTTCAATTTTAACAGATACACATGACAATATCGAGAAAAATCATCTATGAATGTAATTAGATACTTCCTTCCCCCTCTAGTGACGTGACTACGAAAATCATAGAGGTCTGAATATATAAATTCAAGAAGTTTTGTGCTTCTAGAAACTGATTTGAAAGGCTTTTTAGTGATTTTAGTTTGAGCACACACCTCATATTTGTCAAATTGAATAGATAGATCTAAGGGGATGTTATGACTCTTCGCTAGATCTAGCATTTTTCTATAGTTCACATGTCCAAGTCTGTTATGTAACAACATATGATCAATAAGGTTCAAACTTATTTGGTTAATGCTATCATTGTTTAAGATAAGTTTATACATTCTGTTGATCAGGTACACACGCCCAAAATAATGTGAAGTAACCGTCAGGGTCTTTCTACCGTATTGAGTTGTGAAGGACATCCCAGCCTTATCTAATAGACTCATTGAAATAAGATTTTTAGTTAATGTAAGAACTACTTTAGCATTATTTTAAAATAAAATTTTACCGGACGAGAGGACCAGCACGGTTGTCCCAGCATGGGTCACCTCGATCTCTTCTCCATTATAGTTCTCCACCTTCTCCCGGACCACCTTAACCTCAACTAATAAATCTCTATCATTCATCACATGACAGGTAGCGCCGCTATCTAGCCACCACTTAGAGGACAAACTACGGTGAGTGCTCCCGATCATAGACACGAAGGACTTGGGATCTGAGGCATCTGTCAGCATGTTTGCCACATTTTGTGGGGCTTCCTCCTTTTCTTCTTAGGAGCCTTGCAATAAGCCGCCAAGTGTCCTCACTTGCCGCAGTTGTGGCACTTGCCCCTCTTCTTTTTGAAAGAGGGCTTTTTAGGCGCCAACTGTGCAGAGGCTTTACCTTTGGGGCTGGTGGCTTCCGAAGAGGCTTGTTGGGTCGAGAGACGAAGTTTATACCCTGTGAGGACTGACCACCTTGTTCCAAGCTCTTGCTAGCAATATTTTGATCCTCGATATGAATGAACCTTTTGAGTTCATCCAGTGCGATCTTTTCCTACAGCCTGTGCATTTCAGTCTTGAAGGTCAACCACTCAGTAGGTAGCTTGCTGAGAATCAGACACACAAAGAGATTATCGAAAATATCAGACTTATCGTGTGCCAACTTATGATACAGACTTTCCAGTTTGATTATTTGAGAGGTGATTGACGTCTTTAAATTGAATTTTAAATTGAAGAGTCACTCCCCAAGGAGAGTCCTCGACAACCCTTCCTCCTTCTAGAAGTTCACATTCAAGCGATCCCAAATCTCCATTGTGGTCTTATAACCATTGTAGGTCAGGGCGACCCTAGGGTTCAGGGAATTTAGGAAGTAGTCCCTGTAGAAATCTTCGTCCTTTCTCCATTGATATTTATACACGTCCACTTCGGTCATGGCGAAGTCACTCTAAACGGTGTAAAATACCACACGTTCCTTCATTTCTAGCTAGACGTGTAGTTTCCAAGCATGGAAATCAGAGATGTCAAACGATTAAAGCTTGACGATGTTGTACGAGCTTAGCTTTAGCATCTCTCTTAAGCTAGAACAGTAAATAAGAAAGAAGTCACCTGAGCTGTGTTGAGACGAGACGTAGGTCTTTAGATCTAATCCAGAAAATGACATTTGCTCCTCCTCTACGACTAGACCGAGTCACCGAAGACTAAATCCAAGCTAGGACTAGGCGTGTCCAAAAGGCCCGGGCCCAGTGGGCTGGCCCGAGCCCGGCAAAAGCCCGTTTCGGCCAGATTCGGAAAAAGCCCGGTCCGGGCCGAGGCCGGGCTTAGGGCCCTTACAGGGCCCTGATTTTGGGGGCTAGCCCGACCCGATACCCGGTTTGGGCAAAGCCCAAAATTCGGGCCGGCCCTGGCCCGGACCTAGGCGAAGCCTGGCCCAGGCCAATAGGCCGACCCGTTCTGGCTCAAGGCTTCAACGACTCTAAGAGCCGTTGGAAATCCAATGGCTCTTAGAGCCTTCGGAAGCAGTTAGTAGGGTTGCTGCTGACAGCCCTGTCGAATGTCAGCAGCAACAGTTGCTGGCTGCTGTGGCCTAGGGCCTAGGCAACAGCCTAGGCCCTAGGCCAATTCAAAAAATAATTTTTTTAATAAAAATTATACTTTTTAATTAAAAAAAAAATTTTAATTTAAAAAAAAATATAAAAACACCCCCTACCCCCCTACCTGACCGGCCCCTCTCTCTCTCCTTCACACACTCTCTCTCACTTACTCTCTCTCTCCTTCACTCCCTCTCTCTCTCAATTACTCTCTCTCTCTCTCTCTTCCACTCACTTTCTCTCTCTCTAACTTACTCTCTCCCTCTCTTACTCTCTCTCTCGTTGCATGACATCGTACTCCTCAACGCCGGCATCGTCGACTCAAAGCATGACCGAAGTGGTGGAGCATAATCGGAGGGCGCCCATCTGGGAGCATTTCGACAAGGTTAAAGTCGACGACGAATTCAAGGCACGGTGCAAGTTATGCTCAAAATTGTTATCTCTTACCGACAACTCAACACTAGCGCGACACATTAACTCGTGTTTTGCGAAGCAAGCTCCCGAGTCCAGTTAGGGTCAAATATCAGCATCAGGACAAATTTGGACGTACGATCAAGCAAGACAGCGAGACCTACAAGTGAAAAACGTCATCAGACGCGGGTTGCCATTCAATCACTACGATAATGATGAGACGACGGAGTACATACACGAAGGGCTTCAGCCCAAATATCAACAGGTAAGTAGATCCACTATTTGACGCGACACACTTAAATTATATTTTGATGCAAAACAAGATTTAATAAAAAAATTTGAAAATTTCGAGGGACGCGTGAGTTTAACGAGCGACTTTTGGAGTAGTAGCATAAAGGTAGGATTGTCTTATATTTCGGCTCATTGGATCGATCCCGTTTCATGAGAGTTAAATAAGTGCGTAATATGTTTTGAAGGTTTTGAATTTCCGCACACCGGTAAAGCTATATATTCGGTAATTATTAAATGTTTGCGTAAATTTAAAATAAAAGATAAAATAATGAGTCTTTCTTTTGATAACGCTAGTAATAACTACACCGCAAGAGAGTGGTTAAAACGTGTATTAAAATCAATGCTCAACGGTACGTTTTTTCACACTCGATGTGTCTGCCACATTTTTAATTTAGTGGTACAAGATAGTTTATAAGTAATAGAACCATATGTTGAAAAAATTAGGACTATGCTTATATTTATTTATTGTACAAAACAACGAAGTCAAGATTTTCGAAAATTTGTGATTGCACAAGGTCAAAAATATTTGAAACCTCAATTTGATATGCCTGTAAGATGGAATTCAACATATAAAATGTTAAAAAGAGCGTTTTAACAAAAAATACTTCTTATGGAATATTACACTGTCTCAAATAATTATGATTTAACTGATAACGATTAGGACATATTATTACATTATATGGATTTATTAAAATATTTTTATAGGGCGGTTATTTTTTTTATCGGGTGTGTATTATCCAACTAGCTCATTAGTAGTTGAAAATTTTGTAAATATTACACAAATACTTAAATATTTTAATCAACACTCTGGATGGCTTCTTTTAATTGAAGTAATAGAAGAATTTTTTTTAAAATATTATAGAGAAATGCCTCCTGCATTTTCATGCGCCGCCGCTTTAAACCCATTATTCGCTGTAGACGGCATAGAAAATTTAATAGATGAAATTAACGTTAACTTGGACATAAATTTAAGTTTCGATAACGTTGACGACGTTGGTACTACTAAATTTAATTCTGTTTTTACCGAATGTTTTAGTTATTACGATAATTTATATGACTCATGACCCCGAGAAGAAATAACGCAACCTAAGACAAAAGATTCTTTTACAAATAAATTTTTAGAATTAGCTTCCAGGAAAAAAACACGCACATCGAGTAGTTTAAACGAATTATGATTGTATACGAAAACACAATTTCGTGATTTTATGACTGCGGAAGAGATCGAAAACTTCGATATCTTAAAATAGTGGAAAGGTAAAGCTAATATCTATCTATTTTGGCATGTATGGCCCGTGATTTACTAACAATTCAAGCTAGTACAGTAGCTTCAGAGTCCGCTTTTTCTCTTAGTGGCGGGATTTTGAATAAGTGGAGGAGCCGACTAAATGACGAATCACTGGAACTATGCATCTGCTACAAGGATTATTTGGATGATACGAATAAGAAACAACATATTTCAGTGTTGGAGGAGAGCTCGGAGGAAATTGAAGAGGAGATGAACAACTTTAATTTGTAAAAGTGTAATTTTCTTTTTTATTATTGTTAAAAATAATAAATTCCATGTTTTTCCTAATTTTATTTTGTAAAAGTGTAATTTTGATTTTTTAAATTTCAATATTAATAAAAAAAATTTATTCGATTTTTTTAAAATGTTTATTAATTTAAATAAATTTAATTTTTTAAAAAATAATAAGGGCCCGGCCCGGCCCGGGGGGCCGGCTCGGGCCCCTTCCCGGGGTCAAAGCCCGAGCCCGATAAAAGAAGGGCTCGGGCTCGGCCCGGTTTGCAAAAGCCCGGGCCCGATCAGGCCCTGTCCGGGCCGGCCCGATCGGGCCTTTTGGACACGATTAGCTAGGACTAATGAAGAGGAAAACTAGTCTCCACAAACTGAACTTTCATTGATGATTTCCTCCCTAGTTAGATTTGGAAATTCAGCCTGAATTTTCTCCTAATTGTAAGCTACAGGGACTTCCACTATCGACTGATTTTCTCTTATTGTCTCCACAAATTAAGAGCACTGTCTCTGTTTACCTTCTCCAAGTTTTTGCAATGGGTTAGTTCGATCGGCAATGGGAGAGGAGCAGTCGGCCAGATCTACCTCTTCCACGGTCAAAACGCTAGACCAGATCTTGGACGGGGCTGAACCTTACCAACAGCACGTGCGACAGCGCTGAATTTCTCCTTGTAGCGAAAAGATCACCGGGCTTCCACAACCAAACCGTTGAACCAGATCTGGAACCAAAGAAGAACTCAGGTTGAAATCCAGGGAAGTCCTTCGACCTAGCAAAATGAGATCGTCAATGCACAAATCTTGAACGGAGAGGACGAAATCACCGATTAGAAACACCAACGGGATAAGAAAAAGAGATCCCGTCGCCTTCTTCCCGATCGACTCGGCCGGCGAGAAGAGCCAGACGGCGCTAGGCTTTCCCTTCTCGCGATCCTTCACGTCGACGGGAGAAGACACCACAAAATCAGGAGAGAGAGATGATGCTAGACTTTTCCTACTCCAGGCGGGGCTGCTCCAGGCGGCGATGCTCTAGGCGAGGTTACTTCCTCCGATCGAGCGGCAACGGGATGGACAGAAATCGCGAAGACAAGCGACAAATCGGGAAAACGGGGAGTAGCGAAAACCCTAGCGGAGCGCTATTTACTTTGAGAAAATTTGGGGATGCTCCACTCAAATTATTCTACGTATGCCTATCAAATTTTGAATAGGTATATATAGTACCTACAACATAGAGTCTAGCCCTAGAGCGACATGAACCCAATAACCCGTTCTGTGTCGGATTCGACAAGTGCGAACATTATTTAATATATCTAACAATTGTTTTATAGCTCACTTTTGTTAAGTTTTTTTTACAAGGGATCCTTTCAACATTACAATCTAGACGATAGAGGACTCTTGGGTGCTAATCCGCCTAACCTTCTCCAAGAGACATAATTTATTGGTGGTCGATCATCTACGTGATGACATTGTCCAGGCTGAATTCACAATCATCACCAAGGGGCATAATTGGCTAGCCGTGTGTTCGCGACAAAGTCAAGTCTCGCTATAGATCTCTTATTCGTGATGGTGATGGTGGCGGGTCATTTGACAAAGATTCATTCAGATATGAATCTTGTGCGTCCATGGCTACAGATTGCAAAGGGTAATCTTAATTGCTCTGACCAAGTTAAAATCGCATTTTTTATTCCATGATTTTCTTCAGTATATTTTCCAGGCTTATATTTCTTAGTTTGAGTATTGATTAATTTTATTATGCTAATAAACTTATACAAATAGTGTGTTTTCTTGTGACCTTTACTTGCGCCTGATAATTGCACTTCCACGACCAAAAATCTCAACACCACCTAATGCATGATGTGACTGTGAACTTGATCCGCTTCATTCTCAATATAATAATGATTATGAAAGCTATATAACCATGCTTTCACACCCTATTGTCGGGGTTTCCCAAATAGTAAGCCCTAGGCATCAAGATATTGGACATTGCAACCACATCCAAGGTCATGATACACACAAATAGAGAATGACACGAGATATATTTTTCTAACCCTACTTTGAGTAGAATAACAACTCTTCGTAAGCAGAGATGAGTCATCAGAATGGGGTCCACACGCGTGGCGTGATAATATCATTTGAACTAAGGTTATAGATATATGTGTGTGTATATATATATATTATATACAAAAGTATATCATCAACCAATCACAGCTTGCGACGTAACACGGAGGCCCGCCATCTGCCGCCCCGCCTCTCCCAATCCCGCCCCTTCTGTACAATATTCTTGCTTAGGCCCTGCCTACAAGCTTCTGAATAGTCCCCGACGGATTCGCCGTTGACCGGCGAAACCGTCAGTGGGGGTCAGGAAGGCTGGCGACGGGAGTACAAGAATGCTATACAGGAAGGGCGGGATCGGGAGAGGCGGGCGGCGAGTTTTTTTTATTTCTTATTATAAAAACTATAAATAATAAATATATTATATAATATATAATAATTTTCAATAATTTAAACATAAATAATTAAAAATATGCAAATAATACAATAATTGTTGAAGCCCGGAAAATCCCTAATCCAAAATTTGGATCAAGGTAGCCTAAAGTTACTTATTCTATTGTCTGACACCACAATTCAAATGGCTATCGCGGGAGAGAGGAAGCTATCTATAAGCACACCCAAAGTGCTCAAGTAGGGAGATCCCACCATATAACAGGAAGTTTGGGAGAAACTTCCCCTTCGCAACCAAAAGGCTGGGCGAGGTACTAGGCAGGCCTGGACTTAGCGAGTATCCAATTGGGGGGACCTAAAGCTCTTCCAAAAGTCTATTTCTAGTACCCACTGAGGGTCTATTTATAAGGAAATCCTGGGGGGGGGGGGGGTATAGGCGAGTATACAGCCTCTGCTAGCGAGTTCCAAGGGTCTACTCTCCCAAACTCGCGAGGTACTCGCCCAAAATCGTGTGGTACTCGTCCATACACCCCCAAACTTGCCGTTGCTTGCTCAAACTCGCATATGCTTACCTCTGCTCGCCCAAGCTCGTCTCTGCTCGCCTAAGCTCACCTCTGCTTGACCAAGCTCATCTCTGCTCGCCCAAGCTCGTCTCTGCTCGCCCAAGCTCTCCACTGCTTGCCCAAGCTTGACTCTGCTCGCGCAAGCTTGCCTAATGGTTTGCGAATAGTTGTCTGCTTGAGCACTTTTGATCTCGACGAATTATGAGTTATACAATAATAAATATAAAAATATTAAGAACCGAGGGCGGGCGATGTCCGCCGGTGGAGGGTCAGGTATTATCGTGCGGGGCACGGGGCCCCCCGTGCAATGTCATGTTAAGAAAAAAGTTAATATTAAGAAACACTTATGGGGGGAGAAGCTCGTCGGGGGGGGGGGGGGGGGGGAACCCGCCTCCGTATCCTGGGTATTGTTATGTAGGGCACGGGGGGGGGGGGGGGGGGGAGGGAGCGTGTACTATAACTCATATATATACACGTGCCTGAGAACTGTCGGTTGGGGCATGGGGGGCCGTGCACTGTCACTCGTGTGTGTGTATATATTTATAGACAAGCTGCAACGGCGGGCTACCTCACACCCCCCGACGGGCTTCTCCTTATTGTGCATTAATTGGATCTTGCCTTTTTTATTATTATTTTATTGTCCAAATGCAGTCTAATTTATAAGCACATGCTTATTTGTTCCAAATAGCTCAGCGCACCCTGTAATTATTCCCCCCACATAAAATGTAACATGCCGCAAAAAAATACTTGGTGCAGTCGGTAGGGCTGAGCATATTATTCGAAACTCGAAAGTCGCTCAAAAATCGTTCGAAAATTGAGCCGAATCGGAATCGATTAAAATTGATTCGACTAATTTTGAGTCGATTCAATTTGACTCGAATCTGATTTTGAATCGATTTCGAGCCAGCCCTGAATCGCTCGAAAAATGATTCGAATCAACTCGAAAAAATAAAAAAAATTTAGTATTTATTAATATATTCTTATTTTAAGATTAAAAATAAAAAAATTTAATACTAAGTAAAAAAATGAAGTCTTTAAGTGTTTCATTTGCTAAATTTATTGGTTGCCCAATTTAATTTTGAGGAAACTAGGAAAAAACGAAAAATTGCTCAATTTCGAGCCGACCCGATTTGATTTTGAGCCGACTCGATTTGATTTTGAGCCGACTCGGAATCGAGTCATTTCGAGTCGAGCCGACTCGACTCGAAATCAATTTCGATTTCGAGTCGATTTCGAGCCGAGTTCGAGTCGAAAATTTCGATTTCGAGCCGAGCCAAAGTCGCTCGAACTCGACTCGATATCAGCCCTAGCAGTCGGTGGTGGTGCTGATGGGGTAAGGGATGTTAACGCAACACTTGCCGGGGAGACTGGAGGAGAGGCCAGGCTTGAAATTCGGAATCTGAGCAGCTAGACTTTTAAGGCAGCCGCATACCGTATGCCAGTCTGGCATGGTTCTCGCCGCCGAGTGGAGTGAATGCATGTCCACGCAGCATTATCGCGGGAACAATCCCTTTTCGAGTATATAATTAAGGAACGTGCCCGCAACTGATACTGGCAGTGGCCTGGCGGAAAGCACCTGCCACAAGCAGGAAGGCAACGAGGAAGACAATAGTCATGGAAATGCCGACAATTTTGTTTTTGCCTTTGTTTTTTTTGTATAGTCCCACGTCGTTGGTTTAGGTCGGAAAACTGTGGGCAGAAAAACATTGCATGCGCATTACATGTTTTTCAGGGGACACACAAGTGATAGTGCAAAGGGACCCCCGTGCCCTGACTAACAACAGTACATGGACTGAGACGTTATGATTTAATTAGAACGATACAGATTTATATGGTGGGCGTTGATGTTACACTGGAGTTACACCGCGAATTGTGTGATTGGCTGGTGATAAATATTTGTATATATAATAATGAAAATACGCGTAAAACCTATTTCCAAATGTAGCCGGCCATGAATGCGCGCGACAGCAGGGCGGTTGGTGGCCGGCTAGCCCGCAGCCGCCGGCCGCCCCACTGTAAAAACAAATTGTGACAGCAAATTTTTGTGATCCAACGGTTGGAAAATTATGCACAAAAGCATGCGCATTACACATTTTTCCAATAGAAACACACAAATGACAATGCAAAGGAATCCCTATGCCCCGACTAACAACAGTACATGGGCTGCTGCGACGGGCTTCTCCAGCCCCGATGAGCTTCCCAGTGTTGTGCATTAATTAGATCTCAAGCATTAATTAGATCTTGCCTTTCTTTTATTATTTTATTATGTCCAAATACAAAAAAGTAAGGATTAAAATTGAATTTGATAATTAAAAAAACAAAAAATTTAACGTGCCGCAAAAAAAATACTTGGTGCCGTCTGTGGTGGTGCTGATGGGGTAAGGGATGCTAACACCGCACTTGCCGGAGAGACCGGTGGCAAGGCCGAGATTGAAATTTAGAATCTGAGCGGCTAGACTTTTAAGGTAGACGCATCCCATTTGCCGGTCTGGAGTGGTCCATGCTGCTGAGTGGAGTGACTGCACGCCAACGTAGCTTTATCGTGGGAGCAAGCTCCTACCGAGTATATAATTAAGGCACCTTCCCACAACTGATACCGGTGGTGGCTTGGGAGAAAGCGCCCGCCACAAGCAGGAAGGCGATGAGGAAGAAAACGGTCATGAAAATGCGGGCATTTTTTTTGTAGTCCCACATCGTGGGTTTAGCGTTACTTTTCTTATTTAAACAATAGGAGACAGGTGGCTAGATTGAAATTTATTACTTGGGAGGATTATTATGAGCGGGCTAGTTGTTGGAGCATACATTTTGCATTTTTTTGTTTGAGAATAACAAAAATCATGATGAATTTAATATAGTCATTTATGTGTTTATAGTGTGCAAGTTGTACATGCTGAATGATGAGACAAGTTCTCAGTCATTGACATGATCCAATGATGTGTACACTTTAGAAAAAGCAAAAGGACGAGTTTTGCATGCTAAACTTCAAACGACCATAACTTTCAATTCAGGAAAAGTTACGGAATAGTTCACACCATTTCAGAATGAGTACAAAGTTATCTACAATATATAGAAGGTTCAGACGTTAAAAGTAAAGAGGAGATATTGCAAGTAGTATTGAGATATCGCTAGTAGTAGTGACGATGACGTCAGCCATGTTCCTGCACAAACCAACAACAACTCAAACAACTTCGAGATGCAGCCATGCAATACCGAGATACCTCCAACAATAGCTCCACGTTCATCATACTTTTGGCACGATCTGTAACGCCCCAAAACCAGAATACGAATTGGTCAATATGTTTGTAATACCTTTAGTGAAGCCCTATGAAAATTGGGGGTGAATTGGAAGTGTTTTAAAGGACTTTTGGAGCCCTATAGTTTCACATGGCCTGTGACACGGGTGTGTCTAGAGCCATGTCGGGCACACGGCCTGTGACACGGGTTTGTCCATGGCCGTGTCCTTTTCTCTGTTTGGCTGTTTTATTATGATTGAGGAACACGACCTGTGTCTGTCAAGAGCCATGTAGGGCACACGGCCTGTGATACAGGTGTGTCCAGGGCCGTGTCCTTTCTGTGTTTGGCCGTTTTATTATGATTGCGGGACACGGCCTGTGATACAGCCGTGTACGGACCCAGGGAGACCATTCTAAGGGAAAATCAAGGCCTTTCGTTTTATTTAGGTGGGATCCGACGGCCCAACATCTTACCTGATGAGATAAGGTCGGGAAATGAGGGTTTAAACCTCATTTCCTTTGGCCCTTCCTCTTTATAAGAGGTAGAGAGAGGGGAGAGCAAAGGGAGAAGAAGGAGGAGGAATCCCGCCATTGTTGGAGTTTCGGAGCTCCAAATCGCGAGCCGAGTCTAGATCCGTAGAGGCGAGTCCATTGCGATGGTTTTCATCCGGCTAGTTTATCCTCCATGGGGCCGAAGAGAACATCTAGGGTAACAATTCTCTACTTGGACATGTGAAGTCCCCTTCCTTTTGCATAGGAATCTCTCTCCCATGAGTGTGTGGTGAGCGTGAGATATTCCTTAAGGTAGATATGGTTTATCCCCGTAGTCTTGCATATAGAGTCAGGAATCGAAGTACGAACATAGGCATGGTGTGTGAAGCCTATCTGGACAGGTTGGTCTGGATCGGTTATGTTTTCATTATGCATGTATTGCTGGAGAAGTCTCTGTGCCATTTGTTTTTTTTGGGATGCTACGTGGTAGATTGCAGTAGGGAGTCTTGGGGACTAACTCCAAGGTGCACCTAGAAAACTGGGCAGAAGCGCATTTCTGCCATCTTGGTGGCCTGTAAGAAGCCCTTGTACATAACTGGGTTATGTAATATTGTATGATCGATTCTTCGGGAATCGGGGAGGCTGGCCCGCGCCGATGACTTAAATTGACATGCCGATGTGAGCAAAGGGTTGAGCTGAACCGTACCCACTCTATATGGCTCGATTAAAGAGACCTAATGTACGTGGCACTTACCGGGGGCATGGAGGGAGAGTCTTAGGCTTCGACCAGAAAGACTTAAATGCTCACGATGGTTTCCATCCTGGGGGCGGTGGTGAAGCCTCAGAATGGACCGGGTTCACCGATAATGTGCCCTGAAAGCACGGGGTGTGTGGCCGTGCGTGCCTACGCCTGTGGTGAAGTGTACTTTAATTGTACTTTCAATATCATGTTTGGCGATTCTAATAAATTGCAGGGAAGGAGCACCGCCACCCCAAGTTGGGGGTGGGGTCATTATAATTTGGTCAGCTTTAGCTGATCGTTGCTATGTTTTGCCACCATACGGTTGATTGTTCTTATGCAGGAACAGGTGAGCCTAGTGGAAAATAACGGGTTGGAGCCCTTGTTGCTGTGCTGGCCCTTGAAGGCCTAAGCGAAGTGTTTTATTTTACTATTGTCATGTGTGGACGGCCTGCGTGCCGAAGTATGTAAAACACTTATTGTTTAAGCAAACTGTTGTAAGACCTTAAGGCCAAATATTTTGTGTATGTTCTTTCATTCCTATTATAACTGTAGTGGACATTCATGTGTTGTTTTTGGGTTCTTATCACTATTTTAAAAGCTTCTGCTAGAATGCTCTGAGTTAGGATTCAAATTCCTTCGGTGGAATTTTGGTATTAATTAGTAACTCCGCTAACTGTCCGTTGTATATGGCGTGGGGCCTCGACCGGACCTTCTATTATATTTCATATGACGGATGGGGGTGTTATAATTTGGTATCATACTACGGTTTCGGTCTTTCTTATTTGAATTCGTGGACAAATTCTTTTAAGGGGTTGTGAGCACATGTATGTGCGTCATCGTTATAACATAAAAAGAACCCATGAATGTCCACTTAGGAATGAAAATACTCATGTTTGAGGAACCTGCGTATTCCTATGATTGCTTTTTGCAATTCTGTTTGGTCACTTAATGGTGTGTTGTACGACTATAGGTGACCAGGAGTGGCGCAGGATAGTCAGAACACCCGCTTTCTGAGGCAAGTAGTGCACCCAATGACTGGCTATAACCCCTACTTCAGTGGAAACAATAATACTTGTGGCTGAGGCGATGTTTACGATTCTAAACACCCAGCCAGGAAGGCAAGTGCAGTATCCCGCCCCTGTAGTGGAGCAGGTACCACTTCGAGCAGCATAACCTAGAATGGTGGAACAAGTGGTGGTAGAGACTTTAGTACCAAGAAGAGCAATAGAGAAGCAACTCAAACATGTAATGAGCTTTAACCCTCCGGTGTTTTTGGGGACTGGAACCCCATCCCAGGCCGAAGATTGGCTCTCTCAGGTGAAGAGAGTCTTGAAGGCCACTGAAACGGAGGAATGGTAGAAGAACACCATAGCCACCTTCCTGTTGGATGGAGAGGCGAGATTGTGGTGGGAAGAATTGGAGCTGCATCACTTAGTTAGAAGGCAACTCACTGATGCCTCGATGGAGGAATTCTCGAGGTTATTATTGGCAAGATACCTTCCCTCAACATAGAGGATCGATATGGAGAATCAGTTCTAGAGAATGACGCAGGGAGATAGTAGCGTGGTTGAGTCTCTCCATGAGTTTACGCGGTTGGGTCATTATGCTAGCTCTACGTTTGCCGATGAGGAGCATAAGACCAACCGGTTCTACGAGGGTCTGCGTGATGACCTGAGGCTACTACTTTCTGGGCCTATGACGCAAGGCTTCCTAACCCTGGTCAATACGACCCGATCTTTGGAAAAAGATTTGAAGAGAGTCCAAGAGAAGAAGGACTCAATGCGAAGAATTCGGAGTTCAAAGTGCCGAACTCCTCAAAGTCTGGGTTCCGTAAATGGAACAAGAAGGCTAGGAATTCGGGTCCAACCCCTTCTTCGGGTGTGTCCGGGGCAACTACAGGCCGAGACCAGGGTGCTTGTTATAACTATGGAAAGCCAAGACATTTTGCTAGAGATTGTTGGAGCGGACGTCCGAAGTTTGATAAGAAGCCTGGAGCATCTTACGCGGAGAAGGGAAAGGCGGTGGAGTCAACTGCATCCCACCATGCTTTAGCCCAGCCTAGAGTGTACAACCTTGGCCAACATGAGGCCATAAAATAGGCTGACGTGGTGACAGGTACGGTTTAAATTAATAGCAGTTTAGCTTTATATACTTGTTGCCTTATGCGTGTTAGCTTATGACTGGTTGTGCTAGGCTTTGTATCGATCTTTGATTTTTTGGCGAGAGTAGTGTTCGATACGGGAGCTTCACATTCCTTTTTGTCCGAAGAGTTTGTATCGTGCGTCTGAGTACCTTATTCGATGGCAAGGGACAAATTGGATGTGTTGCTGCCTAGCAGGTGCTCTATGCGCGCAGATAGAGTTTGTTGTGTGAAGGTAGGGATTGGGAGTCACGATTATGACTTGCAAGCATCACTACTGCCGATAGTGGAGTTTTATGTGATCTTTGGATTGGACTGGCTATCGGAGCAGCATGCGTACATTGATTGCAACCGTAAGGTGGTCAGATTACGACTGGATATAGATCGTGAGACGATGTTCTCAGGCTTGAAGGGGTCAAGCAAGACTTTGATATCTGCTCTCCAGGTGGTTAAGGCAGTTCGTAGTGGTGCAGAGCTGTTTTTCACTTTAGTGGAGGCTTAGAAGCCCAAGCCTGGTTTGGATAACATCCCAGTTGTATCTGAGTTTCCTGACGTATTCCCTAAAGATCTCCATAGAGCTCCACCTCAGCGAGAGATCGACTTCACCATTGAGTTAGTGCCAGGTGCCAAACCCGTGTCACGCTCTCTATGCCGATTAACGCCTAAGGAGATGGTAAAATTGAAAGTACAGCTTCAAGAGTTGTTGGAACAAGGTTATGTGCGTCCGAGTTCATCTCCTTGAGCACGCCAGTCCTCTTTGTTAAGAATAAGAATGTGAGCTTAGGACTATGTATTGATTATCGGGAGTTGAATAAGCTAACAGAGAAGAATAAGTATCGATCCCAAGGATTGATGATCTGTTCGACCAACTGGCCGGGTCAACTGTGTACTCGAAGTTGGATCTGAAATCTGGATACTATCAGCTGCGGATAAGGGAAATTGACATTCCCAAGACGGCTTTCAGCACACATTATGGGCATTATGAGTTCACTGCCGTGCCGTTTGGGCTAATGAATGCGCCATCCGTGTTTATGGATTTGATGAATTGAACGTTCAGAGAATACTTGGACCAGTTCGTGATAGTTTTTATCGACGATATACTGGTGTATTCGCAGTGCGAGGATGATCATTTCAAGCATCTACGCATGGTATTGGAGATCATGAGGAAGAACCAACTGTATGCCAAGTTCTCTAAATATGAATTTTGGTTATCCTCAATAGCATTCCTTGGTCACGTAGTTAGCGGTGAAGGAGTTGCGGTAGATACGACAAAGATAGTTGCGATACAAGAGTGGCCTGTACTGTTTACCGTGGAGAAAGTCCGGTTTTTTTTGGGACTTGCCAGCTATTACAGGCGATTCGTGGAGAACTTCTCGCAGATAGCGTTGCCCCTCACTACTCTGAAAAAGAAGGACCAGAAGTTTGTTTGGTCGTCGGAGTGCGCAAAAGCTTTCGAAGATCTAAAGTGTCTCTTGACCATGACACCTATCATATGTTCGCCTTGTGGTTCTGAAGGCTTTGAGGTTTATAGTGACACATCTGGGAGTGGTTTAGGCTGTGTTCTGCTTCAGCACGGGTCGGTGATAGCCTCTGGATCACGTCAGTTAAAGGTGCATGTGAGGAATTACCCGGTCCATGATTTGGAGTTGGCGACTGTGGTATTCGCTTTCAAGCTTTGGAGGCATTACCTTTATGGAGTAAAGGTCGATATATATTCAGATCACAAGAGTTTGAAGTACCTGATTGATCAGAAGGACCCGAACATGCGTCAACAAAGGGGATGAAGTTCCTTGGAGACTACACCTACAAGATTCATTATATTCCCGGGAAGGGGAATGTTGTGGCAGATGCTCTGAGTCGTAGAACTCCTGCATAGGCAAACTGGTTGCAGATGCACGACGAGCGGCTCATTCGTGATTTGGAGGCTTTGGAGATCTCATGTGTTGACAAGGGATCTAATGCTAATGCATGTTTGAGTTTGGCAGAGGTTCAATACGACCTCACGGACAGGATTTGACAGGCCTTGGAGTTGGGCGTAAGCTTGAAACGTCGCTTGGCAGAGCCCGTGGATGGGTCGAATGACCAGTTCTTTGTTGACGATGGCCTTGTATGGAAAGGTGGTCGGTTGTGCGTCCCTAAAATTGGGAATATACGAGAAGAATTGATGTATGAGGTACATTTTACTAAGTACTCAATTCACCCTGGGAGCACAAAGATGTTCAAAAACTTGAAGAGGCTATTCTGGTGGCTAGGTATGAAGGAAGACATAGCGCTATACGTGGCGAAGTGTCAGACTTATGCCTTGGTGAAGGCCGAATGCCAGAAGCCAGGTGGATTTCTAAAGTCATTGCCTATACCAGAGTGGAAGTTTGATGACATCTCTATGGATTTCGTGAACGGTTTGCCGAGATCGCATAAGGGGAACGACGTCATTTGGGTGGTCGTTGATCGTTTAACGAAGGTGTGACATTTTATACCCAATAGGAAGGATGATTCAGTGGAGAAGCTAGCGAAGATATATGTGGATAGCATAGTCCATTTGCATGGTGTATGTTGGGTATTGTATCCACAATTACCTGGATTTGAGGAAGCCTCCTGTCAAGCTAAGATGAATTCACAATGTGTTTGATGCTCTGTCTTCAAGTTGTGTTTGCAGTTATTCCACGCTAAGTACACACCAATGTCAGGGTGCAGTAGGTCAATATATATGGGTCTACACAACGTAATCCCTCATTGAGCAGATCAGTGTGTTGGCTTACGTGTACTCTCTCTATTGGAGTGTACTTACTTTCAAGTACAGGGCTGAGATAGATCAAGAGCAGAAGAGGAGCAAGGATGGGTCAAAGACCAACTCATGGGCAGAAAGACAAAGAATCGTCTAAGTTAAAGTCGACGAGAATCACAAAGTGATTCTCGCCGATTCGACGGGAATCACTAGTGATTCTCGCCGAATCGTCGAGAATCACTCGCCGATTCTCGCCGACTGCATCCGGCTGACTCAACGCCTTCAAGATTTCTGCTAAGGCAGAATCGACGAGAATTGTCAACTGATTCTCGCCGAATCGTCGAGAATGACTTTGCATTCTCGCCGATTCGTCGAGAATAGTTGTGATTCTCGCCGATTCTCTCCGGATGGCAAGCTTTTCAGCAGGAATTCTTCTAAGTAGAATTCGACGGGAATCATAAGTGATTCTCGCCGAATCGTCGAGAATCACCAATGATTCCCGCCAAATTTGCCTTAGGCATTTTCCGTCGACTCGCTGGACCGGACCATGTACTCATGCGCTGTTTGTACGGGAATTAGGGTTTCTTTTGGTGGGGCCCACAATGGTCATAAAGGAGTATTCTACAGTATAAATACTCTCCTATTTTGAACGTAAGGGGCAGCGAAGAAAACGAACAAGTCGGCCATCGCTGACGTGACCTAGCAGATCGCGGATTTCCTTCCGCCGCCGTCGCCGCTCGAAAAGTTGTCGCCGCCGCTGATCGGATTCTTCTTGATCTCTCGGCGATAGAAACTTAGCCAAGCAATGCGTCTCACGTTTCTTTCTTGAGATCCTTTGTCTCTTGGTTTGTTGAACGGGAATACCTTCCCCTTCCGAATCTATTGAGACGATCGATCCAAATAAGATCGTTGGTAGACCTTGCTAGCTTTGTTAAGAAGTTTGGATCTACAAAGCATCGCCTCCGCAATCCTTGCAGCCGCCGATCTTGGGAAGATCTTCTCCAAGAGAGTGCTTAGGTCGTGGACTCTTCGTCTTCTTCAAGAACGCTTCATCGAACGAAGAGGGACACCAAGTGCTCCAAACGTAGTTTGTATTTTGTACATTCTATTTTTACTTTTGTTGTAAAGGAACTTTGGTTCCTCATTGTAAGGGTTGGGTGCAACCCGTGGTGGAGGAGTAGTGACTCCTTCGGGTGGAAGGGTTCCTTCCATAGTGTGAGGATTGGATTTCAATCCGGTTGGTGAAGTGACCGAGTGATCCCTTATTGGGAGATAGGTCGAAGGGGGAAAGTGGACGTACCCAAATCGGGGAACCACTATAACTGCCTGTGTGTTTCTGTGCTGATCTTGTTTTGTTTTATTGTGCAGGTAAATTTTTAATTCCGCAAAAAGACTGCAAATCACCTATCCCCCCCATAGGTGAAGGTAGTTGACACTAGTGTGACTTTTAAGTGGTATCAGAGGGAGGTTCCTTAGCAATAAGGTTAACACCTTGAGTAAGATCCCGGTTCTAGTGTCAAAAAGAAGACAAGACTCAAGCATGGAGCTGGACTCTGATGTCTCTCCTCTAAGACTCCCTACTTGCACAACAGAGTATTATCCCATCTGGAAGATGAGAGTTATGTTTCATCTGGAGGCCATTGACCCTCGCGCATCACTCATTTCGGAAGAGGGTCCCTTCATTCCCATGAAGGCTTCCAGCTCAGGAAACGATCTCCAAATCCCCAAGAGTCTCGAAGAGATGTCTGAGACTGAGCTCTCACTTTTCAACCTGGACAAGCTGATTCGTCAGATCATCACTGACGTGTGGTCTGGATAATCTCGGTCAAGATTGGACAAGTGTAAGACTGCAAAGTCTATGTGGCAAACTATCTCAGATCTCATTATAGGATTGGAGACAGCTAGGACTGGATGCTAGCAGGAGGATGAAGCCTATGTGGGGGTCCTCATTTCTGAAGATGAAGGTCAAGACCAATCTCTCAGTATCAGGGCTCCTGTGTCCATGTCAGAGACTGAAGAAGAGGCTGAGGAAAGAAGTTCTGATGAAGCTGACACAACAGTCTCTGCCGATCTTATCGCTAACCCGGAACATCAAAGTCAGGATCAGGTAACTTATTCATCATGCTCCTCTCCCCTTGAAGTTCCTAAAAACAGGAATAGTTCAGAGGGTTGTCCTTCTAGTGATGCAAGGGATATGGATAGCTTCAATTAAAAGATTGAAAATCTTGATTCCCTTGAGAGTGCCCTTCAGAAGAGCAACTTACTTGTGGAGGAGCAAGCTAAGGAGATTGCTCAGCTGAAGACCTTGATGAATCTCCAATTGGAATCCATCAAGGTAAAGGAATCAAAGATCTCGGATCTAGAGAGTCGTCTAGAGACCGAGAAGAGGATAGTTTCTAACTTTTCCAAGATAGATGCTATCAAGAGAAAAGCAGAAAATGGGTGGATCTCCCAAATCATTAATTCATGGAGAAATGGGGAAACTGTGTTCAGACCCCCCCACCCCGAGTAGGAAGGGCACACATCATGCTTTCAGGTATGACCACAGGAACATCCATGGTCACTGCAAGAATGATCGGCCCTCAGGTGGAAATGCCAACAGTGCAAGAGCTGTCATGGCTACCCATGAGAGAATACCCAAGGCTCATCCTGAACCCTTTGTATTCTCGGCCTTTGCCTCAACTCATCATGAATCTGCAGGAACCAGCTCTCACTGTCATACTTACCTCTCTAGGACACAGGAAGGGGGGGGGGGTCAGGAAACATGCGGTAAGTACCCATGGGGCCTCTAGAAGTGTGCTGACTGAAAGGAAGGCACCACCTACCAGGCCTCATGACACTCACCACATGCTCTCTTTCCACCCTCCCACGTGTCACGGTGAAAAAGGCAATTTTGTGAGCAGAACCTACCCTGTTCCGTTTAGACCTAAGATCATGACTACCTCAGTCAGTAGATCAGGTCAGAAACGGCGATACAACATTCATGAGTGTTGGTGCTGTGGCAAGGTGGGTCACTTTGCCGTAGATTATTGGCACAATCCCTCTGTGCCAAGGGCAAGGGTATGTCCACTTCCTCTGGGCAGATTTAGCCTTCCTGACAGGATTCCTGTAGGAAGGCATTCAAGATTTTATGTTGACAAGAACCTAGGACCCAATACTTATTGGGTTCCTAAGGTAGGATAATATTTTTTGTTGCAGGATAGTCTAGGTTCCTGTAAATATAACAGGAACTAGACATGAGATGTTCCAAGAATGACATGGAACAAGTATTTGGAATAAGAGTAGTGCTAACATCAATGGCCTACTCAAATTGGACACCTGGTGTACCTCAAGTAGAAGATCTGAATGATCAATTTTATGATCCCAGGTACACCCGTTCAGTTTCAATACTTGAGTCATATTATATTAATGTTTACATATATATATACTCATATTTATCCACAAGAATTTGTCAATTCTTACTCTAAAAAGTGAATGGTTATATGTATATATACACACATACGTTCACACACTTGATGACAGACCGAAACTGTTAAATGATCCTTAGGTACAATCTGAAGAATTCCCTGTAGGTACATATTTATATATTTGATAATGAATCTCAATAGGCATAAATCAGCCCATTTGAAATTAAAGAATGTATGTCAGTGGGTGTAACAAAATATTACAATTTTTCACCTAGAATAACTCTGGAATTACGTATAGGGCTCATATATTGTTCAACTCGATCGAGGTTTCGTGATTAAGAAATATAATGAAGGCTAAGGCTTGAAATTAACATGCCACGGTTAATGTGTATAGAAAATCCCGTTGCACTCTCCTCGATCGTACGAAAGAAATAATTAGTAAACCCCGTCGAATCCCATCGACTTCCCCCCGGTTCGGAAGATTTAAATAGCATATATTGGTTTGACTCTTCATCTCCCCGAATATCGCTGAACTCCCGACGAATCCCCTAGAGCATCCCGTCAACTTCCCAATCTCCTCGCGTAATCTCGTGGTCATGCGGAAGCTGCTTCGCCTGGTGCTCACCGTCTCTCCTCTGGGCTCCTGTCGACAACACCCTCAAATCGCAAGGACCATCCTGTGCTCCCGTCGGTTCCATGAATCCTGCACCTTCCCGTCAGGTTTCCATCACCGGTCGACGATCCTTCCAGTCGCCATCGTCCCTTCAAACCGCTCGGCGCTAGGGTAAGTTTCCCTCATTCATGAAGGTTCGTGTCTAAGTGTATCTCCTATTCTAGAAGTACTGATAGGGTTAGATGTCCTGTTTAGGTTTGCAATGGCTCCTAGAACCACTGCAGGACTCCTCACTGGAAGTGAACTGGTTCGGACAGGATTTTCTCATGCCTCCGATGAGTTCAGGAATATTATCCTTATGCTTTAAGAGGCCGGACTTACATTCATCCTGGAGCATCCTTGCAAAATTATTGATAAGGAGGTGCTGGAGTTATTTGCAACGGCAAAACTACGGCGTGAAGATACAATGATCAAGAGTAAGATTGCTAGAGTACGGATCAAAGTGTCTGCAGGAAAACTGACACAATATTTGCAGCTCTCCAGTTTTGAAGATGAGGACTATCTGGAGGAAGAGGATCGAGACAGGACTCTCCTCTTCTGTGGACTAGCTCGAGGAACCAAATCAATCAAGAGAAAGGAAATGAATGAGGAAGGGAAGCTACTGTCAGATATCATTGAGAAAGTCTTGATCTGCAAACCAGGCTCCCACGATCATATCTCGGGAGATATGTTCAAGATCTTAGTGTCTATAGTCTGTCGAAAGAGATACAACTGGGGAGCTATGCTGTTTGAGAAAATAAAAGATACTCTGCGAACCCCAAGTTTTGGAAGAATCATCAGCCTGTTTCTCAACCAGCTGGATGGAGACAGGTTCGATATGAGTAAGGGAGTTCCTATACACTACCTGAAGAAAATGGATTCAAGTGTTTTTGATAGATGGGATAGAAGAATTAGTCAAGCAGCCGTTGCTGAAGAACATGATGAATCCCTGGCTGAGTCCCATGGGGATGAGGACAATAGAACTCTAGAAGATCCCGTGGCTGAACCCAGTGAAGTTCCTAATCTGCTGCCTGCAGGAACCGAGGGGGAGTCTCTACCCCTTGCGACTGGAACTCACAGGGCAGATCTCTCAGTACCTGCTCCTGTTGATGTTGTTTCTGACATCTCTCAGATAGCCAAAGATGCAGTTGATACCCTGGATGAGGAGGAAGATGAGGAAGCCCTAGATAATGATGCAATTGACAATAATGATATAGAAGATGAGGGTGCTGAAGAAGTGGATGATGTCGTTGAAGATGAATAACCTTGAGAGAGAGGGTGGAGACAGTGGAGCCATAGGATGAAGTTGAAGTTCCATCTTAGGAACGAGCTCCAATGGTAGCTCCTGAGAAATCTGGTGCAACAATGGAGGGGGAGTCCTATCAGTAGGGGCTGATTAGCATTCCTGAGAAATCTACAGAGGCTGCCACTATCCCGCCATTGGAAACGGTGCATGTGTCAAGCTCGTCCAGTGAATCTGCTGAAGAGCAAGACCAAGGCATGCCTCAGGGTTATCCATTACGACCAAATCTAGCAAATCACACCGTGAACATTATTCAAGGGATAGTGGATGAACTCAAAGATTCTTTTGAAAAATCACATAACAAGGTATTAAAAAGAATTAAGAAATCTGAGGAGCTAATGCTGAAAAATGTTGTGGAAATCAATCACAAGATTGATCTGATGGAACAAAAGTTTAATGCTAAGTACACAGAGGCCGGCATTGCTGTCACACTTCTCAAGCAAGGGCTTCAGGAAAATACGACCGATCTGGAAGTAGTAAATAAGAATGTTCATGTTCTGGCCGACAACATCCAGAAATTCGATGCCAACATGGTGATCCTAAATACAAATAAAAAAAACCTATTGACTGAGTTTACAAAGACTGTGCAACACATCGATGGGTCACTACACACTTATGCAAACTCAATTGCCCTCGAAGCCAAAAAGGGGGAGGAAGAATATAAAGCTAAGATGGCAGAGCTACAACAGATTATCATCGACAACTTTGAACAGTCAAATAAGTATGTTTTTGATAGCTGTCACTGGCTCGTTCAGCAAGCATCAGGTATTCAAATTCCAATTCCGGTTCCTTCTCCAGATGAGGTTACCACTACTGCTGATGAGATTGCAAGTGTTGAGGAGGTTCCGCTTAGCGAAGCTGATGCCAAGAAGGCTGCCAGGGTTGCTGAAAAAGCTACTCTCAGGGCCATGTTTGACCAGGAAGCCATAACAAGAGGAAAAAGGAAACTCCAAGAACAACCGTCCAAAGAAACTCCAGCCGAAAAGAAAGTAAGATTGAAGGAGGATGAAGTGAGAAATGAAAGATGGAGTCCTGTGTCAAGGAGCATTATTTTGGATACTTTTATGCTACAGCAGAGGAGGAAAATAAATCGGAATGATGTATACAATCAGTATGAGTGGGAGCTGCATAAAGAATATGAAGCTAAACGGAATATCTTTTTCAGGTCCAACACTGTGGAAAATAAAGCTCCTCCCCCCAGATATTATCCAAAGCCCAAGGAGTTTTTTGAGAGATAAAGTAAGAAATTCTTGGCTCAATAACTAAATGATGATTTAGCTAAGGAGAAATAGGCTTAGGATTATGGCTTGTCTTTCCTCAATGCATGTTTTTATCTTCATGTTGTTGTATGAACAATTCTTGTGGATATATATATATATATATATATATATGATTTCATGATTGACTCAAATATTGTTCTGTTTGCCTTTATTTCTCTGTGTCTTGTCCTTCTTAATTTGCCTTGTATATTACTCTGGTTGGTGTAATTCATCTTAGCTAGTAGGATTTTGGCTTCTTCAAATAGGGGGAGATTGTTGGGTATTGTATCCACAATTACCTGGATTTGAGGAAGCCTCCTATCAAGCTAAGATGAATTCACAATGTGTTTGATGCTCTGTCTTCAAGTTGTGCTTGCAGTTATTCCACGCTAAGTATACACCAATGCCAGGGTGCAGTAGGTCAATATACACGGTTCTGTGCAACGTAATCCCTCGTTGAGCAGATCAGTGTGTTGGCTTACGTGTACTCTCTCTATTGGAGTGGACTTACTTTCAAGTATAGGGATGAGATAGATCAAGAGCAGAAGAGGAGCAATGATGGGTTAAAGACAAACTCATAGGCATAAAGACAAAGAATCGTCTAAGTTAAAGTCGACGAGAATAGTGATTCTCGCCGATTCGACGGGAATCACTAGTGATTCTCGCCGAATCATCGAGAATCACTCGCCGATTCTCGCTGACTGCATCCGGCTGACTCAATGCCTTCAAGATTTCTGCTAAGGCAGAATCGACGAGAATCATCAACTGATTCTCGCCGAATCGTCGAGAATGACTTTGCATTCTCGCCGATTCGTCGAGAATAGTTGTGATTCTCGCCGATTCTCTCCGGATGGCAAGCTTTTCAGCAGGAATTCTTCTAAGTAGAATTCGACGGGAATCATAAGTGATTCTCTCCGAATCGTCAAGAATCACCAATGATTCCCGCTGAATTTGTCTTAGGCGTTTTTCGTCGACTCGCTGGACCGGACCATGTACTCAGGCTCTGTTTTTACCAGAATTAGGGTTTCTTCTGGTGGGGCCCAATACAGTCATAAAGGAGTATTCTACAGTATAAATACTCTCCTATTTTGAACGTAAGGGGCAGCGAAGAAAACGAACAAGTCGGCCGTCGCTGACGTGACCTAGCAGATCGCGAATTTCCTTCCGCCGCCGTCGCCGCTCGAAAAGTTGTCGCCGCCGCTGATCGGATTCTTCTTGATCTCTCGGCGACAAAAACTTAGCCAAGCAACGCGTCTCACGTTTCTTTCTTGAGATCCTTTGTCTCTTAGTTTGTTGAACGGGAATACCTTCCCCATCCGAATCGATTATGCAAGCAGGGAGGGTCAATGGAAGGACGATTCAGTGGGGAAGCTAGCGAAGGTGTGACATTTTATACCCAATAGGAAGGATGATTCAGTGGAGAAGCTAGCGAAGATATATGTGGATAGCATAGTCTGTTTTCATGGTGTACCCCGGAGCATCATTAGTGACCGTGATGGCCTGTTCATATCTAACGATTGGAGGCTCATTCATCAGCTGTTGGGTACTAAGTTGAACTTCAACACTGCTTTTCTCCCACAAACAGATGGGCAAACTGAAAGGGTGAACATGACGATGGAAGACATGCTTTATATGTGTGCGTTGGATTTTGGGAAAAGGTGGGAAGACCATCTTTACATGATTGAGTTTGCTTATAATAACAGCTACCAAGCAAGCATTCAGATGATGCCTTTTGAGGCTCTGTACGGAAGGAGGTGTCGTGTAAGACCCCCCTCCCGGAACACAAGACACGACACGAGAGGGGTCTTATGCCCAGAACAGCCGCCTTGCGGTAACACTAGCACTCAGGCTAGCCTATACCACAAGACGCCTATTCTGCCGGCTACCAACAATATCAACAGATAAATGCCAACCCAACCATAATAATATGAAAGTCAAATCCACACCAAGCACATGTCCATAATATCATAAATAAAGAAGCTACAACAAGCTTCTAATATCAGAGTACGTAAACAGAATTGCCCCGAAGGGCTACAACAAAATCTCTCTCTCACTCACATCGGTAACCGACGGTAGCGACGATACCGTCCCTTCAGGCCCTGTCACCCTGGCCTGGCTGTCCGTCTGCATAGCCTGCTGCTCCACCTGCGGGGTTTCCTCCTAAAAAGGAAGACGTAGCAACCGCTAGTCAAAAAGACTAAGTGGTTTCACATCCGCTCCCCCGGCGACTCCTCGGCACCGGGCGGAGAAAGGAACAGGTGCAATATATATAAATAACAGAAGTACAACAGGTGAAGTGAGTATACATATTATAAGCAGCAATATCAGCAGTGTATAATAAACAAGCTCTTATTTCAAATCTACGAACTACTGCAGCAAGAGAGTATATAACTAGAACAGTAAGTAACTCAACTTATATGGATGCCCATACAAGCATATAAGTTGAGGGTCGTTCAGCAGAAAGTAACTCATCGTATAGGAGTGCCCATACAAACTTATACGATGAGGGTCTTGTGTATATAATGAAGTGCAATGCTATGTATGCAATGCAATGACACACCCATGCTCAAGCACATGCAATCGCTATGTCGACACAGACTTATAGTTCCCACTATTCGAGCAGGTAGCTAACCTCTCAGGCATCAACCGTCGTGGCCAAACGGTGACAGTAGAGCGGGCATCTCCACTACTAGGCTGGTCTCCACACTACCTGGCCTAGGCCTCCGTACGCCTCAACGCTAAGAACACAGCAGCGGAGCTCACATGCGTACTACGGCTCAGCGGGTTCTCTCGGGTAAATATGCACCAAGATCCTAGCCCCTGACTGGCCTATGATATGACACGGAAGGAGCCTCGGAAATGAGCACGAGGACCAAGCCCAACCGTTCACTTGGCACGGAAGGAGCCTCGGGACGTGAACACCGAGGACCGAGCCCAACCGCCCAAGGTCTAACTGTCAACTCCCATCGGTGTGACGATTGGCGAGCCCGTAGACCTGCCACACTATCCTTAACCCAGGATTACGACACCGTGTGTCGACTCACACCACATGCAATTCCACAATTCCGTGGCATGGAAGGAGCCTCGGAGAAAGCACGAGGACCAAGCCCAACCATCCACCAAATACGGAAGGAGCCTCGGGACGTGAACACCGAGGACCAAGCCCAACCGTCCGATTTTATCCAACTTAACCTCATTCCCATCAGTGATGGTCAACACCGCACTTGTTAACATTCACAATGCTACCCGTGGGGAGACGACACTCTAAGCATTGGACTATCCATTCCCTTCCATCAATCCATTACACATCCTGGCCATAGTTTTAACCAATTACAAATCCTTCCAAATGAATTCAACATATTATAGATGATGTGCATAATGGTGATCTAACAAATATAACAAAGCCTTTCATTCTCTTAGGCTCGATTCACATCTCAACATAGGGATTCAAATCCTCAAACATCAATCTTCACATTACCTCGGTGATTAACACAAAGGAATTCACCCAACCTCGAGAGGAATTGCAACATCTATTCCATCGAATCCAAGTTCATATTATAATCACCTAGAATTGTATGTAATCTGGTCAGCAACCTTGACGGAGGATTCCCGTGGCTACAGGTATCGCCCGAAAACGTGCCACCACTCGTTGGAAAGGTAATTTCAAGGGCTACAACTTTTGTGTTTAGTTGAAAGCCCAGATCTGGTCACATCATACCAGAAATGCAACTCGAAGTCTGCTGCGTACAGGATACAGAATTCCTGGGCATTAACTTCCAACTGCAGAAGATTCAAACGGACTTTCCCGTGGCTACAGGTATCGCATGGAAATGTGCAATCACTTGTTGGAAAGGTAATTTCAAGGGCTACAACTTTCGTATTTAGTCGAAAGCCCAGATCTGCCCCTTCTTGCTTAAAAATAGCCAAGAAGGTCGCTGCGTGCAGAATACAGATTCTGCACGCATCTTGAAGCGAAGTGAACGACATCCGGTCATCTTCCTCCTCAAGCGATTTTCCCCAAATCGCATCCAGAAGTTCCTCCACCCTTATTCTCACTCTTGAGGCCATTTCCTCTTCACGTGACCACCCCTATCATCACTTTGAAGCGAGGGGAGGTTGAAGACGACTAAACTTTAGAGCACAAGCTCTAGCATGGCCTTCCTAGAAAGCTTCATCTCACAAATCTAGACTCGTTTGAGTCGATGTCTCGCCTAAAAAATAACTATAGATCTAGCACCAAGGGAGAGGGGAGGAAACTCACGTTATTTCTGACGTTTCCTCCGTTGCCGGCCATGGATCGCGTTATTCTTCGTGGCGGCATCCTTGGCTTCGTTAGCAGTATTCTTCCACGGAAACGGCGGAGCTTTTCCTCCAGAACCCGGCTCCGGCGACTCCCGATATCTCCTCTTCCGCTCCGTCGGTTTCGCACAGTGACGGCTCGGCAAAGGTAAAGTGACGGCTAGGGTTTGGTTTACTTCCTTTTTATATCACATATTAGGTTTAATCCCTTCCGCCACGTGTCAATCTCTAATTGGACCGCCCAAATTAGGTCTTAATTGAAAGGACCGGTCCAAAGAATCATCCGGCGTAAATCCCGAAGTCCGGTTCAGTCCACTCAGAACAGCGGGTCCGCCTGGGTGAAAACATACAAGTCAAATTCGGTGGGAATCAGTCGTCATTCTCGACGATCGGCGAGAATCGTCAGGTCATTCTCGACGATCGGCGAGAATCGTCAGGTCATTCTTGACGAATTTCCCTTGGCAAACTTTTCAGAAATCCGGGCGTTGAGTATATTGAGTATTCTCGGCGATACTCGACGATCGGCGAGAATAAGCGGGTCATTCTCGACGAATTTCCCTTAGCAAACTTTTCAGAAATCCGGCCGTGGAGTATCAGTCGACGATACTTGACGATCGGTGGGAATCGTCAGACATTCTCGACGATCGGTGAGAATTGTCAGGTCATTCTCGACGATTTTTCCTTAGTCTTGCATCTCTGAGTCACTCTCAACGATCAGCTCCAAATCATCGACCTACGGTCGACGATCGTCGACCTTTGGTCGACTATCGTCGACCCTCGGTCGACCATCTTGGTTTACTCCGCCCGACTATCTTTATTAATCCTGCAGTCGACTATCTTTGTCAACCCGGTCGACTATCGTCGAACTTCGGTCGACTATCGTCGAACTTCGGTCGACTATCGTCGACCCTCGTTCGACCATCTTCGTCAACCCGTGGTCGACGATCGTCGAACTTCGATCGACTATCGTCGACCCTCGTTCGACCATTCCCTACGATTTTCCTTAGCCAATTTCCTTCCAGTCCATTAGACATCATTCAACTCTACACCCATCCAATACACCCGACATCTCGCGTCAGTGCACCCCGAGCCCGAGTCGAGTCTCTTGACCCAAAACTCGTGCGAGGGGCCTAGCGCGAATTGGGACGTTACATGTTGTACGCCATTGTCTTGGGTAGAAACGAGAGAACCGAAACTATACAAGCGAAGGGACGTTGAAGATGCTACTTCAACGATACGGTTGATTTGAGAGCAGCTATTAATAGCCTAAGATAGACAAGCCAAGTACTACAATGTCAAGCATCGGAACGTGGAGTTTGCGGTGGGGGATTGGGAATACCTCAAGATAAAGCCGTTTAAAGGCATATTAAGGATTAAACGCTTAAAGAATCTTAGTCCGAGATATGTTGGCCCTTTTGAGATCTTGGAGAGTGTTGGTGAAGCCGCCAATCAGCTAGCACTTTCAGTAGAGCTGAGTGGATTGCATGATGTATTTCACATTTCGGTCCTACGCAAAGCCGTGAAAGATCCAGCCCAAGTGGTTGTTGCGGATCAAGTATCGGTCGATAGTGGGCTAACAACGAAAAAAAGACCCATTCGGATCGAGTATACGGAGGTCAGAAAACTGGGGAACAAAGCCATAAGGATGCTCAAAGTCTTATGGGACAATTGCGGTCGCGAGGATCTTTCGTGGGAGCGAGAGCAGACCATGCTTGAGGAGTATCTAGAACTATTTTACTCAGGTACCATTTAATTTTGTGTACCTTTCCATTATATAATTTCGGGATGAAATTCATTTAAGTGGAAGAGAACTGTAATGCCCCAAAACCCGAATACAAATTGGTCAATATGTTTGTAATACCCTTAGCGAAGCCCTATGAAAATTGGGGATGAATTGGAAGTGTTTTAAAGGACTTTTGGAGCCTTATAGTTTCACACGTCCTGTGACATGGGTGTGTCCAGAGCCATGTCGGGCACACATCCTGTGATACGGGTGTGTCCATGGCCGTGTCCTTTTCTATGTTTGGTCATTTTATTATGATTGAGGAACACGGCCTACGACACGGGTGTGTCAAGAGCCATGTCGGGCACACGGTCTGTGATACGAGTGTGTCTAAGGCCGTGTCCTTTTCTGTGTTTGGCCATTTTATTGTGATTGCGGGACACGGCCTGTGACACGGCCGTGTCACAAGCTGTGTATGGACCTAGGGAGACCATTCTAAGGGCAAATCAAGGCCTTTCATTTTATTTAGGTGGGATCCGACGACCCAGCATCTTACCTGATAAGATAAGGTTGGGAAATGAGGGTTTAAAACTCATTTCCTTTGGCCCTTTCTCTTTCTAAGAGGTAGAGAGAGGGGATAGCAAAGGGATAAGAATAAGGAGGAATCCCGCCATTGTTGGAGCTTCAGAGCTCCAAATTTCAAGCCGAGTCTAGATCCGCGGAGGCGAGTCTATTGCGGTGGTTTTTATCCGGCTAATTTATCCTCCATGGGGCCGAAGCGAACATCTAGGGTAACGATTCTCTACTTGGACATGTGAAGTCCCCTTCCTTTTATATAGGAAACTCTCTCCCGCGAGTGTGCGGTGAGCGTGAGATATTCCTTCGGGTAGATATGGTTTATTCCCGTAGTCTTGCATATAGAGTCCGGAATCAAAGTACGGACATATGCATGGTGTGTGAAGCCTATCCGAACAGGTTGGTTTGGATCGATGATGTTTTCATTATGCATGTATTGCCGGAGAAGACTCCGTGCCATTTATTTTTTTCGAGGTGATATGTGGTAGATTGCAGCAGGGAGCCTTGGGGACTAACTCCAAGGTACACCCGGAAAACTGGGCAGAAGCGTATTTCTACCATCTTGGTTGCCTGGGAGCCAACCTTGTACAAATCTGGGTTATGTAATATTGTATGATCGATTCATCGGGAATCGGGGAGGCTGACCCGCACCGATGACTTAAATTTACATGGCGATGTGAGCAACGGGTTGAGCTGAACTGTACCCGCTCTATGTGGCTCGATTAAAGAGACCTAATGTATGTGGCACTTACTGGGGGCATGGAGGGCGAGTCTTAGGCTTCGGCCGGAAAGACTTAAATGCTCACGATGGTTGCCGTCCTTGGGGCGGTGGTGAAGCCTCAAAATGGACCGAGTTCACCGATAATGTGCCCTGAGAGCATGTGGTGTGTGGCCGTGCATTCCTACACCTGTGGTGAAGTGCACTTTAATTGTACTTTTAATATCATGTTTGGTGATTCTAATAAATTGCAGGGAAGGAGCACCGCCACCCCAAGTTGGGGGTGGGGTCGTTATAATTTGGTTAGCTTTAGCTGACCATTGCTTTGTTTTGCCACCGTGCGGTGGATTGTTCTTATGCAGGAACAGGTGAGCCTAGTGGCAAATAGCGGGCTGGCGTGCTTATTGCCGTGCTGGCCCTTGAAGGCCAAAGCGAAGTGTTTTCTTTTACTATTGTCATGTGTGGCCGGCCTGCGTGTCGAAGTATGTAAAACACTTACTGTTTAAGCAAACTGTTGTAAGGCCTTAAGGCCAAATCTTTTGTGTATGTTTTTCATTCCTATTGTAACTGTAGTGGACATTCATGTGTTATTTTTGGGTTCTTATCACTGTTTTAAAAGCTTCCGCTAAAATGCTCTGAGTTAGGATTCGAATTCCTTCGGTGGTATTTTGGTATTAATTAATAACTCCATTAACTGTCTGTGGTATATAGCGTGGGGCCCCGGCCGGACCTTCTGTTATATTCCATTCGATGGATGGGGGGTGTTACATGATTGATATGGCATGGAACATGTGGAAGAATGAGATAATACCCCTCGCGACATCGATAAACTGTCAGCGGCAACAACATTTTCTATAAAAGGCTGGATTTCAAATAATTCCTGAAATACATCTCCTAAAGCTTTGATTCCACCTCCACCAAGTCATAACTCCGATTCTTTTGAAAGAGGGTCATCTCTAGCTATTTAGAGAACTTTCTTGTGTAAACACGGAGATCGAAAAAGGAATTTGAAGAAGAAGAAGGGCTGCAACACATATTATACACGAAGGACGATCGCATCAAGAACACTAATATCTACGTCATCTTCGGCTTCACCTTCAGAATTCTTAGGGAGTCTCTCTTACTTTTCATTATCTTGTAGTCATTTTTTATTTTATCTTTTTGTAGCGAGAGTAGTGAAATTGTTCTGGGAGAATGTCAGATTCCGCGGAAGGATTCAGTAGGAAATTCGCCTTATTTATGATAACAAGGTCCTTATGCAGCTAAGGGAGAAATTCAACGCCATGTGTGTAACGACTATGTTTGGGTGAGATCTAGGAGGAGGCTATAGGCCATATCTGAGGTATGATAGGATATAGCCAGCCAGTCCTTAGGAGCATAAGTGTAACATAAAAAGAGATTTTTCATATTTCGTCTTGATTTCTAGCGTTATAGAAATCAAACATTTTGTATTCAATTATAAAGAATAAAATCACATCTCTCTTTGTATTCTTATTTTGATTTTATTACCATGTCATAAATGTTTTGAAATATATTCTCTAAAAGCTTTATCGCAAATATATTGGAAGATTCATTTGTTTTTGTAAGATATAAATGCTTGAATTCAATATCTATAATCTAGTGCCCGATGGTAACACTTCTGCCATTTTCTAAAATTAATTTTCAATACAATATTTTCTAACATATTTAAATATAGTTTTCTATAAAATATTTTGAAACTTCATTAATAAACAATAATATTTTTTTAAGTTTTAAATTCCATAATGCCCTTATTCACCCCCCTCTCTAAGGGCGCCGTAAGATCCAACACGTGGTATCAAAGCTGGGAATAAGGCGCTTCATGATCTCACAACCACTAAAGGGGATGTAATTTATTAAATGAAAAATATTTAGCACCACCATTATTTATGGTTGAAAACTATACAGGGTGAAAAATTCTAATGGAAAATCTTCTTAAACCTTTAGATGAAAAAATTTGGAATATAACTGTTGAAAAGCCCCCAAGTATATCAAATAGAAATGAAATAATTTTAAATGTTAAATCTATAATTAGTTTATTTTGTGTACTAGATCAACATATATTTGAACTTATATATTTGTTTCTTACTACTTATGAAATTTGAAAATTTCTTGAAGAAACTTATGATTCTCTATCTACAGGAACAAAATAAGAGCAAGATATAGAGAATGAAAGCTCCTCTTTTGAAGGATCCGTTGAATGCACATCAAATGAAATTGAAGAAGAGAACACATCAGATGAAAGAGAAGATGAAATCTCATCTATAGAAGAGGAATGCCAAGAAGATGTCAAAGAAACTTTATGTTCAAATCTTGTCTCATCCGATAGCATTGTAAGTAAATATAAATCTTCTCTTTTTGTAACAAATTCTATTTCTACATTTCGTATGCTTGAAATTACTAAATGTAAAATTTTAAAGTTGAAAAATGTTAATTCTAAATTACATATAAAAAATAAAACTTTAAAAGCAAAAGCTAAAGTAGAACCTCATTTTGATGTGTCTAGTTCTCCCTTTTACTCGTTAGTTAAAATGTCTATACCTTGTATTGATTATAATATATTTAAAGAAAAAGTCAAGGTATTTGAAAATGAGCTTCCATCTATAAAAGAACAAAATGAAAAATTATGTTTAGAACATTCCTTTTTGAAAAATTATGTTTATACAACTGAAATTAAAGAGATTGATAAAACATTTATAGAGTTAAGAAATAATTATAAAACTCATATTGATTATATAATCTCCACTCTTAAAAATAGCACAATTTCATATACAAAAGTTAGAGAAAATCTTAAGAGTAAGAATAAAGAATTAGAAACAAAAATCAACTTGCTAAAGAAGATTATGTTTAAAAATTCACAAAACATTAATATAACATATCAAACCAAATACAAAAGCAAGTTGAATATGAATTTTAATATTTTGACAAAGAAAAATAAAGGGATTAAAAAACTCCAAATGTTTGTAAATCAAATCTCAAATCACTATCCTTATGATTTACAAAATCATTCCTCTCACAACATAAATTTAAATGTTTACAAATTCTCTATACAAAATTTTTTAAGAATCATTATCATTCTAAGCTTCAAGACTAAAATAATTACAATAGAAATTTGAATTATAAAAATATTAAACAAAGGTATGAATGGAGACCCGTAATTAAAAATGACACAACAACTATACTTTAAAGGGCTAATTCATACTGTCTCCTCATAAGCCAGCACATTATATTTGGGTGCCCAAAGGAACTGTCACACTCGGTCCTTTTTGGATACCTAAATCTTTTATTCATTAATATACAATCATTTGTGTGAAGTAGAAATCAATATAAAATGAAATACATAAAAAATATACTTCACAATATGCTAAAATGATAAAAATAAAAACATTTTCTTTATTTTTGCTTTGTGTACTTTTTTTTTGTTTTTGAGCTAACACGTATTTTGGTCACTTAATATATTTTGATATATGAATTTCACATATTAAGCTTAAATTTTCTAATAAATCAAATTGAATGAAAATAAATAATAAGTCATATTATTTTCAAATTCCAAGTGAGTTATCTATCTTATTTTCTAACATCCATACTTATTAGATTCATTACCTATAATTGACTTATAATATCATTATAAATTGAACATTGAATCTCTTAAGTGATATTATAAAAATTAATGAAATCATTTTAAAAATGGATTTAATTGAGCTAAAATGAATTATAAATTAAATATTTAATTTATTGGAAAAGATGACAATTATTGTACAATCATCTTAGAAATCTTATGTCTATAGATAATTATTTTAAACTAAAAGCTAAAATCCACAAGTTTCTAAATTGACTATTCTAAAGTTTCTCTCAACTTTAATAAAGCAATATGAATTATTTGTTTTGTACAAAATTTGTTTTAAATAGTTATTAGGGGTCTTAGGCTAAACTATTTAATATGTAACTTCTTGACTATATTTTATGATTTTGTCACTTCATTAGATAGCCCATATAATAAAAACTATAATAAAGAAAAATCGGAATTTAAAAAATCATGAAATCCTTGTTTTTTGCATGAAATTTCAAGTCTCTATTTGATACCGCCAGGAGATAACCCTACTGCCAGGCATTAACCCTACCGTCGACGGTGGCTGTTTTTTTAAACTCTAATTTTTTATATGTGATCATTTCTGAAAAAAATAGTTTACTATGTTAAGAATCATTATCTTCTACTATCAGATATTTTATATATGTTTGGGATAATTTATAAAATTTAAATTAAAAAATTACAAAATAATTTAAATGCCACCAAAATATGTTCATATTAAATAATTTATCATCTTCATATACAACTCAATGATCTATTATTTTATTATGTACAACAATCTTAAAATATTGTTTTATTTATGTCATGCCTTGAATATTATCTTGTTATGTGCAAAACAAATGATTGAAGAAAATCATGTGTAAGATTGTTTAGATGCCTCTAAATATGAGTAATGTTTTCTGTATGATAATGATTATACATACTCACTTATTTTGATAACCTACATGTGTTTTTAATCTTATACTTGCATGATTTTATAGTATAATAACATAATAATTAAAATACATAAATAGATTACCTACACTATATTGAATTGATTATGTCAATTATTTGTTTTTTTGTGCACTTATTCATTAGAGAAAAGTGGTTTTAAAAAATTAAATGATATTATTTACAAAATAAGTGAATTAGAAGTCCTTGGTCACAAGCCTAAAAAACATATAATAAATGACAACAAAAACTCCACCAAACACTACTCACCCTTTTGATAAGTCTTAATGAATATTGTGAGGTTGAGCACCTTGGAAAGGATTGTAAAGTGTCTTTTAGCAAACAAAATATTCACCACTTCTCTTTAAGCACACCAGATCACAAAAATGAAATTACAAAAAGGAATAAGTGTGATCCACCAAGCACTACTTTGCTCCCTGATAATTCTTAATGAGTATTGTATGTGTGAAGCACGTTGGTAGTTATACTTTTTATGTATGTGCATTAAAGTATTATGAAAGTAATTTTTGTGTGTATTTTAATGTTGTGTTATTCCATTATATATTATCATGTGTTTTGATTAATTCACTTATATACTTTATCAAAACACTATTTTTGTACACATCATTATCCTTCATAAAACTTCTACTCATGAGAATTGGATCCTAATAACACAATTCTCCACAAAATTAAGTAAATGCACTAGATGACAAAGCATGACTACTATAATGATTTTTTTATTTAAAATATAAATTAGTTTGCATTATTGTCCATATCTCTTTTTGATATATTGAAATCAGGCTTGCAAAGTTTAAATGTAATCGCATCTTTTGGATTTTTATTGAAATCATCGTCATATCATACTAAAACTAGTTATCCTTTATATGAACTTATTTCTAAAATGATGTTTATTTTTAAGAGTGCTAATTATTTTCTCAACATGTAGTATCTTAAAATAAGAATGTTTACTTTAAAGTATTTGTTGTAATTACTATGTGCGCTCTTTCATGACCATTTTTTTCAATAAGTGGTATCTTAAAATAAGAATGCTTACTGTACAACCCCGTGCCCGATGAGTGGGCCCGCCAGGAGAAGACCCAGCTGAATAGTGTGCAGTCTAGGTTTCAGGCGAGTCGGACGAGCGAGTGTAGTGGAACCTCCTCGACTCGCCCAAGACGAGTGGTAAGTAGTGTAAGGGGCGACTATAGCATTTAGGCTCGCATTCACCCTGGGCTCGTGGCAGGGGGTGAGCGAGTGGGGTAGTCTGACCCGTACTCACTCTAGGCCACGGGCTGGTGGCGAGTGCCAGCCCCATCAAGCACTCGCCATCCCAAGCGAGTGGTATTTTCATGGACCACTCACCAAGTAGTGTCTTTTACAATATTGCCCCCGTGGGTCTGCTAGTAGCATCTCTAAACAGCCGAGTTATGTTGTTGGCAAACTAATTTGGGATGCGTATAACATTTCAGAATAATGGAGTTGCACTGTTTGCAGACCAGGCTTGGAATTCTATAATTAGACCCTGTAGGCACCTTTGGAGGGGATCCAAATCTTTTTGTCCTCTTCCTCCTTTGGTTATTTGGTTCGGCTACGAGAGCCCTCTAAGGTTCCCAACTCACCTTCTGGTTTAGGAGGGGAAGCGCTCTTGAGATCTTCCGGGTGTATGGTGGGACCTCTATGCTGCAGCCCAGCGGCAGTTTCTAGTTCCAAGCGACTGGTCAAGAGTTCAAGTTCGAGAGAAGTAGGCGCAAGTGATAATACGTTTTATAGTCTAAACAATTAGGGTATTTTTAGGTTTTTAACACACGAATCATGTCTTGTAAGCTTTTAAATTTACCTCCTTTTGTATATATTATTGCCACTAATGATTTCTCTATGCTTTGCAGATTTTCTCAATTTTTGGCCAAAATGATCTGACACGCCCTCACTAGGCATGTCACCGGGCGTGTAACCTGATCCCGAGGAAGATTGCTGTCAGAGACCAAATCCCGAGAAAAACACCTGACACGCCCCCTAACATGCCCTCCCTGGGAATGTCTCTAGGCGTGTCACCCTTATCCCGAAGCCTGCTGCCGCATTTAAAGATTTTCCGTTACTACACGTCAACAGTAATGACATGCCCCCTACACGGGCGAGGCCCTGGGGCGTGTTCCACCTTTTTTGATGACTTAACGGATTTTCGACCAATGATTGAGACTTGACGTGCCTTACACGCCCCTCCTACACGAGCGTGGCCCAGGGCCTAACCATGGATATACAGAAGAAATCATCATTTTCGTCAGAATTCAGCTCCTAAAGTCAACCCCGTACCTGACATGCCCCTTTGACACGCCCTCCCTGGGCGTGATAGGGGGCATGAACATCCCAAAAAAAGTCTATAAATTCAGGCCACCCCCTTGTGTCCAGCAAGTAGTTTTAGGTTTAGAGGGGAGGTGCTGCCTTTTTATTTCCTGAAGTCTTTCATGCTCCTCCTCTCTCTCTTTTTCTCATTTTAAACCTTTCTTAATCCTAGATTGTGTACTCCTTTAGTATTAGTTTTTGTAATTTCTTTAGTAGCTTAGTGTTGATGCTAGCTTAGTTTTCTTATTTCATTGCACTTGTAATCTTTTGTTTCAAGTTGTAACTCTTTTTAGAATTAATATAAAGTGCCCTTTTCTTTGTTTTATTAATGTTCTTATACCCATCTCTCTTCCTCCACTTCTCCATGATTAACTAATCCTCCTTGTACTCGATCTTGATGATCCGAGATTCTAGTTGATTAAGTTATGATGCTTTAAGTTTACTTTTTATTTTTAGGGTTTAGGCCTTTGATTTACTCTTGAAAATTCATGTTTGGAGTTATATCATCGATATATAATTTCCATATTTGTTTTCACTCTTATCTAGCCGAGAGGCTCATAGTTCGAAGTGAACACTCAAGAGTAAAGAGAGTTGCACACACCCCTTGAGGGAGGCAGACGTTAAATCTACCGGATTGGAGTGAAATCCAATAGTGGGGTTCACTATGTAAAGCGAGCTTTAGGTCTCCGATTTGGACGAGAGTTCGGTTGAACCTTCCTAAACTCAGTTGGGCCCTACTTCGATAGAAGTGTGTTCAAGCTTTTGGAACCTCCATGGTCAAGGTCCTTTACCCTATTAAGTTAGGGTTTATTATCGCATTTTTAATCAACTTTCGCCGAGGTGATTCCCGATCGAGTACTTTACTATTTCATCATTTCAACCCCTTGTTGTAATCATTTTTAGTAGCTCTCTATTTAACTGCAAGTAGTTTTCTTTTTAGCACAATATTTCTTTTCTTAATCGCAATTAGCTTTCTCTTAAACCGTAAAACATTCCTTCGATAAGATATTAGTTTTCTTGTGAGTAAGATTACTCAACGGTTCCCGAATTTTAATATGACATTTATGTCCCCTAGCTACAGTTCGATAGGTATACTTGCCTAATTGGATTACTAGTTCGGTTTTTTTCTCTCTTCACGATTAGCTGATACTAAGTTTTTGGCGCCGTTGCCGGGGAGCAACTTTTGTTGATAATTTGAAAACTCGAACCTATTGCTCTTATCTCTTCTCTTTCTCACCTCCTTTCTTAAAAATTAAAAAAATTCAAAAAAATATTAATGCTCTTAATAGAAACCCGCTTCACAATTTTTCTACACCACCTACCTCTCTCAAAAAGGGCAATGTGGCTTAAATACCATTATATTATCTAGTACCTTGCGAACCCTTCATTGGGTAGCCCTTGGGAAGTTAGGGAGTTAAAACATTAAAAAAATCTATTTCAAAAAAAATTTAGTAGTTCTCTTTTTATAAGTTTATTTTCTCTTTCTTTATCTTCTCTTCTCCCAGTGCATGACCCGCGAAAATCCGTCAGTTATTTTGGACTTAGACCATGAAATTGAGTCTACTCTTCGGAGAAGATCGCGATTTCAAGGCCCTACTCTCCAAATACCATTTGAGGATTTCGAGTCATTTTCTACTTTAAGAATGGAAGAGCCCATCGTAGAGGAAGCCCTGTATAAGCCTATGTCCTATTATGCATGACCGAATCTAGAGGGTATAGAATCAAGCATAGTTCTCCCTGCTATAGCTAATAATAATTTTGAACTTAAGCCTAGCATAATTCAAATGGTGTAGCAGTATGTGCAATATGACGAACTTCAAGATGAAGATCCGAATGCGCATATAGCTGGCTTTCTTGAGATTTGTGACACCTTTAAAATCAATGGTGTTACAAATGATGCTATTAGGCTAAGAATCTTCCCCTTCTCCCTTAGAACTAAAGCTATACAGTTGTTAATGACTCTGTCAAGAGGGAGCATCACCACTTGGGATCAACTAACCGAAAAATTTCTGACGAAGTATTTTCCTCCAGCTAAAACTGCAAAACTTAGGAATGATATTTCTGTCTTTTTTCAAATAGATTTTGAATCTCTTTATGAAACCTGGGAAAGATTAAAAGAACTCTTAAGATGATGCCCCCTTCACATGCTGCCTGTTTGGTTATAAGTGCAGACATTTTATAACAGGCTAAATCAAAATACAATGCAAATGATAGACGCAGCTTCCGGTGGTACCTTAAACCACAAAACCCCGGAAGCAGCTCTTGAGCTTTTTGAGGACATGGCCATGAACACATATCAGTGGAATGTGCCTAGGTCCAGCCCAAAAAAACCTGCATGTATCTTTGAAGTAGATAACGTCTCCCAGCTAGCTCTGCAAGTGGAACTGTTAAGTAAAAAAGATAACGGAGATGACTGCTTCCTCCGCTCCTCAGGTATGGTAATCTACAACTCCTGCTCCCGAACAATTAGATTATGTTTGCAATATGCCTATGAATTCTTTTAATAATTTTTCTGCTATAAATTTTCCTGCGCTAGGCTTTGCTTTTCAGAATAGTTATAATCCCGCTTTACGAAACCACCCAAATTTCTTGTGGAGTAACCCTTCAAACGCAATACGGCCGCCACCACAAAATGATTTTTCTGCACCACCTCAACCTCTTCAAATTTATCAAAAACCTCCAAGCTTGGAGGAAATTTTTTCAAAATATATGAATGTTAATGACGCAACTATAAGAAGTCTAGCCGAATCCGTTAAAAATCTAGAAAATCAAGTAGGACAACTAGATAAAATTATATCTGAGCGACCCGCCGAGTCTCTTCCTACCAATACCGAGCCCAACCTGAGAGAGCAAGCAAAAGCTATAACTCTTCGCAGTGGGAAGCAAGTTTCTGGTATGGTTAGCAAAGAGCCAGAGGCAAGCTCCACCCTTCGTTTTGAATATTCCACCACCTGCTGAAAAATAAGTTATCACTCTGCTCTCTTCTTTAGAAAAATATCTCACTCCACCACCTATTTTTAAAAATGATCCAAATCCACCATACCCTTCCCAACTTAACAAACAACGTCTTAATGATCAGTATACCTACTTCTTTGAAATGTTTAAGCAAATCCACATAAATCTACCCTTCCACGAAGCGATTACCCAGATGCCGAAGTATGCTAAGTATCTTAAGGACCTCCTGAATAATAAGAAGAAGTTAGAGAAATTATCGCACGTCATGTTAAACGTCGAGTGCTCTGCTGTCTTGACAAATGGTTTACCAAAGAAGATCAGTGATCCGGGTAGTTTTTCTATACTATCTTTGATGATCTTTTTGTCAAGCATGCATTGGCCGATTTAGGTGCAAGTATCAACCTAATGCCCTTCTCGTTATTTAAGAAGTTAGGAATTAGTAGCCTCAACCCCATGCATATGAGTATCCAGCTCGCTGATAGATCTGTTAAGTACCGTTAGGAATAATGGAGGTTGTTCTAGTCAAAGTCGACAAATTCATCTTCCCGGTAGATTTCGACATATTGGACATCGAAGAAGACATCGAGGTTCCCCTGATCCTTGGCCGACCCTTTCTTTCCACCTCTCGAGCTATCATTGATGTAAGCAATGGCAAGCTCTTCCTGCGAGTAGGCGACGATGAAGTGACTTTCTCTATCACCCCTTCGATGAAAAATACCCTGGTGAATGACGACTCCTGTTTCTTCTTAGATACCTTAAGTGATGAATCTTCCTACAACATTTCTGATGATGAGTTTTCTGATTTTTATTCTTCCTCAACTCTTCCTACTGAAAGTCTACAAGAAACCGCCATTGATTCACCCACTTCAAATTTTCTATATAAGTTAAAAGTCTATGAAGATATTATTTTTGAAAAATAAAGAACTTCCAAAACATTTTATGAAGAACCCCCTACCCTAAAATTAAAATAACTACCTGAACATCTCAAGTATGCCTTTTTATAAAAAAGTTCCAAACTGCCACTGATAGTTTCGGCCTACTTAACTGAATTACAAAATGACGAACTCCTTCTAGTTTTACGTAAACATTGCCGAGCTATTGCCTGTCAAATATTTGATATCAAGGGAATAAGCCCATCTTTCTGCACCCACAAAATCTTAATGGAAGATAATTCTCGTAATTAAATCCAACCTCAGCGCCGTATAAATCCAAATATGAAAGAAGTCATAAAGGGCGAGGTTATGAAACTCTTTGACACAGGAATTATCTATCCTATTTCTTATAGTAAGTGGGTTAGCCCTGTCTAGGTAGTGCCCAAAAAGGGAGGGATAATCGTAGTTGTGAATGAAAATAATGACTTAATCCTGACACGGACGGTGATGGGGTAGCGAATGTGTATTAAATATCATAAGTTAAATGACGCCACTCGCAACTACCACTTTCCCTTTCCATTCATTGATCAAATTTTAGAGCGATTATCTGACCATAGCTTTTACTGTTTTCTCGATGGTCTCTCAGGGTATTATCAAATCCCCATCTCTCCCGAGGAATAGGAGAAAACTACGTTTACTTGTCCCTTCGGCACATTCGCCTACCGAAGAATGTCATTTGGATTATGCAATGCGCCAGCTATATTCAGCCGATGTATGCTTGCTATCTTTGATAAGTACGTATAAAGCATTATGGAGGTATTTATGGATGATTTCTCCGTGTTCGATGATGTCTTTGATAGTTTCTTAGAAAACCTCGAAAAAGTCTTAGAAACATGCGAAGAAACTAAACTCGCCCTAAATTGGGAAAAATGCCATTTAATGGTGAGGGAGGGGTTAGTTTTGGGTCATAAGATTTCTACGAGAGGAATTGAAGTAGACATAGCTAAGATAGAAGTTATCGAGAAGCTGTTGCCACCTACGAACGTCAAAGCTATAAGAAGTTTCTTAGGACACGCTGGTTTCTACCACCTCTTCATAAAAAACTTCTCCAAAATCACCGAACCCCTTACTCATCTTCTGGAAAAAGACGCCACATTCATTTTTGACAAACCTTGCCTATCTGCTTTTAAAACAATTAAAGATAAGTTAATTAAGCCCCTATTATGATAACTCCGGTGTGGGACCTTCCCTTTGAAATTATGTGCGATGCGAGTAGTTTCGCGGTGGGAACCATACAAGGACAACGAATATCTAAAACTTCCACCCCATATATTATGCAGGTAAAACACTTACATCGGCACAAGAGAATTATACCATGATCGAGAAGGCGCTCCTAGATATTGTTTTCACTTTTGATAAATTCCGTCCTTATATTACGCTTTCCAAAATTATCGTTTTACAGACCACTCGACCCTCAAGTACCTTCTTGCTAAGACGGATGCCAAGCCGCGCCTGATTCGCTGGGTCTTACTCCTCCAGGAGGTTGACTTAGAAATCTGTGATAAGCGAGGCGCTGAGAATTTGGCCGCCGACCATCTTTCAGGATTAGATAATCCGTATATAGAAAATTTAGATGAAAAATCTTTTAATGATTATTTTCCTGATGAGAAGCTGCTTTTAATTAACACTTCTCCTGCCCCCTGGTTTGCAAACATAGCCAACTATTTAGTGGATCGTGTCCTCCTGAAAGAGTTCTCCTCTCAATAAAAGGAGAAATTTTTTTCTTAGTTGAAGAACTATTTCTGGGAGGACCCGCATCTTTTTCGAGTTTGTGCGGACCAGATGATAAGGAGATGTGTCTCTTTTGTAGAAGGATTAGATATTTTAAAACATTTGCATGAAGGATGGACTGGTGGTCACTATCAAGCTGCTCGTACCGCCCACAAAGTGCTTTGCGTGGGTAGTTTACTGGCCTAGCCTATTTAAAGACGCCCAAGCCTTTGTGAGTAGGTGTGATAGTTGCCAACGGTCGGTAAATATTTCCAATAAAAATGAAATGCCGCAAAATTATTTCCTCGAGTGCGAAATTTTCGACCTCTGGGGAATTGATTTTGTTGGCCCTCTTCCTTCTAGCTTCAAAAACAATTACATCTTAGTTGCCATCGATTATGTTTCATAATGGGCTGAAGCCCAAGCTCTTCCTACTAACGACTCCCGAGTCGTAATTACGTTTTAAAAAAAATTATTTTCTCGATTCGGTATGCCGCGAGCCATCATTAGCGATAGGGGTTCAAACTTTTATAACGTGCAGTTTTCAAAAATTCTTATTAAATACGGCATTACACATAAGCTTTTAACTGCTTACCACTCCCAAACTAACAGACAAGTCGAAGTAGTGAACAGAGAGATAAAAGGAATTTTAGAAAAGACTGTTTCAACTTCTAGGAAAGACTGGTCAATCAAATTAGACGATGCTCTATGGGCCAACCGAATAACATACAAAACTGCCATCGGATGTATGCCGTATCGGTTGGTTTATGGAAAATCGTGCCATTTACCCTTAGAATTAGAACACTGTGTTTTTTGGGCCTTAAGGTTTTTAAATTTCGATCCCCACTCTATCAGCGACCTTAAAAAATTTCAACTTAACGAACTCGACGAGTGGCGCTCTTATGCTTATGAAAATAACAAATTTCATAAAGAATGGGCGCAACATTTTCATAACAAACACTTAAGGCACCCAAAAACCTTCAAACCGGGCGACCAAGTTCTTTTATATAATTCACGTTTACGTTTATTTCCCTGAAAACTAAAGTCGAGATGGTCTGGGCCGTTTTCTGTTAAAGAAGTTTTTCTGTATGACACTATTTTAATTTCACACCCTGATAATGGCGATTTCAAAGTAAATGAGCAGCGTCTTAAACTCTATTTTTCTGGTGATGATGTTGTCAGTCCGAACAATGTTAATTTTTTTCTGCACGAACTTTAAACTAACATGAGACAATTTATTTTTGTTAAAAACTTTTATTATTACTTTGGACAATAATCTTTTGGACAATACATTATTTTGTTGCATCGAGCTCAAATGATGTTTTAATCAAAGGACGCTCTTGGGAGGCAACCCAAGTTATCTTTTCTGTTTTCTTTATTTTACACTTTTTTGCCCCGGACGGCTCCGACAAGCAAAATCCTCTGTGATCGCCTGCTCCAATGCTACTGAATCTATCACGAAGTCCAAAGAAGACAATTCAAGAAGTTCCAAAGCGCAAGCATGGGGGAGTGGCATCAATCAACATTTGTGGTGCATAAATCCGGGGAAGTACCTGTTTTCAATTCTGTACTTTCATTTTTGTTTTAATTTCTCTCTCTCCTTCCCCTCCTTTTTCCATTGAGGATAATGCCTATTTTAAGCTTGGGGGAGGATTTCCTCCTTCTCTTGTCTTTATTTTGTTTCCTTTAAAAAATCAAAAATAAAAATCAATTTTTTTTTAATTTATATATCTTAAAAATCCAAAAAAAAGATAATATCTTTAAAAATCCAAAAAGAAAGAGAATATTTCAAAAAAAAAATTTATGATGTTATTTGTTTTACTTTAATAGGTTAAACTAGTTTTGGTATTTCAATAGTACCCCTTGTTTTCGTTTTGTTTTTCTCAAAATTCCTTAATATGATTTAGCTAATTATATTCTTTCTAATCATTCTTTTTAATTATGTTTCACAAGTAAAATATTGGTCATGCTGTGTTTCTAATTCACGGTAGCATGTTAAGGTGAAACGTTTTTCTAAAACTCGTATTTTTATTATGATTTTCATTTTTTATTTTCTTTACTTTCTTGAAAATCTTTCATCAACTATTTTCCTTCTCGTTTTTGGATAATTTTTGTAATGTCAACTTTTGAGTAGCGTAGTAGATGTGAACGATCCAAGTCACCTATTATTTCTATTTTCAAGATAATTTCATTAGTCATCTTTTATTATCTAGGATTTGTTTTTTGAAATTTTTCAAAGCTTATTCTTTAGATAAATTTAAAAACATGAGAATGATTTAGGCCATTTTTATTTTTGTTTGAGCCTTCTTGCCAACCTAAATTTTTTTATCCCTAGTTAGCCATTTTTGAGCCTTTTTCCGATTTCAATTGATTGCTCCACTTATCATTTCATGTTCACCAAAGCTAAAATTTTTCAACCTATCTAATCAAACTAACCTTTTGAGTTTCATAAAATTTTTTTTCATGATTATGATAGGGTTATTTTGTGATATTTTTGGAGAACTTTTTGAAAAAGTATACTCAAAAGAAGTGTTTACTTTTGTTTGGCCAATTTCAAAATGAAAAGAAAAAATTATTTTGTCTTTGTTTTGAAAAAAAAATGGAAAAGAAAAAGAAAGAAAAATATTTTATTTATGATGAAATTTTTGAAACTCTTTATTTTGGTTTAGTGTGATTTTTGAGCCTCCATGTTTATCTTTGAATTCCACTCCTAATCATAATCCTAAACCAAACATTTCGGTCCTAATAAGCCTTTTTGATTCATGTTTTTGAATTTTATTTATTAACTAAGTAAAGAAGAAAAGTAAAATAGTAAAGTTTTGGATTTAAATTTAGATTTTTGTTATTTGATTGATATAGTTATAATGTTTCTCTTGGATTTAGTAACAACTCAATGCGTTTTTTCGTTTCGTTGCTTTGCTTAAATTTATTTAAAGAATTTTGTTAAAATTTTGGATGATTTATTTTTGTTAATAAAGTTTATAAATTGTTAAACCATGTTTAAATAATTGTTTTAGGTTTACGTTTCACCTTCTCCCTATTTAGAATTTCGCATAGTACTTGTGTAAGCATAATTAAAACTTTTTGATTAGTCAGCTTTTATGTTAGCTAGTTTTTATATCTTTGCTTGGGGACAAGCAAAGCTTAAGTTTTGGAGAATTTGATAATACGTTTTGTAGTCTAAACTATTAGGGTATTTTTAGGATTTTAACACACGAATCATGTCTTATAAGCTTTTATATTGACCTCCTTTTGTATATATTATTGCCACTAATGATTATCTCTTTGTTTTGCAGATTTTCTAAGTTTTTGGCCAAAATGACCTGACATGCCTCCCTGACACGCCCTCCCTTGGCATGTCACTGGGCGTGTAACATGATCCCGAGGAAGATTGCTATCAGAGACAAAATCCCAAGAAAAACACCTGACATGCCCCCTGATACGCCCACCCTGGGAGTGTCTCTAGGCATGTCACCCTCATCCCGAAGCCTGCTATCGCATTTAAATATTTTCCATTGCAACACGTTAATAGTACTGACACACCCCCTACACGGGCGTGGCCCTCGGGTGTGTTCCACCTTTTTAGACAACTGATAGATTTCTGACCAATGATTGAGACTTGATGTGCCTTACATGCCCCTCTTACACGGGCGTGGCCCAGGGCGTGTCCATCGACGTATAGAAGAAATCATAATTTTCGTCAGAATTTAGCTCTTGAGGTCAACCCCATACCTGACACGCCCCTTAGACACTCCCTCCCCGGGCGTGACAGGGGGGCGTGACCATCCTAAAAAAAGTCTATAAATTCAAGCCTCCCCCTTATGTCTAGCAAGTAGTTTTAGGTTGAGAAGGGAGGTGCTGCCCTTTTATTTCCTGAAGTCTTTCATGCTCCTCCTCTCTCTCTTTTTCTCATTTTAAGCCTTTCTTAATCCTAGTTTGTGTACTCCTTTAGTATTAGTTTTTGTAATTTCTTTAGTAGCTTAGTGATGATGCTAGCTTAGTTTTATTTTTTCATTACACATGTAATCTTTTGTTTCAAGTTGTATCTCTTTATAGAATTAATATAAAGTGCCCTTTTCTTTGTTTTCTTAATATTCTTCTACCCATCTCTCTTCCTCCACTTCTCCATGATTAGCTAATCCTCCTTATACTCAATCTTGATGATCCGAGATTCTAGTTGATTAAGTTATGATGCTTTAAGTTTACTTTTTCTTTTTAGGGTTTAGGCCTTTGATTTACTCTTGAAAATTCATGTTTGGAGTTATATCATCGATATATAATTTCCATATTTATTTTCACTCTTAGCTAGTCGAGCGACTCATAGTTTAAAGTGAATACTCAAGAGTAAAGAGAGTTGCTCACACCCCTCGAGAGAGGCAGACGTTAAATATCCCAGATTGGAGAGAAATCCATTAGTGGGGTTCACCGCATAAAGCGAGCTTTAGGTCTCCGGTTTGGAAGAGAGTTTGGTCAGACCTTCCTAAACTCAGTTGGGACCGACTTCGAGAGAAGCGTGTTCAAGCTTTAGGAACCTCCACGGTCAAGGTCCTTTACCCTATTAAGTTAGGGTTTATTATCGCATTTTTAATCAACTTTCGCCGAGGTGATTCCCGATCGAGTACTTTACTATTTCATCATTTCAACCCCTTGTTGTAATCTTTTTTAGTAGCTCTCTATTTAACTGCAAGTAGTTCTCTTTTTAGCGCAATATTTCTTTTCTTAATCGCAATTAGCTTTCTCTTAAACCCTAAAACAATCCTTCGATAAGATAATAGTTTTTGTGTGAGTAAGATTACTCAACAGTTCCCGAATTTTAATACGACACTTGTGTCCCCTAGCTACAGTTCGATAGGTATACTTGCCTAATTGGATTGCTAGTTCGGTTTTTATTCTCTTCATAATTAGCTGACACTAGCAAGCTATCCCCTTTGGGTCCGAACTATCATTGAGTCCAAGTTTTGGCTTCAATATTTTTTGGTGTGATGAGCGTGGACCGTAGCTTGTACAAGAAAATCTTGAGCTAAACTTTTTAGCTAGAGGAGAGGGAGAAGGACCTGGCTCAGGCGGCTTGCCACCTCACGCAAGTAGTGTTACGATCGGGATGCTAGAAGAGTTCTAAAGGGAGGTCCTACAAACTATCCACCTTGCATTCGTCACAAGGGGCGAGTGGGCTGCGCCCTCAGTTCCAGTTATTGCGGCCCCTTCTCTAGGTGAGAATGCCCCTGGTGAGCGACCCGGGAAGGAGGTTCTGATTGAGAGTGGCGAGAGGGATCTCACCGGGCGAGAACTTTTCCCTTGGTAGGCGAGTGCAGATAGGGTCAGCGAGTCCAGGGCGCGAGTTGGGTTGGCTCGCTTAGTGGGTGGGGGAAGCCCTATCAACGAGTTGATCGTTTTGGCCCTAGTTCTAGATGGGTTCAGAGAGCTGGAGATATCCTATTACATGGGCAGAGATGACCCGGTGCAACATGACCAATGGTTCGAAGATGTAGTCTCCATCAGGCAGATGTCAGTACCTTCAAGTGTTGACTCTTTGCGATCACCTTGAAGGAAAAGGCCAGGGACTAGTTTCACCAGCTTCCCGTAAGTTCCATCTACTACTTTGAGGACTTGCGACGCAGGTTCCTTTTGAGGTTCTCCATGTTGAAGAAGAGAAAGAAGGGAGTAGAGTCTCTGTTCGTCATCAAGCAGAAGCCGGAGGAGATGATGGGGAGCTACATTGATCGGTTCCAGGAAGAGATCCTTCTGGTTCAGGAGGTCCTGGGGTATACTCTAATGCTTGCCTTCACCTTAGGCTTGAGGCAAAGGTTCTTCAACATGAAGCTAAAAAGGGTACCACCTTTCCTTCGAGGTGTTGATGGAGAGGGCGATAAAGGAGATAGAGAGTGAGATGGCAAACCCAGCGTTCACTAAAAAGCTGGCTAAGTTAATCGAAGATGAGATGAATGAGCAGGGAGTAATAAGGCAATAGGAAGTGAGAAGGAGGGAAGAGCCCCGAGGTTATGCGAGACAAGGGAAGCAATAAGGTTGGTTGCATTAGGAGCCGAACAACTTGTTGGCTTCGAGACTCCAGGAGGGGCCTGGCCAGGGGGAGGGGAGAGGATTTTAGGGTAGGGAGAAATACCGTGGAGGTCAGGGGCGGTTCAACCCACTAGGATGGAGGCAAGGTCAGAAGCCACCCCTTCTACCACAACATCAAGCGATGATAATCGCTCGGGGAATGGGAATAAGAAGAGGAGGTAGAAGAGGGAGGAGAGAAGGGGGAAGGGTGGCATTGTCATTTTGTGACTTCTATTAGGAGGAATGTCACGTGACAGCCACCTGCCCAGAGTTCATGTAGGTGAGGGAAACCAGAGGTCAAGTTCACCAACAGCCTCCAGTAAGGATAGAGGAAGTCTTATCGGGAGGAGAGGAAGATAGGTGTGAAGACAGGGCTAACGTAGGTGCCTGATGGGGATCAGAGTGATCCATGGGGGAGTGGGAATCTAAGCCACCCACAAGGGGAGCTTCTAAACCTTATTTAGGAGGAGTATTGCCTCGACCTCCCAAACGCCGCCCTCGGAGGAGAAGATTACCTTCTCATCAAAGGACATGCCCAACTATGATGATCCATTTTGTGTCACCGTGGTGATCTATACGGTGATTGAAAATTACACAGTCCCCCGGATCCTGGTTGACAATAATAACTAGGTGAATGTGATCTTCAAAGGGGCCTTCGAGGCGATGAAGTTGGAGGCTAGGAGGGTATTGGCCTCGGATGGGCCGTTGTTCGGGTTCTCAGGAGAGAGGATGGAAATTGAAGGAGGGGTTGGACTTCACATGATTCTGAGGCGTGTCAAGGAATTACCGGTTCGTCATCGTTGACGCTCCGAGCATCTACAATACCATCTTTGGGCACCCCCTCATTAGCGCCTTCCGCTGTACCCCCTCCTCATTCCACCGATGCCTCAAGTTCAACAGTACGGGGTGCATGTACGAATCAGAGGAGAACCTAAGGTGGTGAGACATTGTTATATAATGACCGTCAACACCATAGCTTGGATTGCGGAGGCGGAAGAGTTGTAAAGAGGGTTGGCGGCACAAGTGGAGTCAGGAGTGATCAGGGAGGAAGTAGCTGAGAAGCCGGAGGAGCCGAAGGTAGTGGCGAAGAAGGAGTAGGGAGAAGAGGAAGGAGTGGTTTGTGCCCAGGAGGGTAGAGGAGTGGAGCTGTAGGAGAGCCTTGTCGAGGCAATGGAGATTGAAGAGGCAGAGGTGGAGGAGGTGCTCACGCAAGGGGAGAAGTTGGCAAGCGAGTGGGAGCAATCCAGGCTGGAGCCGACAGAGGAGGTGGTGGAGATGTAGGTCCTCACCATGGTAGAGAAGATGAAGAGGGTGCAAGTCAGCAGCGGCCTGAGCCCCGGGGATTGAGAGAGGATGCGAGAGTGCAACCAAAAGAGCATCAATGACTTCGCATGGAGCGCAGAGGACATTCCAAACATCGACGTAGATGTGGCATATCACTGCTTGAACCTCGACCCCAAGACACGACCCATCCTCTAAAAGAGGAGGACTGTTGCCAAAAAGCTAGAGAAGCACATCCGAGAGGAGGTGAAAAAGCTCCTCGAAGCAGGTTTTGTATCAGAGATCTAGTATCCAGGCTGGGCCACCAATGTTGTAATGGTTAGGAAAGGGATGGGTGATGGAGGATGTGTATAGACTTCTCCCTTTTAAATAAATCATGGCACAAGGATGGTTATCCTCTGCCTCGAATTGACACGCGGGTTGACTCAGCCGTCGATTTTTTTTATGATGAGTTTTTTAAATGCTTTTTTAGGTTATCATCAGATCAGGATGCACCCACCTGAATTCAAGGATGTCTCCTTCATTATGAGAGAAGGGTTGTAATGCCCATGGATTTTTTATAAATATTTTAATCTCTTTAGTGGTGTAATAATGACGTAAGGGCATTACGTTGACGCGTAATTAACGGTGCATCATCGTTAGTGCGTGTTTGCGTTCGATGGGCCGAGTTTGCTAGATTTTAGACTAATCGGAATTGGGGTTTTAAGCTTTTGAAAATTAAAGTATTTGATCCTAATCGTGTATGTAAGGTTTCGTGGCAATCTGGGCCAATTTGAAGTCTCGGTGAATTTTTTAAGGATTATTGTTGTTTTAACTTCGGGGAATTTTAACCAAAGTTTTATTTGTTGGATCCTGATTGCATCTTCTCCATTGGATTTGTAGCATCGTCATTTAGCTTTGGTGTGAATTTCATCGAAAACTGAGATGATTTGGTCACCCTCATCTTTTGAGTTTTTCAAGTTATTATATTAATAATATAATATTATATATATATACTTATAAAAAGAAATCCTTATTAATCATTCTTCCCCCAATGGGTTTGTTCGAGAGGGTCGTGAGAGAGGCGGCGAGTTTTTCATTGTGAACCTTCCGAAAGCCATTTATGGAGCTCTGGTGGACAAAATCTTCAGTGGAGATTAGATCCGAAAAGGTCACGCCGAGATCTACGCGTTGGTGGTAGGTATTTTTGTTTTTGTGGACTTTTAGCACTGGGGTGTGTGACCCTAAACTTTTGTTTTGTCCAAATATCTCCAGATTTCATTGCTGTACTTTCTTTTTCGACAGATCTATTCTGTGGAGTGTTCAGAAGGTTGAGATAAGGAGGTTTAAGCCAAGTGGTGGTTTTCTCCCATGCCTAGCCTCTTACAAATTCCTCATGTTTCATTTCCATTTTCTGTCAATCCTAATGTTAGTTCTTATATTTTCATGTCACTTCTTTTGTCTACTTCTAGCTTTACCTTATGTAAAATAGCAGTAAATTTTCCTTTCTTCTTGTTGTGTTGATGTGGGGTTCTTTTATCTATGTTTGGACTCATGTCTTTTCTACCCTACTTTTTTCTTATTTTTTGGAACTTATTCATGGTCAAGGTTGAAATGTTGTCAAAATTTCTAAGTCTAATAACCTCTATTTAGATAGGAAAGTTTCTGGCAGGAATAGGCTTAGGCATCGAGTAATTTCAGTAAGGCATCGAGTGAAGCCTTGGCATCGAGTGAAGCCTTGGCATCGAGTAATTTCAATTAGGCGTCGAGCAATTTTAGTTTGGCGTCGAGTGATGCCTTAGCATCGAGTGCGTCGAGTGTGGCCTTGGCGTTGAGTGCATCAAGCGTTGCCTTGGCATCAAGTGCGTCAAGTGATTTTAGTGTTGGCGTCGAGTGCAATGAGTGAATCCAGTCATGGTGTCGAGTGAAGCAGAAAGGCGTCGAGTGAGGCCTTGGCGTCGGGTGAATCCAGTCTTGGCGTTGAGTGAAGCAAAAAGGTGTCGAGTGAGGCCTTGGCGTCGAATGAATCTAGTAATTTTCCGAGTGTCTCCGAATCCATTAAGTTAAATTCATCAAGTATCGATGTGAGGTCAAGTCAATTCGTTGAGTATCAATAGGTTTTAGTTAAATTCGTTGAGTAACCTTCCAATTCGTTGAGTATTGTTGACGAATCTGTGTGTACTTAGAACTTTTTCATCGAGTGACCTTCCAATTCGTCAAGTGAACAGTAATTCGTCGAGTATGCCTTAGGAAATTCTTTTGGGTTTTCTTACTTTTGCGTTATTGTGGAAATCTGATGCTAAGTTTGGATTTCTTTTCATTTATTTATATATTGTATGATTATTTGTGGACTTGGTTGGCAGTGGATAAAGGACCACCACCTCAGTGCCGGTTTGTAAATCATTACATCTGGTGGGTTTTTATTCTCTTCTTATGGGCTGTTGGGTTGTGTTAGACAATGTGGCCACCACCACAATGCCTTTTCGAGATGTTTGGCCTGATGGTTTGTGTTGGACAATATGGCTACCGACTCAGTACTATTTTTACCGATGTAAATGATTCACGTGTTTGAGCTGATCAGTCTCTTCTTATATATAAACATATGTTTACATACATACTATTGCAGATGTTAATGAAGCATAGCTTTAAAGCGCACTTGGTGCAACTTCATATATTTAAACTTCTTTGAACTCTTCAATGCTTACAATTTTATGATTTAAATACTGTGGTTTGACAGCTATTCTGTCTTAGGTTGGTAACCCTTTGACCTCTCTTATTTATTTACTTTTGGTATTTTGCTACCACTTGTCCATTCTTGCTGAGGCATTTTTTCTTTTGAATGCCTCAGGCTCGGAGCAGTAGCGGTCTGAGCAACTAGAGTTGGTGGTCCTTGGCATGCGCTTTAGTAGCTGTGGTTTTCCTACCTTACCTTCGTGAGGTAGTTTTGTTGTTCTTACTTTAGTTCAGACATGCTTACTATTCTGTGGGTTCGTGTTAGGTTATTGACGCCCATAGTGAGATATTGTAGATGTTTGACTATTTGCTAGCTGCTATGTTTCTATTGGTTTGTCTTACCTACTTGCTTTTTGGGAAGGATTTATGCTAGGTTGCATGTTAGTTATTTTCAAAAGTATAAAAGGATCAATGTTCTTAGCTCATACTCATGTCATCTTTTTAAATCAAATGTCACTCTATTTTAACGAACGTAAAAGCTCTTTTAGTACTTATATTAAATTTAGAGGTGTGCTTATTATGAATTGTCCTATTGGATCTTCATACACATATAGGATAATAAATTAACTAAACAAAGTATTTTATGCTGCGTATATGTATATTTTTACCCGTGGACTAGTTGATCCACTGAACTGAGGGACACGACCATCAAAACTTAAACTCAAACTATATTTTCATCATAACAAACTTGAGAGAATTTCATGGAAAGTATTAGGAGTAGGTTCTTGCCTGAGCGTCTGTAGTTATCCCCTGCATGGCGTGACATTAAAGCGCGTATTTTCTCATACTTTGATATATATTATTTAATTTTAAGAAAGTGCGGGTTATGACAAGGTGCTTAAGTTATAAGATGATGCCATTCGAGCTAAAAAATGTAGGAGCCACATACCAACGGATGATGGATCGGGACTTCAAGGGGCAGAGGGGGAGAAACTTGGAGGTATATGTAGAAGATCTCATGGTGAAAAACAGAGATGTGGACTCCCACTTGCTCGACTTGGAGGAAATGTTTGCCACCTTGCAAAAGTTCAAGATGCGACTGAATCCCTTGAAGTGTCTTTGTGGAATGCATGGGAAAGTTCCTGGGCCATCTCCTCACCCCGACAGGGGTAGAGCCCAACCCTGACAAGGTGAAGGACATAATGGAGTTGGAATCCCCACGAAGCACCAAGGAAGCTCAATGCTTGATAGAGAAGCTCGCCGGGTTGAATACGTTTCTCTCTCGGGCAGGGGTGAAGTGCTCACCCTTATTTAAAGTGCTGCAAGGGAATCAAAAATTTGAGTGGACAAAAGAATGTGAGGAGGAATTCCAAGCCTTGAAGAATCAAATCTCCTAGGCCCCACTCCTCCATGGGCCCAAGGGAGGGGAGGACCTGTCTCTATATTTGGGAGTGGCAGAAGAGTCCGTAAGTTCCGCCTTGGTCAGGGAAGAGGGGAAGAATAAGTTACACATCTATTATGTCTGTAGAATCTTAAAGAAGGTAGAGCTCTCTTACCTGATTTTGGAGAAGTTGTCCTTCTCTTTGGTTATCTCAGCTAGAAAGCTCAGACCATATTTTCAAGCGCACACGATCAAGGTGGTGATAGACCACCCTCTTCGCAGGATATTTGAAGGGGTGGAGCACTCAGGAAGGTTGTCCAAGTGGTCCATCAAGTAAAGTGAGTTCGACATCTCCTTTGCACCTCGGCTCTCGATCAAGGCACACGCGGTAGCTGACTTCCTGGCTGACTATGTCATCGAGGTGGAAGATGAAGGGCCCCCGCAGTAGGTTGCCTGGAAGGTGCTGGTCGATGGATCCTTAGGGAAGTATTCTTTAGGAAGCGGAGTGGTGTTAGTAAGCCCTCAGGGGGCCACGATAGAGCAGGTCATGTCCTTGCATTTCCCGGTCACTAGCAACCAGACAGAGTATGAGGTCGTGATAGTAGGGCTATGCCTGTCCAAAGAGCTGGCGGTGCATGCTGTGGAGGTATTCACTGATTTGTTAGTGGTGGAATCGTAAATCAAAGGAGAGTATGAGGAGAGGGAGTCCACCCTCATAAATTAATTGACCAAGGTTAAGGGGATCATTAGAGGTTTTCGAATGTTTTCTATTCGACATGTTCCCTGGGAGGAGAATGTCGCAGCTGACCGATTGGCCAAGTTCGAACCCCGGGCCGGGGGTACCTTAACAGAACTATTTTGCCCATCAATCGAGGAGGGTGAACTGATGGAGGTAGATCAGTGCCCCACATGGGTAGACCCTTTCGTAATCTTCTTAACCACAGGCAAACTCCCGGAGGATATTAGGGACAAAAAGCTTTTCAGGCTTAAGTCAGCTTATTATCTGATGCATGAACTAGGGTTATACTGGAAGACACTTTCGGGGCTCCTAGCCCGGTGTGTGACAGAAGAGGAAGTTTCGAATGTTCTTGAAGAAGTACACTTCGGTGAGTGTGGTAGTCACTTAGGAGGCAGAACCCTGGAGGCATGGGTGGTTCGACAGGGATACTTCTGGCCATCTCTGGGAAAGGACCCGACAAAATTCACAAGGAAATGTCAAAAATGTCAGCTATATGCTCCCCTCCAACTCTTGCCAGCCCAGAGACTTAAGAGCATCGCGGCACCCTGGCCCTTCGCCATTTGGGGGATGGACTTGGTCGGACCTTTTCCCTAGGCAAGTGGGCAATGGAGGTTTCTCTTAGTAATGATCGAATACTTCTCGAAGTGTTTGGAAGTAAAGGCATTGGACAAAGTAACCTCCCAGGTGATTCTCAACTTCGTATGGGGAGAGATCATACGCTGGCATGGGCTCCCTTAGGTCATAGTCATTAACAATGGACCCTAGTTTGAAAGTGAAGAGTTCATCATCTTCTACACTCAGCTGGGGATAGACCTCAGGTTTGCCTCCATCCACCACCCTTGGAGCAACGAGCAGGTGGAGGTGGTAAATAAATTTATTGTGAAACCTTTGAAAAGGAAGGTGGAGAACTTGAGGGGAAATTGGGTAGAACAACTTCCCTCGGTAATATAGGCTCTGAGGACAACCCCCAACACTGCCACCGAAGAGACCCCTTCAAACCTTATCACGGGTGTGAAACCGTTCTACCGGTGGAGTTCGAGGTCAGGTCGCCTCAAGTAGTAGCTGCCAAGGAAGGAGATGATGGGTGGAGGATAGAGAACAAAGGGGGGCTACGGCTCTCACTGGACCCGATAGATGAACTCCACGATATAGCCACCGTCAAGAGGGGGAGATCAAGCAGCGGATGGCCAAATATTTTGATAAGCATATCAAAATCAAGCAGTTCGTATGAGGAGACCTGGTACTAAAAAGTTAGATGCTGTAGGAAGGTTGACAGCAATTGGAAAGCTCCATACTTATTGGGAAGGTCTGTACATTGTTAAATAAACACTAAAGTTAGGAGGATACCTCCTCCAGAATATGGAGGGGGAAACCTTGAGTCACACCTGGGGTGGTGATGATTTGAAACACTTTTATCCCCAAACCTTGTAAATAGAATATTATTGTTTATTAACTCTCTTGTTTCTAAATGTCTTTTATAATGGAACTATTGTAGGATCGACGGTGGATTGAAATGTTAACCCCGAGAAGATCCCGCTGACCAGGATTCCAATAGCTAGCAGGGTTGGAAGTCACTCGGAGGTAGAATGAAATATTGGACCGAGAAGATCCCGCTGACCAAGCTCCAACTAGTTGGCAGGGCTAGAAGTCACTTTGTGGCAGAATGAGAAATTGGCCCGAGAAGATCTTGCTGACCAGGCTCCCATTAGCTGGCAGGGCTGGGAGACACTCGATGGTAGAATGAGAAATTGGCCCGAGAAGATCCCACTGACCAGGCTCCCACTAGCTGACGGGGCTAGAAGTCACTCGGAGATAGAATGTAATATTGGCCCAAGAAGATCCCGCTGACCAGGCTCCAACTAGCTGACAGGGCTGGAAGTCACTCGGAAGTAGAACAGAGTATTGGCCCGAGAAGATCTCGCTGACCAGGCTCCCACTAGCTAGTAGGGCTGGAAGTCACTCAGTGGCAGAATGAGAAATTGGCCCAAGAAGATACTGCTGAGTAGGCTCCCACTAGCAAGCAGGGGTTGAAGTCACTCGATGCAAGAAGGAGAAATTGGCCCAAGAAGATCCCGCTGACTGGGCTCCCACTAGCTGGCAGGGTTGGAAGTCACTCAAAGGTAGAATGAAATATTGGCCCGAGAAGATCCCGCTGACTAGGCTCCCACTAGCTGGCAGGGCTGGAAGTCACTCGGTAGCAGAATAAGAAATTAGCCAGAGAAGATCCTGCTAACCAGGCTCCCGCTAGCAGGCAGGCCTGGAAGTCACTTGGAGGTAGAACGAAATATTTGCCCAAGAAGATCCTACTGACTAGGTTCCCACTAGCTGGCAGGGCTGGAAGTCACTCTATGGCAGAATGAGAAATTGGTCCGAGAAGATCCCGCTTACCAGGCTCCAACTAGCTGGCAGGGATGGAAGTCACTCGGAGGTAGAATGAAATATTGGCCCGAGAAGATCCCGCTGACCAGGCTTCCACTTGCCGGTAGGGCTGGAAGACTCTCAGTGTCAGAGTGAGAAATTTGCCCGAGAATATCCAACTGACCAGGCTCCTACTACCTGGCAGGGCTGGAAGTCACTTGGAGATATATTAAAATTTTGGACCAAGTAGATCCAACTGTGAGAGTACTAAGTTGTTAGCCTAAATCACCTAGAGGGGGGTGAATAGGTGATTTGCGTGTCAAATGCGGAATTAAAAATTAATGAACACAGCACACATCAAGCAATCACAGACGACAAGAGATTTATAGTGGTTCCCCAATCTTGGGTACATCCACTTTACTCACCGATCTAGCAAATCACTAGACTCGGCTACTCCACTATCTCAGATTGAAAACAATCCTACACCTCGGAACCACGTTCCTACAAAACTCGATCCAAACCGGATCTACAAAACTCGGAAAATAAAGCCTTCCTACAAATCTCGGAGAAAAACTCCTACAAAGAAATTTGGTTTGAAAATAAAATACAAACAGTAATAATCTCAGATCTGGATCTTGACAGTCTTCTTCCTTGAGAACTTTGGCTTGATCAGAATATGTTGAAGACGACTTGAGAGAGATCCACAAATCTGAAAAACGGAATCACCTCGATCGAGAAAATAGATCTGAAATCTTTGAGGCTCGGCGAGATCGAGTGATTAACTTTCGTCTGGATCGCTGGAGAAACAGAGTTGAAAACAGCGATCGAAGATTGTCGATCCAGAGCTTCTTCCGTGAACGTCAATGGCGGCGGCGTGAGAAATTAGGGTTCACGGAACTTTTTCTCTTTCTTAAAATAAAATCTCTGTTAACTTGTTATTAGTCAAATCTGAGAGGACCTATTTATAGGTGGACTCCAACGGTCAGAAAATTAATTAGGGATGACATGTGGACCAATCAGAAATGATTAATTTGAAATACACTACGAAATTGACTTAGAGAATTTCAGGAAAATTTAAACAGATATACTCGAGTCATAGAAGAAACATACTCGAGTATCAGATGGTATATACTCGAGTGGATAGAAGGAGTATACTCGAGTATAAGAAGAGAAGCTACTCGAGTGATTCAAAGATCAACACTCGAGTGAATTTAGAACTACTCGAGTATGAGAGTATATACTCGAGTAAAAACACTTAGAGAAAATTTCTCAGATAAGATAGGAAAAACTACTCGAGTGAAAGGGTTGGAGATACTCGAGTGAGGGGAAAAAGAACTACTCGAGTATGTTGAGAAAACTACTCGGGTAATCACTAACCTACTCGAGTATGAATAATAACTACTCGAGTACAAAGTCACTTACTCAAGTATATAGGGAACTACTCGAGTATGTAGACTTAGAATTTTTCTGAGATGAGAAGCACAGATCTACTCGAGTATCAACAGAACATTTACTCGAGTAACTAACCAACTACTCGAGTACAAGTTATCACCTACTCGAGTACAATACAGTCTACTCGAGTATGTAATCAAACTTACTCGAGTGCAGACTCACTTACTCGAGTATAAAAGGAGGTACTCGAGTATGTGGACTTAGAGAAAATTTCGGATCTAAGGACAGAAGGATCTACTCGAGTATAATATATGACTTACTCGAGTGACTAACTATCTACTCGAGTATAAACTTATCTACACGAGTATACAGAGTCTACACGAGTATGTCTGAGGATCTACTCGAGTACTAAGTCACTTACTCGAGTATATGAAGAAGGCAACTCGAGTATGTGGACTTAGAAAAATTTCTTCTGAGAAAATAAACTTCAATACTTCAGTCCACCAATCCAAGTGCTTGTATAGGAAGTGTATCCCAATAGAGAGGCTATACATGGGCCAACACTTTGGATCACACAATGAGGGATTACATTGTATGGTCCTGTGTTTGGTGACCCATTATAGACTGACATTAGTCTACACTTGGCAATAAAAACCTGCACACATACAACTTACACACAATATCAAATACACCTTAATTCATCTGAGTTCAAGGTCTGACCTCCTACAAATCTGAGGTATTGTGGAGACAAATCCCAACAAACTGTCCAGGCTCGCACTAGCCCGGATCTCGCCAACTAGTTGGGGGCAATAACTACTCAGCAATAGAGTAGGGAGAAGGCGAGTACTGTCATTCAGGGGTGGATCTCGCCAACTGGGGGTACTCGCACGCCTCCTCGATAAGCCAACATCAAGCATCATGAAGTAGAAAGATGAGCCGAACCTAGCCTCCCACTCGCGCCTAGTCCTCAGGGGGGCGAAAGCTAGTAGACGAATGCGCGTGATGTGCGAGACAGCCCTATGCAACTACGAGCTGCCCTATCATATTTTGCCTTCAGGAAATCACTCCTCTTGATTACTTGTCCACTCATTCGAAGATCACAAGTTTAGGTGCAGTGAGTGGTTCGACCCTGACTACCAAGGGGGCGAGATATCGAGGTATTCATACAGTGCATGTTCTGACCTAACTCTGAGGGATTATAGCTGTGTTTTACCTTGAGAAATATCTCCTCAAAGAGTGGTGTGTGCATGAGAGTGCGACATGGCAAAGAAACATTACACAAAAAAGGTACGAATTATAGAGTAGAATTTCATTAAATTCTTTATCTGATTACAAAAAAAGAGGGGGTCGCCTCGCATGCGAGTGTACAAAGAAGAGGGGGGACCATTACAAAAAGGAGAAAAATTATAACAAGTCCCCTAATTGCCTCCCCCCGGACGAATCATATCTCCAGCCCTCCACCTCGTCAAAGAGAAATTTGAGCTCTTCCTCCTACTCCTCGCTAGGTATGAGGATGGGGATTAATAGCTCGGGGACCAAGTCTTGGGTGGTGACCTTCTCGCAGTCTGGTGTCAGCACTTTGAGGTCCCGTATGATCTTGAGTGTATGGTCGGTGACCTTGATGGAGGTGGACCTTATCATCTTATTGACCTCCGCCTCGCTGTACATCTGCGGCCTTTTGGCTTGGCTGCTCGACTCACCGTGAGCTGGGGGAAGGAGGGTATCAACCAGCCGAGTAACCTCTGCCTGGAGCTGCTTGTTCTACCCCTCCAACAGTTGGTTTCTCTCCTTGAGGTTGGCAGCGTGTGTGAGTAGACGGTAGACTGTAGCGGCATCCTATGAGGTTGAAGGCAGAAAGGTGTGAGTATGGCGAATGAAAGAAATAAGGAAGGGCGGGATGACTAACACTTACTACCATTCCAGAGCTCTTCTCAAGGTGGTTTTTCAGCGATCTCAAACTTGTGTTTCAGGTCCGCCACCTCGTCCACAGCGAGAGCTCGAGCCTCCTCGGAATCCGACCACATGCGATTGAGGGTGAAGCCATGACGAACAGACATATGCACAAGCTCCATGGAGCGTATCTAGGTGCATGTGTACTCATGGGCAAGCCGCTGTAATGTCATGTCATCGAAGGACTCTACTTGCTCGCGACCGTAGAGCCCAAAGCCGAGGGCGAAGGTATTCCCACTAGGAGGTCGGTTATTGGACCAGGAGGGGAGGAGCGAAGAGATGGAGACCCGGTTGGCCTTCTCATCCCACATCACCATGGGCTCGCTAACTTAATACTTCACCTTCCCACCGAGACTGAAATTTCGGTGAGCACTCGGTAGTCCCGCCTCACGGGTTTGAAATGTCAACCAGGCCAGGGACCCAAGGGGGTCGCCCTCATCTCACTCCCCTTCTGGAGAGTCCTTCTGGACCTGCTTGCCCTTAGACACCGCTGTCTTTTTGAGCCTGTTTCCCAGCTGCGGAGAGCGCGATAAGCTGGATCTGGTAGGGGCGAGTCACTTCTGGCTGCTGAGTGGTCCGGTGGTCTCCTGCTCCCTCCTGCACGCCGCCGCAGCAGCCCTCTCCAGAGCGAGTGGGTCGGGGTGTAGCCCAGCATCCGTAAAGGGCGGGTGCTCCGAGATTAGTCTCTCTCCTGCAGGGAACATACTTAGCCTCATCAGGAAAAGAAAGAAGTTTATGGGCAAAGTCCAAAGTGAAGCGAGGGGGAAACATACCTTCCACCAGGGAGAACCAACAGGAGCGATTCAAGGACCCTTCGCAGGAAGGCAAACTCAAAATCCTTGTGGAGGAAAAACTGATGGAGGTTGGCGTTGTCGCTTGATACATTCGGTGCACGCAGGGGGAAAAAGAGTTATTTTAAGGTGCGAGAAGTCCGGAGGGGCCAAGGGGCGAGTGCTAGTAGCCTCAGCTCCAGAGCCATTTCCATCTACCCCAGCCTCACACCCCCATCCCCGGTGGTCGGCGAGGATTGTTGAACTCGCCAATCATTTCCAGATCCTTGTGAATGAGGCACATATTTTCTTGAATCCGGTCTACGAGCGGTCCGAGGAAAGTCATCTCGCCGCCTGATCCTAGCCTCACCTCGTCTGCTAGCTTCACATAGTCCTACTCAAGAGCACACAACTGCTGCTCGCCAACAACCCTCTCTTCTTGGAGCTCCCACAACATGAATCCATACTTCTTGAGGACCCCAACTGTTCGTTTCTTCATCTCGGTAGGGTCGCTCGAGACGTCTGTTGGGTATTGTATCCACAATAACCCTGATTTGAAGAAGGGTCCTCTAAAGCTAAGATGAATTGAGATTGTATTTGATGTTATGTGTTTAGTTATGTGCTTGTAGGACTGTATTAGTAAGTACAACTCAATGTCAGGTTACAGTGGGCCATGAAACACATGACTATATAATGTAATCTTTCATTGTGTAGGACAATGTGTTGACTCATATGTAATCTGTCTATTGGGATGTACTTTTTTCTCAAGTGCATTAAAAGGGTCAAGGAAGGACAAGAACTTGGAATCAGCAGGACAAAATTTTATCCAAGTAAAATTCGTCGAGTATCGTAAGGGATATTCATCAAATTCATCGAGTATACACATAGATACTCGTCAAATTCTTTGTGTATACCTTCTGGAACTCATCGAATTCCTCATATTTACATAGGGTAAAATCTTCGAGACTTGGAAAATCGGTCATGTAAAACTCATCTAGTATCATCAAGTACACTCGTCAAATTTGTCGAGTGTATCTTCCGATACCCGTCGAATCCGACGAATATACATGTCGATACACGCTGAATTCGTTGAGATTCATTGCGTATACCTTTGAGTTTCCGAATTTACTTCACTAGAATTTTCAAAGTTAGATTCGCCGAATATAGCTTAGCTCATGCGTTGAATGCATCGAGTGTATCAGCCGATACTCGTCGAATTCATCGAGTATGTCAGCCGATACTCATCGAATTCATCGAGTTTGTCTTTGCTAAGCTTTGAGTTATTATTTTGACTAGACTGAAATTCTCTAAGTGTTTTTAGTCGAGATTCATATGCAGTTCGACGAGTATACATGTCTATACTCAACGAATTATACTTAGGGTTATTTTCTTCCTATTTTTCAAATTTTCATTTCGTTCTTCTAGATCACTATGTACAGTAACCCGCGACCTTCCCGGTATGGAATAACTTTTCTAGCCGTTGCAAAGGAAGATTCCTATATACATTTAGGGTGGATTTTTCATCAACCCTACTCGTGCTCAAATTAAGAAAGTTCTCGAACGAAGAACGTCCGTTGGCTATTGTACTCTATTTCATGATTTTCGCTCGGCCGACGACAGTGCTGCAAGATTCGATCGTCTCCAAGCAAATCGACTGGATCATCATTTTCCAAAGTTTCTGATTCTCTCAGATCTAGTCGATCCGTGATAAAAGTCTTCAAAGCATTCAGATTTTCCATGTTCTCCAGGACATTCAAGATAACCTTTCCCCGAGGGACTGAGATGTCCCATTACATTGGTCTCTTATTTATAGTTGTCCCGTCAGGGGATAACTTACATCACACGATAATAAGATTCTTTTCTTACAATACAAGTTATTACCTTCTTGACTTCTACGATACATCAAAATAACTTTACATCACATCATACACTTTATATCACATGATAAGATCCCTTCTTTGCTTTTACGACACGTCACAATATCTTTATATCACATCATACATAATACATAACTTTATATCACATCAGACTCTAAAGATAAGATTCCCTTCTTTCATCCTTCATCCTATCCCCCTGGTGAAAAAAGGTGATGACTCCACGTCATCTGGATTATTGCTGGTGCAGGATGATTGTTTTGGACGGGCTTTTTGTGGACCCTGAGAATTTGATGGTCTGGATCCTTTGAAATAGTGGTAGCAGTGAGGGATCTCTTCAATATACTGAAGCGGAAGGATCATGGGATTGCGCTAGTAAGCCGGAGGTAGGTTTAGTGGGACATTAGTGATGGGCACACTATTGATAGTACAGAGAAGTGCTTTATGGGCAATAGATGGAAATTGGCTGTTGTATTCGTGATCATGCCAGAAAGAACAAGAATACCATTTATGAATGTGAAGATGATTAACCAGAATATTTAAACTCCATTGGCATTGGGAATGTATAAGGACATGTTTCTATTCACGGACTCCATTGAGACTATTTCCTTCAAGCCGTAGTTTGTTGCGCCAATAGCTCGTGTTTCCAAATAAGTTGATCCACTTTAGGAGTTGTTTATGCTTTTGCTGGCATGGGTGGAGATCAACTTGGGCGATATAATGAAGGAGTCTTCCTTTATGAAATATGATGCCGAATGGACAGGTTTCGACAAAGTACCATAGAACCAAATAGGCTTCCTTAGGAAATTATAATAAAAATCTTCCTTGTATTCGAGTATGGTTATAAAAGGAAAACTGGGATATAAGGGAAAACTGGCTTGAGTACCTTCACACAGGCTGTATTGCAGGATGTATATTTGTTGAAAAATAAGCAGACAGTGTAGAGTTCTTTTGTGGAGGACAGAGTATAGTATTTTGGCTCTAATGTGTACTGGAAGGTCTGTCGGCTGAAAATGGTAGATGACTGGGAACACCACAAAGATCGTCCGCTGGGTTTGAGATAAAAAATTCCGGAGGAAATTATGTTTGCCCCTAATGTGTTGGGCTTCAAATTTCCACTAAGAGAACCAGTTTGCCCATCACAGAAGTTGGGTCTGCGGTAACAACTTTGTTTTAAATTATAGCATTTTTGAAAATGCCGACATATCCATTTCGATGAGAAAGTGCTATCCAATTAGATGAAATTGAAACTTTTCAATACCTCTCTTGACGGCTAGGATTTTCTTATAGGTGGAGTGATAATGAAGTTCTCCATTCTTGAAAGCCCCACTTTGTATCCGCAGAGCTGACATTTCCCATTTAATTCTTCAAGCAATATGGCGCCCCAAAATTTATCGCTAGCATCAGTTTGAAGTATTTGCTTCCCCGATGACGGGATTTGGAGTGGAGGAAGGCCTTTTGTTAGTGACTTTAACCTTTTAACTGCTTTAGTGCACGCCTCATTCCATTGCGGTGCTTCTTTCTTGAGTAGATTAGTGAGAGGAGTCCTGAGTTTTGCTAGATCTTGAATAAATTCTGCCATATAATTCCCAATCCCCAAGAATTGTTGTACTTGTTTAAATGTAAAGTTCTCGTTCGGAAAATGATCTAGTTGGGTTACGATGTGCGGTTGGAGCTGATATTGACAATTTGATATATGCATACCTAAGAAGTCAATGTCTGGCTTTCCAATAATCATCTTCTTCTCGGATAACATAATGCCATATAATTTGACCAAGTCATGAAACTGGGAGAGTAGAGCATGATGGGAGCCAATATCTGGAGAGAATAATAAGATGTCAACAATATAGACCAAAGCATTTTCCATGATGGGCTGGAAGATCTTTGTCATTGCCTTTTGGAATAATGAAGGGGCTTGTTTTAGTCCGAAGGCTATGATGGTCCAATAGTAGTGTCTTTCAGGGATGCAGAAACTAGTTTTTTGTCTGTCATTGGGGTGAATCCCTAGTTGCCAGAAACCCATTTTCAGATCGAACTTGGAAAATATTTTTGCCTGTGGGAGTTTTTGAAATAGGGCTTCTCTTTTTGGTAGAGGGAACTTATCATCTTCAAGAAAATTGTTGAGAGGCTGGTAGTTAATTACAAGTCCCATATTTCCTCTAGCATGCTCGGTTCATTTGTTTACGTAAAAAGCTTCACAGGCCCATTGTGATTTTGTAGGTTCGATTAACCCATCCTTTTGTCGTTGGTAAACTTCATTTATAGTAAGTGCATAATGATCTTGATTCATACCTTTGTGGGGTTAATATCTTCATTCTTCTTAAATGGAAGGGACACGAAGAATTGAGGATTCTTCCAAAGAGGGTGATCATATTTTTCTAGAAATTCTGTATGTGATTTGGCATAGGAGGTGCGGGCAATGTCATCTCTGATGGGGATTAGGATTTCAATTGGGTAAAGATGTAGAGTCTTTGTCGATGGTAGTAGATTATTTTTTTATCTCAATCCTTCTTTGTTCCATGTCATTCATTTTAGTAAGTGTACAATATCAAACCCAATAAGCAGATCTTTAGCAGGTAATTATGATCCGTAAAATTGATGTCTAATAACATAGCCTTGGAAGAGTTGGATATTGATGGGCTTACTGATTATAGTAATTGTGAAGAGGTCACCGTTGGCTGCGCGAAATGATCTGTAGCAAGGATTCCAGCATTCTTTTGGCAGGACGTTTGGTTCATGATGGAGGACGTGGCTCCAGTATCAAAGAAGGCTATCACCAGAATAGGTCTATCCCATTTGCCTGTGAAAATATGGATCTTTGTAGAAGGGGTTGGTTGGCAGAGAAAGTTGTCGCTGGTCGCGGTGGTATAGATATTATCAAAAAGAACGATATCTTCGTTAGAGTCAACATATGAGTCTGATAGTTCTGTTCCCAGGGCAAGAATTATGTCTGGCCCAGCTTCATCATCTATACAAAAGAGAGACTCAATATCGTCATTGTCCATGTCCACAATTTGAGAGAGTTTCGTAATGAGTCATGAACTCTTCTCTTTGTCAGGACATTCTTTTGCAAAATGTCCCTTCTTTCTACATATATATCATCTTGAAGATTTTGTACTTCCTTTTTTTTCTTAGAAATTTCCACTTCTTCTTATTTCTTTTAGAGAAATAATCCTTTCCTCCATCTCCTTTTCGCGTGAAAGTTCTGTCCTTTTTCTCTTATTACACATACAAGATTTGTCTTTTACACACTTGATCTGGAGGTCATGGCGATCACAAGCTGAGCCTAGGTTTTTTACTTTGGTCCTCGATTTGCTTGAGTAACTTCTTTTGATTGCATAACTTTTCAAGTGAGAGTAATACGTTCTGTTAGAGCTCAGCAATAGATGTATGGCTGATAGGGATGTTTTTTACGTGGAAGAGCCGAGATGTATCATTTCCAAGAGGCTCTGGAAGAGAATTTAGGAAAGTTTGCTTTAGATTGGCATCGTCAATCCCATTGATCGCATAAAATCTTTTTGACATCTTCTCATAATGGTCTTCTAGGTCTTTCCTTTTATACGAGCATCACCTCATGCTTAAGTACTCCTCTCTAGCTTGAGTTGTATAATGATCCCATGCGCCCAATAATTCATTGTGGACATGCATGATCAAGGCATCCACATTTGGACTTTGTTTGACCATTTGTTGTCAGTATGCTCCAAGAGAAATCCACCATTGCCTGAGTCTACCATGAAATTTTGACACAAATCTGTCTGCGACAGCAGGCATTGTTACTCCAGGTTATAGCAACTCGGCAGTGCACCAAGCATGCATTTCATAGATTTTGCCTCGCCATTTTGATGGTGGAATGTTGTCAAACGAAAAACCATTTGATGGGTCATTCAGGACTTGGAAAGATTGCTCTTGTCCTTGATGGGGCATATGACCGAGGTCATGTGCATCTTCATCTTCAACCGTAGGGTCTTTAGTAGGTGGATTTGCCATTAGAATGTTGAGGGACAGGTCCTCGTTATCTAAATCATCAGAGTACTTCTATTGTACATGCGGTATCTTTGGTTGTGTAGCTACTTATTTTAATAATGAGGAGATAGGATTGTCAACCATGAGATGAAAAGATGGTTGAGTTATAGGCAAGTCTTGTGGGGAAGATTCTTTGGATGTATATTTTTTTGGTTTTTTTTGAAGACTGGGGTGTTTCATAGCGCATTTATGGGAGGAAAGCTGTGCTATTGAAAGGATTGAGATCAAATGGGGAGAGAGTGGATAACGGTTGAGAATATGTTGGAAGTGGAGGTAAATAAGAGGAGGTAAATAAGAGGAGGAGGATGGGGTTTCATAATGTAACACCCCAAAAAGACCCCAAAAAGACTCAAAATGGGTTTGAGGTGCAGGTCAGTTTACACGGCCTGGGACACGGGCGTGTCCCAGGGCGTGTCGGGGGTACACAGCCTGGGACACGGGCGTGTCCCAGGGTGTGTCACTCAAATAAAATGCGTTCTGAGTCAGAAGATTACACGGCCTTGAACCAAGCCTTGAACACGGGCGTGTCAGATTGGACACGGGCGTGTCCGATGCCGTGTGCCTACCCGTGTACTGCTTGCAGCTCGATGAGGCAGGAGTGACACGGGCGTGTCTCAGGAATGACACGGGCGTGTCAGGTTTGACACGGGCGTGTCGATTCCCATGTTCTGGTAAATATCAGTCGGTACGAATACCGCGTGTGCCACTTAAGGGTACACGGCCTGTGACACGGGCGTGTCACAGGCCGTATCAGCCAAAAAAAATGAGTTTTGGGCAAATCGTGCCCATTCAGATTTCTCTCTTTGTATCCAAGGGCTCAGGTGATTCCTGGCTGGATATAATCAGTAGAGGCTAAGGAAGAATTCATTCTTCATTTTCATTAAGGAAGAGAGAAAGAGAGAGGAGGAAGAAGAAGGAGGAGGAGATCAAGCCACCGGCGGAGTTCCCGTGGTCCGATTCGTGATCCGAAGCCGGCGTTGTGAAGGCAAGGCTGCTGCGGTTCTTTCTCACCGGCTAGTTTGCGATGGCTCCCAAGATATCGATAAGGGTAACGATCTCCCTTCTTGGACATGTGAAGTCCTTCTTTTCTGCATTGCATAGGGAAAGCCCTTCCCCGCGAGTGTGCGGTGGGTTGTGGTGTCCCTTGGGGTAGATATGTGAAGTCCCACTTGTTAGAGGCCGGAATTAGAGTACGGCTCTAGGCATGCTGTGTGAAGCCCATCTGGACATGGTCTGGATTGGTGATGCTTGTTTGCATATCGGAGAAGGCTCCGTGTTTATGGCTTGTGTTGCCTTGTGCCTACCTGTTGCTTGGGGCAGCAGGAAGTACTGGATGATGTCCAGGAAATGAAGAGGGTTGGATGAAACTCTTGTGGCCGTGCATTGCCACTTTATGAGCGGTTGAGCCGTTGGGCTGCAACTCGATGAAAAGGCAGATTGCTGAACAGGAAAGGTGAAACCGACCCGCGCCTATAAATAGCCATGGATACTTCCGTATTCGAGGTGGCACGACGACTTGAGCAACGGGGGGTGGCTGATCCGTACCTGCGTTAGGTCCGTCCGACTTGGAAGCCTGGTTATGGGTTTTGTTGGAGCGCCTAATGAGAGTCTTAGGCCAGCGCGCCAGAAAGACTAGAATGCTCAAATACCGTATAGACGGCGGTGTTGACCCTGGTATTCCGGTACACCAAGAATGTGCCCTGAGTGCACGGACTGTCGGGCCGTGTGGCCGATGGTTGTGATGGCTTGAATGTGCCTGCGCGCACATAGTTGCTATTTGATGATGCCATGCTATGCAGGGAAAGAATGCTCATGCCCCGAGAAAGGGGTAGGATTGTTATAATTGGGTCAGCTGAATGCTGACCATTGCATTGTTTGCCACCGGTTGGGTGGATTGTCCCTATGCAGGTGCTGGAGAGCCAAGTGGTAAGTGAAGGGCTGAAGCCCTACTGCTGTTGCTGCTGCTGCTGCGGCTAGCCCTTGAAGGCTAAGATGTTTTTGCTTGTTTTCTTTTACTCATGTATGGCCGGCCTGCGCGCCGAGGTTTGTAATCCATACGGTGTGAAAAGAGGAACTGTAAGGCCTTAAGGTCAAACTCTATGTATTTGTTGTACATTCCGTGGTTATATATAAAGTGGTTTATATATTGGACATTCCTGGTTAGAGTTCAAATTATAACTTAAAGCTTCTGCTAGAATGCTCTGAGTTAGGATTCGTGTATGGTTTGGTATTATCTAGTGACCTCACCGTCTGTTTGTGGCATATAGTGTGGGGCCCCGGCCGGACCTTCTATTATACGTCATGTAACGGATGGGGTCGTTATATTTTGGTATCAGCTTCGTTCGGTCTTCCCCTTCCGAATTCGTGGTCGAATTCTTTTGTGGGGTGGCGAGCGCGTGTTTGTGCTCCCTGCTGTAACGCTAATGAACTCTGGAATGTCCACTAAGGAATGTACAAAATCTTGTTTGAGGAATCTGCGCGTTCCTTTTTGTGTCGTTTTGCTTGCATAAGATCGCTAATGTGTGTCTTGTCCACCTATAGGTGACGCGTAGTGGTGCTGGGCAGTCTGAGCCCCAGCGCTCTGATGAGAGTGCGGCACCAACTAAGGTGCCAACACCTCCTCCATCTGCGGAAACTGTTCGCTTAGTTGCTGAGGCGCTATTTGCCATGATTCAGCCGACCGGGCAAGCGCAGCCGGCAGTTGAGCCAGTTCGTGTTGTTGTAAGACCCGAGCCGGTTGAGGCTGTAGATCCACGCACAGCTGACCGACAGTTGAAGCAATTCATGAGCTTCAGTCCTCCTACGTTTAAGGGGCTGGGATCCCCAACGTAGGCAGAGGATTGGTTATCGCGTGTCAAGCGGATAATGACAGCGATCAGGGCGGAGGAAAATCTAAAGGTCACCTTGGCCACCTTCATGCTTGAAGGCGAGGCGCGGTTGTGGTTGGATGAGGTTGAGTTACACCATTTGGCGGGCAGACAATTAACACAAGTATCAATTGAGGAGTTCTCTCGAATATTTCTGGCGAAGCATGTCCTAGCGGCGCAACGCATTGCCATGGAAAATGAGTTCCAACGGTTAAAGCAAGGAGAAGATAGCGTGGATATCTACTTGCATGAGTTTACCAGGTTGGGGCGGTATGCGGGAACAATCTTCGCGGATGACCAAAGGAAAACTAATAGGTTCTATGAAGGATTGCGGGATGAGTTGAGGTTCCTGCTTTCGAGTTCAGTGAACCAAGGGTTTCAGGCGTTGGTTGATACTGCATGTGTGTTGGAGAAGGACATACGGTGGGTGCAAGGGAACAAGGGCTTGGTTGTGACAAAGCCAGAGGTTCAAGCACCTCGCCCGAGCAAATCATTCTACCAGAAGAAAGGGGGCAAGAGGTCCAAGCCGTCTGGGCAAGTGACTACGACCGTTATGTCGGGAGCGACATCAAGGCCGGATTCTCGTACATGCTATAACTGTGGCCGAGTGGGGCATATAGCCCGTGACTGCCGGGTTGTTCAGCCCAAAGGGGACAAGAAGACGGGTGCGTCTTATGCTGAGAAGGGCAAAGCGGTGGTTGATTCCTCTGCGTCTCAGGCACAGCCCCGAATCTATCAGCTTGGCCAGCAGGAGGCGATTAAGCAAAGTGACGTTGTCACAGGTACGAGTAATTAGCTTACTTGCTTAAGTGATATTGCTTTTGGTTATGTATAGCTTGTGCATGATGTGTGTGTGCTGCAGGATTTGTCCTGATTTGGAATAATTTGGCGAGAGCCCTATTTGATACGGGTGCTTCGCATTCTTTTCTGTCTGAGGAGTTCGTATCTCGAATTGGGGTACCGAGTCATGTGACGGTGGATAGTACAAGGGTGCTATTGCCGAATGGCTGTGTGATGCTTGCGAATAGGGCTTGCGATGTGGATGTTCAAATAGGAAGTCGGGATTTCGGTTTGAGTGCAGCGGTGCTACCGTTATCGGAGTTTGATGTGATCTTTGGTATGGACTGGCTCTCAGAGCAGCGTGCCTGTATTGATTGCAACTCCAAGGAGATTACACTGGGCCAGAATACCGGACTGGTGACGAAGTTTGCTGGTATGCGAGGAGTTGGCGGGACTTTGTTGTCTGCACTCCAAGTCGTCAATGCTGTTCGGAAGGGCGCGGAGTGGTTCTTCACGCTAATTCAGGCTGTGGAGCCAAAGGCCAGTGTCGGTGAAGTTCTGGTTGTGTCAGAGTTTGCCGATGTATTTCCTAAAGATCTTCCTGGGTTACCACCCCAGCGGGAGATTGACTTCTCTATTGAGTTGGTGCCAGGTGCGAAACCTGTGGCCCGCTCACCATATCGCATTGCGCCAAAAGAGATGGCTGAGTTGAAAGTCCAATTGCAAGAGTTGTTGGAGCAGGGGTATATACGCCCAAGTATGTCACCTTGGAGCACGCCTGTTCTATTTGTGAAAAAGAAAGACGGTAGTTTACGGTTATGTATTGACTACCGCGTGTTGAATAAGCTGACGGAGAAAAATAAATATCCGATTCCACGAATTGATGACCTCTTTGATCAGCTGGCAGGATCAACGGTCTATTCCAAGTTGGATTTGAAATCGGGATATTATCAGCTGAGGATTAGGGAAGGTGACATTCCCAAGACGGCGTTTGGAACACGCTACGGTCATTATGAGTTCACGGTAATGCCGTTTGGCCTATGTAATGCGCCTTCGGTATTTATGGACCTAATGCATCGAACGTTCCGAGAGTACTTGGATTTGTTCGTGATTGTGTTTATCGATGATATCTTAGTATACTCTCAGTCGGAAGAGGATCATGCAAACCATTTGCGGTTGGTCTTGCATACCCTGCGAAGGAATAAGCTTTATGCCAAGTTCTCAAAGTGCGAGTTCTGGCTCTCTTCAGTAGCCTTTTTAGGCCATGTGGTAAGCGGAGAGGGTATCGCGGTGGATCCGTTGAAGATAAGTGCCATTCGGGATTGGCCAGTGATGTCTTCAGTGGCCGAGGTCAGGAGTTTCCTTGGACTTGCGGGCTACTATAGACGGTTTGTGGAAAACTTCTCACGGATTGCTTTACCTCTGACTACACTGACGAGAAAGGATCAAAAGTTCATTTGGACGCCGGAGTGTGCGCGTGCTTTTGAAGACTTGAAGAGCCGTTTGACCACGGCGCCTGTGCTGACATCGCCATGTGGTACAGATGGATATGAGATCTATAGTGATGCTTCTGGGAGCGGCTTAGGCTGCGTTCTTCTGCAGTTTGGGAAAGTGATTGCTTATGGCTCGCGCCAGTTGAAAGTGCATGAGCGAAATTACCCCATCCATGATTTGGAGTTGGCGGCGGTAATCTTTGCGCTCAAGTTATGGCGGCACTATCTTTATGGCGTTAAAGTGGATATCTATACAGATCACAAAAGCCTAAAGTATTTGTTGGATCAGAAGGATCTGAATATGCGACAACGAAGATGGATGGAGTTCCTTGGGGACTACACCTTCGAGATTCACTATACTTCCGGGAAGGGAAATGTGGTCGCTGATGCTTTGAGTCGAAAGACTCCGGTACGGGCAAGCTGGTTGCAGAGGCATGATCAGCGTTTAATCCAGGAATTGGAAGCAGGAGATATCTTGTGTTGACAAAGGTTCGTCGACCGATGCATGCTTGAACTGGACGGAGGTTCAATATGACCTTACGGACAGAGTTCGGCGAGCAACGGAGCTTGATAAAAGTCTCAAGCGCTATGCAAAAGATGGGCCGGATGACCAATTCTCTTGGGATAACGGTTTGTTACGACGAAATGGTCGAGTGTGCGTCCAAAGTATGGGTAAATTAAGGGAAGAGTTGATGTACGAAGCTCACTTTGCAAAGTACTCAGTTCACCCAGGGAGCACAAAGATGTACAGAGATCTGAAAAAGCTGTTCTGGTGGCCCGGATTAAAGAAAGATGTAGCACGGTATGTGGCGGAATGCAATACCTGTGCGTTGGTGAAAGCGGAATGTCAGAAGCCTGGCGGTTTCCTGAAGTCGTTACCTATTCCGGAGTGGAAGTTCGATGACATTTCAATGGATTTCGTGCACGGGTTGCCGAGATCTCAACGCGGTCATGATTCAATCTGGGTGATTGTGGACCGGTTGACAAAAGTGGCGCACTTCCTTCCAAACAGAAAAGACGATTCAGTGGACACCTTGGCCAAGCTTTATGTGGAGCAGGTTGTTCGACTGCACGGTGTTCCTCGGAGCATCGTTAGTGACCGTGATGGGCGATTCACATCGAATGATTGGCGGCTAGTTCATCAAATGTTGGGTACAAAATTGGCGTTTAGTACGGCCTTTCATCCCCAAACGGATGGCCAGACTGAACGAACCAACAGGACGATGGAGGATATGCTCCGCATGTGCGCCCTAGACTTTGGTAAGAGATGGGAAGATTATATATTTCTTGTCGAATTCGCCTATAATAATAGCTACCAAGCGAGCATCGGTATGGCACCATTTGAGGCTTTATATGGTCGTAAATGCCGTACATCGTTAGCTTGGGCAGAAGCAGGCGAATCTAAGCTGAGTGGGAAAAAGGAAGTCGAAGAAGCTATCTCGCTCATACGCTCTATTCGGGAGAGGCTAGTAATAGCTCAAGATCGTCAAGCAAAGTACTACAATGCTAAACATCGGAACGTGGAGTTCGCGGTGGGTGATTGGGTATATTTGAAGATCAAACCCTTCAAAGGCGTGTCCAGGATTCGGCGTTTGAAAAAGCTAAGTCCGAGGTATCTTGGTCCATTTGAGGTGGTGGAGCGAGTTGGGGAAGCTGCTTATCGACTAGCACTTTCAGCAGACTTGGGTGGATTACATGATGTATTTCACATCTCAGTCCTTCGTAAGGCGGTGAAGGATCCAGCTCAAGTAGTGGAGCATGATCGGGTACCGGTCGAATATGGGCTAACGACGACGGTTAGACCCATTCGGATCGAGGATCGAGCCGAGAAACAGTTGCGGAACAAAGTAATCGGGATGGTCAAGGTCGGATGGGACAATTGTGGCCGTGAAGAGCTAACATGGGAGCGAGAGCAGACCATGCGAGCTGAATTTCCCGAGTTGTTTGGATAAGCTGTAGACCGTGTACCTTTTGTTATAACAGAATGCTCAAGTTATAGTATTGTTGGTTCTTGTTTCCTTACCGTGCAAATTTCAGGATGAAATTTTGTTAAGGGGGGGAGGATTGTAACACCCCAAAAAGACCCCAAAAAGACTAAAAATGGGTTTGAGGTGCAGGTCAGTTTACACGGCCTGGGACACCGGCGTGTCCCAGGGCGTGTCGGGGGTACACGGCCTGGGACACGGGCGTGTCCCAGGGCGTGTCACTCAAATAAAATGCGTTCTGAGTCAGAAGATTACACGGCCTTGAACCAAGCCTTGAACACGGGCGTGTCAGATTGGACACGGGCGTGTCCGATGCTGTGTGCCTACCCGTGTACTGCTTGCAGCTCGATGAGGCAGGAGTGACACGGGCGTGTCTCAGGAATGACACGGGCGTGTCAAGTTCGACACGGGCGTATCGATTCCCGTGTTCTGGTAAATATCAGTCGGTACGAATACCGCGTGTGCCGCTTAAGGGTACACGGCCTGTGACACGGGCGTGTCACAGGCCGTGTCAGCAAAAAAAAATGAGTTTTGGGCAAATCGTGGCCATTCAGATTTCTCTCTTTGGATCCAAGGGCTCAGGTGATTCCTGGCTGGATATAATCAGTAGAGGCTGAGGAAGAATTCATTCTTCATTTTCATTAAGGAAGAGAGAAAGAGAGAGGAGGAAGAAGAAGGAGGAGGAGATCAAGCCACCGGCGGAGTTCCCGTGGTCCGATTCGTGATCCGAAGCCGGCGTTGTGAAGGCAAGGCTGCTGCGGTTCTTTCTCACTGGCTACTTTGCGATGGCTCCCAAGAGATCGACAAGGGTAACGATCTCCCTTCTTGGACATGTGAAGTCCTTCTTTTCTGCATTGCATAGGGAAAGCCCTTCCCCGCGAGTGTGCGGTGGGTTGTGGTGTCCCTTGGGGTAGATATGTGAAGTCCCCCTTGTTAGAGGCCGAAATTGGAGTACGGCTCTAGGCATGCTGTGTGAAGCCCATCTGGACATGGTCTGGATTGGTGATGCTTGTTTGCATATCGGAGAAGGCTCCGTGTTTATGGCTTGTGTTGCCTTGTGCCTACCTGTTGCTTGGGGCAGCAGGAAGTACTGGATGATGTCCAGGAAATGAAGAGGGTTGGATGCAACTCTTGTGGCCGTACGTTGTGAAAGTGAGGGGATAAGTTGTAAACTACTCTAGAGGGGGGGTGAATAGAGTATTCAAATTTTATGAATAACTAGTCAGCTCCCTTGGAGTTGATTTGCGGAATAAAATAATCTGATACTTGAACCCTAAGAGCCTAACACAGTGAAGTGCACAAGTGAGAGAGTTAACTGAAATTTCAGTTTAACTATAAGCCTATCACAGCAACTAGCAATCCTAGGTAGTTCTATCACAGCCACAGAATAAAATGAATAAACAAGATAACCAGATGGACACAGGATATATAGTGGTTCCCTCTTAATAGGTACTCCACTCTTCTACCACCCTGGTAGGAATCCACTACAGGTTTTTGCTAAGGTGCCCTGCCACCAATGATCTGATTCAGGTAGATCAAACAGACCCTTTGAGCTTTTGATAAGGATGCTCAACCACAGGTTGTTGATAAGGTGCCCTGTCACCAACGATCACTTTTGAAGAGGTGTGAACAAACTCTTTTTACAAAGGGGTTGAGAGGGTTAGATTATCTTCTCTGTTGTGAATACAGATTAGAGAAGACTTGTGGATTCTCTAAAGAATCAAAGTCTCCCCCTGGCTCAGTGAAAGTCCAGGGAAAGCCTTTGCTTCAGGATGAAGGAGTTTCAGATAAACTGAAACTAAATCCTCAGAGATCTGAAGACTGATTTTTATCAGGTCTTAAGATTCTGGAGCACTTGAAGCAGAACTGGAGCTCTTTCTGAAGTCTTGAAAACTCTAAGCAGATGCTCAGGAGACTTGAGAAAGAAAGATGATTGCTCTGGGCTTTTGCTTCAGGAAAACTTTTCTTCTTCTTGTTGTGAGATTGTGAAGAGCTGCTCTGATGATGCTTGAGCGAATGAATAATATTTCTCTGTGTCTGTAACTTCTTCTTTTGCTGAGAGAAGAATCTCTCTTAAATATGTCTTCACGTTTTTCCTTTGGAACGGCTCTATTGATTTGAATTCTCGAGCCCTGCAACAGATTATCTCAAAATAGAATATAGCAATAGGAATAGAATGGCCTATTAACTTTCTGTCAGTCCCAATAAGGAAAAATAAGCGGGAAAAATATCTCAGCATAAAGACGTACCATTCTTGGAAATAGTACATAGTACCAACGGCTAGAAAACAAGCTGGAAAGATAAAGTCAACGCAATTTGTATAATAGGACAAAATGCTTTATCAAGAATACTGAATCCCGTGATTTATGCTTGACATATTTTGTAAATAATTCATTTGAATTTAAGCCATAAATTTAGCAACAAATAACTTCAGAAAATCTTTCTAACCACAAGCTAACACACTTGGAAATAAACCAAGGAATAGCATAAATACAAATAGATAAAAGCAGACAGAAATCTTCGAACAGGAGTTCGATGATCGTCGACCTGCAAACAGATCGTCGACTAATAGCAGGAATCTGTCGGAACAGAAATCGTCGACCAGAAATCGTCGACCAGCTAATAGATCGTCGACCAGCTAACAGATAGTCGACCAGCTAACAGATAGTCGACCAGCTAACAGATAGTCGACCAGCTAACAGATAGTCGACCAGCTAACAGATAGTCGACCAGCAAAGGCAAATATCTGTCGAGACAGAAATCGTGAAGCAAGAACACGATCGTCGATCTGTTGATGATAGATCGTCGACCATCCTTCAGAGCGTAGTAAGCTTGCTCTGAGATCGTCGACCAACGGTCGACGATAATTGTCTTGACTTCAACGATTCAATAGCCCTGCTATCGTCGACCAATGATCGACGATCGCGAGGCCTCGTTCGACGATGGTCGAACGGAAAAGCCTTAATCACAAAAACATCTAGAAACTACTATCCTAAACTCTAGGTCAGTCATATACTGCCCTAGGGAGACTAAGCAATAATTAAACAGGATCATATATAAATTATATAGATCAAGAGAGGGCTGCAAGGGGATTACATAAGCCAAATCACATCTAGGGTACCAACAATCTCCCCCTATTTGGGTTATGTTATCCAATCCAGTTTAAAGGCTAAAGCAGACAACAACAAATCTAAAGATTAACCAGAATGTTAACACACAGGCAATACACAGAAAATATAACAAGCATAAATCAGCAGAAATGGAATGTATCAAGCAGATTTATCAGCAAGTTTAGCATCAGATGAGTTTTTGGGTATTGCAGCTGGTTTGAAAATAATTTCTCTGTTAGGGTTTGCTGCTTGTCTCTTGGATAGCATTAGATCATGTTCACCAATGATTTTCTTTTCAGCATAGCTTGGTAGAACTGCAGCAGGATGTAGCTTCATGTATTCCTCAGTGTCAAAGGCTTCTGGATTGACTTGAATTCTGCTGAGTTCCTTTTCTCTGAATTCTGACATTGTTGAGTAAGCTGTAGGATCTAGTCCTTGAGATTTGGCTCTCTCCATCATGCTTAGTGCAATAGACTCTTTGAATCTTGCCATAGAGGCAATCCTTTCAGCTTCAGTTTTATCTGATGGAGAGGGAGGTCTATCAGTATCTGTATGAGCTGCAATCTCCATGTTCCTTTGAAGAGCTGTAGCAAGTTTGCTTGAATCAAGAGGAATCTGCACAGCCTTCTTAGGATCAGTTTCAGCATATAGAGATTTTGGAGGAGCAAGTTCAATGAACTTCTTATGGGATTTCTTTGAAAGGACCACTCTTTTTCCTTTTGATTCAGTTGTTTCAGCAGCAGCAGGTTTTCTTGAAGAAGAGGATGGAACTTTCCTGGGAGGAGAAGGTTTCCATTCTGAAATTTTCTTTTTAGGAGAGGGAGGAGGAGAGAAGGTAGGTTGCTGAAAAGTCATCTCCTTTATTTGTTCCACGAGAGCATTGTCATTTCTTTTTCTTCCCTGTCCTGAAACATCTTGGCCTCCCTGGCTTTGATTACTCCTTCTTTGGTAGGTCTGAGAAGTGTTAGAACTGGCTGACCTTGCAGAGGGGGCAGAAGAGAGACTTCCAGAGGCTCCAGCACCAGGAGGTGGAGGAGGACCTCTGGGGGGGAATTTCTGAACAGGAGTGTCATATCTCTTTGTCCTCTTCTTCTCTTTAGTCTGATTCTTTGACAGTCTCATCCATGGTTGGAATTCCTTGCTCTTAGGATCTATTCCCTTCAGAATGTAATAGGGAACATCCTTGTTAGGATTGGCAGTAGGAGAAGCAGGAGCTTTTCTTTTCTTGGAAGCAGCTCTTTTCCTTTTCTTAGTGGAGTCAGAATCATCATCATCATCATCATCATCATCAGAATGGGATGAGTCTTTCCCAGCATAATCATCAAAGTCAAGTTCTGATGGATCTTTGGCAGCAAGTTCAGCTTTGTCTTTCTTTTCTCTTTCTTCTTTCTCTTTAGCTTCCTCAATGGCATCTTGCCTAAGGAGGGCATCAAGATCCACATTTGGAGACCTCTTCCAGAGTTCTGATTCTGGATACAACTCAGGAACTGTCTTGGGGACCAGTTCTGAGCTTGAGTCCATTTCAGTCATCTTGGGAGCATTGTCTGCCCTATCTTGCACATCTTCAATTTCTTCAGCAGCAGCATCAGCAGGGATGTTGATGTCTTCAGCAGCAGCAGCATTTATGGTTGTGCCTGCATGCAAAGAAAGATAGGTTAACAACCAAGTGGGAATAAAATATTCCCCCCAAGGTGAACAAACAACAGGTAATAGATAGGATTACCTGAAGATCTACACAGGATACCACTTTGCATCTAGGAAGGAGGTTATAATTCCTTCTAGATGTTCAGTGACATCAGGGATAGACACCTCTGCAAGGCACAAGAGGAGTGCCATACAGGAAAAGAAAAGAGTATCTTTGACCAAGGGGTCATCAAGGTACTCAGGGCTATAAGGGACCACTATCTCTTGAGGAGGAAGAACAAAAGGAGTAGATGTGAGTGAGAACTCACAGTCTGAGTTAAGAAATGATTCCAAGTCTTTATCAGAATCAAAGGACTTAGCAGCATCAACTTGCAATACTGATGTAAGGTCATCAGCAGCTGTGATGGAAAGGAAGGGATAAGAAATTAACTCTAAGTTGGAGTTTGAATTAATTAGAATCTTAAATAAAGCTATACAATCAGGTTGAGCAGCATCATACTCACAGGTGTCCATGGGGACTTCCTCATTTTCTTTTTCATGAACTTCTTCCTCAGAAGCTAGATTCACTAGGGAGTGAATGTCTTTGTTAGATACAAATATCAAATTGAAGTCCTGATTATAACCTTTGGAGGAAGAATTTTAAGGTTTACCTTCTAGTTCTTTCTCTGGAATCTCTTGAGGTTCTTCTACAGATCCTTGAAGGGGAAGAGAGGAATTGTCCTGAAGGGTCAGGGCATCACCTGAGACCACTTCAACAGACATCTCCCCCTGCATGACTTCAGTGGGGACTGGAGTCATGCACCTTACAGAAGAGGGCTCAGCAGAGGGATGAGATGATTTTATGGCTTGAGTAAGGGCATTGATGGATGCAATGAGAGGGGCATTGGCAGCCTCAATCATTTTTTGGATGGAGGGAGTAATGAGCTCGACAATATGTGCAAGCAATTCAGGAGATATCTGAAATGCTGATGATGTGGAGGTGGATGGAATGGAAGCAGGATGATCTGCCACATGATCAAATGAGTCATGTGGAGATGGGTGAACATCAACATGAGTGTGGGATTCATGTTGAGAAAGATGCGTGAGGATGGTAGCAGTCACCATGTCAACACTGGCTGAAGCTGCCAGATGTTGTGGTGTTGGTGACTGGTGTGGAGATGCAGGTGGAATGAAGGATGCATGTTGTGGTGGCACTGCAGGTGTTGTAGAGGAAAATAATGCAGGAGAAGAGGATGCAGGGATAGAGAGGGAGGAAGGAGGGATTACTGAGCCTTCCCCAGTAAGCGGGAGAGCGGCCGAATCAGCCCTTGTGTCTGAAGGAGGGTTAGGATCAACCCTGGCTGACTTCTTGATAATCCTCTGAGATTTCTTGAATAGAGAGGGGTCCAACCTCTTGCTGGCGTTGACTGCGGAGGGTGCAGACACAAGCAGCAGGGGTGCTTTCACATATAGAAACACACCCAATACCCTGGCAAGATTTACTTCTTTCTGATTGTTCTTTCTCCTTATTAGTTCAAACAGAACTTTTCCCCAGGCAATCTGTGCCTTATTCACCAAAGCTGACATCAGGGCAAACTGTTGCCTGTTGATGTTGTCATGAGCAGAATGTTTTCCCAAAACGACCTTGCCCACCAGGTCGGCCAGAAACTTGTACTCTGGAGACAGGTTTATCTTTAGCAACTTAGCTGGAACACCCTCAGCATGGCCCATCACAGATAGCATGCGGCCATATTCTTCTGCAGTTTGCTCATAGTCCTCAGTTCCTGTTGGCAGTCCAAACAGCTCAGTCAATACTTCAGGAGTCAGAATGACCTCCTCGCCATTTATCTTTCCTGTCATGGCGTCGTCGCTGGAGGACGAAGTATATACCCATTCACGAATCTCTGGTATATGAATCTTAGGAGAGAACGACATAAATTTCTTGAGGCCTTGGTCTTCACATAGCTGCAGAATATCTTGGATTGGTTGATCACATCGGCTGAAAGAATCAAAGTCGACACAGAAACCAGTGTCGAACTTCATTCCGAAGAGAACAGCAGAAGGAATCGCCATAGGATTTGAGAGAAGATGGCGAATCGAGAAGCAAAACAGGGGAGAAGAGAATCGCGCGGGATTAGAGTTCGAGAGCGAATTCTAAGCCAGAAGATGGAATATGAAAAGACGGAGCGGAAGGACGACGATCTCCAGACCTAAATCGACTATTAGAAACAAATCTGCGATCGTCGATCCCGGAATAAAATCGGTCGTCGAACACAGACCGACGATAGTCAATGTTTGACTAATTGGTAAACATCGACCGCCTACACGCAATTACCACGATCATCGATCAATAAATGATGGTCGACGATTCTCCACCCAGCATAGAAAATCTGTCGTCGACCGTTGGTCGACGATAGATACCTAAGGAGAGATCGTTGACCAGTTGGTCGACGATTTCTGCCTTACTACAGAACGAGCTGTCGTCGACGGTTGGTCGACGATAGTTCTGACCTGGTCGAAGATCGTCGAGCAGTCGTTCGACGATTTTAGACAGAAAACAAAACTAACCAAATTTTCACTACTCTGAACCATTAATCATGCCAAGCTGGTTCAGGAAGAACAAATGCTTTTGTTTATCAAGGGGCTTAGTGAAAATATCTCCTCTCTGCAGGTCTGTGGATATAAATTCCATTACTATCTTGTTCTTTTCCACATTATCTCTCAGAAAGTGATGTCTAATCTCAATGTGCTTGGTCCTGGAATGGTGCACAGGATTTTGAGCAATTGATATTGCACTGGTACTGTCACACAGAATTTTTGTGTTTGAGTGTGTGTACCCATAATCCACTAGCTGATTTTGAATCCACAGGATCTGTGAACAGCAACTAGCTGCTGCTATATATTCAGCCTCAGCAGTTGAAGTAGACATAGATGCCTGTTTCTTACAAAGCCAAGAGACAAGTCTCTCTCCCAGGAACTGACAAGTCCCTGAGGTGCTTTTCCTGTCAACTCTACAACCAGCATAATCAGCATCTGAATATCCAATTAATTCAAATCCTGACTCAGTTGGATACCACAGTCCTAAGTTAGGGCATCCCTTAAGGTATCTCAAAATCCTCTTGAGAAGAGTTAAGTGAGATTCCTTTGGGTTGACCTGAAACCTAGCACATAGGCATGTAGCAAACATTATGTCAGGCCTACTTGCAGTCAAATACAGTAGGGAACCAACAATGGCTCTAAAGTTCTTTTGATCAACAGGCTTGCCATTAACATCAGAATCAATAACTGCATTTGAGGCCATAGGTGTGCTCATTGATGAAGCATCAGACATTCCAAATCTTTTAACCAGCTCTCTGGCATATTTTGATTGAGAAATGAAAATGCCATCAACACTCTGTTTCACTTGGAGACCAAGGAAATAGGATAACTCACCCATGCTGCTCATCTCAAACTTAGAGTGCATTAGTTCAGAGAACCTCTTGCATAGTTTGGGATCAGTAGAGCCAAATATAATGTCATCTACATAGATTTGAACTAACAGTTGTGAGTCCTTATGATGTCTAATGAACAGGGTTCTATCTACTACACCTCTCACAAACTTGTGTTCTAGAAGAAAATTTGCTAAGGTCTCATACCAAGCTCTAGGAGCTTGCTTAAGTCCATATAGAGCCTTTTGGAGTTTGAACACATGAGTGGGTAAGGTTGATGAAACAAACCCTGGTGGTTGTTCAACAAACACTTCTTCCTTTAAATCTCCATTGAGGAAGGCACTCTTCACATCCATTTGGAAGACCTTAAATCTTTTATAGGCAGCATAGGCTAGGAAAATCCTAATGGCTTCTAGTCTAGCTACAGGGGCAAAAGTCTGATCATAGTCTATGCCTTCCTCCTGTCTATAGCCTTGAGCTACTAGCCTAGCCTTATTTCTAACTACTATGCCTTGGGCATCAAGCTTGTTTCTAAACACCCACTTGGTGCCTATGATCCGTTGGCCTCTTGGTCTTGGAACCAAGGTCCAAACTTTACATCTTTCAAACTGGTTAAGCTCCTCTTGCATTGCTATAATCCAGTGGGGATCAAGCTCAGCATCTTTAATGGTTAGGGGCTCAATCTGAGAAAGGAAACAAGCAAACATCACATCTTTGTTGAGTTGATGTCTTTTCTGGACTCCTGCTGAAATGTCTCCAATCACTTGAGATACAGGGTGATCTCTAAGTGTGACAAGATCAGTAGGTTCAACAATGATCTGATCTTCAACAGTTTCAAGATTTAATTCCTCATGTGGAATCTAATCAACTGTTGGAGCAGGTGCTTTAACTTCAAGAAGTTCTACATCAGATTCAGAATCTGAGGGAGCAACCTGAGGAGTTTGTTGGGGATGATTCTCCTGTGTGAGTCTCAAACCTTCCAAATCCTTACTTACTCCTAGGACTTGCACTGTACTATTAGAGGAAGAGTCCTTCTCCTTATAATACATGACTGTCTCATCAAAAGAGACATGTGCAGACTCTTCTATCTTAAGAGAGGATTTATTAAGGACCCTATAGGCTTTGCTTACTTGAGAGTATCCTAGAAAAACTCCCATTGAAGCTTTTGCCTCAAATTTTCTATGGTATTCTTTGTTATTGTTATGAACAAAAGCAACACAACCAAATACTCTAAAGTAGTCTATTTTAGGTTTCACTTGCTTAAGTAATTCATAGGGAGTCTTACCCTTAAGTTTATGTATCAGACTTCTGTTCAATACATAGTTAGCTGTGCTGACTGCTTCAGCCCAAAAGGACAGAGGCATGTTAGCATCGGCCAACAATGTACTTGCAGCTTCAATTAGGGTTCTGTTTTTCCTTTCAACTACCCCATTTTGTTGAGGAGTTCTAGGAGCAGAGAAGCTATGTTTGATACCTTCCTTCTCACAGAATTCTTGCATAAGAAGAGACTCAAACTCAGTACCATGATCACTTCTGATCAAGGCAATCTGAGTAGAATACTCACTCTGTATACACTTTAGAAAATCTGTAAGAACCTTGAAGTTATCAGCCTTAGTTCTTAAGAAGAATACCCAAGTGAACCTAGAGAAGTCATCTACAATTACTAAGGTGTAAGACTTTCCTCCAAGACTCTGTACAGTAATAGGACCAAATAAATCCAAATGTAGCAAGTACAGAATCCTGGGAGAATCACTTTTATTAACTGATTTAAAGCTATTCCTTGTTTGCTTACCTAATTGACAAGCTTTGCAAAGGCCTTCCTTCTTGTAGGGGCAAGAAGGTAGACCTCGTACAAGATTGTATTTAGCCAACCTAGAAATGTTTTTCAGATTTACATGACTAAGTCTCTTATGCCAAAGGGTATTATTACTGGTTACTTCATTAAATAAGCATACTTCAGATTTGGATGAGTTAAAGTCTACAACATAAACATTTCCAATTCTAATACCTACTAACACAACAGTATTATTTAAAGCAATATTACAAGCAGTGTCAGTAAACCATACCTTGTACCCAGCATCACACATTTGACTTACAGAGATTAGGTTGTGCTTTAGTCCTGAGACATAAGCTACTTTCTTGAAGGTTACAGCTCCTATGGTGAAGCTGTCATACCCTTCAGTCTGTCCACAGCTGGAATCCCCAAATACAACTTTTGGTCCCAGCTTAGCTTTGAAACCTGACAGGTTCTTCTTCTTTCCTGTCATATGCTTTGAGCATCCACTATCCAGATACCATTTGTCATGTATGACTGGATAGGTCTTCACCTGCAGAAAGAACAGTTATACATTGTGGACCCAGGTTACCTTGGGTCCAGTATTCTTCACAAAAGAAAAACTAGATATAAAAGATTTTGCAGGCTTAGATTTATATCCTAAAGGGTGTGATCTCCTAGGTGGGATAATCCATTCAGTTGAAGGATTAAACAACCTGGGGTGGTGATTAGGATTTGAAGTTCTGGAAGTTTGATTTTTATTTTCCAGCTTAAGTCCAGATCGTCGATCAATGGTCGACGATCGCAAGCCATATCGTCGATCATTTATGGTAGAACGATGTTCTGGATTCCACGATCGTCGATCACTGGTCGACGACTTTTGTAAAGCTAGAAATTTTTTCTTCCTATTCTCTTTCTTAATCTTATTCTGAATTTTCTTGCATTTTTCAATTTCCTCAGTATTCTTCATTCCTGATTCAGAAACAAATTTTACTGGAGTGCTAAATCTCTCCTTTGTGAGGAGGATGGGTTCACTAGGTGTAGCACCTAAGCCTAGTTTATCATTACCAACCCTAGTGTTTGCTATACAGGTTATTTCAGATAATTTAAGGCTTCTGCCATTTAATTGTTCTTCTAACCTCTTAGATTTAGCTAGTTCTAATTTTAGGAATGTTACTTCTTCTTTTGAGCTCTCTAATTCCTTTTCTAATCTGATTATTTCAGTACCTTCCATGTCTAGTTCCATTATTTTTAGTCTAAGTGACTTAATTTCTTTTTCAGATAATAGTAAATCTAAACATAGAGTTTTAAATTTTAGTTTGAACTCAGGAGATGAGAAGTCAAATGAGTCGATTACCTGGTCCTCCATAAAGGAATCTTCTTCATTGTCTCCTTCTTCTTCAGAATTCTCTGCAGCTGACAGAGAGCTGCAGGCATCAATGGCCATGAGGCAGACCTCTTTGGCTTTCTTCTCTTCTTCTTCTTCAGAATCACTGGAGCTAGAGGAGCAGGTATCCTCTTCTGTTTCACTCCAGGTAGCAGCCACAAATCCCTTGTCCTTCTTCTTGTATTTGTGTGATGAGGACTTGGAGTGGTGCTTCCTGTACTCTTTCTCATGTTTCTTCTCCTTGTACTTCTTCTCTGGACAATCTGGGGCAATGTGTCCAGGCTTGCTGCAAACATAACAAATGATTTCTTTAGATGGAGTCTTGTCATACCTTGGCTTGTCCTCATGCTTGGAGAACTTCTTTCTGAGGTCTCTTCTTCCCATGTTGAAGAACCTCTTGGCAATGAGTGCCAGTAACTCCTCATTTGATTGACTTCCTTCAGAAGTCTCAGCAGCCTTAAGAGCTAGAGAATGCTCTTTCTTTGTAGGAGTAGGAGTCTTCACTTCAGTTACAGCAGCTCTACTCTTTAAGGTTTGCTCATATGACCTGAGCTTTCCCAACAGAGCTTCTGTGGAGAGTTCCACAGTGTTTCTTCCATCCTTGATGGGCCATATCCTTGAGTCCCATGAGATGGGAAGGCACATCAGGATCTTGTCATTGACTTCTGACAAAGTTATCTCCTTGTCCAAAGACCTCAGTTCACTTATTATTGAACTGAGTCTTGTGTACATTGTGTCAATGTCTTCAGCATCATCCTTCTTGAAATTTTCATACTGAGAGGTGAGATTGGATCTCCTGTCCTTCCTCTCATCAGCTGAGCCAGCAACTATGTGGTTGAGGGAATCCCACATAGCTTTGGCTGAGGTGCATTCAGCCAGCTTCTGGAATATCTCATCAGACATTGTCTGAGCTAGGATATTCATTGCCTTAGCATCTGCTGCTTTTGCCTTCTTGTAAGTTTCATTGTAGTCAGGTGGTGGCATAGCACTGAGATCAGCAGAAGTGGAAGCAGCAGCAGGCCTAGCAGGTGGTCCTGTCAAGATAGAAGAAAAGATATCTTCATCAATAGAATTCATGTATAGTCTTATCCTGGCCTTCCATATGCCAAACTTGGACAAGTTGCATACAGGAGGTCTGGTGCTTGAATAATCCTTAGACTGGGCCATGTATGAAAGTGTTTGTGAATGGTATCAGGAAACAACTTATCACAGGATCTTTTAACTCAGGTGTTAGCCTGTATGAACAGCTAACCTCCCTCTGATACCAATTGAAAGTGAGGGGATAAGTTGTAAACTACTCTAGAGGGGGGGTGAATAGAGTATTCAAATTTTATGAATAACTAGTCAGCTCCCTTGGAGTTGATTTGCGGAATAAAATAATCTGATACTTGAACCCTAAGAGCCTAACACAGTGAAGTGCACAAGTGAGAGAGTTAACTGAAATTTCAGTTTAACTATAAGCCTATCACAGCAACTAGCAATCCTAGGTAGTTCTATCACAGCCACAGAATAAAATGAATAAACAAGATAACCAGATGGACACAGGATATATAGTGGTTCCCTCTTAATAGGTACTCCACTCTTCTACCACCCTGGTAGGAATCCACTATAGGTTTTTGCTAAGGTGCCCTGCCACCAATGATCTGATTCAGGTAGATCAAACAGACCCTTTGAGCTTTTGATAAGGATGCTCAACCACAGGTTGTTGATAAGGTGCCCTGTCACCAACGATCACTTTTGAAGAGGTGTGAACAAACTCTTTTTACAAAGGGGTTGAGAGGGTTAGATTATCTTCTCTGTTGTGAATACAGATTAGAGAAGACTTGTGGATTCTCTAAAGAATCAAAGTCTCCCCCTGGCTCAGTGAAAGTCCAGGGAAAGCCTTTGCTTCAGGATGAAGGAGTTTCAGATAAACTGAAACTAAATCCTCAGAGATCTGAAGACTGATTTTTATCAGGTCTTAAGATTCTGGAGCACTTGAAGCAGAACTGGAGCTCTTTCTGAAGTCTTGAAAACTCTAAGCAGATGCTCAGGAGACTTGAGAAAGAAAGATGATTGCTCTGGGCTTTTGCTTCAGGAAAACTTTTCTTCTTCTTGTTGTGAGATTGTGAAGAGCTGCTCTGATGATGCTTGAGCGAATGAATAATATTTCTCTGTGTCTGTAACTTCTTCTTTTGCTGAGAGAAGAATCTCTCTTAAATATGTCTTCACGTTTTTCCTTTGGAACGGCTCTATTGATTTGAATTCTCGAGCCCTGCAACAGATTATCTCAAAATAGAATATAGCAATAGGAATAGAATGGCCTATTAACTTTCTGTCAGTCCCAATAAGGAAAAATAAGCGGGAAAAATATCTCAGCATAAAGACGTACCATTCTTGGAAATAGTACATAGTACCAACGGCTAGAAAACAAGCTGGAAAGATAAAGTCAACGCAATTTGTATAATAGGACAAAATGCTTTATCAAGAATACTGAATCCCGTGATTTATGCTTGACATATTTTGTAAATAATTCATTTGAATTTAAGCCATAAATTTAGCAACAAATAACTTCAGAAAATCTTTCTAACCACAAGCTAACACACTTGGAAATAAACCAAGGAATAGCATAAATACAAATAGATAAAAGCAGACAGAAATCGTCGAACAGGAGTTCGATGATCGTCGACCTGCAAACAGATCGTCGACTAATAGCAGGAATCTGTCGGAACAGAAATCGTCGACCAGAAATCGTCGACCAGCTAATAGATCGTCGACCAGCTAACAGATAGTCGACCAGCTAACAGATAGTCGACCAGCTAACAGATAGTCGACCAGCTAACAGATAGTCGACCAGCTAACAGATAGTCGACCAGCAAAGGCAAATATCTGTCGAGACAGAAATCGTGAAGCAAGAACACGATCGTCGATCTGTTGATGACAGATCGTCGACCATCCTTCAGAGCGTAGTAAGCTTGCTCTGAGATCGTCGACCAACGGTCGACGATAATTGTCTTGACTTCAACGATTCAATAGCCCTGCTATCGTCGACCAATGATCGACGATCGCGAGGCCTCGTTCGACGATGGTCGAACGGAAAAGCCTTAATCACAAAAACATCTAGAAACTACTATCCTAAACTCTAGGTCAGTCATATACTGCCCTAGGGAGACTAAGCAATAATTAAACAGGATCATATATAAATTATATAGATCAAGAGAGGGCTGCAAGGGGATCACATAAGCCAAATCACATCTAGGGTACCAACACGTTGCCACTTTATAAGAGGTTGAGCCATTGGGCTGCAACTCGATGAAAAGGCAGATTGCCGAACAGGAAAGGTGAAACCGACCCGCGCCTATAAATAGCCATGGATACTTCCGTATTCGAGGTGGCACGGCGACTTGAGCAACGGGGGGTGGCTGATCCGTACCTGCGTTAGGTCCGTCCGACTTGGAAGCCTGGTTATGGGTTTTGTTGGAGCGCCTAATGATAGTCTTAGGCCCGCGCGCCGGAAAGACTAGAATGCTCAAATACCGTATAGACGGTGGTGTTGACCCTGGTATTCTGGTACACCAAGAATGTGCCCTGAGTGCACGGACTGTCGGGCCGTGTGGCCGATGGTTGTGATGGCTTGAATGTGCCTGCGCGCACATAGTTGCTATTTGATGATGCCATGCTATGCAGGGAAAGAATGCTCATGCCCCGAGAAAGGGGTAGGATTGTTATAATTGGGTCAGCTGAATGCTGACCGTTGCATTGTTTGCCACCGGTTGGGTGGATTGTCCCTATGCATGTGCTGGAGAGCCAAGTGGTAAGTGAAGGGCTGAAGCCCTACTACTGTTGCTGCTACTGCTGCGGCTAGCCCTTGAAGGCTAAGATGTTTTTGCTTGTTTTCTTTTACTCATGTATGGCCGGCCTGCGCGCCGAGGTTTGTAATCCATACGGTGTGAAAAGAGGAACTGTAAGGCCTTAAGGCCAAACTCTATGTATTTGTTGTACATTCCGTGGTTATATATAAAGTGGTTTATATATTGGACATTCCTGGTTAGAGTTCAAATTATAACTTAAAGCTTCCGCTAGAATGTTCTGAGTTAGGATTCGTGTAGGGTTTGGTATTATCCTGTGACCTCACCGTCTGTTTGTGGCATATAGTGTGGGGCCCCGACCGGACCTTCTATTATACGTCATGTAACAGATGGGGTCGTTACATTTTGGTATCAGCTTCGTTCGGTCTTCCCCTTCCGAATTCGTGGTCGAATTCTTTTGTGGGGTGGCGAGCGCGTGTTTGTGCGCCCTGCTGTAACGCTAATGAACTCTGGAATGTCCACTAAGGAATGTACAAAATCTTGTTTGAGGAATCTGCGCATTCCTTTTTGTGTCGTTTTGCTTGCATAAGATCGCTAATGTGTGTCTTGTCCACCTATAGGTGACGCGTAGTGGTGCTGGGCAGTCTGAGCCCCAGCGCTCTGATGAGAGTGCGGCACCAGCTGAGGTGCCAACACCTCCTCCATTTGCGGAAACTGTTCGCTTAGTTGTTGAGGCGCTATTTGCCATGATTCAGCCGACCGGGCAAGCGCAGCCGGCAGTTGAACCAGTTCGTGTTGTTGTAAGACCCGAGCCGGTTGAGGCTGTAGATCCACGCGTAGCTGACCGACAGTTGAAGCAATTCATGAGCTTCAGTCCTCCTACGTTTAAGGGACTGGGATCCCCAACGCAGGCAGAGGATTGGTTATCGCGTGTCAAGCGGATAATGACAGCGATCAGGGCGGAGGAAACTCTAAAGGTCACCTTGGCCACCTTCATGCTTGAAGGCGAGGCGCGGTTGTGGTGGGACGAGGTTGAGTTACACCATTTGGCGGGCAGACAATTAACACAAGTATCAATTGAGGAGTTCTCTCGAATATTTCTGGCGAAGCATGTCCCAGCGGCGCAACGCATTGCCATGGAAAATGAGTTCCAACGGTTAAAGCAAGGAGAAGATAGCGTGGATATCTACTTGCATGAGTTTACCAGGTTGGGGCGGTATGCGGGAACAATCTTCGCGGATGACCAAAGGAAAACTAATAGGTTCTATGAAGGATTGCGGGATGAGTTGAGGTTCCTGCTTTCGAGTTCAGTGAACCAAGGGTTTCAGGCGTTGGTTGATACTGCATGTGCGTTGGAGAAGGACATGCGGCGAGTGCAAGGGAACAAGGGCTTGGTTGTGACAAAGCCAGAGGTTCAAGCACCTCGCCCGAGCAAATCGTTCTACCAGAAGAAAGGGGGCAAGAGGTCCAAGCCGTCTGGGCAAGTGACTACGACTGTTGTGTCGGGAGCGACATCAAGGCCGGATTCTCGTACATGCTATAACTATGGCCGAGTGGGGCATATAGCCCGTGACTGTCGGGTTGTTCAGCCCAAAGGGGACAAGAAGACGGGTGCGTCTTATGCTGAGAAGGGCAAAGCGGTGGTTGATTCCTCTGCGTCTCAGGCACAGCCCCGAATCTATCAGCTTGGCCAGCAAGAGGCGATTAAGCAAAGTGACGTTGTCACAGGTACGAGTAATTAGCTTACTTGCTTAAGTGATATTGCTTTTGGTTATGTATAGCTTGTGCATGATGTGCGTGTGCTGCAGGCTTTGTCCTGATTCAGAATAATTTGGCGAGATCCCTGTTTGATACGGGTGCTTCACATTCTTTTCTGTCTGAGGAGTTCGTATCTCGAATTGGGGTACCGAGTCATGTGACGGTGGATAGTACAAGGGTGCTATTGCCGAATGGCTGTGTGATGCTTGCGAATAGGGCTTGCGATGTGGATGTTCAAATAGGAAGTCGGGATTTCGGTTTGAGTGCAGCGATGCTACCGTTATCGGAGTTTGATGTGATCTTTGGTATGGACTGGCTCTCAGAGCAGCGTGCCTGTATTGATTGCAACTCCAAGGAGATTACACTGGGCCAGAATACCGGACTGGTGACGAAGTTCGCTGGTATGCGAGGAGTTGGCGGGACTTTGTTGTCTGCACTCCAAGTCGTCAATGCTGTTCCGAAGGGCGCGGAGTGGTTCTTCACGCTAATTCAGGCTGTGGAGCCAAAGGCCAGTGTCGGTGAAGTTCTGGTTGTGTCAAAGTTTGCCGATGTATTTCCTAAAGATCTTCCTGGGTTACCACCCCAGCGGGAGATTGACTTCTCTATTGAGTTGGTGCCAGGTGCGAAACCTGTGGCCCGCTCACCATATCACATTGCGCCAAAAGAGATGGCTGAGTTGAAAGTCCAATTGCAAGAGTTGTTGGAGCAGGGGTATATACGCCCAAGTATGTCACCTTGGAGCACGCCTGTTCTATTTGTGAAAAAGAAACACGGTAGTTTACGGTTATGTATTGACTACCGCGAGTTGAATAAGCTGACGGAGAAAAACAAATATCCGATTCCATGAATTGATGACCTCTTTGATCAGCTGGCAGGATCAACGGTCTATTCCAAGTTGGATTTGAAATCGGGATATTATCAGCTGAGGATTAGGGAAGGTGATATTCCCAAGACGGCGTTTGGAACACGCTACGGTCATTATGAGTTCACGGTAATGCCGTTTGGCCTATGTAATGCGCCTTCGGTATTTATGGACCTAATGCATCGAACGTTCCGAGAGTACTTGGATTTGTTCGTGATTGTGTTTATCGATGATATCTTAGTATACTCTCAGTCGGAAGAGGATCATGCAAACCATTTGCGGTTGGTCTTGCATACCCTGCGAAGGAATAAGCTTTATGCCAAGTTCTCAAAGTGCGAGTTCTGGCTCTCTTCAGTAGCCTTTTTAGGCCATGTGGTAAGCGGAGAGGTTATCGCGGTGGATCCGTTGAAGATAAGTGCCATTCGGGATTGTCCAGTGATGTATTCAGTGGCCGAGGTCAGGAGTTTCCTTGGACTTGCGGGCTACTATAGACGGTTTGTGGAAAACTTCTCACGGATTGCTTTACCTCTGACCACACTGACGAGAAAGGATCAAAAGTTCATTTGGACGCCGGAGTGTGCGCGTGCTTTTGAAGACTTGAAGAGTCGTTTGACCACGGCGCCTGTGCTGACATCGCCATGTGGTACAGATGGATATGAGATCTATAGTGATGCTTCTGGGAGCGGCTTAGGCTGCGTTCTTCTGCAGTTTGGGAAAGTGATTGCTTATGGCTCGCGCCAGTTGAAAGTGCATGAGCGAAATTACCCCGTCCATGATTTGGAGTTGGCGGGGGTAATCTTTGCGCTCAAGTTGTGGCGGCACTATCTTTATGGCGTTACAGTGGATATCTATACAGATCACAAAAGCCTAAAGTATTTGTTGGATCAGAAGGATCTGAATATGCGACAACGAAGATGGATGGAGTTCCTTGGGGACTACACCTTCGAGATTCACTATACTCCCGGGAAGGGAAATGTGGTCGCTGATGCTTTGAGTCGAAAGACTCCGGTACGGGCAAGCTGGTTGCAGAGGCATGATCAGCGTTTAATCCAGGAATTGGAAGCATTGGAGATATCTTGTGTTGACAAAGGTTCGTCGACCGATGCATGCTTGAACTGGACGGAGGTTCAATATGACCTTACAGACAGAGTTCGGCGAGCAACGGAGCTTGATGAAAGTCTCCAGCGCTATGCAAAAGATGGGCCGGATGACCAATTCTCTTGGGATAACGGTTTGTTACGACGAAATGGTCGAGTGTGCGTCCCAAGTGTGGGTAAATTGAGGGAAGAGTTGATGTACGAAGCTCACTTTGCAAAGTACTCAGTTCACCCAGGGAGCACAAAGATGTACAGAGATCTGAAAAAGCTGTTCTGGTGGCCCGGATTAAAGAAAGATGTAGCACGGTATGTGGCGGAATGCAATACCTGTGCATTGGTGAAAGCGGAATGTCAGAAGCCTGGCGGTTTCCTGAAGTCGTTACCTATTCCGGAGTGGAAGTTCGATGACATTTCAATGGATTTCGTGCACGGGTTGCCGAGATCTCAACGCGGTCATGATTCAATCTGGGTGATTGTGGACCGGTTGACAAAAGTGGCGCACTTCCTTCCAAACAGAAAAGACGATTCAGTGGACACCTTGGCTAAGCTTTATGTGGAGCAGGTTGTTCGACTGCACGGTGTTCCTCGGAGCATCGTTAGTGACCGTGATGGGCGATTCACATCGAATGATTGGCGGCTAGTTCATCAAATGTTGGGTATAAAATTGGCGTTTAGTACGGCCTTTCATCCCCAAACGGATGGCCAGACTGAACGAACCAATAGGACGATTGAGGATATGCTCCGCATGTGCGCCCTAGACTTTGGTAAGAGATGGGAAGATTATATATTTCTTGTCAAATTCGCCTATAATAATAGCTACCAAGAGAGCATCGGTATGGCACCATTTGAGGCTTTATATGGTCGTAAATGCCGTACATCGTTAGCTTGGGCAGAAGCAGGCGAATCTAAGCTGAGTGGGAAAAAGGAAGTCGAAGAAGCTACCTCGCTCATACGCTCTATTCGGGAGAGGCTAGTAATAGCTCAAGATCGTCAAGCAAAGTACTACAATGCCAAACATCGGAACGTGGAGTTCGCGGTGGGTGATTGGGTATATTTGAAGATCAAACCCTTCAAAGGCGTGTCCAGGATTCGGCGTTTGAAAAAGCTAAGTCTGAGGTATCTTGGTCCATTTGAGGTGGTGGAGCGAGTTGGGGAAGCTGCTTATCGACTAGCACTTTCAGCAGACTTGGGTGGATTACATGATGTATTTCACATCTCAGTCCTTCGTAAGGCGGTGAAGGATCCAGCTCAAGTAGTGGAGCATGATCGGGTACCGGTCGACTATGGGCTAACGACGAGGGTTAGACCCATTCGGATCGAGGATCGAGCCGAGAAACAGTTGCGGAACAAAGTAATCGAGATGGTTAAGGTCAGATGGGACAATTGTGGCCGTGAAGAGCTAACATGGGAGCGAGAGCAGACCATGCGAGCTGAATTTCCCGAGTTGTTTGGATAAGCTGTAGACCGTGTACCTTTTGTTATAACAGAATGCTCAAGTTATAGTATTGTTGGTTCTTGTTCCTTACCGTGCAAATTTCGGGACGAAATTTTGTTAAGGGGGGGGGGGAGGATTGTAACACCCCAAAAAGACCCCAAAAAGACTAAAAATGGGTTTGAGGTGCAGGTCAGTTTACACGGCCTGGGACACGGGCGTGTCCCAGGGCGTGTCGGGGGTACACGGCCTGGGACACGGGCATGTCCCAGGGCGTGTCACTCAAATAAAATGCGTTCTGAGTCAGAAGATTACATGGCCTTGAACCAAACCTTGAACACGGGCGTGTCAGATTGGACACGGGCGTGTCCGATGCCATGTGCCTACCTGTGTACTGCTTGCAGCTCGATGAGGCAGGAGTGACACGGGCGTGTCTCAGGAATGACACGGGCGTGTCAGGTTCGACACGGGCGTGTCGATTCCCGTGTTCTGGTAAATATCAGTCGGTACGAATACCGCGTGTGCCGCTTAAGGGTACACGGCCTGTGACACGGGCGTGTCACAGGCCGTGTCAGCCAAAAAAAAATGAGTTTTGGGCAAATCGTGGCCATTCAGATTTCTCTCTTTGGATCCAAGGGCTCAGGTGATTCCTGGCTGGATATAATCAGTAGAGGCTGAGGAAGAATTCATTCTTCATTTTCATTAAGGAAGAGAGAAAGAGAGAGGAGGAAGAAGAAGGAGGAGGAGATCAAGGCACCGGCGGAGTTCCCGTGGTCCGATTCGTGATCCGAAGCCGGCGTTGTGAAGGCAAGGCTGCTGCGGTTCTTTCTCACCGACTAGTTTGCGATGGCTCCCAAGAGATCGACAAGGGTAACGATCTCCCATCTTGGACTTGTGAAGTCCTTCTTTTCTGCATTGCATAGGGAAAGCCCTTCCCCGCGAGTGTGCGGTGGGTTGTGGTGTCCCTTGGGGTAGATATGTGAAGTCCCCCTTGTTAGAGGCCGAAATTGGAGTACGGCTCTAGGCATGCTGTGTGAAGCCCATCTGGACATGGTCTGGATTGGTGATGCTTGTTTGCATATCGGAGAAGGCTCCGTGTTTATGGCTTGTGTTGCCTTGTGCCTACCTGTTGCTTGGGGCAGCAGGAAGTACTGGATGATGTCCAGGAAATGAAGAGGGTTGGATGCAACTCTTGTGGCCATGCGTTGCCACTTTATGAGCGGTTGAGCCGTTGGGCTGCAACTCGATGAAAAGGCAGATTGCCGAACAGGAAAGGTGAAACCGACCCGCGCCTATAAATAGTCATGGATACTTCCGTATTCGAGGTGGCACGACGACTTGAGCAACGGGGGGTGGCTGATCCATACCTGCGTTAGGTCCGTCCGACTTGGAAGCCTGGTTATGGGTTTTGTTGGAGCGCCTAATAAGAGTCTTAGGCCCGCGCGCCGGAAAGACTAGAATGCTCAAATACCGTATAGACGGTGGTGTTGACCCTGGTATTCCGGTACACCAAGAATGTGCCCTGAGTGCACGGACTGTCGGGCCGTGTGGCCGATGGTTGTGATGGCTTGAATGTGCCTGCGCGCACATAGTTGTTATTTGATGATGCCATGCTATGCAGGGAAAGAATGCTCATGCCCCGAGAAAGGGGTAGGATTGTTATAATTGGGTCAGCTGAATGCTGACCGTTGCATTGTTTGCCACCGGTTGGGTGGATTGTCCCTATGCAGGTGCTGGAGAGCCAAGTGGTAAGTGAAGGGCTGAAGCCCTACTGCTGTTGCTGCTGCTGCTGCGGCTAGCCCTTGAAGGCTAAGATGTTTTTGCTTGTTTTCTTTTACTCATGTATGGCCGGCCTGCGCGCCGAGGTTTGTAATCCATACGGTGTGAAAAGAGGAACTGTAAGGCCTTAAGGCCAAACTCTATGTATTTGTTGTACATTCCGTGGTTATATATAAAGTGGTTTATATATTGGACATTCCTGGTTAGAGTTCAAATTATAACTTAAAGCTTCCGTTAGAATGCTCTGAATTAGGATTCATGTATGGTTTGGTATTATCCTGTGACCTCACCGTCTGTTTGTGGCATATAGTGTGGGGCCCCGGCCGGACCTTCTATTATACGTCATGTAACGGATGGGGTCGTTACACATAATATCCTGGGGAGTGGTATAGTTTTTGGGTTTTGAGAGAATGTAGTTGGGCTTTGAGACCTTTTAACTCCACCTCCTTTTGGGCCAGAAGCGGAATTGAAAGAGACGGTACTAACCAATTGAAGTAGTTCATGAGGCACTGCTGTTATCTCATCTTGGAGTTGTATTGTGACTCTGGTGATTGTTTAAAGCCCGAAGTCGAGTCATTTCTCGATATTTTGTTGGCTTGCTGATATTTGTTTTAAGACTTTGTTTTGTGCCATGGCATTTTCAGATTGCCAATTTAACGTAGCTTCAGCATGAGATACATGCTTTTTTGTTCCATCAGGATTTTTGGTAGTTGGATTTTTGATCTTCCAGGTATGAGAAGTTCTGAAAGTGTAAAGTTGTCTACCTAAATAACCTAGAGGGGGGTGAATAGGTGAATTGTGCGTCTATTTGCGGAATAAAAAATTTAACGAACTTGCACAAAAACAATCAAGCAATCACAGACGACAAGAAGATTTATAGTGGTTTCCCAACCTTGGGTACATCCACTTTCCCTCACCGATCTTTTAAATCACTAGACTCAGCTACTCCACTATCTCGGATTGAAAACCAATCCTACTTCTCGGAACCAAGTTCATACAATCTTGATCCAAATGGATCAACACTCGGAAGATGAATACTTCCTACAACTCGGATAACAAAGCTCCTACACTCGGAGAATAATCTCCTATAAGATTACAAAGAGATTTGGAAATACAAACAGAAATTTCTTCTCAGATCTGAAAATCTGTCCCTAGGTCTTCTTTCTTGAACTTTGCGACTTTTTCAGAAAATGTTGAAGAAGACTCTCGGTGGATCAGTTTTGAGAAACTTGGAATTACTCGATCAAGGAGAAGATGAAGATTTATGAATCCCTTGAACAACAAGTCGATCTGGATCGAAATAGGCTTTTAGCGACAGGATGAGCGGTGACGGCTTCTATAAATTTTCTTGAGAGAGACGGCTGATTCAGAATTTTAGAAAGGTACGGTTCACCGCTTAGGGTTAGTACTAATGACAAGACCTTATATAGGATTTCCCCTAACAGTTAGAATTGACATTAATGACGACACGTGGAACAATCACGTCATGTCATTTGAAAATTCCGACGATTCTACACTTAAGCAATTTTCTGAAAAACTGGACTGCAGTTCTCGAGAAGTATATATAAGTTCTCGAGAACAAGCTGATTACTCGAGGGCTATACTTTCTGGACATATGTAAGTACTCGAGAATTATGAGCTAAGACTTCTCGAGAACTAAACTGGACTTTTTGAGAACTGAAAAAATATTACTCGAGAGCTAAAACTTGTACTCGAGTACTAAGCTGACTTCTCGAGAAGTAGAAGCTAAGTACTCGAGAACTATAACCCAGTTTTTCGAGGGATGGACTTAGAAAATTTTCAAGGCTAGCTCTGGCTACTCGAGAAGTTTAGGCTGAGTCTACTCGAGAACTAAGATAAGCTTCTCGAGAACTTAGTGAACTTCTCGAGTTCTGCTAACTCCATTACTCGAGAACTATACTAGACTTCACGAGAAGTGGACTTAGAAAATTTTTTGAACTTAGGAAATTTTTCTCTTCAAGAATCCAATCTTCATTCCATGTTCCAAGTGCTTGAATGTGAAGTGTATCCTAATAGAGAGGCTACACACGAGTCAACACCTTGGATCACACAGTGAGGGATTACAATGTATGGTCCTGTGTTCATGACCCACTGTAGACTGACATTGGTCTACACTTAGCAATGATAATGTACAAACACACAACTAAATAGAGATATCAAATACAACTTAATTCATCTTAGTTCAAGGGTGACTTCATGCAAATCTGGGTTATTGTGGATGCAATACCCAACAATCTCCCCCTATTTGTAGAAGTCAGAACCCTCTACACTATGGTGAATTATATCAACAAAGAAAGAACTGTATATGAAAAACAGGTTCAAATACAAGAGTTGAAAAATTAAACACATAATCAGCAAAACTAGAAATTATATATATAATATTTTAGAGTTCAAAATCCACAGCCATTTCATCCTTAATATCAAAAAGAGTTATCAACAGAAAATCAATCCTTGCTCTGATGTTGCCTGTCATACTTCTCTTGTTGTCTTCTCTGGTACCTGAAAGGCTTTGGATAGTACCTTGGAGGTTTAGGAGGTGCCTTTGGATTGTTCTTCCCATATTCTCTGTCATAGATTCTCCTTTTAGTCATGGACTTTTCATAGAGTTTCCACTCAGAATAGCTATAGTGGAGATTCCTGCTTTCATTATAGTCTATTACTAATTTGAGAGTGTCTAGAATCAAAGCCTTGGAAGTAGGACTCCAGACTTCAGCAAATTCCTGTACTTTTCTTTTCTTTGAGTATGGCTTAGGGACACTTTTGCTAGCAGAGGGGCCTTCCCCAAACTTCCTCTTCTTAGGAATGTGGATTTCAGGTAGATCTTGAGGAATCACATCATCCCAAACTTGATCATAAGAAGCAGGAGGAGGATTTTGATCTTCTGGCCTTGGAGAGAAGCATGGCATCTGAGGCTGCATCTGAGCAGGCATCTGGCTTGACAAACCTTCAGCAAGGGGGTTCAGGTGATGAGGTATGATATTAGGATCAACCTGGAATTCAGGGAATATCTGGTTGTGCATCCAGACTGCAGTGTCATAGTTATGAAATTTCACAGACTGGATATGTTCTAAAACATTCTTATTAATTACAGTTAACTGCTCAGACCAGACAGTGTTGGCAGTAGCAATAAACTTATCCACAAGTTCTTTCACTAGACTCTCCCCCTTTCTGAATTCTACAGATAGTGTGTATATAGCATTTTCTTTGAAGGTACCAACCTCTTCAAAGATTTTCATGAGGTTTTCCTGGGCTTTCTTTTCCAAGTAAATCTGGTTGCCAGCAAGATTTACTAATTGATCCATGACCTTACCAACACTAGAGATAGTGTGATCTATATCTTTTCCACCAATTTGAAATAGCTCTTTGAGAGAGTCAGTGTTGTGCTGAATTTCTACAAAGCCTCTGCTCATCTCTTTCTCTAGAGCAGATACTTTGTCTTGGACTATTCTCAGAGATTCATCAACATACTTTCTTTGCTCACTCAGCATAACTTCAATTTTGCTTAGAATATCTGAACTTATAGGGGCAGCAGCAGCAACAGCAGGAACAAAAAGAGTAGTAATTTGAGGTGGAGGAGGGACTTCCCATGGAGGGATTTCTTCAACAATTACAAAGCTTTTAGCTCTGGCAGTATGAATGACTATATCTCCTTCCTCACCAAGGAGGGTGGGAATAAAAAAGTCAAGTCTCCTCAGGGGAGCTTCAACTGCCTCTAGTTCTGGCTCATCTTCTTCTGATAGAAGTATAGTATCTGGTTGAGGTGAGTCTTTGCTTGGAGAAGGAGAAGGAGTTGCTTTGGGAGAAGGTACTGGAGATGGAGAAGGTGCTGAAGATGGATCCTTTGAAGGTTCTTCTGCATTTTCTAAGTGGAGGGAAGGAAGAGGCTCATCAGAGGTGAGTTATTTTATCATGTTTTCTATATCTTCTGCAGTAGAGTTGAGGGTTTTCTGAACTTGCTCATCTGATATTATCTCATCTGATATATCTGCAATTGGTGACCTGACTGGAGATCTGATTGGACTTCTCACTGGACTTCTGATTGGTGATCTAGCTGGTGATCTGGCTTGACTTCTGACTGGTGATATAGCTGGACTTTTGACTAGAGATCTCATTGAAGGAGGAGGAGAGGGAATTTTGTCATCTGGAATAGAGGAAGCAGGCTCCCCCTTAGTTTATGCACAAGATGGTTCAGCAACTTCATGAGAGGAGGGAGATGGGGTCCTGACCTCAGAAGCAGGGTGTTCAAGCTCTTTAGCAATCTGCTTGGAGTTCTTTAGTTTTAACTCCCACCTTTGTATAGAAGTTAATGAAATCTTCTTTAAGTGATGAATAGGTGTACCTTTGGAGATGTCAAAGACTGTTGGATTAATCTCATGCAACATCAAGGAAATTATCTTGGCAAACTTTGGATTCTTTATGTTGACCCTTATCATATCAAAAATCATCGTTCCATATGGAAATTTCTTCCTGCAGACGATAACAGTCATTACATCGAATAAGTCATTGATGATGAAACCTATAGAGCCGGTCCTACACCATAGGATCTTCCCAACAATATCTACCAGAAGATTGCTTACATCATTCAGAGTTGTCCTTCTGAGAGAGGTGATGTCTACTGGAACTCCACAAAAATGACAAGTTCTGTCATTATCTTCCTGTGTAAGTTCATCTCCATCATCTTTAATCGTCAACCTTAGAAGCTTGGACACAATGGTTGGGTTGAACTTGATCTTAACCCCTTTTACTTTTGATTTCAGAACTGTGCCATTCCTCCTTATTTTGACATTTTTATAGAACTCTTCAACTTCTGGGAAAAGAATTTTGCAAGGTTCTTGAAGAAGGAAGTTCAGACCCGCGGTTTCGAGAAGAAGTAGAAGATTCTTGAAATTATTTGAGAGTTCGGCAATCCTGGCAACCATTAGTTCACTTCCAACTCTTATCCTGGACTGCTGAGCCATTAAAACCGAAGAAGGCGGCGAACGGAGCGCGAGAGAACGGCGGCGTCGATATCTCTGAGTCGGCGGAAGGTGAAGAGTTTTCGAGAGAAATGGATTTGAAATGTCGGTTGATTTGTTAAAACTAAAGTTATATATATATATAAACCTAGTAATGACAATTAAGTGTCTAATTAACCTAAAATAAGCCTTTGATTAAGGCATAAATCAAGCGGTTTGCTAAAATGAAGAAATGAACAGAATTTGAAAAGTGTCGGGTCATTTCTCGAGAGGGCGATTAGTTCTCGAGAGATAGAGTTAGAGTTCTCGAGAAGTGAATTCTTAGTACTCGAGTACTTAGAGTACTTCTCGAGAGACAGACGTGAAGTTCTCGATAAATAGACTTTAGTATTCGAGAACCAGATATTTACTTTTCGAGAAGTAACTTTATATCTCGAGAAGTGATGTCCACTTGAGAAATTTCTAACCTTTTTATAGTATCCTCAATTCCTGAGCTTTGAAATGAACTATTTTGGTCTATCCTTCTTTGTTCAGCATCCCAAGTTCAGTTTTGAAGAAATTGAACTTGGTCTCGTCCAGCGGCATCGTGAAAATATCTGCAACTTGCCGATCTGTTGGCACGTACTGCAGATCCACATCCCCTTGCTCCATATGCTCCCGAATAAAGTGATATCTGAGCTCGATGTACTTTGTCTGGCTGTATGAGACTGGGTTGTTAGCAATTGCTATTGCGCTGGAGGAGTCACAAAACAATGGAATGTCTTTAACCTTCATGTTGTAATCTTCTAGCTGGTTCTTTATCCAAAGCAACTGTGCACAACAACTACTGGCAAAAATATATTCTGACTCGGCCGTTGAGATTGCGACACAGTTTTGCTTTTTGCTGCTCTATGAGATAAGCCTTCTTCCAAGGAACTAACACGTCCCGGAAGTGCTTTTTCTGTCATTTTTGCTACCTACAAAGTCTGCATCTGAAAAACCAATTAGTTCGTTGTCATTACTTCTTGGGTACCATAAGCCAAGATTCGGTGTACCTTTAAGGTATCTCAAGATCCGCTTTGCAGCAGCATAGTGAGATTCCTTACAGTTCACTTGGAATCTAGCACAGACACATGTAGAGAACATTATGTCTGGTCTACTGGCAGTAAGGTAGAGCAAGTATCCAACTATGCTTCTGTACTTGGTTTCGTCAAAAGGTTTCCCTTTCTCATCCTTGTCCAGAGACATAGCTGAGGCCATTGGAGTCCTCATAGAGGTTGCACTCTCCATTCCGAATTTCTTAATCAACTCCTTGGTGAATTTAGTCTGTGAGATGAAAATTTCATCTTCAAATTGTTTCACGTGAAGTCCTAAGAAATACTACAGTAGAGGTTGTCGTCTGTAGAACCAAAAATGATGTCGTCGACATAGATTTTAACTAGCAAAATCTTGCCTTTAATTTCCCTAAGAAATAATGTCTTATCTATCTTTCCCCTTGTGAACTTGTTCTCGAGGAGAAAGCTAGACAACATTTCATACAAAGCTCGAGGAACTTGTTTCAAACCGTATAGTGCTTTCGATAATAAATAAACATAGTCAAGAAAGATAGGATCAACAAAACCTGAGGGCTGTTCCAAGTACACTTCTTCCTTTATGTCACCATTAAGGAAGGCAGACTTCACGCCCATTTGATAGACAGTGAAGCCCTTCAGCGCAGCATAAGCCAGGAACAGTCTGATGGCCTCCAACCTTGCCACTGGAGCGTATGTTTGGTCGAAGTCGATTCCTTCTTCTTGATGATATCCTTTGGCGACGAGTCTATCTTTATTCTTTATGATTGTCCCATTCTCGTCCAACTTGTTCTTGTAGACCCACTTTGTTCCGATGACATTCTTACCTTTGGGTCTTTGACCTAGCTTCCAAACTTTGCAGCGTTTGAATTGGTTCAGTTCTTCTTCCATGGATAAGATCCATGATGCGTCTGAGTTTGCTTCCTCAAACTTCTTTAGTTCAACCTGTGAGAGAAAACTTAAATATAGATTCTTGTTAGTTGTACCTCGACGAGTTCTGACACCATCCCAGGGATCTCCTATGATCTGGTCTAATGGATGATCCTTCAGATGTCTGAGCTCTAGAATCCTAGCATCTAGAACTTCTTCAGCCACTAGAGTGTCTTCATCAACTTGGATGGTTCTTCATCTTGATCGTCTACCTCTCCAATGGGGGTTGGAGTAGTGATCTTGATGAACTTTTCTCTTTCACCTTCAATCGGTTAATCCAAGATGATTTCTTTCAGCTTTGTACCTGCATCTACAATAAGCACACTAGACAATTTGCTTTGCAGCAAGCTCGTCTCATCAAATACAACATGTATGGATTCCTCTACAACTAGAGTTTTTCTATTGAAAATCTTGTATGCCTTACTATGGATACTATAACCTACAAAAAATACATTCAAAAATTTTCTCACTAAACTTGGTAGTATGATAATTACCATTGTTAAGCACGAAGCATTTATCGCCAAAAATTCTAAAATATGAAACAGTTGGTTTCCTGCCCTTTAGATGTTCGTAAAGTTTCTTATCATGATTCTTATTGATGAGTGCTCGATTTTGCACGTGGCATGCAGTATTGACGGCTTCAGCCCAAAAGTACTCCGGTAGTGAAGCAACACTTAATAGAGTCCTGCAGGACTCTATGAGTGTTCTGTTCCTTCTCTCAGCTACTCCATTTTGTTATGGAGTACGAGAAGATGAAAACTCATGAAAGATACCTAGGCTTTCTCAAAAAATTTTCATGGCCCCAGACTTGAATTCTGTTCCATTGTCACTTCTGATTTTGACTACGGAACAGTTGTATTCATTCTAGACTTGCCTGACAAAATTAGTAAAGATATCAAAGGTATCAAACTTGTGTTTCAAAAATAATGTAACACCTCCCCTGTGATGACCATATAATATGGGTCCGGCCAGGGCCCCACAACATACGGACGCCACAGCTTTAGTATTAAAAGATGATATAAACTACCTGATCTCAAAACTCAAGACACAACACAGCAGAAACATAACCAACAACTAGAAGTTATCCACTAGGAAATAGGAGTATCAAAACAATGGCCTTAAGGCCTTACATAACCAAGTCCAAAAATATGAACGTGCAAAGCACCCCTAGACTACCTCGGCGTGCAAGCCGGACAAAGTCCCAAAACAAAGAGCAGCAAAACAAGAAAAGGGTGCAATCCAAAGCACAATAACACTTCATGAGGCTTAGGGCTTTTTGCCCGGCGCGCTAGCTCCTGCCTGCGATCCTTGCCCTGTAAGGATTTGAAGTAATGTGGGTCAGCAAGGGCTGACCTCTACTGTGTAACAAACACATCTCCTACCGGCCTCCCCTAACGGACCCCGGGGTACCCTTCCAACCTGCAAGTCAGCACTTCGTATACCAAAAGTACAATTATATAAAGCTTTAAAAACAGGTTTGGATGTCTCATACAGCATACACATTTTCTATGTTTTGAACAGAGTGAAGGGGGCCTACAATGCAACATGAATGCAAACCCGGGCTACGCCCTAGGCACCCTATTTCGTATACATCTAACATACCATCAAACAACTGGGTACTTTAGTTTCCCCATTGGCTTAAAGCCGCAAAACAAAAGGGAACCACCATGTCCCTAACGGCCCAAACGCCGTCATACGGAAACCTTGCAAAGGCCCTACCCGCACATGGGTCTTAAACCCCGGGCTTGCCCGCACATTCTTACTTCACACGTCAGGGTTCCGTCTCACACAGACCGATTCTAAGAACCCTTGTTGGACCCCACCTGCTCATGGCCTCATTGCCCGAGCTTGCCCTATGCTCGGCATTCTTGTCAGTCACACAGAAGGGGCTAGTCTCGCCGGGACACTTTCCCCACATGACTTGCAGGTCACGGGATAGCCAGCCGACCACGGAGACATAGCCGTACCTTAGCATAGCACAACCAAATAATTCCCCACCCTAATCTACCGTTCATACCGTAACTTCCCCGTGCACCAAGGAAAATATCTACCTCCAATGCGGAGCTAACCTCGTCCAGTTCCGTCTACGAGTACTCACTCACGAGAAGGGGGAGAATGCGCACAACATAACGGCATCTTGCCGCAATGGATTTCTACCGAATCCTCAACGCTCGCTATGCAACATCACTGAGTCGGACTAACGGTCGCGACTACGGCTTCACCCACAATGCCTAATCCACTAGCGAAGCGGATTTATAATGCAACTCATGCCGGTGACGGACACAATCAACCCGGAGGTTCCTCTTGAACCAAGGCTACGCGAATCCCTCTCATTTGAGAGATCCGGTGCTCAAAACATGAAAGGAAGGGGATGCTATTCATGCATCCTAAATCCTAAAAACCAAGAGAAGAAGTGTCGTTACCTTTCGACCCCTCTTCCTAGCCATGGAGAAAACTTGACCGGTTGAATACCACTGCAACGATCCCGCCTTTGTGGATCTGGACTCCGCTCGCGAAACGGGGCTCCGAAGCTTCCCCGGTGGCCGGATCTTGGCCCTCTTCCTCCTCCTTGATCTCCCTTCTCTATAGAACTTAGAGAGATAAAGAAAAAGGGAAATAAGGGTTTGAGAACCCTTTTCCCGGACTTAAAATGCCAGATACAAACCCCAGCCGTCAGATCCCATCAAGAGAAGAAGGAACGGCCACGACCGGGGCCTGAAATAGAAAATCTTGGCCGAACATGGGTTGCAACACAGCCGTGTTCATGGCCGTGTCAACCATTCGCCGTCGATCCGAAACCCGACCAGTACACGGCCTCTAACACGCCCGTGTCAGACCCGACACGGCCGTGTCATAACCCGTGTCGTGCCCGTGTACCAAACTCCCAAAAATTTTCCCGAATGGGACACGACCCATGATACGGCTTCGAACACGGCCGTGTCTCAGCTGACACGCCCGAGTCAAGGCCCGTGTCACGGCCACGCACAAAACCCGCTAGCCACCCGAGAAGGACACGACCAGGGACACATCTAGGGAAACGCCCGTGTCCCAGGCCGTGTTCTATCTCGACGATCGTCGACCGAAAATCGTCGACCTCTCAACGAAGTGTCGTCACCAAAAATGACACTCCCTGTGACACGCTCGTGTCACAGGCCGTGTCAGCCTACCCAAAACCCAACTTGGCCAAAATGACGCCGTCGATTCCTCTTCCACTTTTTGGGGTGTTACAATTCTCCCCCCTTTAAAGAATTTCGTCCCGAAATTTAAAATATGGAAAGTACACAAAACTTAAACAAGCTCCTAGGGCCTGGTATGAGACCTTAGCTAGTTTCCTGTTAGAGCACAACTTTACTAGGGGAGTAGTTGATAGAACCCTTTTCGTCAAGCATCACAAGGACACAATCCTGTTAGTTCAGGTGTATGTAGATGATATTATTTTTGGCTCCACTGATCCCAAACTGTGCAAAAAGTTTTCCAACTTGATGCATTCCAAGTTTGAGATGAGTAGTATGGGTGTGCTGTCTTACTTTCTTGGTCTCCAAGTTAAGCAAGATGCTGATGGTATCTTCATCTCCCAATCCAAATATGCCAAGGAATTGGTAAAGAAATTTGGGATGGCTGATGCTTCAGCAATGCCTACACCCATGGCTACTAATGTAGTTATTGATTCTGATGATCACGGCAAGCCAGTTGATCAAAAGAATTATAGGGCCATTGTTGGTTCCCTATTATATCTAACTGCAAGTAGGCCAGATATAATGTTTGCTACATGCCTTTGTGCTAGATTCCAGGTCAACCCCAAGGAATCTCATCTGATTCTTCTAAAGAGAATCCTGAAATACCTGAAGGGATGCCCAAATCTAGGACTTTGGTACCCAACTGAGTCAGAATTTGAATTAATTGGATATTCTGATTCTGATTATGCTGGTTGCAGAGTTGACAGGAAGAGCACCTCAGGAACTTGCCAGTTCCTGGGAGAGAGATTGGTCTCTTGGTTCTGTAAGAAGCAGGCTTCTGTCTCAACTTCAACTACAGAGGCTGAATATATAGCAGCTGCTAGTTGTTGTTCACAGATTCTGTGGATTCAAAACCAGCTTGTGGATTATGGTTACTCACACAAGAACACCAAAATCATGTGTGATAGTACCAGTGCTATCTCAATTGCACAAAATCCAGTGCACCACTCTAGAACGAAGCACATTGAGATTCGGCACCATTTCCTGAGAGATTGTGTGGAAAAGAACAAGATCTGTCTTGAGTTCATATCCACTGAGTTTCAGAGAGGTGATATATTCACCAAGCCCTTAGATGAACAGAAGCATCTGTTCTTTTTAGTTCAACTAGGCATGATCAATGGACGAGACTAAGTGTGACTATATCTGCCTTTGTTGAAACTTGTTTGAAGATAGTCGAACGACGTTCGAAGATAGTCGATCGGGTCAAGCCCATCATCGACCTATGGTTGATGAAAGTTTGTCTGATTGAAGATCGTCGACCGGCGTTCGACCATCGTCGAACAAGTCGAGCTCATCGTCGATCTCTGGATGACGATAGCCTGTTGTTTGAGAAGCCAGAAATAGTCGAACGATTGTCCGACTACTCTGCTTCTGAGCCGATCGTTGAACGGCCGTTCGACCATCGGGTCTTGTATCTTTTTAATAGATCGACTTTCTCCGGTCTAATATAAAGCCGATAGTCGACCTAGGTTAAAAGATCTTTTGTTTTATCGTCGACGGAGCGTGTCTTTTCGCATTCTGCCTTCCCGCTTGCGATTTTCTGCCGCTTCGTCCCCTTCGTCTTCTTCATCCTTCTCGAGCTTTCTCCAGCAATCAATGGCGATTTCTCCCGCAGTTCTAGCAGTTGTAAAGTTTGATGCAGGCTTTAGTGTCGATTTCGACGCGTTCAGTAGTTGCGAAGCTGGGATCGTAGAAGTTCTTCAGCTTTGCCGGGATCAAGGACTCGAGAGGTTAATGTCTTCAAGAATTAAGATAAATATCCCAGAGATCAAGGAATGGGCCTTCACGTCGTCCTCCACCGACGACTCGATGACTGGAACCATCGGCGGAGAAGAGGTAATCCTAACTCCGGCCGTTTTGACTGAAATTTTTGATTTAATAAATGGTGAAGAGGATTATGAGCAAGATGCTCAAGAATTCAGAAGAATGCTAGTTGAGCTGGGACATGCAGAGGGCATTCCCACCAAGCTGCTCAAAGTAAATTTCCCCTTCAAGATCAAGTTTCTTGCAGAGTTGGTAGGAAAAGTGCTCCTCGGTAAGCACTCTGCCCACGACAATATCACAAGGCAACAATTCGCACTGATGTGTGCGATTGTTAATCGGAAAAGGATTGATTGGGCCGGAGTTGTGTTTGATTTAATAAGGAAAAAGATTGGTAAGAAGGAAGTCACCCTAGGAAGGGTTATTGGCATTTTCCTGAAGGAAAAGTACCCCCAGCTGCTGAGTTCAACCGCAACAACAATTAACGCAAGCAAGAAGATGGATCCCCACCTGTTCTCTAAGTGGAAGAGAACATTTGTGAAACCCGCTCTCACAGGGGTTGCTCCAGCAACATCTGAGGACACCAGGACTGAATCAGTCACTCCTCACCCTGTCGAAGCTGGCTCAGCTCTTCCCTCTTCTTCTGCTATGTTGTCTGCCTCAGTTGAAGTACCATCAACTTCAGTTGAAGTAAGACTTTCCCCTTCTTCTGCTCCAGAAACAACCACGGTTGTTCCTCTTTCCCCTCCAGCATCTCCTCTACCTGCTCATCTGGCTAGGATATCTGCTCCTAACTTTGATTTGTTAGGTTCTGAGAGGATTCCTTCACCGCCTCCGTCTCCCATTCATTCCCCAGTTAATTATCCAATTAACTCTCCAGCTCCATCTCCAGTTCAATCCCCTGTCCACACCATTCTTCATCCCAGCACATCAACCATATCTGCTGCAGCTCCATCCACTACACATCCATCATCTTTTGAGATCACCCCAGAACTCATCTCCCGCATTGTGGAGTTGATTACCCCCTCAATCAAGACTATGATTGAAGAGGCAATCGCTCCCCTTGCATCCTCCATTGATATCTTAACTGCCTCCATCAAATCTCTCTCAAAATCTGCTGAGCCATCTTCCTCAAGGGGCCTGGTTTCAGTCTCCACTGAAATCAGGCAGGGGGATATGTTCTGTGAAGATGCCTCAGAACCTCCTGCCTCCCTTCCAGCTATAACAGATACTATAATGACAGCTCTGGAAATGTCTGCTCCAGCTGAAAAAGAAGTAGTTCAAGTGTTATCTGACAAGGAAATAGCTGATGGAATCATGCTATCTGAAATTGCAGTAAAAGTCTGCCTAGAAGATCTCACCACTCCCGTGGTTGCTCGATTCCTAGAAGGTATTATTACCTCATATCTAGATGAATCATGGGAGATGGTCAGGTATGAAGGTAATTCATTAATTCGCTTTGTTGACGAGTCTATTAATTTGTTAGTTTGTGAATTCCTGGAAGGAATGATTTCTGTTTATTTAGCAGATCTGTATTCATAAATTCTACAGATTTTATTAGAGGAGATTTAGCTGCTCAGATCTTAGCAGTTGTCTCTAAAGCTAATCCAATTGTTCCTGATATCCAAGTAGATCCTGAATTGGAATCTTTTTTAGATGATAGAGAAGATGAGTCTGAAAAGCAAGATGAAATCAAAGCTGACACTCCTGTTCTGAGTGTGGAAGAAGAAAAAACAAGAGCTGCCTGGAATTTAAGAGTACAAGATTCTTTAAAAGAGAAAGAAAAAGAGCTGCCAATTGAAAAGTCAACTATCTGGGATGATTCACCAGGGTTGGACTTAGATTCCCTTCTGGCTCTGGATGCCAAAGAAGAGGAAAGGGAGAAATCAGATCTGAAGTTAAAAGAAAAGGCTGTTTCTGAAGCCTATGATCCTTATGAAAATCCTCCCTCATCTCATTCTGATGATGAAGAGGATTCTGATGTATCTGAGAAATCAAGGAAAAAGAAAGTTGTTCAAAAGAAGAGAAAAGCTGCTCCTCCTCCTCCCAGTAAAGATAATGATATTCCTTATTATATTCTGAAGGGCATTGACCCTAAGTCAAAGGAATTTCAGCATTGGATGTGGTTCTCTAAGAACCAGCAGAAAGAGAGGAAAAGATCTAAAAGATATGATAGTCCTGGTTCAAGATGGACTCCCAGAGGTCCTCCTCCTCCTCCTCCAGGTGCAGGAGCTTCTGGTAATCCTTCTGCCAACCCTTCAGCCTCTTTAGGAAAATCTGCTCCGTCAGCAAGATCTGCTTCGTCTCAGCATCAATCAAGGAAAAGCTCTCATAGCTCTCATGGAAAGTCTCATTCTGGCAGTCAAATGCATGAAGCTGTAGTGAAAGAACAAGTTAAGGAGGTTGTGTATCTAAAGCCAACTTTTTCACCTCCTCCTTCCCCTAAGAGAAAGTTTCAACTGCTGTACCAGTTCAGTCTGAGAAAGCTGTTTCAAAAGGTAAGTAGTTTACTTTGTTTTAAAATTCTAGCAAGATCCTTTTGCTAAGTCTGCTCCAATATCTTATCTAGATAAAGAATCCGTTGCTGCTCCTCCTGAGCCTGTTTATGAAAGTCCAGAGCTTGATCCTAACTTTAGGATGGCTCGTTTTCATGAACTAGTTGGAGCAGCTCAAATAAGAAAAGCTAAAGCAGAAGGTAAAGATACGACTGGTTTAACCACCATGTCTGCTTTCAGAAAGAAAGAGTTTGAAAAGTTCCAGGTTAATCCTGATGTTTTTGACCCTTCTAAATACATGGAAAAGCATCCTGAAGCAGTAGTCCCAAGAGCTGCAGAATTAAAGATCATTGGTGTGCAGGATTTGAAGCTATCAAAGAAAGAATCTGATGATCCTTTAAGGAAAATCTCTTTTGTTCCTAGTTCCTCTGCCCCCTTGCCAGACTCTGTAGACTCTTAATAGTTTGATTGACTGCTGTGATATATTTGTTTATTATCTATCTGGTTGATAATCTGCTAGTTATTTGCTGTCTATTTCCTGTATTGTTTATAATGTTCTATAGCTAGCTGTATGTTTTAGTCTTTGAGAGAATTAACTCAAATAGGGGGAGATTGTTGGTACCCTAGTTTGATTTGAGTTAGTCCTCTCCTTTGTGCTCCTTGACCCAAGAATTATCTATGGTCAATGGTTAGTAGTCTAGCTGTAGAGTCCTCACTTTTCCAGATTGAGAATTTGGTTAAGTAGTTTTTCGTTCGACTATAGTCGAACGCCGCTCGACTATCGTCTATCGGCTGATCGACGATCGTCTATCAGTTGGTCGACGCTCTGTCTGCATTGATAGTTTGACTATCTGTTGATAGGTCGACTATCTGCTTGGCGTGGTAGTTCGACTATCTGTCCTGATAGATCGACTATCTGATAGTTCGACTATCTGTTGATAGGTCGACTATCTGTTCCGCTTTGATAGGTCGACTATCTGTTGATAGGTCGACTATCTGTCGTCTTTGATAGTTCGACTATCTGTCCTGATAGTTCAACTATCTGATAGTTCGACTATCTTTTGATAGGTCGACTATCTGGTCTCTTTTGATAGGTCGACTATCTGTTGATAGGTCGACTATCTGTTTTCTGAGATAGGTCGACTATCTGCTTGATAAGTCGACTATCTGTTTGCGCTTGATAGTTCGACTATCTGTCCTGATAGATCGACTATCTGATAGTTCGACTATCTGTTCTGATAGGTCGACTATCCGCCGAGGTAGTTCGACTATCTTCTTCGATAGGTCGACTATCTGGATCGTTCGACTAATCTGCCCGATAGTTCGACGATCTCCGTGCGTCGGTCGACGATCTCCGAAGGTCGTTCGACGCTTTCTGCCTGCCTTTATATTTTGTATTTATTTATTATATTTAATTAATTAATACATTTTCTGGCAAGTTATTTCAGTTGATTTATGATAATATTTCCAGGCAATATCTGCTCTATTCTTTTTGCCTAAGTAAAATCTTTTTAGATAAAGTTGTTTGTCTTATTAGCTGTCTTTGTAAATTACTTTATCTGCTGACAGCCCTTTATAGCCGTTAGACTGAAAAGTCTTCTCTTTGCTATAAAGAGTATTTCTTTGATGTGACTTTATTTAGTCCTTCTGTTATTTGATTTGATCCTGCAGCTTCTTAGAAAGAGGTTCATTCCTTTTATAGTATATCCTGCTGCAGAGTTTGTTTTGCTGTATGTTATTTGCAGCCCAGGTCTCAAGTCTCAGAAGAAGACAAGTAATTCAAAACTGAAGAGAGCTGTTGCTTGTATCTGCTATATAAAGGACCCTTTGAAGAAGGATTGAAGCTAGTTGAAAGCTAACTAATTAACCAGATATTTTCAAGCATTCAAGCCTTCATCAAGATCAAGCATTTTCTACTCTCAGCAATTTCCATCTAACTGAGAAGTGTTAAGATCTTCTACTCTTCTTCAACCTGAGTTCTCCTGCTTTCAGGAAGTTTAAACTCAGAGTTCTTTTGAAGAAGAAGAAGAAGAAGATAGCTGCTTGAAGATCTTTTATTTTATTACTTATTATCTTCTTGTAGTTTTTCCTTCAGAACTTTTGAAGAGTTTTTCTGCACTGAAGCAAGACTTCACCTGGACATCTTTGAGCCAGGGGGAGCCTTGATTCTTTAGAGCTTTCTAGCTCAGTGCAAGCTTTTGTGCTTCTCTAATCTATTGTAAAATAGAGAAGACATCTTAACCTTCTTCCCCCTCCTGTACAGGGTTATTACTCCCTTCAAAAGTATCCCTTGGTGGCAGGGCACCTGATCAAAAACCTGTGCTTGGTTTTTAGACACCTGATCAAAAGTCTAAAGGGTTTCTGGATCTACCTGAAGCAGATCCTGTTGGTGGCAGGGCACCTGATCAAAAACCTGAGTGGATTCCTACCGTGTGGGTAGAAGAGTGGACGTACCCAAGTTGTTTGGGGAACCACTATAAATTTCCTTGTGTCGTCTGGATTCACTTGTTTAATTCCTGCATTGTGGCTGTGAATAGATATAACTAGGTTGCTAGTTGCTGATTAGGTTTTCCAAGCCTTAACTGTAATTACAGTTAGCTTGAGTTTGTGCACATCACTTGTGTTAGGCTCTAGGGTTAAATTTATATCTATAATCTTTTCATTCCGCACTTCACTCCAAGGGAGTTGGGTAGACTATTAAGTTTTGTCTAGTGCAAAATTTGATAACTCTATTCACCCCCCCTCTAGAGTAGTATCTATCCCTTCACTTTCAATTGGTATCAGAGGGAGGTTGACTGACTGAATAGGCTAACACCTAAGTCACAAGATCCTGATAGATACCAAAGCTTATAGATATTCACTATCATGGCCCAGTCCAAGGATTATTCTAGCACCAGACCTCCAGCATGCAACTTAGCTAAGTTTGGCATCTGGAAGGCAAGGATAAAATTATATATGAATTCTATTGATGAAAGCATCTTTGCTTCTATTTTGTCAGGTCCCCCAAGAGCACCTGCTGCTGCTACTGCCTCATCATCTGATATGAGTGCAGTGCCTCCTCCAGATTACAATGATGAATACAAGAAGGCCAAAATAGCAGATGCCAAGGCAATGAACATACTGGCTCAGACAATGTCTGATGAGGTGTTCCAGAAGGTTGCTGACTGCTCTTCAGCAAAAGCCATGTGGGACACACTGAACCAGATTGTAGCTAGTTCAGCTGATGAAAGGAAGGACAAAAGGTCCAACCTGATCTCACAGTATGAGAACTTCAAGAAAACTGATGCTGAATCAGTTGAAGCTATGTACACTAGGCTCAGCTCAATCATCAATGAGCTGAGGACCCTGGACAAGGACATATCATTGACAGAGGTCAATGATAAGATTCTTATGTGCTTCCCTAGCACATGGGATCTAAGGATCTGGCCCATCAAAGAAGCCAGAAGTACAAATGAGATCTCCACTGAAGCCCTTCTCGGCAAGCTCAAGTCTTTTGAGCAAGTGCTGAAGACAAGGGAAGCAGAAGCAGAAGCGAAGACCCCCACTCCAACAAGAAAAGAGCAATCTCTAGCTCTTAAGGCTGCTGATGCTTCTGAAGGCAGCCAATCTAATGAGGAACTAATAGCATTGTTTGCCAAGAGGTTTCTCAAGATGGGGAGAAAGGAGTTCAGAAAGAAGTCTTCACGCTATGAAGACAAACCAAGGTATGATCGCTCTCCAGCTAAAGAAATTATTTGTTATGGTTGTAGGAAGCCTGGACACATCTTGCCGGAGTGTCCAGAGGGGAAGAACAAAGAAAAGAGAAAAGAAAAGGAACAGCACAGGAAGCACTCCAAGCCATCCTCCTACAAAAACAAGAAGAAGGAGAGAGGTTTCATTGCTGAAACCTGGAGTGATTCTGATGAAGAATCCTCCTCATCAAGCTCCAGTGAGGATAAGGAAGAGAAGAAGGCAAAAGAAGTTTGCCTGATGGCAATAGATGCCTGCAGCAACCACTCTGCTGCAGAGAGTTCTGATTCTGATGAAGAGATGCCTACAGAAGATGAGGTACTCTCTTCCTATGATTTTACTTCAGAAGATTTTAAATTAGAATTTAAATCTTTATGCTTAGATTTGATTAGCTCTGAAAAGGAAATAAAAGAACTTAGAAATAGGTTAGCTGACTCAGAATCAATAGCTACAGAAAACATTAGGTTAAAGGAAGATCTCACTACTTGTAGTGAAGAAATTACATTTCTTAAAATAGAGTTAGCTAAGTCTAAGAGATTAGAGGAATCACTTAATGGTAGAAGCCTTAAGTTGTTAGAAATTACCAGCATGACTAACACTAGGTCAGGTAATGACAAACTAGGCTTAGGAGCTTCTCCCAGTGAACCCCCAGTCCTTCTTAAAAACAATCTTTCAACTCCAGTGAACTTCATTTCAGCTAGTGGAAAGAAGAACACTGAGCAAGTAAACCTTGTTAATAAAACTTTAAATAAAGCTAAGAGAGAAAAGAGAAAGAAATTCTTTAAAGAAATGCAAAGAGCGTCGAACGCAGCTCGACGATCGGAAGCTCAATGGTCGAACGAAGGTCGACGATCTGAGCACCCATCGTCGAACGTCGATCGACGTTTTCAACATGATTTTCAAAATCATAATCAGTACCATAGAAACCTAAATGAAAATAGAAACCCTAGGTTTGTTGACCCATCATCTGCATGGAGAATCCCACCTAGGAGATCTCACCCACTAGGTTATCACCCTCAGCCTGCATTTTCATATATTTCCAGTTTTTCTTATGTGAAAAACAAGGGACCCAAGGTTACCTGGGTCCACACTGTCTAAATAAATGTCTTGCAGGTGAAGGCCTATCCAATCACTCAAAATAAGTGGTATTTGGATAGTGGATGTTCCAAGCATATGACAGGAAATAAAGATCTTCTGTCAAAGTTCAAAGCTAAGCTCGGCCCAAAGGTTATCTTTGGAGACTCCAGCTGTGGTCAGACGGAAGGCTATGGCAAGATCACAATTGGAGCAGTTACTTTCAAGAGAGTTGCATATGTCAATGGACTGAAGCATAATTTGATTTCAGTCAGCCAGCTATGTGATGCTGGCTACCAGGTTTCATTTTCTAAATCCTCTTGTAATATTACTTTAAATAATAATATTGTTTTAGTAGGCATTAGAATAGGTAATATTTATTTAGTAGATTTCAATTCATCTCATTCTGAAATCTGCCTGTTTAATGAAGTAACTCTTAATAATAATTCTTTGTGGCATAAGAGGCTTAGTCATGTTAACCTTAAAAATATATCTAGGTTATCTAAGCACAACCTTGTTAGAGGTTTACCTTCTTGCCCCTACAAGAAGGAGAGCCTATGCAAGGCTTGTCAGCTAGGCAAGCAAACCAAAAACTCTTTTAAATCTATAAATAAGAGTGATTCTCCTAGAATCCTGTATCTATTACACTTGGACCTTTTTGGCCCAATAAATGTACAGAGTTTAGGAGGGAAGTATTACACTTTAGTAATTGTAGATGACTTCTCTAGGTTCAGTTGGGTTTTCTTTTTGAGAACTAAGTCTGATAACTTCAAAGCCCTTACAGACTTTCTACTATGTGTGCAGACTGAGTACTCTACTCATGTGGCCTTGATCAGAAGTGATCATGGTACTGAGTTTGACTCTCTTCTCATGCAAGAATTCTGTGAGAGAGAAGGTATCAAACATAGCTTCTCAGCTCCTAGAATTCCTCAACAAAATGGGGTAGTTGAAAGGAAGAATAGAACACTTATTGAAGCTGCTAGTATATTATTGGCAGATGCTAACATGCCTCTCTCCTATTGGGCAGAAGCTGTTAGTACAGCCAATTATGTCTTGAATAGAAGTTTGATACACAAACTTAAGTGTAAAACTCCTTATGAGTTGCTTAAGGGAAAGAAACCTAAAATTAATTATTTTAGAGTTTTTGGCTGTATTGTTTATATTCATAATAATAATAAAGAATATATTAGAAAATTTGAAGCAAAAGCTTCAATGGGAATCATGCTTGGATATTCCCAAGTAAGCAAAGCTTATAGGGTTTATAACAAATCAACCTGTAAAATTGAAGAATCTGTGCATGTGACTTTTGATGAGTCTCAGATGTTTTACAAGGAGAAGGAAAATTCTCCTTCCTCAAGTTCATTGCAGGTACATGATGCCCCTCAAGAAATTCTTCAACTATCAACTCTTCAGATCACTGAATCAGACAGTGATGAAGACATTGCTGAAGCTGTTGAAGCTGTTGTTGTACCACCAACAGTAGATCAAATTCCTCTTGAGGAATTAATCCCAACTGTTGCTGAAGATCACATCCCACCTGCTGATATTGTCACACTTAGAGATCACCCGACATCTCAAGTGATTGGAGACATATCAGCTGGTGTGCAAACAAGACACCAATTAAGACAGGATGTGATGCACGCTTGTTTCCTCTCACAGGTTGAGCCCCTCACCTTTAAAGATGCAGAGCTAGATCCCCACTGGATCATTGCAATGCAAGAGGAACTCAATCAGTTTGAGAGATGTAAAGTTTGGACTTTGGTTCCAAGACCTAAAGGCCAACTGATCATAGGCACCAAGTGGGTGTATAGAAACAAGTTGGATGCTAATGGAATTATAGTAAGGAATAAAGCTAGGCTTGTAGCTCAGGGCTACAGACAGGAGGAAGGTATAGACTATGACCAAACCTTTGCTCCTGTTGCAAGGCTAGAAGCAATAAGGATCTTCTTGGCCTATGCAGCCTTCATGAAGTTTAAGGTGTTCCAAATGGATGTCAAAAGTGCATTCCTAAATGGTGAGCTTAAGGAAGAGGTGTTTGTTGAACAACCACCAGGGTTTGTTTCTTCAACTCAGCCTTCTCATGTGTTTAAGTTGCAGAAAGCTCTTTATGGACTAAAGCAAGCTCCTAGGGCCTGGTATGAGACCTTAGCTAGTTTCCTGTTAGAGCACAACTTTACTAGGGGAGTAGTTGATAGAACCCTTTTCGTCAAGCATCACAAGGACACAATCCTGTTAGTTCAGGTGTATGTAGATGATATTATTTTTGGCTCCACTGATCCCAAACTGTGCAAAAAGTTTTCCAACTTGATGCATTCCAAGTTTGAGATGAGTAGTATGGGTGTGCTGTCTTACTTTCTTGGTCTCCAAGTTAAGCAAGATGCTGATGGTATCTTCATCTCCCAATCCAAATATGCCAAGGAATTGGTAAAGAAATTTGGGATGGCTGATGCTTCAGCAATGCCTACACCCATGGCTACTAATGTAGTTATTGATTCTGATGATCACGGCAAGCCAGTTGATCAAAAGAATTATAGGGCCATTGTTGGTTCCCTATTATATCTAACTGCAAGTAGGCCAGATATAATGTTTGCTACATGCCTTTGTGCTAGATTCCAGGTCAGCCCCAAGGAATCTCATCTGATTCTTCTAAAGAGAATCCTGAGATACCTGAAGGGATGCCCAAATCTAGGACTTTGGTACCCAGCTGAGTCAGAATTTGAATTAATTGGATATTCTGATTCTGATTATGCTGGTTGCAAAGTTGACAGGAAGAGCACCTCAGGAACTTGCCAGTTCCTGGGAGAGAGATTGGTCTCTTGGTTCTGTAAGAAGCAGGCTTCTGTCTCAACTTCAACTGCAGAGGCTGAATATATAGCAGCTGCCAGTTGTTGTTCACAGATTCTGTGGATTCAAAACCAGCTTGTGGATTATGGTTACTCACACAAGAACACCAAAATCATGTGTGATAGTACCAGTGCTATCTCAATTGCACAAAATCCAGTGCACCACTCTAGAACGAAGCACATTGAGATTCGACACCATTTCCTGAGAGATTGTGTGGAAAAGAACAAGATCTGTCTTGAGTTCATATCCACTGAGTTTCAGAGAGGTGATATATTCACCAAGCCCTTAGATGAACAGAAGCATCTGTTCTTTTTAGTTCAACTAGGCATGATCAATGGACGAGACTAAGTGTGACTATATCTGCCTTTGTTGAAACTTGTTTGAAGATAGTCGAACGACGTTCGAAGATAGTCGATCGGGTCAAGCCCATCGTCGACCTATGGTTGATGAAAGTTTGTCTGATTGAAGATCGTCGACCGGCGTTCGACCATCATCGAACAAGTCGAGCTCATCGTCGATCTCTGGATGACGATAGCCTGTTGTTTGAGAAGCCAGAAATAGTCGAACGATTGTCCGACTACTCTGCTTCTGAGCCGATCGTCGAACGGCCGTTCGACCATCGGGTCTTGTATCTTTTTAATAGATCGACTTTCTCCGGTCTAATATAAAGCCGATAGTCGACCTAGGTTAAAAGATCTTTTGTTTTATCGTCGACGGAGCGTGTCTTTTCGCATTCTGCCTTCCCGCTTGCGATTTTCTGCCGCTTCGTCCCCTTCGTCTTCTTCGTCCTTCTCGAGCTTTCTCCAGCAATCAATGGCGATTTCTCCCGCAGTTCTAGCAGTTGTAAAGTTTGATGCAGGCTTTAGTGTCGATTTCGACGCGTTCAGTAGTTGCGAAGCTGGGATCGTAGAAGTTCTTCAGCTTTGCCGGGATCAAGGACTCGAGAGGTTAATGTCTTCAAGAATTAAGATAAACATCCCAGAGATCAAGGAATGGGCCTCCACCGACGACTCGATGACTGGAACCATCGGCGGAGAAGAGGTAATCCTAACTCCGGCCGTTTTGACTGAAATTTTTGATTTAATAAATGGTGAAGAGGATTATGAGCAAGATGCTCAAGAATTCGGAAGAATGCTAGTTGAGCTGGGACATGCAGAGGGCATTCCCACCAAGCTGCTCAAAGTAAATTTCCCCTTCAAGATCAAGTTTCTTGCAGAGTTGGTAGGAAAAGTGCTCCTCGGTAAGCACTCTGCCCACGACAATATCACAAGGCAACAATTCGCACTGATGTGTGCGATTGTTAATCGGAAAAGGATTGATTGGGCCGGAGTTGTGTTTGATTTAATAAGGAAAAAGACTGGTAAGAAGGAAGTCACCCTAGGAAGGGTTATTGGCATTTTCCTGAAGGAAAAGTACCCCCAGCTGCTGAGTTCAACCGCAACAACAATTAACGCAAGCAAGAAGATGGATCCCCACCTGTTCTCTAAGTGGAAGAGAACATTTGTGAAACCCGCTCTCACAGGGGTTGCTCCAGCAACATCTGAGGACACCAGGACTGAATCAGTCACTCCTCACCCTGTCGAAGCTGGCTCATCTCTTCCCTCTTCTTCTGCTATGTTGTCTGCCTCAGTTGAAGTACCATCAACTTCAGTTGAAGTAAGACTTTCCCCTTCTTCTGCTCCAGAAACAACCACGGTTGTTCCTCTTTCCCCTCCAGCATCTCCTCTACCTGCTCATCTGGCTAGGATATCTGCTCCTAGCTTTGATTTGTTAGGTTCTGAGAGGATTCCTTCACCGCCTCCGTCTCCCATTCATTCCCCAGTTAATTCTCCAATTAACTCTCCAGCTCCATCTCCAGTTCAATCCCCTGTCCACACCATTCTTCATCCCAGCACATCAACCATATCTTCTGCAGCTCCATCCACTACACATCCATCATCTTTTGAGATCACCCCAGAACTCATCTCCCGCATTGTGGAGTTGATTACCCCCTCAATCAAGACCATGATTGAAGAGGCAATCGCTCCCCTTGCATCCTCCATTGATATCTTAACTGCCTCCATCAAATCTCTCTCAAAATCTGCTGAGCCATCTTCCTCAAGGGGCCTGGTTTCAGTCTCCACTGAAATCAGGCAGGGGGAGATGTTCTGTGAAGATGCCTCAGAACCTCCTGCCTCCCTTCCAGCTATAACAGATACTGTAATGACAGCTCTGGAAGAGTCTGCTCCAGCTGAAAAAGAAGTAGTTCAAGTGTTATCTGACAAGGAAATAGCTGATGGAATCATGCTATCTGAAATTGCAGTAAAAGTCTGCCTAGAAGATCTCACCACTCCCGTGGTTGCTCGATTCCTAGAAGGTATTATTACCTCATATCTAGATGAATCATGGGAGATGGTCAAGTATGAAGGTAATTCATTCATTCGCTTTGTTGACGAGTCTATTAATTTGTTAGTTTGTGAATTCCTGGAAGGAATGATTTCTGTTTATTTAGTAGATCTGTATTCATAAATTCTACAGATTTTATTAGAGGAGATTTAGCTGCTCAGATCTTAGCAGTAGTCTCTGAAGCTGATCCAATTGTTCCTGATATCCAAGTAGATCCTGAATTGGAATCTTTTTTAGATGATAGAGAAGATGAGTCTGAAAAGCAAGATGAAATCAAAGCTGACACTCCTGTTCTGAGTGTGGAAGAAGAAAAAGCAAGAGCTGCCTGGAATTTAAGAGTACAAGATTCTTTAAAAGAGAAAGAAAAAGAGCTGCCAATTGAAAAGTCAACTATCTGGGATGATTCACCAGGGTTGGACTTAGATTCCCTTCTGGCTCTGGATGCCATGGAAGAGGAAAGGGAGAAATCAGATCTGAAGTTAAAAGAAAAGGCTGTTTCTGAAGCCTATGATCCTTATGAAAATCCTCCCTCATCTCATTCTGATGATGAAGAGGATTCTGATGTATCTGATAAATCAAGGAAAAAGAAAGTTGTTCAAAAGAAGAGAAAAGCTGCTCCTCCTCCTCCCAGTAAAGATAATGATATTCCTTATTATATTCTGAAGGGCATTGACCCTAAGTCAAAGGAATTTCAGCATTGGATGTGGTTCTCTAAGAACCAGCAGAAAGAGAGGAAAAGATCTAAAAGATATGATAGTCTTGGTTCAAGATGGACTCCCAGAGGTCCTCCTCCTCCTCCAGGTGCAGGAGCTTCTGGTAATCCTTCTGCCAACCCTTCAGCCTCTTCAGGAAAATCTGCTCCGTCAGCAAGATCTGCTTTGTCTCAGCATCAATCAAGGAAAAGCTCTCATAGCTCTCATGGAAAGTCTCATTCTGGCAGTCAAATGCATGAAGCTGTAGTGAAAGAACAAGTTAAGGAGGTTGTGTATCTAAAGCCAACTTTTTCACCTCCTCCTTCCCCTAAGAGAAAGGTTTCAACTGTTGTACCAGTTCAGTCTGAGAAAGCTGTTTCAAAAGGTAAGTAGTTTACTTTGTTTTAAAATTCTAGCAAGATCCTTTTGCTAAGTCTGCTCCAATATCTTATCTAGATAAAGAATCCGTTGCTGCTCCTCCTGAGCCTGTTTATGAAAGTCCAGAGCTTGATCCTAACTTTAGGATGGCTCGTTTTCACGAACTAGTTGGAGCAGCTCAAATAAGAAAAGCTAAAGCAGAAGGTAAAGATACGACTGGTTTAACCACCATGTCTGCTTTCAGAAAGAAAGAGTTTGAAAAGTTCCAGGTTAATCCTGATGTTTTTCACCCTTCTAAATACATGGAAAAGCATCCTGAAGCAGTAGTCCCAAGAGCTGCAGAATTAAAGATCATTGGTGTGCAGGATATGAAGCTATCAAAGAAAGAATCTGATGATCCTTTAAGGAAAATCTCTTTTGTTCCTAGTTCCTCTGCCCCCTTGCCAGACTCTGTAGACTCTTAATAGTTTGATTGACTGCTGTGATATATTTGTTTATTATCTATCTGGTTGATAATCTGCTAGTTATTTGCTGTCTATTTCCTGTATTGTTTATAATGTTCTATAGCTAGCTGTATGTTTTAGTCTTTGAGAGACTTAACTCAAATAGGGGGAGATTGTTGGTACCCTAGTTTGATTTGAGTTTAGTCCTCTCCTTTGTGCTCCTTGACCCAAGAATTATCTATGGTCAATGGTTAGTAGTCTAGCTGTAGAGTCCTCACTTTTCCAGATTGAGAATTTGGTTAAGTAGTTTTTCGTTCGACTATAGTCGAACGCCGCTCGACAATCGTCTATCGGCTGATCGACGATCGTCTATCAGTTGGTCGATGCTTTGTCTGCGTTGATAGTTCGACTATCTGTTGATAGGTCGACTATCTGCTTGGCGTGGTAGTTCGACTATCTGTCCTGATAGATCGACTATCTGATAGTTCGACTATCTGTTGATAGGTCGACTATCTGTTCCGCTTTGATAGGTCGACTATCTATTGATAGGTCGACTATCTGTCGTCTTTGATAGTTCGACTATCTGTCCTGATAGTTCAACTATCTGATAGTTCGACTATCTTTTGATAGGTCGACTATCTGGTCTCTTTTGATAGGTCGACTATCTGTTGATAGGTCGACTATCTGTTTTCTGAGATAGGTCGACTATCTGCTTGATAGGTCGACTATCTGTTTGCGCTTGATAGTTCGACTATCTGTCCTGATAGATCGACTATCTGATAGTTCGACTATCTGTTCTGATAGGTCGACTATCTGCCGTGGTAGTTCGACTATCTTCTTCGATAGGTCGACTATCTGGATCGTTCGACTAATCTGCCCGATAGTTCGACGATCTCCGTGCGTCGGTCGACGATCTCCGAAGGTCGTTCGACGCTTTCTGCCTGCCTTTATATTTTGTATTTATTTATTATATTTAATTAATTAATACATTTTCTGGCAAGTTGTTTCAGTTGATTTATGATAATATTTCCAGGCAATATCTGCTCTATTCTTTTTGCCTGAGTAAAATCTTTTTAGATAAAGTTGTTTGTCTTATTAGCTGTCTTTGTAAATTACTTTATCTGCTGACAGCCCTTTATAGCCATTAGACTGAAAAGTCTTCTCTTTGCTATAAAGAGTATTTCTTTGATGTGACTTTATTTAGTCCTTCTGTTATTTGATTTGATCCTGCAGCTTCTTAGAAAGAGGTTCATTCCTTTTATAGTATATCCTGCTGCAGAGTTTGTTTTGCTGTATGTTATTTGCAGCCCAGGTCTCAAGTCTTAGAAGAAGACAAGTAATTCAAAACTGAAGAGAGCCGTTGCTTGTATCTGCTATATAAAGGACCCTTTGAAGAAGGATTGAAGCTAGTTGAAAGCTAACTAGTTAACCAGATATTTTCAAGCATTCAAGCCTTCATCAAGATCAAGCATTTTCTACTCTCAGTAATTTCCATCTAACTGAGAAGTGTTAAGATCTTCTACTCTTCTTCAACCTGAGTTCTCCTGCTTTCAGGAAGTTTAGACTCAGAGTTCTTTTGAAGAAGAAGAAGAAGAAGATAGCTGCTTGAAGATCTTTTATTTTATTACTTATTATCTTCTTGTAGTTTTTCCTTCAGAACTTTCTGAAGAGTTTTTCTGCACTGAAGCAAGACTTCACCTGGACATCTTTGAGCCAGGGGGAGCCTTGATTCTTTAGAGCTTTCTAGCTCAGTGCAAGCTTTTGTGCTTCTCTAATCTATTGTAAAATAGAGAAGACATCTTAACCTTCTTCCCCCTCCTGTACAGGGTTATTACTCCCTTCAAAAGTATCCCTTGGTGGCAGGGCACCTGATCAAAAACCTGTGCTTGGTTTTTAGACACCTGATCAAAAGTCTAAAGGGTTTCTGGATCTACCTGAAGCAGATCCTGTTGGTGGCAGGGCACCTGATCAAAAACCTGAGTGGATTCCTACCGTGTGGGTAGAAGAGTGGACGTACCCAAGTTGTTTGGGGAACCACTATAAATTTCCTTGTGTCGTCTGGATTCACTTGTTTAATTCCTGCATTGTGGCTGTGAATAGATATAACTAGGTTGCTAGTTGCTGTTAGGTTTTCCAAGCCTTAACTGTAATTACAGTTAGCTTGAGTTTGTGCACATCACTTGTGTTAGGCTCTAGGGTTAAATCTATATCTATAATCTTTTCATTCCGCACTTCACTCCAAGGGAGTTGGGTAGACTATTAAGTTTTGTCTAGTGCAAAATTTGATAACTCTATTCACCCCCCCCCCTCTAGAGTAGTATCTATCCCTTCACTTTCAATGTCATCGAATTTCCACTCTGGGATAGGAAGAGGCTTCAAGAACCCGCCCGGCTTCTGACACTCGGCCTTCACCAAGGCACAAGTTTGGCACCGACTCACAAACAAAGCTACATCCCGCTTCAGCCCAGGCCATAATAGGACTTCTTCATATCCAAGTACATATTTGTACTACCCGGTTGAATGGAGTACTTTGTGAAGTGGGCCTCAAACATCAACTCCTCGTGGAGCTTGCCGAACTACGGTACACAAATCCTCCCGCCCCTCCTCAGAATCCCATCAATCATCTCCCAGGCACTGCCCTCGCCCTTTTGAGCTCCTCCATGAATGGTTGGAACTCTGCATCCAAACGGGTCGCTTCCCATATACGATCGCACAAATCGCTCTGCATTTCAATATAGTTTAACCGAGCAACGCTAGACTTGCCTTTTGCCACACATTCCAAACCAAGGGACTCCCAGTCCCGCCTCAATCGCTCATCATGAGCTTCGATCCAATTTCCTTGCCCCGAGTATTTCCTACTCAAAGCATCCGCCACCACATTGGCTTTGCGTGGCGTATACTGAATCGCCACTTCGTAGTCCCCAAGGAACTCGACCCACCTGCGCTGCCGCATATTTAAGTCCTTCTGATCTAGGAGATACTTCAGACTCTTGTGGTCCGTGTAAATCTCCACCTTCGCACCATAAACGTAGTGCCTCCACAACTTCAAAGCAAAAATTACCGTCGTTAACTCCAAATCATGGACGGGGTAATTTCTCTCATGAGGCTTCAACTGCCTCGACCTGAAAGCCATCACATTGCCATGTTGCACAACCACGCACCCTAAACCGCACCCGGATGCGTCGCTGAAAATCTGAAATCCTTCGGTCCCCTTTGGTAGACTTAGGATTGGCGCCGTCATCAGCCTTTCCTTCAGGGTTTCAAACGCCTGATTGCACTCTTTAGTCCACATGAATTTCTGATCCTTACGAGTCAGTGAGGTAAGGGGTAGAGCTATCCGCGAAAAGTTTTCCACAAACCTTCGATAGTACCCGGCTAGTCCAAGGAAACTTCGGACTTCCGCCACGGTCCTCAATACCGGCCAATCTCTGATGGATTCTACTTTCATTGGATCTACCGCCACCCCATCCCCACTGATTACATGGCCCAAAAACGCCGCCTTCTCCAACCAGAATTCGCATTTCGAGAACTTCGCATAAAGCTAGTTCTCTCTCAACACTTGCAACACTATCCTCAAGTGGGACTCGTGCTCCGCTTCCGATTTGGAATACACCAAGATGTCATCAATAAAGATGACTACGAACAAGTCCAAGTATTTGCGAAACACTCGGTTCATCAAGTCCATGAACACAGACAGCGCGCTCGTCAACCCGAACGGCATCACCGAAAACTCAAAATGACTATACCTCATACCAAACACTGTCTTGGGTATGTCTTCCTCTCGAATCTGCAACTGATAATATCCTGACTCAAGTCTAACTTGGAATACACAATCGACCCCACCAACTTGTCGAAAAGATCGTCTATCCGAGGAATCAGGTACTTATTCTTGATAGTCAGTTTGTTCAACTCTCGGTAGTCTATGCACAACTGCATACTACCGTCCTTCTTCTTTACGAACAACAACGGAGCACTCCACGGTGAAGAGCTGGGTCTGATATACCCCTGCTCCAAAAGCTCCTGCAACTGAACCTTAAGCTCGACCAACTCCTTTGGTGTCATCCTAAAGGGAGGATGTGACACCGGTCTAGCCTCTAGCACTAGCTCGATAGAGAAATCAATCTCCCGCCGAGGAGGTGCTCCCGGTAGCTCCTCAGGAAACACATCTTTAAACTCCGCCACTACCGGTACTTCTCAAAGGGTCAGCCTGGAGAGTCTAACCTCCAATAGTGCTACTAGGGCTACGCCTCCCTGGTTAACTGCCCGTACTAATTACATGGCCGACACTAGGGAATTGGCTACCCCATGAAGACCCTCAAACTTGACTTTCGCTTGCCCCTCGCTCCTCAGGGTTACCACCTTGGATAGGCAATCGATACTGGCACGCTGCTCCGCTAGCCAGTCCATCCCCAAAATTACATCAAATTCGGACAACGGTAAGATTGCTGCCACCAGCATGAAGTCGACTCCATCCAAACTCCAACAAATACGCCCTCTAGCCCTGTTAGTCATAGATGACCCAATGGGCATGCGCACTTTCAACTCTGAGTCCGTTGAGAAAGACTCCACTCCGATCCTCTGGATAAATCCTTCTGTAGGGAAGGAGTGCGACGCTCCCGTATCAAAGAGTACCCTAGCAGGGTACCCGGAAACTACCACAAAGCCTAAATACATGCAACAAACATAAAAGGCTTGAAAGACAGCAATCTAAGGTGCAGGTTAAACTCTCATACCTGTCACCACATCGGGTTGACGGATGGCTTCCTGTTGCCCAAGGTTGTAGGCCCTTGGCTGTACTGGTTGAAACTAAGAAGCACTCGACTCCGCCATCTTCCATTTCTCTGCGGGACTGGGGCCGGAGCGCACAGTCTGCTCCTGCCTTGGCTCTTGTTCTGTGCCTCCTTGAGTACAAAATCTTGTTATATGCCCCTCCTTCCCACAAGTATAGCACGTCAGAGGTCCCTTAGAGCGAGACCCTTCGGACTTCCAATTGCTTTTCTCACCAGGCTTGTATGGGTGAGGCTTCTTCTTCCATCTGCTCCCCTCGGACTTCCCATGGGACTGAGAAGGCTTCCCTTCTCCCTGATTGGGTGTGAAACCCTTGCGGCGCTGGGTTCTCTCCATGTCATTTTCCAAAATCCTGGCCGCCTCAACCAACTCATTGAAACCCGCACGCTTCATGGATATGAGTGGCTGCCTCAGGTTCTCCCTCAATCCGTAATAGAAGAGATTGTCTCTCTCCTCATCATCCGCCATGGTCGTTCCCGCATAACGACCCAAACGAGTGAATTCTTGAACATACTCGTCGACGGTCTTATCTCGTTGCACCAAGTGCAGAAACTGTCTCTAGAGGGCTAACCTTGTTGATGTGGGAATGTACTTCTTCAAGAACGCATTCCCAAACTCATCAATGGACGGTGTACGTCTAGGAAACTGTCGGCCATTGTGGCTCGACCACCACAACTTGGCATCTCCTTCTAACATGAAGGCCGCAAACTCTGCCTTCTTCTTGTCTGGCGTCTCTACTGCCCTAACCAGCTCCTGAATCCTTGCCCACCAGTCCTCTATATCTGTGGGTGTGCCGACTCCCTTGAAGGTGGGAGGGTGGAAGCTCAGGAAGTACTTCATTTGCCGGTCCCCATGTCCGACAATAACCCTTTCGGCCAGCGGCTCTGCCCGTCTGGCTTCCTCGATCGGTACGGTCGTTATCGTGTCCGGGGTAGTAGGAGTTGCTACTTGAGCAACATGGGTTGCTACCTGTGCTGCCGCTGCTGCTTGGGCCGCCACCATTGCTTCTGCAAGCATGCGGCAGAAGTCGGCCGGTGTGACCCCCATACCCAACGGACCTTGCACAGTAGCGCTACTTGCCCAGAGCTCTTCTCCTGGCCTCGATGTCCCTCCCTCGTTGCTTGCGCCATAAACACAAGCAAGACAACACAAATCAGTCTCTATTCGCAAGACTCGAACACAAGGACACTCATGGTCCCGTGATACTCCTATGTTGATAACTTCTTATACACGACTCGACTTTTACTTTTGACCACGAAACCTCTCATTGTAACGCAAACCTCCCTTTGATACCAAATTGAAACACCTCCCCTGTGATGACCATATAATATGGGTCCGGCCGGGGCCCCACAACATACGGACGCCACAGCTTCAGTATTAAAAGATGATATAAACTACCTGATCTCAAAACTCAAGACACAACACAGCGGAAACATAACCAGCAACTAGAAGTTATCCACTAGGAAACAGGAGTATCAAAACAATGGCCTTAAGGCCTTACATAACCAAGTCCAAAAATATGAACATGCAAAGCACCCCTAGACTACCTCGGCATGCAAGCCGGACAAAGTCCCAAAACAAAGAGCAGCAAAACAAGAAAAGGGTGCAATCCAAAGCACAACAACACTTCATGAGGCTTAGGGCTTTTTGTCCGGCATGCTAGCTCCTGCCTGCGATCCTTGCCCTGTAAGGATTTGAAGTAACGTGGGTCAGCAAGGGCTGACCTCTACTGTATAACAAACACATCTCCTGTCGGCCGCCCCTAACGGACCCCGGGGTACCCCTCCAACCTTCAAGTCAGCACTTCGTATACCAAAAGTACAATTATATAAAGCTTTAAAAACAGGTTTGGATGTCTCATACAACATACACGTTTTCTATGTTTTGAACAGAGTGAAGGGGGCCTACAATGCAACATGAATGCAAACCCGGGCTATGCCCAAGGCACCCTATTTCGTATGCATCTAACATACCATCAAACAACTGGGTACTTTAGTTTCTCCATTGGCTTAAAGCCGCAAAACAAAAGGGAACCACCATGTCCCTAACGGCCCAAATGCCGTCATACAGAAACCTTGCAAAGGCCCCACCCGCACATGGGTCTTAAACCCCGGGCTTGCCCTCACATTTTGACATCACACTTCAGGGTTCCGTCTCACACAGACCGATTCTAAGAACCCTTGCTGGACCCCACCCACTCATGGCCTCATTGCCCGGGCTTGCCCTATGCTCGACATTCTTGTCAGTCACACAGAAGGGGCTAGTCTCTCCGGGACACTTTCCCCACATGACTTGCACATCACGGGATAGCCAGCCGACCACGGAGACATAGCTGCACCTTAGCACAACACAACCAAACAATTCCCCACCCTAATCTACCATTCATACCGTAACTTCCCCGTACACCAAGGAAAACATCTACCGCCAATGCGAAGCTAACCTCGTCCAATTTCGTCTACGAGTACTCACTCACGAGAAGGGGGAGAATGTGCATAACATAACGGCATCTTGCCCCAACGGATTTCTACCGAATCCTCAACGCTCGCTATGCAACATCACCGAGTCAAACTAACAGTCGCGACTACGGCTTCACCCACAATGCCTAATCCACTAGCGAAGAGGATTTCTAATGCAACTCATGCCGGGGACAGACACAATCAACCCAGAGGTTCCTCTTGAACCAAGGCTACGCGAATCCCTCTCATTTGAGAGATCCAGTGCTCAAAACATGAAAGGAAGGGGATGCTATTCATGCATCCTAAATCCTAAAAACCAAGAGGAGAAGTGTCGTTACCTTTCGACCCCTCTTCCTAGCCATGGAGTAAACTTGACCGGCTGAACACTACCGCAATGATCCCGCCTTTGCGGATCTGGACTCCGCTCGTGAAATGGGGCTCCGAAGCTTCGTCGGCGGCTGGATCTTGGCCCTCTTCCTCCTCCTTGCTCTCCCTTCTCTCTAGAACTTAGAGAGATAAAGAAAAGGGAAATAAGGGTTTGAGAACCCTATTCCCGGTCTTAAACTGCCAGAGACAAACCCCAGTCGTCAGATCCCATCAAGAGAAGAAGGAACGGCCACGATCGGGGCCTGAAATAGAAAATCTGGGCCGAACACGGGTTGTAACACGGCCGTGTCAACCATTCGCCATCGATCCGAAAACCCGACCAGTATACGGCCTTGGACACGGCCTCTGACACGCCCGTGTCAGACCCGGCACGGCCGTGTCATAACCCGTGTCGTGCCCGTGTACCAAACTCCAAAAAATTTCCCAAACGGGACACAGCCCATGACACGGCTTCGAACACGGCCGTGTCTAGGCTGATACGCCCGAGTCAAGGCCCGTGTCACGGCCGCGCACAGACCCCGCTAGCCACCCGAGAAGGACACGGCCAGGAATACGCCCGTGTCCTAGACCGTGTTCTATCTCTACGATCGTCGACCTAAAATCGTCGACCTCTCGATGAAGTGTCGTCACCCAGAATGACACGCCCTGTGTCACGCCCGTGTCACAGGCCGTGTCAGCCTACCCAAAACCCAACTTGGCCAAAACGACGCCGTCGATTTCTCTTCCACGTTTTGTGGTGTTACAAATAACACCCACGCAAAACGCGAGTAATGATCAACAATAACCAACGTATACTCCTTACCTCCCAAACTTCTAACTTGCAGTGGACTGAACAAGTCCATATGAAGTAAGTGTAAACACCTATTGGAGTCTTTTCCTAGTATGCTTTTAAAAGTAGCCCTTGATTGCTTGCCTTTTACACAAGCATGACAAGGTATGTCCTTAGCGCACTTTATATTCGGGGCATCACGTACTAAGTTCAGAGAGAATAATTTATTAATAGTTTTAAAATTTATATGTGCTAATCTCTTGTGCAATTGGTCACCAAGAGACGCACTATCTTTTGCTTAAAAGCACACTGGTGTAGATGAGTCTATTCAAATGAAATTTAAACAAAATATATTCCTGCTTCGAGTGCCAGATAGTATCGTTTCCATATTGTCAACAAACTTTATCAAGCACTTGTCATCATGGAATTCAACTATGTATCCTTTGTCGCATAGTTGGCTTATAAGATTTTGTTCCAATCCCTCGACATAAGCTACATCCGAAAAGGATCAACTACCGTTAGTGATCATACCGTAGCCTTTGGTTATCCCTCGATCTAAACCTCCAAAGATGACCTTTGGTTCGTTCAACACTGGAGAATAATTTTGAAGTAGGCTTCTTGTCCCGGTCATGTGCCGAGAGCATCCACTGTCCAAATACCAGATTGGAGTTTTGGTGGCCTTTGGACATACCTGCAATCATAATCAATTTGCCTTAGGAACCCAAACATGTTTGGGTCCTTGGTCTCGTGTTAGAACACTCCCCATACGAGGGTTAGCATTTTGAGTGGTCATTCTCATGTTGCCAACTTGAGGAGTTGAAAAATTTCTTGGATTAAACCAACAATCGATGGCAAAATGACCAATTCTGCCACAACACCAACAATCAAACCTGTTGTATCTTTGCCTTAAGTTCTCCTGCTTGACCTCCTGGGATGGTGGCCTAGCAGGGGTAGCATTCTTGGAGGAAGAAGCTTCATGATGATGACAATCACATGATTTCTTCTCCATCACAGGATTTTCCATAATTGATTTTACTTTTGGTGCTTTATTGAAGTAATGACCATGATCATAAGGTCCATAGCTCTGAAGAATGACTTCTTCATAAGGTGCCTTAAAGAAACTCTCACCAAAGTTTTTGGGGCGAGTCCATCCTTAGTAACGAGACTTTGGCTCTACATAAGTAGGCCTAGTCAAGTGGCCGTAGGATGAGTCAAGATCAAACTCATTAGTTGGAAAGATGACTTTCTTAAAGATAGTCTGATCTTGAGGGGCTTTCCACTTTTCTTCGGCTGAGGCCTTCTTGGCGGCCTTATTCTTTCTCTTAGCCTTATTTCTCCTAGAGGATTTACTAGGAGCTTCTACATGGCCTAGTCCAGCACCCTTGGCCTTAGCTAAGAATTCAGCAACGAGAGGAAGGATAGTCTTAGGCTTTGAGAAACTTTCAACAAGTTTCTTTTCAGCTGCGAGTTGTTCTTCCAACTCCTTGATGATTTTCTCTTTCAAGTCAAGGTGCTTTAGAGCTTTATTATATTCTTCAATAGTATTATTAAAATCTTCCTTGAGTGAGTCAGTCTTAGCAACTTCCTCTCTTAAGGTGCTCTCTTTAGCTTTTAGAGATTTGATCTCTTTACCTTGAGTTTTCACGACTCGTCGAAATTTGTCGTAAGCCATGATCAACTCCTTATACTGGGCCATGAGTTCAGACTCATCGTCTTAGGAGCTATCCTCATGATCATGCTCAGAAACTTCAGATTCTGAAAGAGGGGTGTGAGATTTTACCTCCCCAGTGAACTTGGGCTCTTGTTCATCATCTGATTGAGCCATAAGCCGAAAGTAGGCTTCCTCTTCTTCACTTGACTCAGATGAGTCAGAGTCACTAAGAGTATTTCCCTTCTTGGCTATCAGGCTCTTCTCTATCCTCTTCTTGCTGTACAAGGACTTCTTTTCTTATCTCCAGCCACCCTTCTTCTTCTTGTGGGGGCAGTCAGCAATGACGTGACCTGGCTTATTACAACAGTAGCAAACTATGTCAGTCGAAATATGTTTGTTCTGTTTAGAACCATACCTGTCGTTGCTGCTTGAGCCTTTTCTGTGTCGATCACTGTCAAGTCGTGATCTTCTGTGAGAGGCATACTTGCCTTTCCATTGCTTCTTCTTGTTCAAGAATTTCTTGAACTGTCGTGAGAGTAAGGATAACTCTCCTTCAGATAGCTCTAATCCCGAGGTACTTGGCTCCGAGTTTTATTCTTCATTAACTTCTTGTGCTGGGGTTGGAGAGGTAGTCTTGGACTTCCTAGAGATGTCAGCCTTTAGAGCAACAGACTTCTCTTTGGATGCTGACCTGCTCTTCTCTTCTTCAGCTTTCTTTGTGTTGAGTTGAAGCTCATACGACATCAGCTTCCCGAAGAGATTTTGAGGATCTGTCTCAGCTAGCTTTCCAAATTCCCTGATGGCCCATACCTTATTGTCCCATTCCTTGGTTAAGGATCTTAGGAACTTATCATTCAGTTCTCCATTGGTGAAGACTCGGCCATATACTCTGAGGCCATTAACTATCTTGAAAATGTTCTCAAAGGTATCTGTAATGGTATCCTTTTGCCCTTGCCTGAAGGCTTCGTACTTCTGATTCAATAGGGATCTTCTATCATCCCTCGCTTCTTCTGTACCTTCCATCAGAGTGACGAGAGACTGCCACATCTCCTTAGCAGATTGGCAGTGAATCAGGTTCTGCAGCATAGAGTCATCGACTGTACTTGCTATTATATTTTTAGCTTTCTGATCCAGAGAGACAAGTACGTGCAATCTCGTCTTTATCTAGATCCATCAACTTCTTTGGGACTTTCTTTGTTGGATCTATAGTGGAGGTAGTCATAGGAATATATGGGCCTTCTTCAACAATCATGAAGATCCGGGGATCTACAGCTTCCATAAAAAACTTAATTCCCTCTTTCCACATGGGAAAGTTGTTCTTTGTGCACAGGAGAAGCTTGGCAAAATCTTTAGCCATGTCCATTGCTTGAAAAATTCTCTAGAGATAACTTAGAGAGGAAATTGATCAAGGTGTTAACCTTTTAATGACCAACCTCCCTCTGATACCAATTGAAAGTGTTAAGTTGTCTACCTAAATCACCTAGAGGGGGGTGAATAGGTGAATTGTGCGTCTATTTGCGGAATAAAAAAATTAATGAACTTGCACAAAAACAATCAAGCAATCACAAACGACAAGAAGATTTATAGTGATTCCCCAAACTTGGGTACGTCCACTTTCCCTCACCGATCTAGTAAATCACTAGACTCGGCTACTCCACTATCTCGGATTGAAAACCAATCCTATATCTTGGAACCAAGTTCCTACAATCTTGACCCAAATGGATCTACACTCGGAAAATGAATACTTCCTACAACTCAGAGAACAAAGCTCCTACACTCGGAGAATAATATCCTACAAGATTATAAAGAGATTTGGAAATATAAACATAAATTTCTTCTCAGATCTGAAAATCTGTCCCTAGGTCTTCTTTCTTGAACTTTGCGGCTTTTTCAGAAAATGTTGAAGAAGACTCTCGGTGGATAAGTTCTGAGAAACTTGGACATACTCGATCAAGGAGAAGATGAAGATTTATGAATCCCTTGAACAGCAAGTCGATCTGGATCGAAATAGGCTTTTGGCGACAGGATGAGCGACGACGGCTTCTGTAAATTTTCTTGAGAGAGACGTCCGATTCAGAATTTTAGAAAGGTACGGTTCACCGCTTAGGGTTAGTCTTAATGATAAGACCTTATATAGGATTTCTCCTAACGGTTAGAATTGACATTAATGACGACACATGGACCAATCACGTCATGTCATTTGAAAATTCCGACGATTCTGAACTTAAGCAATTTTCTGAAAAACTGGACTGCAGTTCTCGAGAAGTATATATAAGTTCTCGAGAACAAGCTGATTACTCGAGGGCTATACTTTCTGGACTTATGTAAGTACTCAAGAATTATGAGCTAAGACTTCTCGAGAACTAAACTGGACTTCTCGAGAACTGAAAGAATATTACTCGAGAGCTAAAACTTGTACTCAAGTACTAAGATGACTTCTCGAGAAGTAGAAGCTAAGTACTCGAGAACTATAACCCAGCTTCTCGAGAGATGGACTTAGAATATTTTCAAGTCTAGCTCTGGCTACTCGAGAAGTTTAGGCTGAGACTACTCGAGAACTAAGATAAGCTTCTCAAGAACTTAGTGAACTTCTCGAGTTCTGCTAACTCCACTACTCGAGAACTATACTAGACTTCTCGAGAAGTGGACTTAGAAAAATTTTTGAACTTAGGAAATTTTTCTCTTCAAGAATACAATCTTCATTCCATGTTCCAAGTGCTTGAATGTGAAGTGTATCCCAATAGAGAGGCTACACATGAGTCAATACCTTGGATCACACAGTGAGGGATTACACTGTATGGTCTTGTGTTCATGACCCACTGTAGACTGACATTGGTCTACACTTAGTAATGATAGTCTGCAAACATTTCGATCGCATTGTCTTTCTTTCTGACGAATGAGGATTTGACAGAGTGGATCGGCTGGTTATTGCTTCGTATTTTTTTATAGTGGGTAACCCAAGATTCAGGGAGAAGTTTAATAAGCTCATCTTTCGGAAGTTGCTTTGGGGTGTGGACACATGAGGGGCCTTAGAGAGCGTCAATTTCCAAGTAGAGTGCTGCATCAGTGTCTTGAGGAAGGCTTAAATCAAAGGAATGATTTTGTTAGACACGATAAGCCATTTGGTGGTGCAGCATTGCGACATATGTTCCCGCAACTTGAGGTGTTCCAACAATCTGAAGTTGGACATTAAGGTTGTTGTAGATATGAGGATCATCAAGCCTCAAGTTGAAGTTCAGGAAGTGTTACAAATACAGTGCCAACATTCAAGGTAGTCTGGATAGTTGCGATGCAGGCATGACTATTTTGTTGAAACCTTATGTCAAAGAGAGCTAATCGAGCTACCACCGGTAGTCCCTTTCTTGCGTGCAAAGTGAGAGCCATTCTCACAGCTCTGAAATGTATGTGAGAATAACAAAGGTCCTTCCATTGACCAAGCAGTGCTTTATTCAATGGTATAGGAAATATTTGCTCTGCTTCTGTAGAAGGAATCGGTACTTGTTCAAGCCTCGAGGGTAGAACGAGTTCTTTCGCAACAAGTGTTTTATTGGAAGTGAGAGCCTGTCGGAAGACTCCAGAAACTGGATGAGGTTTTTTGATGAAGGTTTTATATGGTTTTTACAAGGGGAGGTATGTAATGGGAATTTGACTATCCTCAGTAAGGTAATCGAGTTTATAAAGAAAATCAGAGTTTTTTGCGGTGGAAGAAGAACTGTAGAAATTTCAAGGGTAAGAAAAAGAAGACGAACGAGTAACTGAATGTGAATTTTCCATAGATGTAAGAGGCCTTATTTCTCGAGAATCTCCTTTGGTGTTAAGGTGACTTGCTATCACACGGAATGATACAACTGTTGCTTAATTCTTGTGAAAACCTGAGCATATACCCACGGCCGCACACCTAACAGCTTCAAAGGTAACAACTCCATTATTTTCACAAAGAATTCTGCCACAAGTTCTAGTATAAGATTTCTGATGTGGAGGATCCCTAGAAGGGTAACCCAGATCATACTATCCCCAACCAAATGCAAGCCAACATGAACAAATCATGCCAATACCATCATGAATGAATCATGAACACCTCTAGATCATCAAGAGAAATAAGGTGAAGTTTTTAAAGCTTCCATCCCTCTAATACCAAGTTTGCAACTCACGGAGAGAGTTACAACCACACATGAATGTTACAAGATTAACAACAGAATAAGATATTAGAGCACTCAAAGAAGAATACAAGAAGATAGTAGAACACTTAATAACACTTCAAACTTTATTGCTTAGAGATATTGGTACATACTGAGATGTCACAACCCATTACAGTGGACTCTTATTTATAGTTGTCCCGCCAGAGGATAACTTACATCACATGCTAATAAGATTCCTTTCTTACAATATAGGTTATTCCGTTCTTGACTTCTACGACACACCGAAATAACTTTACATCACATCATACACTTTATATCACACGATAAGATTACTTCTTAGCTTTTACGACACGTCATAATATCTTTATATCACATCATACATAATACATAATTTTATATCACATTAGACTCTAAAGATAAGTTTCCCTTCTTTCATACTTCATCCTTTCCCCCTGGCGAAAAAAGGTGATGGCTCGACGTCATCCGGATTATTGCTGGTGCAGGATGATTGTTTTGGACGGGCTTTTTGTGGAGCCTGAAAACTTGATGATATAGATCATTCGAAAGATTGGTAGCAGTGCTCGATCTCTTCAATATACTGAAGAGAAAGGATCATGGGATCGCGCCTGTAAGCTGGAGGTAGGTTTAAAGGGACATCAGTGATGGGCACACTATTGATAGTCCAGAGAAGTGCTTTATGGGCAATAGATAGAACTGGGCTGTTGTATTCGTGATCATGCTATTACCATTTATGAATGTGAAGATGATTATCCAAAATATTTAAAGTACGTTGGCATTGGAAATATATAAGGACATGTTTCTGTTCACGGACTCCATTGAGACTATTTCCTTCAGGCCGTAGTTTGTTGCGCCAATAGCTCGTGTTTCCAAATAAGTTGAGCCACTTTAGGAGTTGTTTATGCTTTTGCTGGCATGGACGGATATCAACTTGGGTGATATACTGAAGGAGTCTTCCTTTGTGAAATATGATGTCGAATGGACAGGTTTCGACAAAATACCATAGAACCAAATAGGCTTCCTTAGGAAAATAATAATAAAAATCTTCCCTACATTTGAGTATGGTTAGGAAAGGAAAACTAGGATGTAAGGGAAAACTTATTAGAGGACCTTCATGCAGGCAGTATTGCCTGATGTATATTTGTTGAAAAATAAGCAGACAGTGTAGAGATCTTTTGTGGAGGACGGAGTACAGTATTTTGTCACTAATGTGTACTAGAATATCTGCCAGCTGAAAATGGTAGATGACTGGGAACACCACAGAGATTGTCTGTTGGGTTCGATATAAGAAATCCAGGAGGAAATTATGTTTGCCCTTGATGTGTTGGGCTTCAAATTTCCACTAAGAGAACCAGATTGCCAATCGCAGAAGTTGGGCTTGGGGTAGCATCTTTTGTTTAAATTGTAGCACTTTTAGAAATGCCGACATATACATTTCGATGAGAAAGTGTTGCCCGATAAGATGGAATTGAAACTTTTCAATACCTCTTTCGGCGGCTAGGATTTCCTTATAAGTGGAGAGATAATGAAGTTCTCCATTCTTGAAAGCCCCGCTTTTGTATCCGCAGAGCTGACGTTTCCCATTTAATTCTTCAAGCAGTATGGCGCCCCAAAATTTATCGCTAGCAATAGTTTGAAGGATTCGTTTCCCCAATGATGGGATTTGGAGTGGGGGAAGGCCTTTTGTTAGTGAATTTAACCTTTTAACTGCTTTAGTACATGCCTTGTTCCATAGCGGTGCTTCTTTCTTGAGTAGATTAGTGAGAGGAGTCCTGAGTTTGGCCAGATCATGAATATATTCTGCCATATAATTCACAACCCCCAAGAATTAATGTACCTATTTAAATGTAAAGTTCTCATCCGAAAAATGATCTAGTTGGGTTGTGATGTGCGGTTGGAGCTGATATTGACAATTTGATATATGCATACCTTAGAAGTCAATGTCTGGCTTTCCAATAATCATCTTCTTCTCGGATAACATAATGCCATATAATTTGACCAAGTCATGAAATTGGGAGAGTAGTGCATGATGGGAGCCAATATTTGGAGAGAATAATAAGATGTCATCAACATAGACCAAAACATTTTCTATGGTGGGATAGAAAATCTTTGTCATTACCTTCTGGAATAATGAAGGGGCTAGTTTTAGTCCAAAGGTAGTGTCTTTCGGGGATGCAGAAACCAGTTTTTTGTCTGTCATTAGGGTTAATCCTTAACTGCCAGAAACCCGTTTTGAGATCAAACTTGGAAAATATTTTTTCCTGTGGGAGTTCTTGAAATAGGACTTCTATTTTTGGTAGAGGGAACTTATGATCTTCAAAAAAATGGTTGAGAGGCTGGTAGTTAATTACCAGTATTATCTTTCCTCTAGCCTGCTCGGTTCGTTTGTTTACGTAAAAAGCTTCACATGCCCATTGTGATTTTGGGGGTTCGTTTAACCCTTCCTTTTGCAGTTGGTTAGCTTCATTTATAGCAAGTACATAATGATCTGGACTCATACCTTTGTGACTTTCCTTTGTGGGGTTAATATCTTCATTCTTCTTAAATGGAAGGGAGACGAAGAATTGAGGATTCTTCCAAAGAGGGTGATCATATTTTTCAAGAAATTCTGTATGTGATTCGACACAGGAGGTGCGGGCAATGTCATCTCTGATGGGGCTTAGGATTTCAATCTTGTAAAGATATAGAGTCTTTTTCCATGGTAGTAGATGATTTTTATATCTCAATCCTTCTTTGTTCCATGTAATTCGTTTTAGCAAGTGTAGAATGTCACACCCAATAAGCAGATCTTTGGCAGGTAAATCTAATCCGTAAACTTGATGTCTAATAACATAGCCTGTGAAGAGTTGGATATTGATGGGCTTACTGATCAGAGTAATCGTGAAGAGGTCGCCGTTGGCTGCACGGAATGATCTGTAGCAAGGATTCAAGTATTCTTTTGGCAGGATGTTTGGTTTCATGATGGAGGATGCAGCTCCAGTATCAAAGAAGGCTATCACCGGAATAGGTCTATCGCATTTGCCTATGAAAATATGGATCTTTGCAGAAGGGGTTGTTTGGAAAAGAAAGTTGTCGCCAGTCGCGGGGGTATAAATATTATAAAAAAGAACAATATATTCATAAGAGTCAACAGATGAGTCTGATAGATCTGTTCCCAGGGCGAGAATTGTGCCCGGCCTAGCTTCATCATCTATAGAAAAGAGAGACTCAATATCGTCGTTGTCTACATGCTCAATTTGAGAGAGTTTTGTAATGAGTCGTGAACTCTTCTCTTTGTCAGGACATTCTTTTGTAAAATGTCCCGTCTTTTTATATATATAGCCTCTTGAAGATTTTGTACTTCCTTTCTTTTTTCTGAGAAATTTCCACTTCTTCTTGTTTCTTTTAGAGAAATAATCCTTTCCTCCATCTCCTTTTAGTGTGATAGGTCTGTCCTTTTTTCTCTTATTACACATATAAGATTTGTCTTTTCCGCACTGATCTAGAGGTCATGGAGATCACAAGTCGAGCCAAGGTTTTTTACTTTGGTCCTCGATTTGCTTGAGGAACCTCTTTTGATTGCATAACTTTTAGAGCGAGAGTAATACGTTCTGGTAGAGCTCACCAATAGATGTATGGCTGATAGGGATATTTTTTTACCTGGAGGAGCCGAGATGTTTCATTTCCAAGAGGTTATGGAAGAGAATTTAGGAAAGTTTGCTTTTGATTGACGTCGTAAATCCCATTGATCGCTTAAAATCTTTTTGACATCTTCTCATAATGGTCTTCTAGGTCTTTCCTTTTATACGAGCAAAACCTCATGCTTAAGTACTCCTCTCTAGCTTGAGTTGTATAATGGTCCCATGCGCCCAAGAATTTGTTGTGGACATGCATGATCAAGGCATCCACATTTGGAATTTGTTTGACTATTTATTGTCGGTATGCTCTAAGAGCAATCAACCATTGCCTGAGCCTGCCATGAAATTGTGACACAAATCTGTCTACGATAGCAGGCATTGTTACTCCAGGTTTTAGCAACTTGGCCATGCACCAAGCATGCATTTCATATATTCTGTCTCGCCATTTGATGGTGGAATGTTGCCAAACGAAAACCACTTGATGGTTCATTCTAGAACTAGCCAGATTGCTCTAGTCCTTGATGGGGCATTTGACCAGGTTCATGTGTATCTTCATCGTCAATAGTAGGGTCTTCAGTAGGTTGATCTGCCATTAGAATGTTGAGGGACAGGTCCTCGTTATCTAAATCTTCAGAGTACTTATCTTGTACAGGCGATATCTGTGGTTGTGTAGCTACTTGTTTTAATAATGAGGAGATTGGATTGTCAACCATGATCTGAGAAGACGGTTGAGTTGCAGGCAACTCTTGTGGGTAAGATTCTTTGGATGGATATTTTTCTGGTTTTCTTTTTAAAGACTGGGGTGTTTCATAGCGCATTTGTGGGAGGAAAGCCGTGCTATTGAAAGGATTGGGATCAAACGGGGAGAGAGTGGATAATGGTTAAGAATATGTTGGAAGTGGAGGTAAATAAGAGGAGTAAGATGTGGTTTCATAATATCCTGGGGAGTGGTATTGTTTTTGGGTTTGGAGAGAATATAGTTGGGCTTTGAGACCTTTTAACTCCGCCTCCTTTTGGACAGAAGCGGTGAATTGAAAGAGACAGTACTAACCAATTAAAGTAGTTCATGATGCACCGCTGTTATCTAATCTTGGAGTTGCATTGCGACTCTAGTGATTGTTGAAAGCCTGAAGTCGAGTCATTTCTAGATGGTTTGTTGGCTTGCTGCTATTTGTTTTAAGACTTTGTTTTGTGCCCTGACATTTTTAGATTGCCAATTTAACGTAGCTTCGGCATGAGATAAATGCTTTGTTGTTCCATCAGGATTTTTGGTAGTTGGATTTTTGATCTTCCAAGTATGAGAAGTTCTATCTTCATCGAACTCTGTTGGAGGGAAATCCTCCTTGAAAGAGTTCGGCTAGAGCATGTTGATTTTTTGACCTTTAGGATAAAGGACATAATAGTCAAATTTTCCAAACTGTTCTCCTAGCAATCCAACTGTTTGATCTCCTTCTTCATAACGTTCTTTTAGCAGACGTTGTGTTTACTTATATTTGTTCTTTCTCCTTCTGGGTAGATCATCTATATCAGAGTCATCTTCTTTACATTTAGCACATGAACATACATCAAAGTATTTATGGCCATCTTCGTCTTGAAATTGATAAAAGGGCAATCCATCGGACCGGAAAGAAAGGATGGGCACATCAAGCCATACTTCCATCTTTTCAATTATGTTTAGCTCCGAGGTGAAGACGGGGTTCATGCTAGAAAAGGAGTCTTCTCCGTTGAACACAATTTTGACCGCACCGTCTTTCTTTCTGACGAATGAAGACTTGACAGAGTGGTTTGGATGGTTATTGCTTCGTATTTTTTCATAGTGTGTGACCTATGATTCTGGGAGAAGTTTAATAAGCTCATCTTTCGGAATTTTCTTTGGGATGTGGACACATGAGGGGCCTGAGCGAGTGTCAATTTCCAAGTAGAGTTCTTCATTAGTGTCTTGAGGAAGACTTAGATCAAAGAAATGATTTTGTACACAATAAGACACTTGGTGGTGCAGCGTTGTGGCATATGTTCCCGCAACTTGAGGTGATCCAACCATCTAAAGTTGGACATTATGGTTGTTGTAAATATGAGGATCATCAAGCCTCAAGTTGAAGTTTGGGAATAGTGTTACAAATACAATGCTAGCATTCAAGGTAGTCTGGACAGTTGCGTTGCTGGCATGACTGTATTATTGAAACCTTGTGTCCAAGAGAGCTAATCAAGCTACCACCGATAGTCCCTTTCTTGTGTGCAAAGTGAGAGCCATTCTCACAACTCTGAAATGTATGTGAGAATAACTAAGGGCTTTCCATTGTCCAAGCAGCGCTTCATTCAATCGTATAGGAAATATTTGCTCTGCTTTTGTAGTAGGAATCGATACTTGTTCAAGCATTGAGGCTAGAACGAGTTCTTTCGCAGCAAGTTTCTTATTGGAAGTGAGAGCATGTCAGAAGACTCGAGAAACAGGATGAGGTTTTTTGATGAAGGTTTTATATGGGTTTAACAAGGGGAGGTCTGTGATGGGAATTTGACTTTCCTTAGTAAGGTAATCGACTTTATAAAGCAAATCAGAGTTTTTGCGGTGGAAGAAAAATTGTAAGAATTTTGAGGGTAAGAAAAAGAAGACGAACGAGTAACTGAATGTGAATTTTCCATAGATGTAAGAGGCCTTATTTCTTGAGAATCTCCTTTGGTGTTAAGGTGATTTGCTATCACACGAAATGATATAACTGTTGCTTAATTCTTGTTAAAACCTGAGCATATACCCACAGCCGCACACCTACCAGCTTCAAAAGCCACAACTCTGTTATTTTCACAAAGAATTCTGCCACAAGTTCTGGTATAAGATTTCTGATGTGGAGGATCCCTAGAAGGGAAACCACAGAGCATACTATCCCCAACCACATGAAAGCCAACATGAACAAATCATGTTAATACCATCATGAATGAATCATGAACACTTCTGGATCATCAAGAGAAATAAGGGGAAGTTTTTTAAGCTTCCATCCCTCTGATACTAAGTTTGCAACTCACAGATAGAAGTACAACCACACAGGAGGGATATAAGATTAACAGCAGAATAAGATATTAGAACATTCAAAGAAGAATATAAGAAGATAGTAGAACACTCAAGAACACTTCAAACTTTATTACTTAGAGATATTGGTACAGACTGAGATGTCCTAACCCATTACACTGGACTCTTATTTATAGTTTTCCCGCTAGGGGATAACTTACATCACACGCTAATAAGATTCCTTTCTTACAATACAATTTATTCCCTTCTTGACTTTTACGACACACCGGAATAACTTTACATCACATCATACACTTTATATCACACAATAAGATTCCTTCTTGGCTTTTACAACACGTCATAATATCTTTATATCACATTATACATAATACATAACTTTATATCACATCAGACTCTAAAGATAAGATTCCCTTTTTTCATCCTTCATCCTTTCCCCCTGGTGAAAAAAGGTGATGGCTCCACATCATCTGGATTGTTGTTGGTGCAGGATGATTATTTTGGACGGCTTTTTGTGGACCCTGAAAACTTAATGTTCTGGATCCTTCAAAATAGTGGTAGCAATGCTGGATCTCTTCAATATACTGAAGCGAAAGGATCATGGGATCCCGCCAGTAAGCCGGAGGAAGGTTTAGTGGGACATCAGTGATGGGCACACTATTGATAGTATAGAGAAGTGCTTTATGGGAAATAGATGGAACTGGGCTGCTGTATTCGTGATCATGCCAGAAAGCACAAGAATACCGTTTATGATTGTGAAGATGATTATCCAGAATATTTAAAGTCCGTTGGCATTAGAAATGTATAAGGGCATGTTTCTATTCACTAAATCCATTGAGACTATTTCCTTCAGGCCGTAGTTTGTTGCGCCAATAGCTCGTGTTTCCAAATATGTTGAGCCACTTTAGGAGTTGTTTATGATTTTGCTGGTATATGTGGATATCAACTTGGGCAATATACTGAAGGAGTCTTCCTTTGTCAAATATGATGCCAAATGGACATGTTTCGACAAAGTACCGTAGAACAAAATAGGCTTCCTTAGTAAAATTATAATAAAAATCTTCCCTACATTCGAGTATTGTTAGAAAGGAAAACTAGGATGTAAGGTAAAACTAGCTAGAGAACCTTTACGCAGGCCATATTGCCTGATGTATATTTGTTGAAAAATAAGCAGATAATGTAGAGATCTTTTGTGGAGGAAGGAGCAAAGTATTTTGGCTCTAATGTGTACTGGAAGGTCTGTCGGATGAAAATGGTAGATGACTGGGAACACCACAGAGATCGTCCACTGGGTTCGAGATAAGAAATCCGGGAGGAAATTATGTTTTCCCCTGATGTGTTGGGCTTCAAATTTCCACTAAGAGAACCAGTTTTCCCATCGCAGAAGTTGGGCTTGGGGTAGCATCTTTTTGTTTAAATTGTAGCATTTTTGGAAATGCCGACATATCCATTTCGATGAGAAAGTGTTGTCCAATAAGATGAAATTGAAACTTTTCAATACCTCTCTTAATGGATAGGATTTCCTTATAGGTGGAGTGATAATGAAGTTCTCCATTCTTGAAAGCCCCACTTTTGTATCCGCAGGGATGATGTTTCCCATTTAATTCTTCAAGCAATATGGCGCCACAAAATTTATCGCTAGCATCGATTTGAATGATTCTCTTCCACGATGACGGGATTTGGAGTGGGGGAAGGCCTTTTGTTAGCGACTTTAACCTTTTAACTGCTTTAGTACATGCCTGATTCTATGGCAGTGCTTCTTTCTTGAGTAGATTAGTGAGAGGAGTCCTGAGTTTGGCCAGATCATGAATAAATTCTGCCATATAATTCACAATCCTTAAGAATGGTTGTACCTGTTTAAATGTAAAGTTCTCGTCCGAAAAATGATCTAGTTGGGTTGCGATGTGAGGTTGGAGCTGATATTGACAATTTGATATATGCATACCTAAGTAGTCAATGTTTGGCTTTCCAATAATCATCTTCTTCTTAGATAACATAATGCCATATAATTTGACCAAGTCATGAAACTGGAGAGTTGAGCATGATGGGAGCCAATATCTGGAGAGAATATTAAGATGTCATCAATATAGACTAAAGCATTTTCCATGATGGGCTGAAAATTTTTTCTCATTGCCTTCTGGAATAATGAAGGGGCTGGTTTTAGTCCAAAGGCTACGACGGTCCAATTGTAGTGTATTTCGGGGATGCAAAAACAAGTTTTTTGTCTGTCATTAGTGTGAATCTCTAGCTGCTAGAAACCCATTTTGAGGTCAAACTTGGAAAATATTTTTGCTTGCGGGAGTTTTTGAAATAGGACTTTTCTTTTTGGTAGAGGGAACTTATCATCTTCAAAAAAATGGTTGAGAGGCTGGTAGTTAATTACAAGTCTCATCTTTCCTCTAGCCTGCACGGTCCGTTTGTTTACGTAAAAATCTTCACAGGCCCATTTTGATTTTGTGGGTTCGATTAACCCTTCCTTTTGTAGTTGGTCAACTTAATTTATAGCACGTGCATAATGATCTGGATTCATACCTTTGTGACTTTCCTTTGTGGGGTTAATATCTTCATTCTTCTTAAATTTAAGGGAGACGAAGAATTGAGGATAAAGGACATAATAGTCACAAGTTTTTAATCCTGTGTGGTTGTACCTCTCTCCGTGAGTTGCAAACTTGTTATCAGAGGGATGGAAGCTTTAAAAAATTTCCCCTTATTTCTCTTGATGATCCAGAGGTGTTCGTGATTCATTCATGATGGTATTGGAATGATTTATTCATGCTGGCTTGCATGTGGTTGGGGATAGTATGCTCTGTGTTTGCCCTTCTAGGGATCCTCCACATCAGAAATGTTATACCAGAACTTGTGGCAGAATTCTTCGTGAAAATAATGGAGTTGTGTCCTTTAAAGCTGCTAGGTGTGCGGCTGTGGGTATATGCTCAAGTTTTGACAAGAATTAAGCAATAGTTATATAATTTCGTGTGATAGCAAGTCACCTTAACACAAAAGGAGAATCTTTAGAAATAAGTCATCTTACATATTTGACAAATTCACAACCAGTTACTCACTCGTCTTCTTTTTCTTATCCTTGAAATTCCTACAGTTCTTCTTCCACCGCAAAAAATTCTGATTTGCTTTATTAAGTCGATAACCTTACTGAGGATAGTAGAATTCCCATCACATACCTCCCCTTGTTAAACCCATATAAACCATCATTAAAAAACCTCATCCAGTTTCCCCAGTCTTTCGAAAGTCTCTCACTTCCAATAAGACACTTTCTGCGAAAGAACTCGTTCTACCCTCGAGGCTTGAACAAGTACTGATTCCTGCTACACAAGCAGAGCAAATATTTCCTATACGATTGAATGAAGTGCTTCTTGGACAATGGAGGGCCCTTGGTTAATCCCACATATATTTCAAAGCTGTGAGAATGGCTTTCACTTTGCACGTATGAAAGGGACTACCGGTGGTAGCTCAATTAGCTCTCTTGGATATAAAGTTTTAACAATATAGTCATTCCTGCATCGCAACTATCCAGACTACCTTGAATGCTGGCACTATATTTGTAACAATATTCCAAAAGTTCAACTTGAGGCTTGATGATCCTCATATCTACAACAACCATAATATCCAACTTCAGATTGTTGGAGCACCTCAAGTAGCGGGAACATATGCCGCAACACTGCACCACCAAATGGCTTATCGTGTCCAAAATAATTCCTTTGATCTAAGTCTTCCTCAAGACACAGATGAAACACTCTACTTAGAAATTGAAGCTCACTAAGGCCCCTCATGTGTCCACATCCCAAAGCAACTTCCGAAAGATGAGCTTATTAAACTTCTCCCTGAATCATGGGTCACACACTATGAAAAAATACGAAGCAATAACCAGCCGATCCACTTTGTCATGTCTTCATTCATCAGAAAGAAAGACGGTGCGGTCAAAATTGTGTTTAACGGAGAAGACTCCTCTTTTAGCATGAACCCCATCTTCACCTCGGAGCTAAACATAATTGAAAAGATGGAAGTCGGGCTTGATGTGCCCATCCTTTCTTTCCAGTCCGATGGATTGCCTATTTATCAATTTCAAGAAGATGGCCATAAATAATTTGATGTCTGTTCATGTGCTAAATGCAAAGAAGATGACTTTGATATAGATGATCTACCCAGAAGGAGAAAGAACAAACAGAAGTAAACACAATGACTGCTGAAAGAACGTTATGAAGAAGGAGATCCAATAGTTGGATTACTAAGAGAACAGTCTGGAAAATTTGATTATTATGGCCTTTATCCTAACGGTCTAGAAATCAACATGCTCCAGCCGACCTATTACCAGGAGGATTTCCCTCCAATAGAGTTCGATAAAGATAGAACTTCTCATACCTGGAAGATCAAAAATCCAACTACCAAAAATCCTGATGGAACAACAAAGCATGCCAAAGCTACGTTAAATTGGAAATCTGAATATGTCATGTCACAAAACAAAGTCTTAAAACAAATAGCGGCAAGCCAAGAAACCATCGATAAACGACTCGACTTCAGGCTTTCAACAATCACCAGAATCACAATGTAACTCCAAGATGAGATAAAAATGGTGCATCATGAACTACTTCAATTGGTTAGTATCGTCTCTTTCAATTCACCGCTTCTGGCCCAAAAGAAGGCGGAGTTAAAAGGTCTCAAAGCCCAACTACATTCTCTCCAAACCCAAAAACAATACCACTCCCCAGGATATTATGAAACCCCATCTTACTCCTCATATTTACCTCTACTTCCAACATAAACCATTATCCACTCTCTCCCCTTTTGATCCCAATCCTTTCTATAACGCATCTTTCCTCCCACAAATGCGCTATGAAACACCCCAGTCTTCAAAAAGAAAACTAGAAAAATATCCATCCAAAGAATCTTCCCCACAAGAGTTGCTTGCAACTCAACCTCCTTCTCAGCTCATGGTTGACAATCCTATCTCCTCATTATTAAAACAAGTAGCTACACAACCATATATACCGCCTGTACAAGAGAAGTACTCTAAAGATTCAGATAATGAGGACCTATCCCTCAATATTCAAATGGCAGATCCACCTACTGAAGACCCTACTGTTGAAGATGAAGATGCACATGACCCTAGTCAAATGCCCCATCAAGTACTAGAGCAATCTGGCTAGTTCCCGAATGATGCATCAAGTGGTTTTTCGTTCGACAACATTCCACCATCAAAATGGAGAGACAAAATCTATGAAATGCATGCTTGGTTCACTGCCGAGTTGCTATAACCTGGAGTAACAATGCCTGCTGTCGCAGACAGATTTGTGTCAAAATTTCATGGCAGACTCAAGCAATGGTGGATTGCTCTTGGAGCATACTGATAACAAATGGTCAAACAAAGTCCAAATGTGGATGCCTTTATCATGCATGTCCACAATGAATTCTTGGGCTCATGGGATCATTATACAACTCAAGCTAGAGAGGAGTACTTAAGCATGAGGTGCTGCTCATATAAAAGGAAAGACCTAGAAGACCATTATGAGAAGATGTCAAAAATATTTTATATGATCAATGGGATTGACGACGTCAATCTAAAGCAAACTTTCCTAAATTCTCTTCCAGAGCCTCTTGGAAATGAAACATCTCGGCTCCTCTAGGTAAAAAACATCCCTATCATCCATACATCTATTAGTGTGCTCTACCAGAACGTATTACTCTCGCTTGAAAGGTTATGAAATCAAAAGAGGTTCCTCAAGCAAATCGAGGACCACAGTAAAAAACCTTGGCTCAGCTTGTGATCGCCATGACCTCCAGATCAATTGTGGAAAAGAAAAATCTTGTATGTGTGATATGATAAAAAAGGACAGACCTTTCACATGAAAAGGAGATTGAGGAAAGGATTATTTCTCTAAAATAAACAAGAAGAAGTAGAAATTTGTCAGAAAAAAGAAAGGAAGTACAAAATCTTCAAGATGCTACATATGTAGAAAGAAGGGACATTTTGAAAAAGAATGTCCTGAAAAAGAGAAGAGTTCACGACTCATTACGAAACTCTTTCAAATTGAGGACATAGACAACAACGATATTGAGTCTCTCTTTTCTATAGATGATGAAGCTAGGCCAGACATAATTCTTGCCCTGGGAATAGATCTATCAGACACATCTGTTGACTCTGACGAAGATATCATTCTTTTTGATAATATTTATACCACCGCAACCAGCGATAACTTTATCTACCAACCAACCCCTTCTGCAAAAATCTATATTTTCACAGGCAAATAGGATAGACCAATTTCGGTGATAGCCTTCTTTGATACTAGAGTCGCGTCCTCCATCATGAAACCACACATCCTGCTAAAAGAATGCTGGAATCCTTGCTACAGATCATTCCGCGCAGCCAATGACGACCTCTTCATGATTACTCTAATCAGTAAGCCCATCAATATCCAACTCTTCCCAGGCTATGTTATTAGACATCAAGTTTACGAATCAAAATTACCTGCTAAAGATCTGCTTATTGGGTTTGACATTATACATTTGCTAAAACAAATTATGTGGAACAAAGAAGGATTGTGATATAAAAATCATCTACTATCATGGACAAAGACTCTATTTCTTTACCCAATTGAAATACTAAGCCCCATCAGAGATGACATTGTCCACACCTCCTTTGCCGAATCACATAAAAAATTTCTAGAAAAATGTGATCACCCTCTTTGGAAGAATCCTTAATTCTTCGTCTCCCTTCCATTTAAGAAGAATGAAGATATTAACCCCACAAAGGCAAGTCGCAAAGGTATGAATCCAGATCATTATGCAATTGCTATAAATGAAGTTGACCAACTGCAAAAGGACGGGTTAATCAAACCCACAAAATCACAATGGGCCTGTGAAGCTTTTTACGTAAACAAACTGACCGAGCAGGCTAGAGGAAAGATGAGAATGGTAATTAACTACCAACCTCTCAACCATTTTCTTGAAGATGATAAGTTCCCTCTACCAAAAAGAGAAGTCCTATTTCAAAAACTCTTACAGGAAAAAATATTTTCCAAGTTTGATATCAAAATGGGTTTCTGGCAGCTAGGGATTCACCCCAATGACAGACAAAAAACTGGTTTCTGCATCCCCAAAAGACACTACCATTGGACCGTCAGACAAAAACCAGCCACTTCATTATTCCAGAAGGCAATGATAAGATTTTCAAGCCCATCATGGAAAATGCTTTGGTCTATATTGATGACATCTTATCAATTCTCTCCAGATATTGGCTCTCATCATGCTCTACTCTCACAGTTTCACGACTTGGTCAAATTATATGGCATTATGTTATCTGAGAAGAAGATGATTATTGGAAAGCCATACATTGAATTCTTATGTATGCATATATCAAATTGTCAATATCAGCTCCAACCGCACATCGCAATCCAATTAGATCATTTTCTGGACGAGAACTTTATATTTAAACAGGTACAAGAATTCTTGGGGATTGTGAATTATAGGGCAGAATTTATTCAAGATCTGGCCAAACTCAGTACTCCTCTCACAAATCTACTCAAGAAAGAAGCACCGTCATGGAATTAGGCTGCTGGGTACATTGAAAAATATGTACCATATTTGGAGAAGCCTCATCTTGTTCAATGATATGCATCGATTTGTATTTGATAGATATTTGAGTTACATTGTGCAGGTTCAAGAATTTGAAGAAAATTTTCAAAGTACAAGAGTCGGCACTTGTGAAGAAATTGTGTCGACACTTAGAACTTGAGTCGACACTTATGAAGAAATTGTGTCGACACCCAGAACTTGTGTCGACACTTATGAAGGAGTTGTGTCGACACCCAAGCTAAGTTGACACTTATGAAGAAATTATGTCGACACCCAGAACTTGTGTTGACACTTATGAAGGAGTTGCGTCGACACCCAAGCTAAGTCGACACTTATGAAGTTGTGTTGACACTCAAACTGAGTCGATACGTAAAGAAGCAGCTGTGTCGACACTCAGGAGCTATATCGACACTGGAAGCAGTTGTGTCGACACACTGGACTTGTGTCGACACATCAACTCTCAAAGTGATGTGTCGAGATCAGAAGCAATTGTGTCGACACACAGGACTTGTGTCGATACACACTCAACGCCATTTGAAATACACTCAATGTCATCTGTCTGAAACAGATATGTCGAGACATAAAGACTTGTGTCGACACACTGGACTTGTGTCGACACATACAATAGAAGAAGTGTCGAGAAGCAGAAGAATGACTGTATCGACACATGAAGAGTTGTGTCGACATCATGAAGACTTGTGTCGACACTTAGCCTATATGTGTCGACACATGTGAAGCAGTTTACAGAGTGGAATGTGCTGAGTTGGAAAGTCTTTGAAGAATCAGCTGACTTAACTGGTGACTCGACAGTTGTCATATCCAACCGGTCTGACACCTCTGTCAGAACTGTCAGAAGGTTGTTACAAACCGGATCAGCCGGTAACTATTGGGAAACTCTATATAAGAGTCAGATCTGTGACAAACAACGACAACACAACATAAGAAGTAGAAGAACAACACTAGAGAATTCTTCAACAAGAACAAGGAAAACCCTTATGAAGGCAGATCAAGAGCTGTCTGCAAGAAAGATTCAGAATTCATTCTGAATTAAAGGAAGAAGCTGACTGAAGATCATCTTCTACATCAAGTGAAGATCCAGCTTATTTTGTTCTATCAAGAAGCTTTGAAAAGCTAAGTTAGGTTAGATCAGAAGGGTCAGTTCATTCAAGAAGTGATCAAGAAGGCTACAGCAATAGAGAAATCTAGCTGGTGAATTTTTTGTATCTTTATATCATTCAATTTCTTGCATGATCTATTGTTATCTGAGTTATAAGCCTGAAATTATAAAGGCTTAGGTAGGGCTGAGAGCCTGAGGTGTAGGACTTGTAGAAAGTCTGAGTTGTAAGCCTAGTGAAAAAGGTTGAGGTAGGGCTGAGGCCTGAGGCCTGAGGTAGGATTCTTGGGAAGAATCTAAGGTAGGACTTGTTTAAGTCTGAGCTGTTGGAACCATTCTGGTTCTGAGTTGTAAGATCTGTGGATCCGAGCCAGTGGAAGGAAGTTAGGCTGAATCGAGTTATCTACTAGATAGGCGAAGGGGGAAAGTGGATGTACCCATACCTTGGGGAACCACTATAAATCTGGTGTATATTGTGCTATGAATTGTGGTCTGTGTTTTACAAGTTTTGTTTAAAATGCCTAAAGTATTAAAGAAAAAATTAGAACCTATTCGCCCCCCCTCCCCTCTAAGTGTTTAGGCTCTTGAAATCAAGTCTTTCAAGTGGTATCAGAGGGAGGTTACTCAAAGATTGACCTATTAGTTTGAGTGAATCTCCAAGGCAAATAAACAGATATCAAGAATGGGTTCAAATGAGAATCAAAAGGAGTTTGGATCTATGAAACTGCTAATCTGCAGGAAAGAATGCTTTGGCATATGGAAGGAAATGGTCAGGTTGTTTATGGAAGCATCTGATCCAAGAATCTATATCACAGTACAGGAAGGACCCTTCATTCCAATAAAGGTATCAGTCCTAGATGCAAATGTGAAAACCCCAAAGAACTATTCTGAGATGACAAAGGATGAAATCATCCTGGTAACTCTAGACAAAAGGGCACAGAATATCATTGTAAGTTCCATAGATGATGCCACCTTTCAAAATTTGGTGAACTGTAAAACCTCGAAGGAAATGTGGGACACATTGATTGTCTACATGGAAGGCATAGAAGAAGTCAGAGAGGACATGAAGTCTATGCTGAATCAGGAATATGAGAGCTTTAGGCAGACCAAAAATGACAACATAGTTGAATGCTACAAGAAGTTCTTCAGAATAGTGAATGAGCTGATGACCTATGGAAGAGTCTTTAGCACTTATGAACTAAATGACAAGTTTCTTAGGTCCTTAACAAAGTATTGGGACACTAAGATATGTGCCATCAGAGAAGTGGCCAGGCTGGCTGATACAACTCCACCCACACTTTTTGGAAAGTTTTTATCCTTTGAAATGCAGCTAACTACCAGAAAAGAGGAGGAGAGGGGCAGCAGATCTGAGTACAAAGAAAAGTCAGTAGCCTTCAAGGCTTAAGGCACAAGAAAGGGTAGAAGAAAATCTCCTTATCCACCCAGAAGGAGTGCTGAGGCAGAAGAAGGAAATTCTGACAACAACACATCAGATGGCCATAATTCTGATGAAGACTTTGCTGCCTTTACAAGGTAATTCCAAAGGTTCATGAAAAAGAAGAAGTGGAGAACCAGACAATCAACATCCTACTCCAAGGATGAATACTACAAGAAGAAGAAGACTCCCAAGGAGGACAAGTATGCCTCTAAACCTAGTAAACAATCTAATACTAAGATTGTGTGTTATTGATGCAACAGGCCTGGACGTATCATAGCTGACTGTCCTGACAAAAGGAAGGAGTCTAAAGACAAGAAGAAAAAGAAAGTCAAAGGCAAGAAGGAGAAATCTCTTGTTGCTCAGAAGGATAAGAGTTGGACAGACTCTTCATCTTCAGAATCTGGAGAAGAAGATGCAGAAGAATATGTTGGGTTGTTCTCAATAGAAAAGGATTCTATGGAACAGGAATTCCTACAATTGCTGGACTCCATTAATAGAATAGAATACTACTGATGTAAAGGGCTAATGGCTCAATCAGAAGATGATTAGTGCCAGGATCAACTTGGACCAAGTAAGGTATACAATTCTCCCTCAGATTATGATTATTTTACTGGATCAGAATCAGTAGCATCAACTTCAAGAGAAGGGAATAGTTTTGATTCTGAGGGGGATGTACATCAACTCATTAATGAATATGGTGGGTTGTTGCATGCTCTGAAGAAGAGCAAGTTTCTTATCAAAGAGCAGACTAAGGAGATTGAGTCTCTTAAGCTGGCTGCAACAGATTCAGCAAAGCTGTTGGATCTAAAATTGAATGAGGTTGCCAAACTGAAAAAAAATTAATGTTATTTAGATGGGCACAATCTCTTTCAAAGAGAATCATATCAAGAAACTGGAGGCAAAACTTCAGCAAGAAATAGAGCTAGTGGTTAAATTCTCTAAGCCAAAATCTGTCTTACCCTTAATATATAATTTCATTTCACAAAAAGGGAAGACTGGTCTAGGTTTTAAGGGAAGAACTAGGGCCACCAATTCACATAGAAAAGGTAAGGCTCCAGTTTAGCCTCTAGCTGCAAAACCCCCTTTTTTCTTTAGGAAGGTGATGAATCTTACAAATAGGTATGATCAAGACACTACTCATGGTCATTGTGAGTATGGAAATCTCATGGGTAAGAGTGCAAATGCCAATAGGCCACTCTATAGGCATGCCCATCATGTACAAGAGAAATTCTTGAAGTTTGCTGCTCCAGCACAAACACTTAACAAGACTGCTGGCAACAAAGTAGCAAAGTCTCTACCTAAGAGAAGGTATAATAGATTTGAGTGTAGTGTTGTGGCAAGGTGGGATACTTTACCATGGATTGCTGGTTTAACACAAGTGTTAAAACCAAGAGTAGTTTTCCTGTTAAAATAGCTGCAGGATTACAAACTAACAAAGACCTAGGACCCAATAGCAAATTGGGTTCTAAGGATAAGTGATTCTTTATTTGTTGCAGGTGAATCCAAGTTACCATACCCCTACATGGTACTTGGATAGTTGGTGTTCCAAACACATGATTGGAATAAGAAGAATGTTGAGGGACTATGTACCCATAGAGGATGGACCCAAAATAATCTTTGGTGGAACAGAAAAAGGAATCATCAAAGGATTTGGTAACATCTCTAGCGATTCAATTACTATCACTAAAGTGGCTTATGTGAAGGGTCTAAAACATAACCTGATTAGCATAAGTCAACTTAGTGATCTAGGTTATGACATCTCTTTTCTCAAAAGGGAGTGCCAAATAAGAAGGTCAAGTGAAATAGAGATCATTTTTACTGGCACTAGGAAAGGAAATGTGTATTGCCTTAACCTAGAGTGTGAGTTTAATAACTCACCCATTTACCTAGTTGCAGGTGAGAAAGCTTCACTATGTGTCAAATGGCACAAGAGGTTAGCTCATCTAAACTATAAGTCCATAGGACTGCTGTTTAGCATGGGTCTGGTGAGGAATGGTCCTCAAGTCAAGTGCATTAAAGAGGGAGTGTGTGCAGCTTGCCAAAAGGGCAAACAGACCAAGTCCTCTTTTCCTGCACTAGATACCAAAGATTCTTTTAGATGTTTATATCTCTTGCATATGGACTTGTTTGGTCCTATGCCAGTTCACAGTCTTGGTAGGAAAGCATACACACTAGTTATTGTGGATGACTATTCTAAATATATATGGGTTTTCTTCTTGAGGCAGAAATCTGAAACCCCAACTATTTTTCAGACTTTTGTTAGACAAATTCAGAATGAATATAACAGTTCAGTAGCCAAAATCAGAAGTGACCATGAAACTGAATTTCAATCTGAATGTATGACAAAGTTCTGTGAAGAACTTGGGATTTATCAGGAATTCTCTTCACCTAGAACTCCTTAGCAAAATGGTTTTGCTGAAAGAAAGAATAGGACTCTAATATAGACCAGTAGAACACTACTAAATGACACTACTCTTCCTGAATACTTCTGGGCTGAGGCAGTAAATACTACATGTCATGTGCTCAATAGGGCCTCCATCAATAAGAAACACAAGATGACTCCCTACAAGATTTTGAAAGGCAGAAAACCAAACATATCTTACTTCAGAATCTTTGGTAGCAAGTGTTTTGTTCTAGTTAGTGGTAAGCATTACCAAACAAAGTTTGCTGCTAAATCCCTAGAAGGTATATTTGTTGGGTACAATAACCAAAGTAGGGCATACAGAATCTACAACTTGACTACCCAAGTTGTAGAAGAATCTATACATGTTGTATTTGATGAGTCAAAGTTTATTAATCGTGAATTGCCTAGTTCTTCAGTTAGTTCTAAAGGTCTAACAGATAGACTGGACAAGCTGACCATCAATGAAGAAGTTCCTATTAGGCTGGATGAAGAAAAAGATGCCAGCTATCCAGGGGGAGAACAAGTCCCACTGGATGAAGAAGATAATGTGGGGCATCAAGTTGAGGAAAATGAAGAAAGCCATAATACTGACAAGATTCCTCCAGCAAGAAGACACCTGAAGGATCATCCAGCTCACCAAATCATTAGTGATGCAAGTCAAGGGGTTCTAACTAGGAGCAAGAGCATGAACACAGTTCTATGTTCTAGCTTCCTGTCTCAAATAGAACCCAGGAAGATTGAAGAAGCAATGCAAGACTCCAACAAGATTGATGATATGCAAGAAGATCTCAGTCAGTTCAGAAGATGTAAATTCTGGGAACTGGTGCCTAAACCTAAGGATCACAACATAATAGGAACTAAGTGGATCTACAGGAACAAGCTTGATGAGAATGGCACCATTGTCAAGAACAAGGCCAGACTGGTAGCTAAAGGCTACAGGCAAGAGGAAGGTATTGACTTTGATCAAACCTTTGCTCTAGTGGCAAGGCTGGAGGCTATAAGGCTATTTTTAGCCTATGCTGCCTATCAAGGGTACAAGGTATACCAGATGGATGTGAAATCAGCATTTCTGAATGGGGATTCAAAAGAGGAAGTCTATGTTGAACAACACTTAGGTTTTGTAGATTCTCATTTTCCTGATTATGTATATAGGCTTAGGAAAGCTCTATATGGTTTGAAACAAGCTCCAAGGGCATAGTATGAGACCTTGTCTGCTTTCTTTATTGAGAATATATTCTCTAGAGGAAAAATAGACAAAACTCTATTCTATAGGGAATCTAAAGGCAAGATAATACTAGTCCAGATATATATGGATGACATTATCTTTGGTTCTACTAAAAACAATCTTTGTAAAAAGTTTGCCAAACTTATGCAAGGGAAGTTTAAGATGAGAAGTATGGGTGAGCTGAAGTTCTTCTTGGGACTTCAAGTTAGACAGACTGATAGTGGTTTGTCCATATCTCAGTATAAGTTCACCAAGGAGTTGATTAAGAAGTATGGTATGGACTCATCTTCTACCATGAAAACTCTAATGGGAATAAGTATGCCTATAAGCAAAGATGAGGCAAGGAAACCTGTTGATGAGTCTTTGTATAGAGGGATAATTGTCACCCTACTTTACTTGACTGCCAGTAGACCTGACATCATGTATGCAACATGTGTCTATGCTAGGTACCAAGCTTGCCCAAAGGAATCACATTATACTACAGTTAAGAGAATATTGAGATATATTAAGGGCACACCTAATCTAGGCCTTTGGTACTGTGCGAATGGAACCAAAACAGTCCGGAAACTGGAGTAATGGAAATTTTATTATCCAAAAAACTATCTATTACAAAGGTATAGCCTCCCTTATATAGAATGGAGGAGATGAGATAGAGTAGAAATACCCAATGTGGGACTAAATACAGAAATACAGCATATACAAAGCTAACCGCCTAACCGCCTAACCGCACGATTAGTAAGAACACTAACCGCTCGGTTACCACCAAGAGACGAGCCGCCGACCATCGATATCCCAGAGAGTAACCGGCTAACCGCCCGGTTACCAAACCGCCATGCCAACCCGCTATCGTTGCTCAGATATCAGACCGCCGGAGACAACCCGTCAACCTGCGCGATTACCAAACCGCCCGGTCTTTAACCGCCTGTCCGCCCAGGCCTATACAGTAACACTCCCCCTCAAGCGGGAGCATATATGTCGATCATGCCCAGCTTGCTGTAAATGTGGAAAAAGGAAGCGGATACAGGCTTTGTGAAGATATCTGCTAACTCTTTCTCTAACGTAACAAACAGAGTGCAAATCTGGTTCTTCAACACTTCTTCCCGAATGAAGTGACAGTCAACCTCTATGTGTTTTGTCCGCTCATGAAAGACCGGGTTCTTGGAAATGTAGATGGCTGCCTTGTTGTCGTAAAATATGGGAAGCGGATAGTTGTAGACCTCTCCTAAATCCAGCATGAGAGCCCGCAACCATTTCAACTCGCATGTGGTTGACGCCATACTTCGATATTCTGCTTCCGCACTAGATCTGGAGACAACGGATTGCTTCTTGCTCTTCCAGCTAACCAGATTTCCTCCAACAAACGTGCAAAAGCCAGATGTAGACTTGCGATCCCCTTTGTCGTCCGCATAGCTAGCATCGGAGTACGCTTCCACTCTCAAATGGCCATTCTTCTGAAAGAGGAGACCTTTCCCAAGAGATGACTTTACATACTCCAGAATTCTTAGAGCGGATTGAAGATGGCATTCCCTAGGAGACTGCATAAACTGGCTGAACTTTCCTACTGCATAAGAGATGTCTGGTCTGGTCACCGTGAGGTAAATGAGTTTGCCAACAAGACGCCGATACCTCGTAGTGTCCGATAGAGGAGGTGATTCGTCAGTCCATGTTTTGTCTTCTCCAGGAGCCATGGGACACCGAGCAGGTTTAGCGCCCGTCAATCCTGCCTCTTTCAATAAGTCAAGAGCATACTTGCGTTGGGAGAGAACCAAGGAGCACGGTTTCCGAGAGATTTCAATTCCCAAGAAGTATTTTGGAGAACCCATATCCTTCGTGACAAGGTGTTGGCGAAGATGGACCTTCGTCAGGGCTACACCAGCTTGGTCGTCGCCAGTAAGAAGTATGTCATCCACATAAACGGCTAGCACAACCAGACCCGAGGATGTCTTGCGAATGAACAGGGAGTGATCCGCCGAACTCCTTGTGAAACCGATTTCCCCAACTATGCCACTGAACTTGTCGAACCATGCCCGAGGACTCTGCTTTAGACCATAGATGGCCTTTTTCAACCGGCATACTCGAGTCTCCCCCTGAGCAACATACCCAGGAGGTTGCTCCATGTAGACATCCTCATGAAGATCACCATAGAGGAAGGCATTCTTGACATCCAACTGGGAAATAGGCCAATCCTTGTTGACTGCCACCGATAGAAGAACTCGAATAGTGCTGAGACGAGCAACTGGAGAGAACGTGTCGAAGTAATCAACACCGTAAGTCTGGGTAAATCCCTTGGCCACAAGACGGGCCTTGTACCAGTCCACACTGCCATCCGGACAGAACTTGACGACAAAGACCCAGCGACATCCAACCACATCCGTGCCAAAAGGAGGAGGCACAAGAGTCCAAGTGCCCCGCTCAGAGAGAGTAGCAATTTCTTCATCCATGGCCGCCTTCTAGTGAGGAACATCAAGGGCTTCCTAGTAGTTGCGAGGAGTGGAAGTCGTCGAGATGGCTAGGGCGAAGTCCCTGCGAGAAGGTGTTAGCCGATCATAAGAAACAATAGCGGCCAGCGAGTGCTGGGTGCACGTCCGAACCCCTTTGCGAAGAGCAATGGGTAGTTCCAGGTCATCTAGTTCCTCAGTCGCCGGTGCATCCGTGGCGGAGAAGGCTGGCCCGGGAGAGGAGAGAGACGGCCGAGGAGAGGAGGAAGATGGCAGGGGATCAACAGACGGAGTGTGCGGTAGAGTTGGTGATGGAGGAATCTCAAGAGGAGTGGATGGGACGGAGGGAATGGTTGGAGAGGGCAAGTCAGCCGGAGAAAGAGTAACGTCAGAGGAGAAGTATGAGGAATTTTCAAAGAACGTCACATCCGCCGAAACGAACTGTTTGCGATGAACAGGGTCAAAGCAACAGTAACCTTTTTGAGTAGTAGAATAACCCAAAAAGATACACTTGGTGGAACGTGAGGATAACTTGTCGCGAGTTGCGGAAGGGTTGTGAACAAAGGCGGTGCAGCCAAAAATGCGTAGAGGTAAGGGAAAGACATTCTTGGCCGGATAGAGAATGGAAAAAGGTGTTTTGCCTTTAAGAACTGTCAAGGGAAGACGATTGATGAGGAAGCAGGAGATGAGAACTGCATAGCCCCAGTAGCTACGAGGAACCTGCATCTGTGCCATGAGAGTGCGAGCGACATTGAGGAGGTGACGATTTTTACGTTCCGCCACCCCATTTTGCTAGGAGGTATATACGCAGCTAGTTTGATGAATGATGCCGTGTTGCATACAGAAAGAAGAAAATTCATTACTCAGGTATTCTTTAGCATTATCTGAACGAAAAACTTTCACAGAAGCACCAAACTGAGTTTTAATCATAAAATAGAAGGATTGCCATACAGAAAATAGTTCAGAGCATTCTTTTAAAAGATACACCCATGTACATCGAGAGAAATCATCAATAAAGGTTACAAAATAGGAACTACCCCACCCTACGGTAAGGGTGGGGGCAGGACCCCATACATCAGAGTGAACAAGGTCGAACGGCTTAGAAGAGCCACGACCTTGCTTAGGAGGAAAGGGGGAGCGGTGATGCTTGCCTAGCTGACAGGCATCACAGTTGATAGGAGAAGCATGCTGAGGTGGGTGGGGTAACAGTTGGTGGATGAGACGTGATGGAGGATGCCCAAGACGAAGGTGCCACTGAAGAAGATCTGTAGAAGCGGATGAGAATGCTGAAAGAGCGGATACATCATCAAGGAAGTAAAGGCCGCCTCTCTCAGTCCCAATAGCAATCATCCGCTTGGAGTCCGGGTCCTGAAAAGAATAAGAAACAGGAGTAAACGTGACTGAGCACTGAAGTTTCTTACAAAGGTAAGTAACCGACAATAAATTGCACGAGAACTTGGGCATATAGAGAGTATCCGCTAGGCGAAGGGACGGAGTAACTTGAACCATGCCAGTCCCATGCACCGGAGAGGGAGAGCCATCCGCAACGAGAACCGGGGGCAATCGATCATGTGTTTCTAGGAGAGAAAAACACTGAGGATTGCCCGTCATATGATTAGTGGCGCCAGAGTCGATTAGCCATTTACCTTGAGTCACTACATGGGCGCTACCTGAAGTCGTGGCCACCGAGGCAGATGAGTTGGATGAGTGGGGGGCATCACCAGAGGGATGAAGGTGCGGATGCTTTGTCTAGCAGCGGTCAATAGGGTGGCCTGTGAGGCCACAGTGAGAACAGAGATAGCGAGAAGGGCCGCGCCCGCCGGACTGGTGACCATGTCCACCCGAGCCACCACGATGTGCTTGGTGGGCATAGGCATCCGGAGTAGGAGGAGAGGCAAGCAAAGGACGATTGAGCAGAGAGGTAACATCAACAATGCGGGCAGCGGTAGCATCCAGGGTAGGAGATTCAGCTTCTCCAAGAATTTGCTGCCGGATCATATCATAGGAATCCGGGAGCCTCAGAAGGTAACAAACAACCAGGAGTTCCTGGAAGTGCTTCAGTTGGGTGGCCACGTCCGCAGAGAGGGGACGATGTTGAAGAATCTCCGCTCCAAGGGATTAGACCTGTTGGTAAGCCGCAGCAGGAGACATGGATTGGCGAGCAAAGAGATCCGCATACATAGTATAGATGCGAGATGTTTGACCCCCTTTGGAGTAGAGGGCGGCTAAGTGAAGCCAAGCTTGCTTGACCGTCTCATCGTGATGAATGACCGGAAAACATTCATTGGACAAGTTGTTTGCCAGCTACGTACGAACAAGAGCATCATTCGCATCCCAGTCATTAAACTGGTCAGAGTCCGCAGGAGGAGGGTCATCGGTAAGATGATGACGCTTGCGCTGAGAGCGGAGAAGAAAGGTAAACGAGACACTCCAGTCGGGATAATTGGGGCCGAGAAGCTTAGAAACTGTTCCAAGGTTCCCGGACGCAGCAAGAGGAGGAGGGTGGGTAACGACAGTAGTCGAGGTGGAGACATCAGAAGTAGTCATTCTGGAAGAGAGGTCGCGCGGTTAAGAAAGTAAACCGGGCGAGCAGCAGAAGGAGAAGATCGCAGCGGTCAAAGGAGAGAGCAGCGGCTAGAAAAAGCCATGACCAACTGCGGACAACCAATGGGAAAGAAGGTCGTACGACAAGACAGGTCGCACGAGACAAGCAGATCGCATGAACAGATTGTTCGGGCGAGAAGAGGAGATCGCGAGAGAAGCAGAGGGGAAGGCAAATGAGAGAGATCGCGAGAGATCGCGAGAGATCGCGCGACAAGCAGATTGCACGAGCTGAAGGCAAATGCAAACAGGGGGACTAGATCGCTGCCTCTGATACCATGTGCGAATAGAACCAAAACAGTCCGGAAACTGGAGTAATGTAAAGTTTATTATCCAAAAAACTTTCTATTACAAAGGTATAGCCTCCCTTATATAGAATGAAGGAGATGAGATAGAGTAGAAATACCTAATGTGGGACTAAATATAGAAATACAGCATATACAAAGCTAACCGCCTAACCGCGCGGTTAGTAAGAACACTAACCGCTCGGTTACCACCAGGAGACGAGCCGCCGACCATCGATATCCCAGAGAGTAACCGGCTAACCGCCCGGTTACCAAACCGCCATGCCAACCCGCTATCGTTGCTCAGATATCAGACCGCCGGAGACAACCCGTCAACCCGTGCGGTTACCAAACCGCCCGGTCTTTAACCGCCTGTCCGCCCAGGCCTATACAGCAACAGGTACCCTAAGAATAGAGAATTCCTTTTAACTGGTTTCTCAGATATAGACTTTGCTGGATGCAAAGAAGATAGGAAGAGTACTAAAGGAACTTGTCAATTCCTTGGTGGGCGACTGGTGTCATGGAGTAGCAAGAAGCAAACAAGTATAGCTATATCAACAGCTGAATCAGAATATATAGCTGCAGGTAGCTGCTGTGCACAATTGATATGGATAAAGCATCAACTTGAAGACTATGACATCCAGCTAAGTATAATTCCACTGTTTTGTGATTCTACAAGTGCTATTTCTATTACTAAGAATCCTGTATCACACAGTAGGACCAAGCATATAGAAATTAAGTTTCATTTCATCAGAGATCATGTAGAGAAGGAAAATATTAGCCTAGAGTTTGTGAAAACAGATAATCAAATAGCTGATATTTTTATAAAACCTCTGGATGAAACTAAATTCAATTATTTTAAAATTGAATTAGGTATGTTGAACCTAAAATAGGTTAGCACAAGCTTCCTTAAGTAGCATATGTAAGCATCAAATTTCTCTGGAAATTTGTCTAAGTACAAAGTTTGGGTCGACACAAGCAAGTTATGTCGACACACTCAGTATGTTGTGTCGACACAGAAAAAGGATGAGTCGACACAGAAACAGTATCTGTATCGACAGAAGAATTGGTGTCGACACAACTCTGTCGAGACCTAAGTGGCATGTGTTGACAAAGACACAAGTATGTCGATACTGACACAAGTATGTCAACATATAGATGTGTCGACTTAATATAAGTATTGTCGACTCATACATTAGTATGTCAACACATAGTCGTGTCGACTTAACCTAAGTATTGTCGAGACCTAGGTCATTTCTGATGACACGTATGCTAATTTGTCGACTAAGGCCCATATTTTGACCTGCCCTTGACACTAATACTATAAATAGGTGAAGCTAAAATCTGGTCGACTACGCTTTCAGAATTCTTGGCTCTGCACTTTCTATCGACTAAGACCTTCTCTTCTTTTCTCTCTCATCTCTCTCGTCGATGGCACCTCATCAAGAAGACAAAGTTAATGAAGGATATGAGCTAGTTCGTGAAGGGTTTACGACAACTTCAGAAGAAATTCAGGGTGTCATTGCCCTAATTTCTGAGAATGGTTTGGAGTACTTGGTCTCTGAACCAACCAAGATTTGGAAGAAGGAAGTTTTGGAATTTTATTCAACAGCAAGCATGGATACAGAAGGGAAGAAGATCAAAGCAACAGTTCAAGATTTCCAAATGAAACTTACACTGAAGACAATTAGGAAATCTCTTCAGCTTCCTTTGGTTAAGGATATAGATGAAATAACTCCATCCCTAACTACAGAAGCATTAAGTTGGTGCGGGCTAAGCCCTAATATAAAGGTTGGATCATCCATAACTCGGAAAGGGATTAATTCCCAAGGGAAGTTCTTGTCTGAAATAGTTGGGAAGGTGATACTATGTAAGACTGGTGGACATGATCGAATTTCAGTCCACATGTTCAATCTGATGACACGGATCATATTCAAAGTGAAAACTGACTGGGCAGCAGTAGTGTTTGATAAGATCCAAGAAGGAGTGAAAAAACCAAACCTGGGAAGGATCCTAAGTTTATGTTTATCTTCAGTAATACCAGATGTTTTGAAACAAGTGGATGGATCCAAAATCAATCACATGAGGAGAATGGATGTGAGAATTTTGTTAAGGTGGGATAGGGTTCTGACCAAGGAAGCCACTACTCCTCAAAAACAAACTAAGAAAGATAAAAAATAGAAGGAAGTTGTTCAACAAGAAGAATCCTCTAGTGATTCTGAAAAGGAAGTATTCTTCAGCTCAGATGAAGACCAGCAACAAAAAGTAGCCCAAGATCAAGTGGTGGGCAGTGATCACCAAGAGCAATAGATAGACTCCACTCCAGGGGGAGAAAATACTGAACAAACTGAGCTGCCTGCCCAAGGGGGAGGCATTGCTGAAGCTGCCCTTGAGAGTGAATTTGTTGCTGATATTGTCATGAACATAGTATCTGAAATCAATAATGCAGCACAAGACAATGTTGAGACAGAAGCTCAAAATGAACCAGTAAGTATCTCCTCAACAATTTGGGGGTATCTAGTGGTATTCTCCTCAACAATGTTCTGGTAGAAACTTTTATTTTAAAAGCTAATCTTGTTCTTCCTGTACAGATACAGCAGGAGTTCATTATGGAGGAGCTATTCCATGATCCACCAACAGTAAGGACTGGGGGGAGGAACAAATCAAAGAAAAATATTTACCAAGGACTGAGGGGGAGCTGTCTCAGCATGCCCCAACTGATAAGGACACAGTTGATATACAAAGTACATCTGAAACTTCTGTTGATGAAGAAGCCTCACTGGCTAAGAAAAGAAAATAGTTGCCTTAAGGAAAAAGAGTTCTAGCTATAAAAAGGCCTTGCAAACAGGCACAACACCACCTACTCCAAGCATGGACTTCAGTTCTCTACTGGTCCAAATACAAGTTAAGTTGGATGAGCAAAGACAATCTCTGGAGAAATATGTGGATGAAACTCACAAGGAGTTGTAATTCCAATTGGCTCAGGATATCAAGTCTATTAGATTTGAAGTTAATCAAAATAAAAAGGAAATGACAGATTGCTTTCATAAGGGAGGTAATGCTGTGGTATTCCTGGCTAAACAACAGCAGGATCTGAAAGTACAAGTGGAAGATATTGCAGTAAAGCAGGGTTATGTACTAGAGAATCAACTAAGAATGAATGAGAATCTTAAAGATTCACACCATGCTATCTTGACAAAAATTGATGATCTAACAACTGCTGTCAAAGCTGAAGTCTCAAAGCAGATCAAGGAAGATATAGTTGCTGTTCAGGCCATATTTCAAGCCTCATAAAAGAATATATCTGATTTCTTGACAAAATTCAAAAATTATTATAAAGAAGGAAGTGACTATGTTATTAATCAAGTCAGATTCCAAAAAGATGATCTAAGGGATCATATTGATAGAGAAGTCATAAAGGGAGAGAGAGTAGTAGTCAAAGCCTGCTCTGATCATGCTAAATGGATATCAAATAGCATCAGAGCAACTCTTGGATATCCTCCCCTATGTGATGATGATAATGTAGCTGAGCCTGGAATACAACCTGCTCATACTGAAGGAGATCAGCCTGAAGTTGCTCAGGTGATTTACCCCCCATCAAATTTTGAAATGATTCAAGAGGAAGTTTAGAAAATGTATAGTCCTCCATTAGAGGCACAAAATGTTATTCTAGAGAAAGTAGAAATGTCAGAAGCTGCCATAGAAGCTCAGAAGGAAGCTAAGCTATCCAAGAAGAGGTTCAGAGAACAGGCTGAGTTGAAGCCAGACTTTGAGCAATGGAGTCCTACTTCCAGAAATATTATACTGACTGCTTGGAAAGCTGTGAAGGATAAAACCCATGATAGGGGTAAATGGTATTCAGAGCAGGAATGGAATAAGTATCAGGCTGGGCAGGAAGCCATTCTTCAACACAGAAGAAGTGCTAAGGCTGGGAAGCTACCTGCTAATGCTCAGGAGCCAAGCAAGTACTTCCCAAAGCAATTTCACTATTTTGAAAGGCAGAGAATACAGGCTGAAGAATAAAAGAAAAAAGCTCTGAAAGGAAAGAAGCATGCTGATGATACTGAATCTCCTTTGCAGGCTAAGATCAAGCCTTGAAAAAGCATTGTAATTAAGGAGCCTAGTCAGTGATAGGATAGCTAGACTTATGTAAAAGAACAATGGAATATTTTTTAAAAAAGAAAATCTTGTAAAATATCATTTTTCTAAATTAAATGAAATCAGTTTTAGTATTAATTTTTGTTGTTTACAATGATTATTTGTTAACCTGTTGTGAAATTGATGTACATCTATTTCTATTATGCTTTATTATGAGAGATGTATATCTTTGACTAAGGATTATGACTTCTCTAAATAGGGGGAGATTGTTGGGTACATTTAAAAATATGTACCAGATTTGGAGAAGCCTCATCTTGGTCAATGATAAGCATCAATTTGTATTTGATAGATGTTTGAGTTACATTGTACAGGTTCAAGAATTTGAAGAAAATTTTCTAAGTACAAGAGTCGACACTTGTGAAGAAATTGTGTCGACACTCAGAACTTGAGTCGACACTTATGAAGAAATTATGTTGACACCCAGAACTTGTATCGATACTTATGAAGGAGTTGTGTCGACACCCAAGCTAAGTTGACACTTATGAAGAAATTGTGTCAACACCTAGAACTTGTGTCGACACTTATGAAGGAGTTGTGTCGACACCCAAGCTAAGTCGACACTTATGAATAAGTGGTGTCGACACTCAAACTGAGTCGACACCTAAAGAAGTAGCTGTGTCGACACCCATGAGCTATGTCGACACTGGAAGCAGTTGTGTCGACACACTAGACTTGTGTCGACACATCAACTCTAAAAGTGCTGTGTCGAGATCAGAAGCAATTATGTCGACACACAGGACTTATGTCGACACACACTCAACGTCGTCTGACATACACTCAACGCCATCTATCTGAAATAGATATGTCGAGACATAAAGACTTGTGTCGACACACTGGACTTGTGTCGACACATACAACAAAAGAAGTATCGAGAAGCAGAAGAATGAATGTGTCGACACATGAAGAGTTGTGTCGACATCATGAAGACTTGTGTAGATACTTAGCCTATATGTGTCGACACATGTGAAGCAGTTTGCAGAGTGGAATGTGCTGATTTGAAAAGTCTTTTAAGAATCAACTGACTTGACTGGTGACTCGACATCTGTCATATCCAACTGGTCTGACACCTCTGTCAGAACTGTCAGAAGGTTATTATAAACCGGATCAGTTGGTAACCATTGGGAAACTCTATATAAGAGTCAGATCTGTGATAAACAACGACAACACAACATAAGAAGTAGAAGAACAACACTAGAGAATTCTTCAACAAGAACAGGGAAAACCCTTATGAAGGCATATCAAGAGCTGTCTGCAAGAAAGATTCAGAATTCATTCTGAATTAAAGGAAGAAGCTGACTGAAGATCATCTTCTACATCAAGTGAAGATCCACCTTATTTTGTTCTATCAAGAAGCTTTGAAAAGCTAAGTCAGGTTGGATTAGAAGGGTCAGTTCATTTAAGAAGTGATCAAGAAGGCTACACCAAAGAGAAATCTAGCTGGTGAATTTTTTGTATCTTTATATCATTCAATTTCTTGGAGGATCTATTGTTAGATCTGAGTTGTAAGCCTGAAATTATAAAGGCTAAGGTAGGGCTGAGAGCCTGAGGTGTAGGACTTGTGGAAAGTATGACTTATAAGCCTAGTGATAAAGGCTGTGGTAGGGCTGAGGCCTGAGGTAGGATTTTTGGGAAGAATCTGAGGTAGGACTTGTTTAAGTCTGAGATGTAGGAACCATTCTTGTTCTGAGTTGTAAGATCTGCGGATCTGAGCCAGTGGAAGGAAGTTAGGCTGAATCCAGTTATCTACTGGATAGGCGAAGGGGGAAAGTGGATGTACCCATACCTTGGGGAACCACTATAAATTTGGTGTATACTGTGATGTGAGATGTGGTCTGTGTTTTATAAGTTCAGTTTAAATTGCCTAAAGTATTAAAGAAAAAATTAGAACCTATTCACCCCCCCCCCTCTAGGTGTTTAGGCTCTTGAAATCAAGTCTTTCAGAGGCGTGTACTAAAGCAGTTAAAAGGTTAAAGTCGCTAACAAATGGCCTCCCCCCACTCCAAATCCCGTCATCAGGTAAGCGAATCCTTTAAACTGATGCTAGCGATAACTTTTGGGGCGCCATATTGCTTGAAGAATTAAAAGGGAAACGTCAGCTCTGCGAATACAAAAGTGGGGCTTTCAAGAATGGAGAAATTCATTATCACTCCACCTATATGGAAATCCTAGCCGTCAAGAGTGGTATTGAAAAGTTTCAATTTCATCTTATTGGATATCACTTTCTCATTGAAATGGATATGTCGGCATTTCCAAAAATTCTATAATTTAAACAAAAGATGTTACCCCATGCCCAACTTCGGTGATGGGCAAACTGGTTCTCTCAGTGAAAATTTGAAGCACAACACATCAGGGGCAAACATAATTTCCTCCCGGATTTCTTATCTCGAACCCAGCGGATGATCTCTATGATGTTCCCAGTCATCTACCATTTTCAGCCAACAGACCTTCCAGTACACATTAGAGCCAAAATATTGTACTCCGTTCTCCACAAAATATCTCTACACTGTCTGCTTCTTTTTCAACAAATATACATCAGGCAATACGGCCTGCGTGAAGGTCCTCTAGCTCGTTTTCCCTTACATCCCAATTTTCCTTTCCTAACCATACTCAAATGTAGGGAAGATTTTTATTATAATTTTCCTAAGGAAGCCTATTTTGTTCTATGGTACTTTGTCGAAACCTGTCCATTCGGCATCATATTTTACAAAGGAAGACTCCTTCAGTATATCACCCAAGTTGATATCCACCCATGCCAGCAAAAGCATAAACAAATCCTAAAGTGGCTCATCTTATTTGGAAACACGGGCTATTGGCGCAACAAACTACAGCCTGAAGGAAAAAGTCTCAATGGAGTCCGTGAACAAAAACATGTCCTTATACATTTCCAATGCCAACGGACTTTAAATATTCTAAATAATCATCTTCACATTAATAAATAGTATTCTTGTGCTTTTTGGCATAATCACGAATACAGTAGCCCAGTTCCATCTATTGCCCATAAAACACTTCTCTATACTATCAAGAGTGTGCCCATCACTGATGTCCCACTAAACCTACCTCTGGCTTACAGGCGCGACCCCATGATCCTTCCACTTCAGTATATTGAAGAGATACAACACTGCTATAACTATTTCGAAGGATCCAGACCATCAAGTTTTTTTGGCTCCACACAAACCCCATCCAAAACAATTATCCTGCACCAACAACAATCCAGATGACGTGGAGCCATCACCTTTTTTCACCAGGGGGAAAGGATGAAGGATGAAAGAAGGGAATCTTATGTTTAGAGTCTGATGTGATATAAAGTTATGTATTATGTATGATGTGATATAAAGATATTATGACATGTCGTAAAAGCTAAGAAGGAATCTTATCGTGCGATATAAAGTGTATGATATGATGTAAAGTTATTCCGGTGTGTCGTAGATGTCAAGAAGGTAATAACTTGTATTGTAAGAAAGGAATCTTATTAGCATGTGATGTAAGTTATCCCCTGGCAAGACAACTATAAATAAGAGTCTAGTGTAATGGGTTGGGACATCTCAGTCTGTACCAATATCTCTAAGCAATAAAGTTTGAAGTGTTCTTGAGTGTTCTACTATCTTCTTGTATCTTTCTTTGAGTATTATAATATCTTATTCTATTTTTAATCTTGTATCCCTCCTGTGTGGGTTTACCTCTCTCCGTGAATTGCAAACTTGGTATTAGAGGGATGGAAGCTTAAAAAACTTCCCCTTATTTCTCTTGATGATCCAGAGGTGTTCATGATTCGTTCATGATGGTATTGACATGATTTGTTCATGCTGGCTTGCATGTGGTTGGGGATAGTATGATCTGTGGTTGCCCTTCTAGGGATCCTCCACATCAAAAATCTTATACTAGAGCTTATTGTAGAATTCTTTGTGAAAATAATAGAGCTGTGGCCTTTGAAGCTGCTAGGTGTGCAGCTGTGGGTATATGCTCAGGTTTTCACAAGAATTAAGCAACAATTGTACCATTCTGTGTGATATCAAGTCACCTTAACACCAAAGGAGATTCTTGAGAAATAAGGCCTCTTACATCTATGGAAAATTCACAACTAGTTACTCGTTCATCTTCTTTTTCTTACCCTCGAAATTCTTACAGTTATTCTTCCACCGTAAAAAACTCAGGTTTTCTTTATAAGGTCGATTACCTTACTGAGGATAGTCAAATTCCTCTCACAGACCTCTCCTTGTTAAACCCATATAAAACCTTCATAAAAAACCTCATCCAGTTTCCCGAGTCTTCCGATAGGCTCTCACTTCTAATAAAACACTTGCTGCGAAATAACTCGTTCTAGCCTCGAGGCTTGAACAAGTACCAATTCTTGCTACAGAAGCAGAGCAAATATTTCCTATACGATTGAATGAAGCGTTGCTTGGACAATGGAGGGCCCTTTGTTATTCTCACATACATTTCAGAGCTATGAGAATCTCTCACTTTTCACGCAAGAAAGGGACTACCGGTGGCAGCTCGATTAGCTCTCTTGGACACAAGGATTCAACAATACATTCATGCATGTATCGCAACTATCCAGACTACCTTGAATGCTGACACTGTATTTGTAACACTATTCCCAAACTTCAACTTGAGGCTTGATGATCCTCGTATCTACAACAACCTTAATGTCCAACTTTAGATTGTTGGAGCCCCTCAAGTTGCTGGAACATATGCCGCAACACAGCACCACCAAATGGCTTGTCGTGTCCAAAATCATTCCTTTGATCTAAGTCTTCCTCAAGACACTGATGAAGCAATCTACTTGGAAATTGACGCTCGCTCTGGCCCTTCATGTGTCCACATCCCAAAGCAACTTTTTAAAGATGAGCTTATAAAACTTCTCCGTAAATCATGGGTCACACACTATGAAAAAATATGAAGTAATAACCTGTCGATCCAATCTGTCAAGTCTTCATTCGTCAGAAAGAAAGACGGTGCGGTCAAAATTGTGTTCAATGAAGAAGACTCCTCTTCTAGCACGAACCCCATCTTCACCTCGGAGCTAAACATAATTGAAAAGATGGAAGTTGGGCTTAGTGTGCCCATCCTTTTTTTCGGTCTGATGGATTGCCTATTTATCAATTTCAAGATGAAGATGGCCATAAATACTATGATGTCTGTTCATGTGCAAAATGCAAAGAAGATGACTCTAATATAGATAATCTACCCAAAAGGAGAAAGAACAAACAGAAGTCAAAACATCGACTGCTAAAAGAATGTTATGAAGAAGGAGATCTGACAGTTGGATTGCTAGGAGAACAGTCTGGAAAATTTGACTATTATGTCCTTTATCCTAAATATCCAGAATTCAACATGCTCCAGCCAACCTCTTACCAGGAGGATTTCACTCCAATAGAGTTCGATGAACATAAAACTTCTCATACCTCGAAGATCAAAAATCCAACTACCAAAAATCTTGATGGAACAACAAAACATGTATCTCATGAAAAGCTACGTTAAATTGGCCATCTGAAAATGCCATGGCACAAAACAAAGTCTTAAAACAAATAGCGGTAAGCCAATAAACCATTGAGAAACGACTCGACTTCGGGCTTTCAACAATCACCAGAGTCACAATGCAACTCCAATATGAGATAATAGTGGTGCATCATGAACTACTTCAATTGGTTAGTACCGTCTCTTTCAATTCACCGCTTCTGGCCCAAAAGGTTGCAGTGTTAAAAGGTCTCAAAGCCCAACTACATTCTCTCAAAACCCAAAAACAATACCACTCCCCAAGATATTATGAAACCCCATCTTACTCCTCATATTTACCTCCACTTCCAACATATTCTCAACTATTATCCAATCTCTCCCCGTTTGATCCCAATCCTTTCAATAACGCAGCTTTCCTCTAATGGTTAAAACTCGCGGTGCCCTGAGGCTTTTTTATTTTGGTTTGTGGTTTATTTTGTTTGAAAAGTGGGCGCGAGGATTTATTTAATATAAAGTTGAAACAAAGTTTTAATGAATGGAGGAAAGTGTATATATCGCGTGTAATACATGATATTCCGTTGGGGAATATCGGGGCGTATTGTTCTCAGGGATGGGTTGATTATTTCTATTCTTCCCTAGAGGGACTATTATTTTACCGAAGATAACTTGCCGGGTTATATAATTAACTAGCGTGGGTATAAATATATGAAAAAAAACAGAATAAACTGAAAAAGCCGATGATGAAATAGCGCATCGGCACCGAATCGATTAGAACTAAAATAACTTTTAATAACTAGAGATCCTAAATTTGAAATTAATTAAAAAGGGCAACTTGGCCGTGGAGGTTCCAAAAGAATAAGCTCACCTAGCTTTAGGAATATTGCTCACCTGAACATTAAGACTATTCGACCGAACTCTCGTCCGATGAAGGATTCCTCTTAATACCCACATTATGCTAAGAACCCCGCTATTGGGTGGGGAACCCAATCCGGGAGAATTACGCTTCTCGTCTCTCGAGGATGAATGCAATTCTCTTTATCCAAGGGTGATCGGTCCATACGTACGACCTCTCGGCTATCTAGTATATAGACAACCAAAATAGAGCCCACACATCGATATGTGGTCCTACGCGTCGTATACTCGGGGCAAACCTTAAGTGCTTTAATTAACGAGAAAAAGAAGACCTTTAATTATTTAAAAATATTTTATCTGTCCCAATGCTCTTCGATACTGAGGGCTAAGAGCGATTTGCCACTCATTGGAATGGAGACGGCTTAAGAAAATAAATTGCATAATTGAAATGCAAGTCCTACTCAAATGAGTAGGCGGGAAATTAAAGCAGAAAATTGCGAGTCCTACTCAAACGAGTAGGCGGGAAATTAAAACAGTAAAGAAAGCAGTAAAATGCAAGTCCTACTCAAACAAGTACGCGAGAAATGAAAGAGATAAAATGGCAAGTCCTACTCAAACGAGTAGGCGGGAAATGAAAAGCAGAAAATGCTATCTCATACACGCACGCACTCTACTTGAAGGAAAAAGTAATGAAAATCTAACTCATACACTCACCCACACAAACGAAAATAAGAAAAAACAAAGTGACTGAAAAATTAAAACAACTATATTTCTACCGTTTAGAATATGTTAAAATTGCATAAAAAGTTGAAATAAAAATTTAAGGAGCGAAAAAGTTTTCAAATAAATACAAAAATCTAAGAAATTAAAAATTAAAACGATTATAAATCAATTCTGAAATAGAGGGGATAATATACTTATTACTCTAGAGGGGGGGTGAATAGAGTATTAAAAATATAAGAGACTCTAAACACTTCTCTTGAGCAAAATGCGGAATTGAAAAAAAAAGCTTTAAACCTAAAGCCTAATTAGAGTGTAGTGAATAAACACAAGCTAACTGATGTTTCAGCTGAGCTTTATACCTAACACAGCAACTAGCAACCTAGTTATATCTATCACAGCCACAGATCAATGATTAAAGTGAACAACCAGACAACACAAGAGATTTATAGTGGTTCCCCAATTGGGTACATCCACTCTTCTACCACCCTGGTAGGAATCCACTATAGGTTTTTGTTAAGGTGCCCTGCCACCATAAGATCTGCTACAGGTAGATCTAAAAACCCTTCAGGCTTTTGATCAGGTGCCTAAGAACAAACACACAGGTTTTTGATCAGGTGCCCTGCCACCAAAGGTTCACTTTTGAAGGGAGTAATAACCCTTTTACAGGAGTTTAAGAGAAAAAAATTAAAGGTGTCTTCTCTGTGTTCAAAGAAGCTAGTGGACTGCTCTGAGAAAATCAAAGCTCCCCCTGGCTTAGAGAATGTCCAGGAAGAAGCTTTGCTTCAGGGTGTAGGAACTCCAGATTGCTTTGAAGCCTTTTCTAATGCTGCTTTGAAGAAGACTCAAGAGGTTGATAGTTGTTCTTCTTCAGCAGCTTTGAAATCTGGGAGGAGAGTTCTTTTTGAAAGCTTGAGCACTGAGTGTTGATTTTCCTGAAGACAGGATAAACTCAGGAAGCAGCAGAAGAACTAGTTCTTTTTCTTTAGAGCTCTTGTTCTCTCACAGTTGTTTTCTTTTGTTTCTGAGTCTGTCTTTTTTTTATTGTCTTCAGCCGACTGCTTTAAAAGATAGAAACTTCTCTTGTGTGAAACGGTCTCGAGCCCTGCACAAAAAGTCTTTCATAATAATAGAATAAGACAAAATATGGAAACCTATACCTGCCATCTCTCTGTCATTCCCAAAAAGGAATTAAGGATAAAATAAATATCCTTTCAATTTGACTTAACAAACTGGTACAGGAAACTAAGCCTAACGGCTATAAAATAGCTGTACAAGATCCACTCTTTCCTTTAATAAAACAAACAACTTTATTCTGTCAAAATCTTTTAAATTAATGCATAAGAAATATTGCAAATAAACAATAGAATATAGGCATTCTAATAAGCAAAATATTTGAATAGAATATGATTTAAATAAGATTTAATATTTCAGGAAATAATCTGAAATGAATGTTGATAAAGGCAGACAGAAATCGTCGAGCAAAGAACGAAGATCGTCGATCTAGGCAAGCAGATCATCAATCTGAAGACAGAACAAAGTCTAAACAGAAATTGTCGACCTAGGCTAAACGATCATCGATCTAAGCAAGCAGATCATCGATCTCACTTCAGAGTACATATAACTCTGAGTTCGTCGATCATCATTCGAAGATCTTCGAGCGCCAATCGACTATCGTCGAGCACAATTCTACTAAACATAATTTCTATTTCTATCCTATCTCAACTATCTTATCTGGGTCTATCCTATGGTAGACTAACAATTAGTCTAACCATTGACCATAGATAAATCTTGGGTCAATAAAACCTAAATGAGATGACATGGCCCAAATAAAAAAACTAGGGAACCAACAATCTCCCCCTATTTGGGTGATGTCACTCAAACACTAACAGATCTAAGATAATCAGATGAAAACAAAATCAGCAACAAATAAATCATCAAACAGATTCAAATAAAATAGATAAGCAACACAGAAGTCACAATTATTTATCAACAGAATCTGAAGGAAGAATAGAAGAAGCAGGAGAGAAGGAGATTTTCCTATTTGGATCATAAGCATCTTTCTTTGACAGCTTCAAGTCCTGCCCTCAAATGATCTTTAGCTCTCCATCTTTGGGTAGAACAGCTTCAGGATGTTTCTCCATATACTTGGAAGCATCAAAAACCTCTAAACTGACTTGAAATCTGTCCAGTTCTTTCTTTCTATATTTTGACATGGTAGAGAATCCTGAGATATCTTTTCCTTCAGCTTTAGCTTTCTTGATTTGTGCAGATCCAACCAATTCTAATAGTCTAGCCATTTTATAGTTAGGATCAAGCCCTTGACTTTCATAGGCATTCTCATCAGAAGGATCCAATGGATTTATAGTCTTGAATTTTACAGATTGAGTTAAGAAACTCTTAGTTTGCACTTGAACTGGCTTTACATTTATATCTGCTGGCTCTTGAATTATAAGACTAGATGGAGGAGCAAACTTAGCATACTTTTTGCTTGATTTATCTGAATATATAACTCTTTTTCCTTTGAAATTTGCTGGTTTGGCCTGAGCAGGTTTTACCTTAGAAGGTGATCTAGAGGCTGGAGGAGGAGAGAAGGTGGGTTGTTGATATACAACTTCTTTAACTTGCTCTCTTTGAAAGTTTGACCTATTAGACTGCCTCTGATCACTAGAACTGCTTGGAGGGGGCTTCCTTCCCTTTCTCTGATAGGTATAGGACTGATTTTCCCTGGCAGAAGGAGCAGAAGCTCTGGGAGCAATATTTCCTGAGGCACTAGCAGAGGGAGGAGGAGGAGGAGGACCTCTTTGAATTCCCTTAAGAGGAGGAGAGTACTTCCTACTCTTCTTCCTTGCTTTTTGTTCATTCTTAGAGTACCACACCCAAGCCTCAAAATTCTTAGCTTTAGGATCAATTCCTTTCAAAATGTAGTAAGGAATATCATTATCTGGATTAGAAGGAGCTGGAGCTGTAGCTTTCCTTTTCTTTTGAACAGACCTTTTCTTTTTCTTATTACCATCAGAATCATCAGAATCTTCATCTTCATCCTCAGAATGAGAGGGTTGAGGTTCTGCATACAAATCATCAATTTCCTTTAACATAGCCTCCTCTTTCTCTTTAGCTTGCAGAAGAGCTTTTTCTTCTTCTAGAATATCTTGGGCCATGAGAGAGTCCAAATCTGGACCTGGGGTGTCATCCCAAAGAGTAGATGGAGCAGTTTCAGCTTCTAGAACTGTAACTTGCATACTTTTAGCTAAAAGCTCTACTAATTTCCATTTATCTTCTAGGAAAGAGTTAATGATCCCTTCTATATGTCTGGCAATTATAGGAGTGGAAATATCCTCAAGATAAACTTTGAGAGCAAGCTTTGCTTCAGCTATTGTTTCATAAATAACAAAGCTATCCAAAAACTGAAGGCACATTAGTCTCTGGTAGCACACAATGGCCAGGAGAGGATCAAAAGAACAAGGGGAGGAGATAGGATTATAGAAGTCTCCACAGGATGACTCATCATCTAAGTCGAAGAATGCATCCAGTTCCTCTTCCAAAACTACTAGAGCATCAGACTCTTCAACTATCTTCTAAACAGAATCTAGAACAACTGTATCTAGAGAAACTGTATCTGGAGCTGAAACAACTGCCTCTGGAGCAGAGACTGAAAATATTTCTAACTCTGAAAGTCTTTCTAACTCCAAAGCAGGGACTGAATCATCTTCATCAAGCATTCCCCCTGCCTGGGTTCAGTGAAAACAAAACCCAGGCCCCTATATGAAGATGGGACTGTGAGGGTGGAAATGGAGGCAGCAAGAGAAGAGATAGATAAAGCAAGAGGGGAAATGGCCTCAGCTATCATGGCTTTGATGGAAGGAGTTATGAGGTCCAGGACAGATACAATGAATTCTGGTGTGATATGAGATGATGAAGGAATGCTAGAGGGGGCATCATTAGAATTGATGGTTGTCTGAGCAGGGGCTTCATCAAGTGGGGAATTGTGATGAGATGGATGATCATGAGTGGGTGATTGATGATTTGAAATAGCTGGGGAGTTAGATGGAGAAAGCAGATTGAATAAAGAATCTATGTTGATATTGGGTATCTCAGCTAGATGAGCTGGAGTAGGAGAAGCAGGTAGTGATTGGTTTACAGGAGAAGAAGGGATTGCAATGGAGGTGGATGGCAAGGAGGAGGAAGCAGGGATTTATTCATTAGGGTGGGAAGTTGCTTTAGAAGCCCTTGTACTCTCAGATGTTATAGGAGCAGACTTTGCCTTGGAGGGTTTCTGAATGACCCTTTTCCACTTAGCAAACAGGGATGAATCAATCCTTTTGCTGGCATTGATTGCTGTAGGAATAGAACCTAACAGCTGGGAAGCTTTCTGAGAGAGAAAGAACCCGATCATCCTTCCTTGTATTACCTCTTTCTTGTTGTTCTTCTTCCTGATCAAATCAAATAGCTGACCAGCCCAATTGATGTCTTTCTTATTCACAATGGCTGTCATCAAGGCAAACTGTTGCCGGTTGATGTTGTCATGAGCTGAGTGCTTTCCAAGCAGAACTTTTCCAACTAGATCTGCCAAAAACTTGAAACCAACAGATAGGTTTACCTTCAGGAGCTTGGATGGGATGCCTTCTGCATGACCCATTTCCAACAGCATCCTTCCGTACTCAACAGAATCTTGCTCAAACTCATCAGAGCCATTCTTTAACTCAAAAATTTCAGTTAGAATATCTGGAGTGAGAATTACCTCCACGCCACTGATTGATCCTTTCATCTCTTTGTCATCAGAAGACGATGTATAAACCCATTCCTTGATTTATGCTAGGTACAGTTTGAGCTTTGAGGACATGAGTTTCTTAAGAACTTGATCTTCACACAACTGCAGCATTTCCTGAAAAACTTGTTCACTAGTACTGAAGGAATAGAAGTCAACAAAGAAACCAGCATCGAACTTCATCACTGATATGGTTGCTGAAGAAATTGCCATGGAGTTGATGAGAAAAAATCGCAAGAAGAGAGGGAGAAAACGCGGGACGAGAGCTCGAAATAGTTCTTGAAGCAGAATATGAAACGGCGAGCTCTGTCGACGATCTTCAGACCTAAATAGACGATCGTTTTAGAAATAAACAAAAGTCATCGATCTCTGAATGAATATCAAGAGAATCGGTCGTCGATCGTCGGTCGACGATCGATTTCTGAAGCAGAGTCGTCGATCGACGATTTCTGTCTCTAAAGCCAAAGAGCTGTCATAGACCAAGGGTCGATGATAAAGCTCAACCTGTTCGACGATCTTCGAACACCGTTCGACGATCTCAGAACAGATTTCAACTTAGTAGATTTCTCACTTAGTATGATCCATTCATCATGCCTAGTTGATTCAAAAAGAATAGAAGTTTCTGTTCATCTAAAGGCTTTGTGAAAATGTCACTCCTCTAAAGGTCTGTGGGTATAAACTCAAGATTTATCTTATTCTTGTCAACACAGTCTCTAAGAAAATGGTGTCTAATGTCAATGTGCTTAGTTCTAGAATGGTGCATAGGATTTTGTGCTATATAAATAGCACTGGTACTGTCACACATGATTTTGGTGTTTCTGTGTGTGTACCCATAATCCAAGAGTTGATTTTAAATCCATAGAATCTGTGAACAGCAACTAGCAGCTGCTATATATTCAGCCTCTGCAGTTGAAGTTGAAACAGAAGTCTGCTTTTTGCAAAACCATGAGACTAATCTCTCACCTAGGAACTGACAAGTCCCTGAGGTGCACTTCCTGTCAACTCTATAGCCAGCATAGTCAGCATCTGAGTATCCAATTAACTCAAATTCTGATTCAGCTGGGTACCAAAGTCCTAAATTTGGGCATCCCTTTAAGTATCTCAAGATTCTCTTAAGAAGAGTTAAGTGAGATTCCTTGGGGTTGACCTGAAATCTAGCACATAGGCATGTGGCAAACATTATATCAGGCCCACTTGCAGTTAGGTATAATAGGGAACCAACAATGGCCCTATAATTTTTCTGATCAACAGGCTTTCCCTTATCATCAAAATCAATAACTACATTAGTAGTCATAGGAGTGTGCATTGCTGAAGCATCTGCCATCCCAAACTTCTTTACCAATTCCTTGGCATATTTAGATTGGGAGATGAAGATGCCATCAGCATCTTGTTTCACTTGAAGACCAAGGAAATAAGACAGCTCACCCATACTACTCATCTCAAACTTAGAATGCATCAGGTCTGAGAACCTTTTTCATAGTTTGGGATCAGTGGAGCCAAATATAATGTCATCCACATAGATTTGAACTAACAGGATTTTGCCCTTGTGGTGCTTAATGAAAAGGGTTCTATCAACTATGCCTCTTACAAACTTGTGTTCTTATAGGAAACTAGCTAGAGTTTCATACCATGCTCTAGGAGCCTGCTTAAGTCCATACAGAGCTTTTTCCAACTTAAAAACATGTGAGGGATAAGTTGAAGAAATGAAACCAGGGGGTTGTTCAACAAATACCTCTTCCTTTAGATCACCATTTAGGAATGCACTCTTTACATCCATCTTGAACACCTTAAACTTCATGTAGGCTGCATATGCTAGAAAGATCCTTATTGCCTTTAGCCTTACAACAGGAGCAAAAGTCTTATCATAGTCTATGCCTTCTTCCTGTCTGTAGCCTTGTGCTGCAAGCCTTGCTTTATTCCTTATGATAATTTCCTGTGTATCCAATTTATTTCTAAACACCCATTTGGTGCCTATAATCAGCTGAACTTTTGGTCTAGGGACCAACTTCCAAACTTTGCATCTTTCAAACTGGTTTAGCTCTTCTTACATAGCAATGATCCAGTGGGGATCTTGCTCAGCATCTTTTATAGTTAAGGGCTCAACCTGTGAAAGAAAGCATCACATCTTGACTTAGTTGATGTCTAGTTTGCACACCAGTGGAAATGTCTCCAATCACTTAAGATGTAGGATGATCTCTAAGTGTGACATAATCAGTTGGTGGTATGTGATCTTCAACAGCAGTTGGAATTTATTCCTCTGGTGGAATTAGATTGGTTTTTGGTATAGATGCAGTCACTTCTACCTGATCTTCATCACTGTCTGAATCAATTATTTGAGGAGCTGGTTGAATCCCCTGAGAGAGTTTCAGCTCATCCAAGTTTTTGCATAATTTAGGTACCTGCAATGAACTACTGGAGGAAGTTTCCTTCTCTCTATAAAATATTTTGGATTCATCAAAGGATACATGGACTGACTCTTCAATTTTCAAGGTGGATTGATTAAAAAACCTATAGACTTTGCTTACTTAGGAATATCCTAAAAAGATTCCCATTGAAGCCTTTGCCTCAAACTTTTTAATGTATTCTTTGTTATTATTGTGAATGAAAACTACACACCCAAAAAATCTAAAATAATCTATTTTAGGTTTCTTTTCTTTAAGCAATTCATAAGGAGTCTTCCCCTTAAGTTTATGTATTAGACTCCTATTCAGCACATAGTTAGCTGTGCTAACTGCTTCTGCCCAAAAGGATAGAGGCATATTAGCATCTGCTAACAATGTTCCTGCAGCTTCAATCAGGGTTCTGTTTTTCCTTTCCACTACCCCATTTTGTTGAGGAGTTCTAGGAGCAGAGAAGCTGTGCCATATACCTTCTTTCTCATAGAATTCTTGCATAAGAAGAGAGTCAAACTCAGTACCATGATCACTTCCTATCAAGGCAACTTGAGTAGAGTACTCAGTCTGTATACAAAGTAGAAAATCTGTAAGAACTTTAAAGTTATCAGATTTAGTTCTCAAGAAGAACACCTAAGTGAATCTAGAGTAATCATCTACAATAACTAGGGTATAGAGTTTCCCTCCTAGACTCTATACAGCTATTGGACCAAAAAGATCCAAGTGCAATAGGTACAAGATTCTTGGTGAATCACTTTTGTTTACAGCTTTGAAACTATTTTTGGTTTGCTCTCCTAGCTGACAAGCCTTGCATAGGCCTTCCTTCTTGTAGGGGCAAGAGGGCAAACCTCTAACAAGGTTGTATTTAGATAACCTGGATATATTTTTAAGGATAACATGACTAAGCCTCTTATGCCACAAAGTATTGTTACTACTCACTTCATTAAATAAGCAAATTTCAGAAGAAGTGGAATTAAAGTCTACAAGATATATATTTCCTTGTCTAATGCCTACTAGCATAGTTTTATTATCCAAAGTAATATTGCACTGAGTATTATAAAACCAAACCTGATAGCCAGCATCATAGAGCTGACTTACAAAAATGAGATTGTGCTTCAGTCCTGTGACATAAGCTACCTTCTTGAAAGTCACTGATCCTATGGTAAATTTACCATATCCTTCAGTCTGACCACAGCTGGAATCACCAAAGACAACTTTTGGTCCCAACTTGGCTTTGAAGCTAGACAGGTTCTCTTTGTTTCCAATCATATGCTTGGAGCATCCACTATCCAAATACCAATTGTCCTGAGTGATAGGATAGGTCTTTACCTGTAATAAGATAGATTAAACATTGTGGACCCAGGTAACCTTGGGTCCATTGTTCTTCACATAAGAAAAACAAGAAATAAAAGAATATGCTGGTTGAGAATGATATCCTAAGGGATGAGATCTTCTAGGTGGAATAATCCAATTGGCAGACCTAGGGTTGCTATTAAACTTGTTGTTTCTATTAGCATTGTTGTAATTTTGAAAATTTAGTTCTGATCGACGATCGATACCCAGATCGTCGATCTTGGTTCGCAGAATAGAATTCTGGGTTCCACGATCGTCGATCTCTGTTCGACGACTCAGGCTGAGATCGTTGATCCCTCATTGCTAAGTTGTTATACTCAGCAGGTGAGTTTAGAGATCGTCGATTGTCGTTCGACGATGGGTTCAGCGATTGTCGATAGGCATTCGACGATTTTTGTATTTCTATGAACTTCTGTTTCCTTTTGTCTCTCTTGATTTTATTTAAGGTTTTCTTGGCTTTTTGAATAACCTCAGTGTTGTTTATTCCCTTTTCAGAAACAAACTTTACTGTAGTGGATAGATTGTATTCAAGGAGCAGTGGGGGTTCACTAGGTGAGGCACCTAAGCCTAACTTATTGCTGCATGTCCTAGTGTTGGCTGTGCTTGTGATTTCTAGCAGCTTAAGGCTTCTGCCATTAAGTGAATCTTCTAACCTTTTAGCTTTATCTAGTTCTAATTTAATAAATTTAATTTCTTCAGTTGATCTAGTGAGTTCAACTTTCAAACTAATGTTTTCATTTGATATAGATTCTGATTAAGCTAGTTTTTCTCTAAGCAATTTAATCTCCTTTTCTGAGCTAAATAAGTCTAGGCATAGAATTTTAAATTCATGCTTGAATTCATCAGATGTAAAATCATAAGATGCAATTACCTGATCTTTATCAGACAATTCATCTTTCTCATCTTCAGTCATCTCTGCAGCTGGGTTACTACTGCAGGCATTGATTGCCATAAGGCAAATCTCTTTACCTTTCTTCTCTTCCTCATCTTCTTCACTAGAGCTGGAAGAAGAAGAATCTTCCTCAGAATCACTCCAGGTCTTTGCAACAAGACCTTTCTCTTTCTTCTTGTATTTGTGAGAGGATGTTTTGGAGTGGTGCTTCTCATGTTCCTTTTCTTTTCTCCTTTCTTTATGCTTTGTCTCTGGACACTCAGGGAGAATTTGTCCAGGCTTCCTGCATCCATAACAAACAATTTCTTTAGAAGGGGTTTTATCATACCTTGGCTTGTCATCATATTTTGATGACTTTCTTCTGTTGTCTTTTCTTCCCATCTTGTAGAACCTCTTGGCAAAGAGTGCCATCAGTTCTTCATTTGATTGAGTCACCTTAGACTCATCATCAGCTTTAAGAGCAAGGGTTTGCTCTTTCCTTGTTGGAGTAGGTGCTTTAGCTTCAGCTTCAGCTTCCCTGGACTTCAGTACTTGCTCAAATGATTTGAGCTTGCCAAGGAGAGCTTCAGTTGAGATCTCTATTATACTTCTGGACTCCTTGATTGGCAAGATTCTGAGATCCCATGTGCTGGGAAAGCACATCAATATTTTGTCATTGACCTCTGTCAATGTGATCTCCTTGTCAAGTGTCCTCAGCTCATTGATGATGGAGCTGAGCCTAGTGTACATGGCTTCTACAGTCTCAGCCTCTTCATTCGTGAAGTTTTCATATTGGGATATGAGGTTGGACCTTCTGTTCTTCCTCTCATCAGCTGAACCAGCTACAATCTGATTCAGTGAGTCCCACATGGCTTTTGCTGAGGTGCAATCAGCCACTTTCTGGAATGTCTAATCAGACATAGTCTGGGCCAGAATATTCATAGCTTTGGCATCAGCTATCTTGGCCTTCTTGTAAGTTTCATTGTAGTCTGGAGGTGGCACTGCACTGAGATTTGCAGATGTTGTAGCAGCAACAGGTGGTGTTGGTGGCCCTGTTAAGATAGAGGAAAAGATATCTTCATCAATAGAGTTCATGTAAAGTCTGATTCTTGCCTTCCAGATGCCAAACTTGGCTAAGTTGCATACTGGAGGTCTGGTGCTAGAATAATCTTTGTGCTGGGCCATGAATCTAATGTGAGTGTATGGTATCAAAGTATCTTATCACAAGATCTTATGGTTCAGGTGTTAGCATGTTCAACCAATCAACCTAGGAATGGTTAAGCTGTTGAATAACCAACCTCCCTCTAATACTAATTGAAAGAGAGGTGATAAGATACTTATTACTCTAGAGGGGGTGAATAGAGTATTCAAAAATTAAGAGACTCTAAACACTTCTCTTGAGCAAAATGTGGAATTGAAATAAAAAAGCTTTAAACCTAAAGCCTAATCAGAGTGTAGTGAATAGACACAAGCTAACTGATGTTTCAGTTGAGCTTTATACCTAACACAGCAACTAGCAACCTAGTTATATATATCATAGCAACAGATCAATGATTAAAGTGAACAACCAGACAACACAAGAGATTTATAGTGGTTCCCCCAATTGGGTACATCCACTCTTCTACCACCCTGGTAGGAATCCACTACAGGTTTTTGTTAAGGTGCCCTGCCACCACAAGATCTGCTTCAGGTAGATCTAGAAACCCTTCAGGCTTTTGATCAGGTGCCTAAGAACCAAACACACAGGTTTTTGATTAGGTGCCCTGCCACCAAAGGTTCACTTTTGAAGGGAGTAATAACCCTTTTATAGGAGGTTAAGAGAAAAAAATTGAATATGTCTTTTCTGTGTTCAGAGAAGCTAGTGGATTGCTCTGAGAAAATCAAAGATCCCCTTGGGTTAGAGAACATCCAAGAAGAAGCTTTGCTTCAGGGTGTAGAAACTCCAGATTGCTTTGAAGCCTTTTCTGATGCTGCTTTGAAGAAGACTCAAGATGTTTATGGTTGTTCTTCTTCAGCAGCTTTGAAATTTGGGAGGAGAGTTCTTCTTGAAAGCTTGAGCACTGAGTGTTGATTTTCCTGAAGACAGGATGAACTCAGGAAGCAGCAGAAGAACAAGTTCTTTTTCTTTAGAGCTCTTGTTCTCTCACAGTTATTTTTTTTTGTTTCTGAGTCTGTCTTTTTTTATTGCCTTCAGCCGACTGCTTTAAAAGATAGAAACTTCTCTTGTGTGAAACGGTCTCAAGCCCTGCACAAAAAGTCTTTCCAAATAATAGAATAAGACAAAATATGGAAACCTGTACCTGCCATCTCTCTGTCATTCCCAAAAAGGAATTAAGGATAAAATAAATATCCTTTCAATTTGACTTAACAAACTTGCATAGGAAACCACGCCTAACGGCTATAAAATAGTTGTACACAATCCACTCTTTCCTTTAATAAAACAAATAACTTTATTCCGTCAAAATCTTTTAAATCAATGCATAAGAAATATTGCAAATAAACAATAGAGTATAGGCATTCTAATAAGCAAAATATTTGAATAGAATATGATTTAAATAAGATTTAATATTTCAGGAAATAATCTGAAATGAATGTTGATAAAGGCAGACAAAAATCGTCGAGCAAAGAACGAAGATCGTCGATCTAGGCAAGCAGATCGTCGATCTGAAGATAGAACAAAGTCTAAACAGAAATCGTCGACCTAGGCTAAACGATCGTCGATCTGAGCAAGCAGATCATCGATCTCACTTCAGAGTACATATAACTCTGAGATCGTCGATAATCATTCAAAGATCGTCGAGTGCCAATCGACTATCGTCGAGCACAATTCTACTAAACATAATTTCTATTTCTATCCAATCTCAACTATCTTATCTGGGTCTATCCTATGGTAGACTAACAATTAGTCTAACCATTGACCATAGATAAATCTTGGGTCAATAAAACCTAAATGAGATGACATGGCCCAAATCAAAAACTAGGGAACCAACACATTCTTATAACTTCGTAAAAGTGTGTAAAAAGTGGAAATAAAGTTAAAAAGGAACAAAAAGTTTTACAACTTAAAAGAGAAAATATAAGTTAAAGAAAAATAAAAACCACTTTGAATACACTTTTATAAATTTATAAGGATGAAATAAAAAAAACAAAATCCTAAATCTAAACCAAACTAAGTAACAAAATAACAAAAACATAAAAGCTTAAACCTATTCTCATACACACACACTTAGAAAAATAAAGAAAAACAAAAGACAAATAAGATTACTTAAGGAGGGGCACTCAGATGCATTCCAATGCGATATAAGGAGAAGAAAAACACATTATATTAAGACAAAAAGGAGTTATATAAAAGTTAAAACAAAAACTAAAGAGAGGGGGAGAAAATTCTCCTTACATAGAATGGAAAGCATCCTCGCAGCACCTACCCTAAGCAAAATAGTCCATAAAAGGTGAACCCTTGGACCATACAAAGAAGTTCTATTTATAAGCAAAAAAATCGGAGGTGACATGCCCTAGTCATGGGTGTGATAGGGGGCGTGTCAGGCTGGTTTGCTGAAGACAGAGAATTTTTGGTGACTAGACGATTTCTGGAAGCTTCTAGAATGGAACACGTATTGGTCATGGGCGTGACAGGGATGTCACCGGCATGTCAGCAAGGTATGATTGGTGAAGGAGTCGAGCGTTGAGCTGGGATCGACAAACGTCGAACGTCGAATGGGATTGATACGGGCGTGTCGAGTCGGGGCACAGGCGTGTTCAGCTAAGCGTCGAATGGCGAAGGCGTCGAGCGTTAAGCTGGGATCGACGAAAATCGAACGTCGATCGTCGAACGGGATTGACACGGGTGTGCCAAATCGGGACACGAGCGTGTAACATGGGACATAGGCGTGACATGAGTTTTGTATTGCAGGCGACAGTTTTTCACTGGACTCAAAGTGACACACCCAGGTCACGGGCGTGACATTAAGTACACGGACGTGTACTTTGGTTTTTTAACAGTTTTCTGCAAAATTTCAGGAAAAAAGAAGCTAAGTTAGAAGATGTATATATAAAAAAGGAACAATTTATTGAACAAAACTAACTAAAAATAACAAAAATGAACTAAAATGACTTAAATAAAGTACGTCAAAAACCAATATCTATAACTTATCAAATACCCCCATACTTAAGCTTTTGCTATTCCAGAGCAAAAGTTGGAGATATACTTATAAGGAATTAAAAAAATCCTAATTTTAGCTACCACTTGAATTAATTGAGAGAGAGATCAAAGTTAATATCAAAGGTATAAGAGTTAAGTCCTAAATTATGACAAAAATTTAAATAGAGGAAGAGTTTTAGATAATAACTTCTGGATATAATCGAATAGAAATCAAAAATTATATTTTATTTTAGGTTAACAAAAATAAATTCGAATTATAGTAACTTTAGCTTATAAGAATTTAAAGAAATAATGTTATTTAAAAATTATGCTCTCAAAAAGATTTTTAAATTAAGTCTAGAATCATTGAAATTGGCTAAGGGTTTTGTTTTGGTTTATGAAGAGGGCTTTGGTTTTTAGAGGTGAGGTATTTTTTTCTCAAACCTCTAATAATTTTTTTTGGATGTTTAGGAAAATGAAATCTTATTTTCCATAAATTATATATATATATATATATCTTTGAACAACTTCATATAACCCAATATATATGTATAGGAGTAATTAATTTTATCATCTTACTCCGTAACATATAATCTTTTTTTTATTGGATGTCTATGTTTACGGAACGAAATCTTATTCCTATTGACATAGGTTTTTTTAAGGATCAAAATTAATCATGCCAAGTAAGACATGGAAAAAATGGGGAGATAGGTTTCTTTTTCCAAAAAGAAAACTATATTTTAATAAAAAAAATCTGAGAGCAACCTTTATAAATTGAATGTTCCTATATTTCAAAAAAAAACTTGGAGTAAACATAATTGAAGTCTGAGGTTGTTATTATTTAACAAAATACACGTGAAACTATTCTAGATAAATTAGAAGTAGTGCTGAAAACAAGTCCCTTATCTAAAAAAAGTAAAAGCATAAGAAATTCTTTAAAACTTACCCCGGATATCTAAATCTATCAATATCTAATTAATAAACGAATAGTAAGCAAAGAATTAATAAAATGCCCTTATAAATAAACTCACAATTAGATTTTTGGAGAGCAAAAAGGGTTAAGAATGAGATATTCGATTTATTTGTTTCATAAAAATTTTTTGGATTTTAGAGTAATTCTTTTTTTTTGTATTTTGAGTTATTATCCTTTTTTTTGTATTTTTAATGAGTGAAGAATATATAAATGCAATAAAGAAAACTAAGAAAACACTCTCATACTTAAATTCCAACATTGTCTCCAATATTGCAATGTAAGTATACAGAACAAAAAGGAAATAAGTTGCAATATTGATAAACAAGAATAAAGAGGGAGGGTAGAAGCTTCCCTGAAAAAAGGTCGGGGAGGCCCATTTGGAAACCCTGCATTATTAAGAACAAATAGCAAAAAAATATAACTGAAAATCGAAAAAGATAAACTCGGCCACAAGTTGCGGATGGTAGGGGTGCGTAACTCCGATTAGCTAACGTCTTAGCTATATGAGTGTAATAGAAATGCGTTCCCTTATCGCTAACAATAGCGCGAGACGATGCCGAGGCAAGAAAATACATATATAAATTTTTTTTTTAACAATTTTGGGTTTTTGAAAAAATAAAAAGTTAAAATAAAACATATATTTTTTTTTAATGACAAATTATTATATTATATTTTTTTATGGTGTTTTTAAGCATGTTTTTTTTTAATTTTTGGTTGGTTTTTAGGTGGGGTTTTTTAGTTTTTTTGTTGGTTTTTGGGCTTTTTAGTTTTTTGGTTAGTTTTGTGGCTTTTAAATTTTTTTAGGTTTTTTAGTTTTTAGTTTTTTTTGTTTGTTTAGATATTTTTTGTAAATGGCGCCATTTCATTTTTTTAAAGATAAATAAATATATATATGAAATATTAATAATAATAAAGGTAAAAGTAATTTTACAGATTTTTTGATTTAGTATTTTTAAGTAGTTTTCATTATTATTATTATTATTATTATTATTATTATGGCCAATTTTTTTTGTTATATATATAAATATAATAGGTAAAAATAATAGTTTTCCAGAGTTCGAAATTACAACACGGAATTCCCCAGCAATGATGCCAAAAACTTGATGGTTAAAACTCGCGGCGCCCCGAGGCTTATTTATTTTGGTTTGTGGTTTATTTAGTTTGAATAGCAGGGCGCACAGATTTATTTGATATAAAGTTGAAACCAAGTTTTATTGAAAGGAGGCAAGTGCACCTATCACATATAGTACATGATATTCCGGCGGGGAATATCGGGGTCATATTATTCTCGGGGATGGGTTGATTATTTCTACTCTTCCCTGGAGGGACTATTATTTTACCGAAGATAACTTGTCGGGTTATATAATTAACTAGCGCGGGTATAAATATATAAAAAACAGAATAAACTGAAAAAAGCCAATGAAGAAATAGCGCATTGGTACAGAATCGATTAGAACTAAAATAACTTTTAATAACTAGAGATCCAAAATTTCAAATTAATTAAAGGGAGACTTGGCTGTGGAGGTTCCAAAAGAATGAGCTCAACTAGCTCTAAGAATATCGCTCAACTGAACATTAAGCCTACTCGGCCGAACTCTAGTCCGACAAAGGATTCCTCTTAATGCCCGCATTACGCTAAGAACCTCGCTATTGGGTAGGAAACCTAATCCGGGAGAATTATGCTTCTCCTCTCTCGAGGTTATGCACGCAATTCTCTTTACCCAAGGGTGATCAGTCCATACACACGGCCTCTCAGCTAGCTAGCGTGTGGACAACCGAAATAGAGCCCACACATCGATATATGGTCCTACGCATCGTATACCCGGGGCAAACCTTTAGTGCTTTAATTAATGAGAAAAATAAGACCTTTAATTATTTAAAAATATTTTATCTATCCTAATGCTCTTCGATATTGAGGGCTAAGAGTGATTTACCACTCATCGAAATGGGGATGGCTTTAGAAAAGAAATTGCATGATTGAAATGTAAGTCCTACTCAAACGAGTAGGCAGGAAATTAAAACAGAAAATTGCGAGTCCTACTCAGACGAGTAGGCCGGAAATTAAAACAGTAAAGAAAGCAGTAAAATGCAAATCCTGTTCAAATGATTAGACGAGAAATGAAACCGATAAAATGATGAGTCCTACTCAAACGAGTAGGCGGGAAATGAAAAGCTGAAAATGCTATCTCATACACGCACGCACTCTACTTGAAGGAAAAAGTAATGAAAATCTAACTTATACACTCACCCACACAAACAAAAATAAGAAAAACAAAGTGACTAAAAAATTAAAATAACTATATTTCTACCGTTTAGGATATGTTTGCATAAAAGTAGAAATAAAAATTGAAGGAGCGAAAAAGTTTTCAAACAAATGCAAAAATCAAAGCGCTCAAATATTAAAACGATTATAAATCCATTCTTATAACTTCGTAAAAGTGTGTAAAAAGTGGAAATAAAGTTTAAAAAGAACAAAAAGTTTTACAACCTAAAAGAGAAAATCTAAGTTAAAGAAATATAAAAACCACTTTGAATACACTTTTTTAAATTTATAAAGATGAAATAAAAAGAACAAAATTCTAAATATAAACAAAATTATGTAACAAAATAACAAAAAACATAAAAGCTTAAACCTATTCTCATACACACACACTTGAAAAAATAAAGAAAAACAAAAGACAAATAAGACTACTTAAGGAGGGGCACTCAGATGCATTCCAATGCGATATAAGGAGAAGAAAAACACAAATTTTATTAAGAAAAAAAAGAGTTACAGAAAAGTTAAAACAAAAACTAAAAAGAGGGGGAAAAATTTCTCCTTACATAGAATGGAAAGCATCCTAGCAGCACCTACCCTAAGTAAAATGGTACAGAAAAGGTTAACCCTTGGACCTTATAGAGAAGTTCTATTTATAAGCAAAATATCGAAGGTGATATGCCCTGGTCACGGGCGTGACAGGGGGCGTGTCAGGCTGGATTGCTGAACACGAAAAAATTTTGGTGACTGGTCGATTTCTGGAAGCTTCTGAAATGGGACACGTGTTGGTCATAGGTGTGACAGGGATGTCACGGGCTTGTCAGCAAGGTATGACTGGTAAAGGTGTCGAGCGTCGAGCTGGGATCGATGAACGTCGAATGTCGAACGGGATTGTCACGGGCGTATCGAATCAGGGCACAGGCGTGTTCAGCTAAGCATCGAATGGCGAAGGCGTCGAGAATCGAGCTGGGATCGACGAATATCGAATGTCGATCTTTAAACAGGATTGACACAAGTATGCTGAATCGGTACACGTGCATATAACATGGAACATGGGCATGACATGAGTTTTGTATTGCAAACGGTAGTTTTCCGCTGGAATCAATGTGATACGCCCAGGTCACAGGCGTGACATTAAGTACACAGGTGTGTACTTTGGTTTGTAGACAGTTTTCTGCAAAATTTTAGAAAAAAAAAGAAGCTAAGTTAGAAGATTGTATAAAAGGAAGATTTTATTGAACAAAACTAACTAAAAATAACAAAAATGAACTAAAATGACTTAATAAAGTACGTAAAAAAACGAATATCTACAACTTATCATCCTCCCACAAATGCATTATGAAACACCCCAATCTTCAAAAAGAAGACTAGAATAATATCCATCAAATGAATCTTCCCTACTAGAGTTGCCTGCAACTCAATCGCCTTCTTAGCTCATGGTTGACAATCCTATCTCCTCATTATTAAAACAAGTAGCTACACAACCACAGATATCGCATGCACAAGAGAAGTACTCTGAAGATTCAGATAACGAGGACCTGTCCCTCAACATTCTAATGGCAGATCCACCTACTTAAGAGCCTACTGTTGAGGATGAAGATGAACATGACCCTGATCAAATGCCCCATCTAGGACTAGAGCAATCTGGATAGTTACCGAATGACCCATTAAGTGGTTTTTCGTTCGAAAACATTCCACCATCAAAATGGCGAGACAAAATCTATGAAATGCATGCTTGGTGCACTGCCGAGTTGCTACAACTTGGAGTAACAAATGCCTGCTGTCGCAGGCAGATTTGTGTCAAAATTTCATGGCAGACTCAGGAAATGGTGGATTGCTCTTGGAGCATACCGACAACAAATGATCAAATAAAGTCCAAATATGGATGCCTTGATCATGCATGTCCACAACGAATTCTTGGGCGCATGGGATCATTATATAACTCAAGATTGAAAGGAGTACTTAAGAATGAGGTGTTGCTCGTATAAAAGGAAAGTCCTAGAATATAATTATGATAAGATATCAAAAAGATTTTATGCGATCAATGGGATTGACAATGCCAATCTAAAGCAAACTTTCCTAAATTCTCTTCCAGAGCCTCTTGAAAATGAAACATCTCTGCTCCTCCAAGTAAAAAACATCCCTATCAGCCATACATCTATTGGTGAGCTCTACCAGAACGTATTACTCTCGCTTGAAAAGTTATTTCAATCAAAAGAGGTTCCTCAAGAAAATCGAGGACCAAAGTAAAAAACCTTGGCTTGGATTGTGATCGCCATGACCTCCAGATCAAGTGTGGAAAAGACAAATCTTGTATGTATAATAAGAGAAAAAAGGACAGACCTTTCACATGAAAAGGAAATGGAGGAAAGGATTATTTATCTAAAAGAAACAAGAAGAAGTTGAAATTTCTAATAAAAAGGAAAGGAAGTACAAAATCTTCAAGATGCTATATATGAAGAAAGAAGGGACATTTTGCAAAAGAATGTCCTAACAAAGAGAAGAGTTCACGACTCATTACAAAACTCTCTCAAATTAAGGATGTAGACAACGACGATATTGAGTCTCTCTTTTCTATAGATGATGAAGCTGGGCTAGACATAATTCTCGCCCTAGGAACAGATCTATCAAACTCATCTGTTTAATCTGACAAAGATATCGCTCTTTTTGATAATATTTATACCACCGCGAAAAGAATGCTGGAATCCTTACTAAAAATCATTCCACGCAGCCAACGGTGACCTCTTCATGATTACTCTGATCAGTAAGCCGATCAATATCCAACTTTTCCCAGGCTATGTTATTAGACATCAAGTTTACGGATCAGAATTACCTGCTAAAGATCTACTTATTGGGTTTGACATTCTACACTTGATAAAATGAATTACAAGGAACAAAGAAGAATTGAGATATAAAAATCATCTACTACCATGGACAAAGACTCTACATCATTACCCAATATAAATCCTAAGCCCCATCAGAGATGACATTGCCCGCACCTCCTATGCCGAATCACGTACAAAATTTCTAGAAAAATGTGATCACCCTCTTTGGAAGAATCCTCAATTCTGCGTATCCTTTCAATTTAAATAGAATAAAGATATTAACCCCACAAAGGCAAGTCACAAAGGTATGAATCCAGATCATTATGTACTTGCTATAAATGAAGTTAACTAACTTCAAAAGGAAGGGTTAATAGAACCCACAAAATCACATTGGGCCTCTGAAGCTTTTTATTCAAACAAACGGGCTGAGCAGGCTAGAGGAAAGATGAGACTGGTAATTAACTACCAGCCTCTCAACCATTTTCTTGAAGATGATAAGTTCCCTCTACCAAAAAGAGAAGTCCTATTTCAAAAACTCCCACAGGCAAAAATATTTTCCAAGTTCGATCTCAAAACGGGTTTCTGACAGCTAGGGATTCACCCCAATGACAGACAAAAAATTGGTTTCTGCATCCCCGAAAGACACTACAATTGGACTGTCGTAGCCTTCAGACTAAAACAAGCCCCTTCATTATTCCAGAAGGCAATGATAAATATTTTCCAGCCCATCTTGGAAAATGCTTTGGTTTATATTGATGACTTATTATTATTCTCTCCAGATATTGGCTCCCATCATGCTCTACTCTCCCAGTTTCATGACTTGGTCAAATTATATGGCATTATGTTATCCGAGAAGATGATGATTTTTGGAAAACCAGACATTGACTTCTTATGTATGCATATATCAAATTGTCAATATCAACTCTAACCGCACATCGCAACCCAACTAGATCATTTTTAGGACGAGAACTTTACATTTCAATAGGTACAACAATTCTTGGGGATTGTGAATTATATGGCAGAATTTATTCTTGATCTGGCCAAACTCAGGACTCCTCTCACAAATCTACTCAAGAAAGAAGCACCTCCATGGAATGAGGCGTGTACTAAAGGAGTTAAAAGGTTAAAGTCACTAACAAAAGGCCTTCCCCCGCTGCAATTCCCGTCATCGGGGAAGCGAATCCTTCAAACTGATGTTAGCGATAAATTTTGGGGCGACATACTGCTTGAAGAATTAAATGGGAAATGTCAGCTCTGCGAATACAAAAGTGGGGCTTTCAAGAATGGAGAACTTCTGTATCACTCCACCTATAAAGAAATCCTAACCGTCAAAAGAGGTATTGAAAAGTTTCAATTTCATCTTATCGGGTAACACTTTCTCATCGAAATGGATATGTCAGCATTTCCAAAAATGCTACAATTTAAACAAAAGATGCTACCCCAATCCCAACTTCTGTGATGGGCAAACTGGTTCTCTCAGTGAAAATTTGAAGCCCAACACATCAGGGGCAAACATAATTTCCTCCCAGATTTCCTATCTCAAACCCAGTGGACGATCTCTATGGTTTTCACAGTCATCTAACATTTTTAGCCGACAGACCTTCCAGCACACACTAGAGACAAAATATTATACTCCGTCCTCCACAAAATATCTCTACACTATCTGCTTATTTTTCAATAAATATACATCAGGCAATACAGCCTGTGTGAAGGTCCTCTAGCTAGTTTTTCCTTACATCCTATTTTTCCTTTCCTAACATCACTCGAATGTAGGGAAGATTTTTTTTATAATTTTCCTAAGGAAGCCTATTTGGTTCTATGGTACTTTGTTGAAACCTATCCATTCGACGTCATATTTGACAAAGGAATAGTCCTTCAGTATATAACCCAAGTTGATATCCACCCATGCCAACAAAAGCATAATCAACTCCTAAAGTGGCTCAACTTATTTGAAAACACGAGCTATTGGCGCAACAAACTATGGCCTGAAGGAAATAGTCTCAATGGATTCCATGGACAGAAATATGTCCTTATAAATTTCAAATGCCAACGGAATTTAAATATTCTTGATAATCATCTTCACATTCATAAACGGTATTCTTGTGCTTTCTGGCATGATCACGAATACAGCAGCCCAGTTCCATCTATTGCCCATAATGCACTTCTCTGTATTATCAATAGTGTGCCCATCACTGATGTCCCACTAAACCTACCTCCAGCTTACTAGCGTGATCCCATAATCCTTCTGCTTCAGTATATTGAAGAGATTCAACACTTCTACCATTATTTCAAAGGATCCAGACCATCAAGTTTTCAGGCTCCACAAAAAGCCTGTCCAAAATATTCATCCTGCACCAGCAATAATCCAGATGACGTGGAGCCATCACCTTTTTTTTCCACGGGAAAGGATGAAGGATGAAATAAGGGAATCTTATCTTTAGAGTTTGATGTGATATAAAGTTATGTATTATGTATGATATGATATAAATATATTATGACATGTCGTAAAAGCCAAGAAGGAATCTTATCGTGTGATATAAAGTATATGACGTGATGTAAAGTTATTATAGTGTGTCATAGAAGTCAAGAAGGGAATAACTTGTATTGTAAGAAATGAATCTTATTAGCATGTGATATAAGTTATCCCCTCGTGGGACAATTATAAATAATGGTCGAGTGTAATGAGCTGAGGCATCTCAGTTTGTACAAAATTTTCATAACCAATAAAGTTTGAAGTGTTCTTGAGTGCTCTACTATCTTCTTGTATTCTTATTTGAGTTTTCTAATATCTTATTATGTTGTTAATCTTGTATCCCTCCTGTGTGGTTGTACCACTCTCCATGAGTTGCAAACATGGTATCAGAGGGATGGAAGCTTAAAAAACTTCCCCTTATTTCTCTTGATGATCCATAGGTGTTCATGATTCATTCCTGATAGTTTTGGCATGATTTGTTCATGCTAGCTTGTATGTGGTTTGGGATAGTATGCTCTGTGGTTGCCCTTCTAGGGATCCTCCACATAAAAAATCTTATAGCAGAACTTGTGGAAGAATTCTTTGTGAAAATAATGGAGTTGTGGCCTTTGAAGTTGGTAGGTGTGCAGTAGTGGGTACATGCTCAGGTTTTCACAAGAATTAAGCAACAGTTGTATAACTCCATATAATAGCAAGTAATCATAACACCAAAGGAGATTCTCGAGAAATAAGGCCTCTTACATCTTCGACAAATTCATAACCAGTTACTCGTTCGTCTTCTTTTTCTTACCCTCAAAATTCCTACAGTTCTTCTTCCACCGCAAAAAACTCTGATTTGCTTTATAAAGTCGATTACCTTACTGAGGATAGTCGAATTCCCGTCACAGAACTCCCCTTGTTAAACCCATAAAAAACATTCATCAAAAAACCTCATCCTGTTTCCCGAGTCTTTCGACAGGCTCTCACTTCCAATAAGACACTTGCTGCAAAAGAACTCGTTCTAGCCTCGAGGCTTGAACAAGTACCGATTCCTGCTACAAAAGCAGAGCAAATATTTCCTATACGATTGAATGTCTCTCACTTTGCACGCAAGAAATGGACTGTCGGTGGTAGCTCGATTAGCTCTCTTGGACACAAGGTTTCAACAATATTGTCATGCCAGCATTGCAACTGTCCAGACTACCTTGAATGTTGCCACTATATTTATAACACTATTCCCAAACTTCAACTTGAGGCTTGATGATCCTCATATCTACAACAACCTTAATGTCGAACTTCAGATGGTTGGAGCACCTCAAGTTACGGGAACATACGCTGCAACGCTGAACCACCAAATGGCTTATCGTGTCCAAAATCATTCCTTTGATCTAAGTCTTCCTCAAGACACTGATGAAGCACTCTACTTGAAAATTAACGCTCGCTCAGGCCCCTCATGTGTCCACATCCCAAAGCAACTTCCAAAAGATGAGCTTTTTAAACTTCTTCCTGAATCATGGGTCACGCACTATGAAAAAAATACGAAGCAATAACCAGTCGATCCACTATGTCAAGTCTTCATTCGTCAGAAAGAAAGATGGTGCGGTCGAAATTGTGTTTAAGGGAGAAGACTCCTCTTCTAGCACGAACCCCATCTTCACCTCGGAGATAAACATAATTAAAAAGATGGAAGTCGGGCTTGATGTGCCCATCCTTTCTTTCCGGTCCGATGGATTACATATTTATCAATTTCAAGACGAAGATGGCCATAAATACTTTAATGTCTATTCATATGTTAAATGTAACGAATATGACTCTGATATAGATGATTTGCCCAAAAGGAGAAAGAACAAACAGAAGTCAACACAACGACTGCTGAAAGAACGTTATGAAGAGGGAGATCCAATAGTTGGATTGCTAGGAGAACAGTCTGGAAAATTTGACTATTATGTCCTTTATCCTAAAGATCCAGAAATCAACATGCTCCAGCCGACCTCTTACAAGGAGGATTTCCCTCCAACAGAGTTTGATGAAGATAGAACTTCTCATACCTGGAAGATCAAAAATCCAACTACCAAAAATCCTGATGGAACAACAAAGCATGCCAAAGCTACGTTAAATTTGCAATCTGAAAATTCCATGGCACAAAACAAAGTCTTAAAACAAATAGCGGCAAGCCAACAAACCATCGAGAAACGACTTGACTTCGGGCTTTCAACAATCACTAGAGTCATAATGCAACTCCAAGATGAGATAACAACGGTGCATCATAAACTATTTCAATTGGTTAGTACCGTCTCTTTCAATTCACCACTTCTGGCCCAAAAGGAGGCGGAGTTAAAAGGTATCAAAGCCTAACTACATTCTCTCCAAACCAAAAAACAATACCACTCCCGAGGATTTTATGAAACCCCATCTTACTCCTCATATTTACCTCCACTTCCAACATATTCTCAACTGTTATCCACTCTCTCCCCGTTTTATCCCAATCCTTTCAATAGCGTAGCTTTCCTCCCATAAACGCGCTATGAAACACCCCAGTATTCAAAAAGAAAACCAGCAAAATATCTATCCAAAGAATCTTCCCCATAAGAGTTGCCTGCAACTCAACTTCCTTCTCAGCTCATGGTTGACAATCCTATCTCCTCATTATTAAAACAAGTAGCTACACAACCACAGATACCGCCTGTACAAGAGAAGTACTCCGAAGATTCAAATAATGAGGACTTGTCCCTCAACACTCTAATGGTAGATCCACCTACTGAATACCCTACTGTTGAAGATGAAGATGCACATGACCCTGGTCAATTGCCCCATCAAGGACTAAAGCAATCTAGCCAGTTCCCGAATGACCCATCAAGTGGTTTTTCATTTGACAACATTCCACCATCAAAATGGCGAGACAGAATCTATGAATTGTAGTCTTGGTACACTGTCGAGTTGCTACAACCTGGAGCAACAATGCCTGCTATCGTAGACAGATTTGTGTCAAAATTTCATGGCAGACTCAGGCAATGGGGGATTGCGCTTGGAGCATACCGACAACAAATGGACAAACAAAGTCCAAATGTGGATGCCTTGATCATGTAAGTCCACAACGAATTCTTGGGCACATGGGATCATTATACAAATCAAGATAGAGAGGATTACTTAAGCCTTAGGTGCTGCTTATATAAAAGGAAAGACCTAGAAGACCATTATGAGAAGATGTCAATAAGATTTTATGCGATCAATGGGATTGACGACGTCAATCTAAAGCAAACTTTCCTAAATTCTCTTCCAGAGCCTCTTGGAAATGAAACATCTCGGCTCCTCTAGGTAAAAAATATACCTATCAGACATACATCTATTGGTGAGCTCTACCAGAACGTATTACTCTTGCTTGAAAAGTTATGCAATCAAAAGAGGTTCCTCAAGCAAATTGAGGACCAAAGTAAAAAACCTTGGCTTGGTTTGTGATCGCCATGACCTCCAGATCAAGTTTGGAAATGACAAATCTTGTATATGTAACAATATAAAAAAGGACAGACCTATCACACTAAAAGGAGATGGAGGAAAGGATTATTTCTATAAAAGAAACAAGAAGAAGTGGAAATTTCTAAGAAAAAAGAAAGGAAGTACAAAATCTTCAAGATGTTATATATGTAGAAAGAAGGGACATTTTGCAAAAGAATGTCCTAAGAAAGAGAAGAGTTCACGACTCATTACAAAACTCTCCCAAATTGAGGACGTAGACAATGACGATATTGAGTCTCTCTTTTCTATAGATGATGAAGCTGGGCCAGACATAATTCTCGCCTTGGGAACAGATCTATCAGACTTATCTGTTGACTTTGATGAATATATCGTTCTTTTTGATAATATTTATACCACCGCGACCAGCAACAACTTTCTCTTCCAACCAACCCCTTCTGCAAAGATCCATATTTTCACAGGAATATGGGATAGAACTATTCCGGTGATAGCCTTCTTTGATATTGGAGTTGCGTCCTCCATTATGAAACCAAACATCCTGCCAAAAGAATGCTGGTATTCTTACTACAGATCATTCTGCACAGCCAACGATGACCTCTTCACGATTAATCTGATTAGTAAGCCCAAAAATATCCAACTCTTCCCACGCTATGTTATTAGACATCAAGTTTACGGATCAGAATTACCCCATTATGATTTTGTGTGTTCGATTAACCCTTCCTTTTGCAGTTGGTCAACTTCATTTATAGCAAGTGCATAATGATATGGATTCATACTTTTGTGACTTGCCTTTGTGGGGTTAATATCTTCATTCTTCTTAAATGGAAGGGAGACGGAGAATTGAGGATTCTTCCAAAGAGGGTGATCACATTTTTCTAGAAATTATGTATGTGATTCGGCACAGGAGGTGCGGGCAATGTCATCTCTGATGGGGCTTAGGATTTCAATTGGGTAAAGATGTATGGTCTTTATCCATGGTAGTGGATGATTTTTATATCTCAATCCTTCTTTGTTCTAGGTTATTCGTTTTAGTAAGTGTAGAATGTCAAACCCAATAAGCAGATCTTTAGCAGTAATTCTGATCCGTAAACTTGATGTCTAATAACATAGCCTGGGAAAAGTTGGATATTGATGGGCTTACTGATCAGATTAATCGTGAAGAGGTCGTCGTTGGCTGCGCGGAATGATCTGTAGCAAGGATTCCAGCATTCTTTTGGCAGGATGTTTGGTTCCATGATGGAGGATGCGGCTCCGGTATCAAAGAAGGTTATCACCGGAATAGGTCTATCCCATTTTCCTGTGAAAATATGGATCTTTGTAGAAGGGATTGGTTGGCAGAGAAAGTTGTCGCTGGTCGTGGTGGTATAAATATTATCAAAAAGAATGATCTTTGTCAGAGTCAACAGATGAGTCTGATAGATCTGTTCCCAGGGCGAGAATTGTGTCTAGCCCAACTTCATCATCTATAGAAAAGAGAGACTCAATATAATCATTGTCTACGTCCTCAATTTGATAGAGTTTCATAATGAGTCGTGAACTCTTCTCTTTATCAGGACATTCTTTTACAAAATGTCCTTTCTTTCTACATATATAGCATCTTGAAGATTTTTACTTCCTTTATTTTTTCTGAGAAATTTCCACTTCTTCTTGTTTCTTTTAGAGAAATAATCATTTCCTCCATTTCCTTTTCGTGTGAAAGGTTTATCCTTTTTTCTCTTGTTACACATACAAGATTTGCCTTTTCCACACATGATCTGGAGGTCATGGCAATCACAAGCCAAGCCAAGGTTATTACTTTGGTCCTCGATTTGCTTGATGAACCTCTTTTGATTGCCTAACTTTTCAACCGAGAGTAATACGTTCTGTTAGAGCTCACCATTAGATGTATGGCTGATATGGGTGTTTTTTACCTAGAGGAGCTGAGATGTTTCATTTCTAAGAGGCTTTGGAGGAGAATTTAGGAAAGTTTGCTTTAGATTGACGGCATCAATCCCATTAATCACAAAAAAATCTTTTTGACATCTTCTCATAATGGTCTTCTAGGTCTTTCCTTTTATACAAGCAGCACCTCTTGCTTAATTACTCCTCTCTAGCTTGAGTTGTATAATGATCCCATGTACCCAAGAATTCGTTGTGGACATACATGATCAAGGCAACCACATTTGGACTTTGTTTGACTATTTGTTGTCGGTATGCTCCAAGAGCAATCTACCATTGCCTGAGTATGCCATGAAATTTTGACACAAATCTGTCTGCGATAGCAAGCATTGTTACTCTAGGTTATAGCAACTCGACAGTGCACCAAGCATGCATTTCATAGATTCTGTCTCGCCATTTTGATGGTGGAATGTTGTCGAACAAAAAACCACTTGATGGGTCATTCAGGAACTGACCAGATTGCTCTAGTCCTTGATGGGTCATTTGACCATGGTCATGTACATCTCCATCTTCAACAGTAGGGTCTTCAGTAGGTGGATCTGCCATTAGAATGTTGAGTGATAGGTCCTCATTATTAGAATCTTCATAGTACTTCTCTTATACATGCGGTATCTGTGGTTATGTAGCTATTTGTTTTAATAATGAGGAGATAGGATTGTCAACCATGAGCTGAAAAGAGGGTTGAGTTGCAGGCAACTCTTATATGGAAGATTCCTTGGATGGATATTTTTCTGGTTTTATTTTTGAAGGCTGGGGTGTTTCGTAGTGCAATTGTGGGAGGAAAGCTGCGCTCTTAAAAGGATTGGGATCAAACGGGGAGAGAGTGGATAACGGTTGAAAATATATCGGAAGTAGAGGTAAATAAGAGGAGTAAGATGGGGTTTAATAATATCCTGGGGAGTGGTATTGTTTTTGGGTTTGGAGAGAATGTAGTTGGGCTTTGAGACCTTTCAACTCCGCCTCCTTTTGGATTAGAAGCGGTAATTTGAAAGAGATGGTACTAACCAATTGAAGTAGTTCATGATGCACTGCTGTTATCTCATCTTGAAGTTGCATTGTGACTCTAGTGATTGTTGAAAGCCCAAAGTCAAGTCGTTTCTCGATGGTTTGTTGGCTTGTCGTTATTTGTTTTAAGACTTTGTTTTGTGCCATGGCATTTTCATATTGCTAATTTAACGTAGCTTCGGCATGCTTTGTTGTTCCATCAGGATTTTTGGTAGTTGGATTTTTGATCTTCTAGGTATGAGAAGTTCTATCTTCATCGAACTGTATTGGATGGAAATCATCCTTGTAAGAGGTCGGCTGGAGCATGTTGATTTCTGAACCTTTAGGATAAAGGACATAATAGTCAAATTTTCCAGACTGTTCTCCTAGAAATCCAACTGTTGGATCTCCTTCTTCATAACATTCTTTCAGCAGTCGCTGTGTTGACTTCTGTTTGTTCTTTCTCCTTCTGGGTAGATTATCTATATCAGAGTCATCTTCTTTGCTTTTAGCACATAAACAGACATCAAAGTATTTATGGCCATCTTCATCCTTAAATTGATAAATAGGCAATCCATCAGACCGGAAAGAAATGATTGGCACATCAAGCCGGACTTCCATCTTTTCAATTATGTTTAGCTCTGAGGTGAAGATGGGGTTCGTGCTAGAAGAGGAGTCTTCTCTGTTGAACACAATTTCTACTGCATAGGCTTTCTTTCTAACAAATGAAGACTTGACAGAGTGGATCGGCTGGTTATTGCTTCATATTTTTTCATAGTGCATGACCCATGATTCAGGGAGAAGTTTAATAAGCTCATCTTTTGGAAGTTGCATTGGGATATGGACACATGAGGGGCCTGAGCGAGCGTCAATTTCCAAGTAGAGTGCTTCATTAGTGTCTTGAGGAAGACTTAGATCAAAGGAATGATTTTGGACATGATAAGCCATTTGGTGGTACAGCGTTGAGGCATATGTTCCCAAAACTTGAGGTGCTCAAACATTCTTAAGTTGGACATTAAGGTTGATGTAGATATGAGGATCACCAAGCCTCAAGTTGAAGTTTGGGCATAGTGTTACAAATATAGTGCCAACATTCAAGGTAGTCTGAACAGTTGCGATGCAGACATGACTGCATTGTTGAAACCTTGTACCCAAGAGAGCTAATCGATCTACCACCGGTAGTCCCTTTCTTGCGTGCATAGTGAGAGCCATTCTCATAGCTCTGAAATGTATGTGGAAATAACCAAGGACCTTCCATTGTCCAAGAAATGCTTCATTCAATCGTATAGGAAATATTTGCTCTGCTTCTGTAGCAGGAATCGGTACTTATTCAAGCCTCGAGGCTAGAACGAGTTTTTTCGCAGCAAGTGTCTTATTGGAAGTGAGAGCCTGTCAGAAGACTCGGGAAACTGGATGAGGTTTTTTGATGAAGGTTTTATATGGGTATAACAAGGGGAGGTCTGTGATGGTAATTCGAATATCCTCAGTAAGGTAATCGACTTTATAAAGCAAATCAGAGTTTTTTGCGATGGAAGAAGAACTGTAGGAATTTCGAGGGTAAGAAAAAGAAGACGAACGAGTAACTGGTTGTGAATTTTCCATAGATGTAAGAGGCCTTATTTCTCGAGAATCTCCTTTGGTGTTAAGGTGACTTAAAGTAACACAGAATGATACAACTGTTGCTCAGTTCTTGTGGAAACCTGAGCATATACCCACAACCGCACACCTAGCAACTTCAAAGGCCATAACTCAATTATTTTCACAAAGAATTCTGCCACAAGTTCTAGTATAAGATTTTTGATGTGGAGGATCCCTAGAAGGGCAACCATAGAGCATACTATCCCCAACCATATGCAAGCCAGCATGAACAAATCATGTCAATACCATCATGAATGAATCATGAACACCTCTTGATCATCAAGAGAAATAAGGGGAAGTTTTTTAAGCTTCCATCCCTCTGATACCAAGTTTGCAACTCATGGAGAGAGGTACAATCACATAGGAGGGATACAAGATTAATAGAAAAATAAGATATTAAAACACTCAAAGAAGAATACAAGAAGTAGTAGAAAACTCAAGAACACTTCAAACTTTATTGCTTAGAGATATTTGTACACACTGAGATGCCTCAGCTCATTACACTCGACCCTTATTTATAGTTGTCCCGCAAGGGGATAACTTACATTACACGCTAATAAGATTCCTTTCTTAAGATAAATTTATTCCCTTCTTGACTTCTACGACACACCAGAATAACTTTACATCACATCATACACTTTATATCACATGATAAAATTCCTTCTTGGCTTTTACAACACATCATAATCTCTTTATATCACATCATACATAATACATAACTTTATATCATATAAGACTCTAAAAGTTAAGATTCCCTTCTTTCATCTTTTCGGCTAGGAAAGCCAGTACCAAAGATAAAGGGAAGGCACAACAAGGTCAACCCTCGTTTAAGAATGTAATCTTCCCGACGAATAAATTTTACCTTGAGTCGTACTGCTGTCATTTTGCTAGGCCTACTTATGTGGAGCCTAAAAAGTACTATCAAGGATGGACCCGTCCCCGAGACTTTAGTATGAGTCTTTTTAAAGGGAAGGCACAACAAGGTCAACCCTCGTTTAAGAATGTAATCTTCCCGACGAATAAATTTTACCTTGAGTCGTACTGCTGTCATTTTGCTAGGCCTACTTATGTGGAGCCTAAAAAGTACTATCAAGGATGGACCCGTCCCCGAGACTTTGGTATAAGTCTTTTTAAAGCACCTTATGAAGAAATTCCACTCAAAAGCTATGGTCCATATGTTCATGGACCAAGTGGCAAGAAGGCTCCAAAAGCCAATACAGTTGTTCCCAAGGCCAAGGAAATGGTGAAGCCTTGTGTGTGCTGCAATTACGAGGCTTCCACTTCAAAGTCTGTGGCCCCTGCTAGACCTCCAGTACAAAAGGTAAAGCATGTGTATAAGAGAAGGTACAACAGGTTTGACTGTTGGTGTTGTAGAAAGATTGGTCACTTCGCCGTAGATTGCAGGTTTCATCAGGTAAAGTTTGAAACTCCATGAGTTAACAGTGTGAGGCCTACCACTCGCAACGTTAATGTTCCAAGTGGTGTTAAACTAATAAGGAACCAAGGACCAAAGTATGTTTGGGTTCCTAAGGTAAAATGATTTATGTTTGCAGGTATGTACAAAGTCTAACATAATGCTAATCTGGTATTTGGACAGTGGATGCTCTCGACATATGACTGGGACTAGAAGCCTACTACAAGAATTTACCCCAGTTGAAGACGGACCAAAAGTTATCTTTGGAGGCTCTGATAGGGGAATTACTAAAGGATACGGTATGATTTCCAACGGCATAGTCTCTTTCACAAATGTGGCTTATGTTGAAGGATTATAGCATAATCTGATAAGCATAAGTCAATTATGTGGCAAAAGCTATATCGTTGAGTTCTTCAAGGATAAGTGTCTGATAAAATCGTCTGCTAATTTGGAGACAATCTTAATAGGCACTCAGAGTAGAAATATTTTCTGTTTAAATTTTCTATGTTTAGATAATTCTACACCAGTGTGCTTTTTGGCTAAAGATAGTGCATCTCTCTGTGACCAATGGAACAAGAGATTAGCACATATCAATTTCAAAACTATAAATATGTTATTTTCTAACAACTTAGTGCGTGATGCCCCCAATATTAAGTGTCATAAAAAGTGTCCATGTCACGCATGCCAGATGGGTAAGCAGACAAGGGCTACCTTTAAGGGTATTTCTAAAAAAGATTCCTCTAGAAGTTTATATCTACTTCATATGGGCTTGTTTGGTCCTATGCCAAATACAGTTTAGGAGGTAAAGTCTATACGTTGGTCATTATTGATTATTACTATCATTTTAATTGTGTGTTCTTTCTAAAACACAAGTCAGACACCTTTGAGGCCATCACTAATTTTCTTAGGTAAATTCTGAACAAATTAAACTGTTCAGTGGTCAAAATCAGAAGTGATCACGAAATAGAATTTGAGTCTAGTGCCATGACAGAATTCTGTGGAAGTCAAGGTATCTTTCATGAGTTTTCCTTCCCGCATACTCCACAATAAAATGGAGTTACCGAGAGAAGGTATAGAACCCTCATTGCAGCATGTATGACTATATTGAATGATGTTTCGCTACCAGAGTACTTCTGGGCCGAAGTAGTCAACACAGCTTGTCACGTGCAAAATAGAGCACTAATCAACAAAAACCATCGTATGAATCCCTATAAACTATTGAAGGGAAGAAAATTGACTGTGTTCGACTTTAGGATCTTTGGTAGTAAATGCTTTGTACTTAATAATGGGAAGTACTATCGCACAAAGTTTAGTGAAAAATGTTTTGAAGGTATTTTTATAGGTTATAAGTAGCCATAATAAGGCATGTATGATTTTAAATAAGAAAATCATGATGGTAGAAGAGTTAATAAATGTCATATTTGATGAGACAAGCATGCTTTAAAGCAGCTCATCTAGTGTTGTCGGTGTAGATACAGGTACCCAGTTAAAGGATCTAAGCTTGGAAGAAGTGATCAAAAAAGATGCTCCAAGCTCAGTCAATGTCATCGATCCAAGTATGGTGGATGAAGAACAACTAGATGAAGAACTACCTCAACCTACAAGAGATGTTATAGATATGGTAGAACCTATTATTGGGAGAGGAAGAAATCTAGTGTTCAGACACCTGAGAGATCACCCGGTCAATCTGATTATTGGAGAGCCAGGCAATGGTGTAAGAACCAGAAGTGGTACTGCTAATGAAATTCTACATCTTAGTTTTCTGTCTCAGGTTGAGCCAAAGAAGTTTAAAGAAGCAAACAAGGATGCATCTTGGATAATGGCTATGTAAGAGGAGCTCAATAACTTTAAAAGATGCAAGGTTTGGTAGTTGGTACCCAGGCCCAAATGACAGAACGTGATCGGTACCAAATGGGTATTTAGAAACAAGCTAGACGAAAATGGAGTAATCATAAAGAATAAAGCCAGGCTTATAGCACAAGGATACAGACAAGAAGAAGGGATCAACTTCGATCAGACCTTTGCTCCAGTGGCCAGACTCAAAGCGATCAGGTTGTTTCTTGTGTATGATGCCCTCAAAGGCTTCAAGGTCTATCAAATGGACATGAAGTTAGCATTCCTCGGTAGGAATTTGAAAGAGGAAGTATACGTAGCACAACTCCCAGGTTTTGTCAACTCCACTTTCCCTGACCATGTCTAATTTTTTAATAAAGCTCTTTATGGATTAAAACAAGCTCTCCGAGCTTGGTATGAGATGTTGTCTAGCTTTCTTCTAAAGAACAAGTTTACAAGAGGAAAAATACACAAGACATTATTTCTTAGGGAAGTAAAAGGCAAGATTTTGCTTGTGCAAATCTATGTCGACGACATCATCTTTGGCTCTACGGAAGACAACCTTTGCAAGAAGTTTTTTAAACTTATGCAAGGGAATTTTGAAATGAGCAGTATGGGAGAGCTTAAGTATTTCTTAGAACTTCAGGTGAAATAATCTGAAGATGGAATTTTCATCTCTCAGACGAAGTTCACCAAAGAGTTACTTAAAAAATTCAGAATGGAGAACGCAACCTCGATGAGGACTCCAATGGGTTCAACTATGTCTCTGGACAAGGATGAGAAAGGGAAACCTTTTGATGAAACCAAGTACAGAAGCATAATTGGATCCTTACTCTAACATACTGCCAGTAAACCCGACATAATATTCTCAATATGTGTGTGCGCTAGATTTCAGGTGAACTCGAAGAAATCTCATTACGTCGCTGCAAAGCAAATTTTAAGATACCTTAAGGGTACACCAAATCTTTGCTTATAGTACCCAAGAAGTAATGATGTCGAGCTAATTGGATTTTTAGATGCTGATTTTGCAGGTAGCAGGGATGACAGGAAAAACACTTTCGAGGTGTGCCAATTCCTTGGAAGAAGACTTATTTCATGGAGCAGCTAGAAGTAGAATTATGTGGCAACTTCCACTACTAAACAAGGTCTCGTGAAGATGGCTAAGAAGATAGGAATTCACTTGGGAAGTACTTCACTAAGCAGAGAAATTTGTCCAAGGAAAATTCGTCAGATATCACTCATCGGAACTCCATGATTCTTCGAAATAGTACTAGTATTCACGTCAAAACTCGACAAATTTGGATCTGCTTCCGGTGAAACTCGCCGAATTGGACTTAGGTTAAAAAAAATTGGATCCAAAGAGACGCTGATTTTCACGCACACGCATTTCCCTCTTAAAACTTTAAAAGTATATATATATATATATATAAATGATTGTTGGGGCAAACAATACATATTTCGTCGAAAGAAGCATTCCGTCATCGTTGATTTCTTCTCGACGATTCATCTGCCGCGAATAGTTCAACTTCTCTCCCCGTTGATTCATTTCTGCGCAATCCATTCCAGCAAGTTTGACAGGTACAATAGAGCTTCTAGTTGGAAAGAGATCTTCCCTTACTGTTCGATTTCAGTTTCGGCTTCAACAATTCATCTAGAGCCAATTTCACTTCTTTGTTCATCATAGCTCCTCGAAGCACAAGTGGCTTGCTATATGGTTGAAAACTGGTTCGTACAGGGTTTGATTCAGCCTCAGATGAGTTCAAAAACATGATCCTCATGTTGGAATTATCCGGCCTCTCCTATGTCCTCGAACACCCATACAAGGTATTGGACAAAGACGCCCTTGAATTCTTTCAAAATGCAAAGCTTAGACATGAAGATACTGTGCTCAGGAGCAGAGTTCGTCAGGTCAAAGTTAAGGTGAAGGCTTCTCTCCTCACCTGGCTCTTGCGGCTTCCAGCTTGTGAAGAGGTCGATCACCTCAAAGAGGATGACTTCACCAGGGCTATGTTGTTCTGTGGATTGCCAAGGGGTACCAAGGCTGTTAAGAGGAAAGGCATGAACGGGGAAGGAAAGCTATTATCAGATATTACTGGATCCCATGACTACCTCTCATCAGAAATGTTCAAGATTCTTGTGGCAATCATCTGTCGGAAGAAAATGGATTGGGGTGCTGTACTATTTGCTAGGATCAAAGATAGCCTCCACACTCCCAATTTTGGAAGAATTCTGAGTTTGTACTTGAATCAGATGGACAGAGGTACGTTTGACATGTCCAAAGGCATCCCTATCCACCACCTGAAGAAAATCGACTCATCCATCTTCTCGAGGTGGGATAGGAGAATCCTGAGGCTAGGGTGGAGCCAGAGACCTACCTGAGGTAGAGGAAGAGGAAGTAATTGAGGAAAGGATTCCTACTTCTACCCCTAGTAAGATTCATGATATACTGAGTGCAAGAATGGATGGGGAGCTTGCTGAGACATAAGTGGCCACTGAGATAGTGCCCTTGAGTGTTTCTACAGCTGTAGAGGTTTCAGTTCTAGTTTTAGATGCTACAATCAGAGTTGCAGAGACAGTTGATCTTCTTACAGAGGTTGTAAAGATTGCTCGTACTGCTACTGCTGAGTTAGTGCCTGATGAGGCTAAGAATGAAATAGTAACTGAAGATGTTCTGCTTGCTACTGATCTGGAGGTTGGTTATGCTGCTAATGTTTTGGATGCTACTGCTGATGATTTGGGTGAGCCAATTGATGGTTCTGAGCTCGATGTTGTTGATTATGAGATTGATGTTGATGAGGAAATGACAGCTGTTGATAATTTAAATGATTCTACTGAGATTTTTATCGCAGAGATTTCGATTGTAAGTCTCCCAGAGCTTCAATCTGTTGAGCTTCAATTTGTTGTGACTGGGAGGAGACAATTCACCCTTTAGTCTCGATACAAACCCAACTTGATTAGTTTGTTAGAAATCTATAGAGGAGAATGGCTGCAATTCTTGGTGGACCTCCAATGGAGGAGGTAGAGATTGTTGATTTATCTGATGAGGAAGGAGATGCAGAGATGCATCCTCCTGTCCTAGTCCTGCTGCTAAGCTGCTTTTTAAAGCTCGTGTTACTCCCATAGAAGAGTCTTCCAGTAACTCCGAGGGAAGTGAAGATACCCCTTCCCCCCAACATTCCAGCTGAAGACATGCCTTCTACCAGTGTAGATGCTTCTATTCTGAAATCTATAGAAGTCCTGATTGTAACACCCCAAACTGTTGTCGGAGCGGCGGGGATCGATTTTGGCCAATTCAGATTTTTTGGTGCAGGTGACACGGGCCCCGACACGGGCGTGTCGGAGGCCATGTCGGGCGTGTCGAGCTCGAAGTGTTGAGCTGGCCGTGTGGTCGGCATGAGTCGACGATCGTTGAGAGGCTGAACACGGCCTGGGACACGGGCGTGTCAGTCCCTCAAAGCCCATACTCAACGATCGTTGAGTGAGGTGTACACGGGCCGTGACACGGGCCCGAACACGGGCGTGTCCGGTTTGACACGGGCGTGTCCGATGCCGTGTCACCAGGCCGTGTACCCCTCTGACTTCAATCTGGTGTTTTGTTGCACACGGGGGGCGTGACACGGGTCCCGACACGGGCGTGTCGCAGGCGACACGGGCGTGTCGGAGGCCGTGTCACATGTCGTGTTGCTGGTTTTCAATCTTGGTCGAGACGGCGAATAAGCTACACGGCCAGGCACACGGCCGTGTGCCAACCCGTGTTCGGCCCAGATTTTATAATTTGAGGCTTAATCGTGGTCGTTCATTTCCTTGGCTTTGGATCCGACGGTGGGGGGCTGCTCCTGGATGGTTTTACCCGGGAATAGGGTTTAGAAACCCTCATTTTCTCTTGAGTGGTTCTCTTTCTAAAGCTAGAGAGAGGAGAGAGCAAGGAGGAGGAAGAAGGGCTAGATCCGGCCGCCGGAGGAGCTTCGGAGTTCCGAATCACGATCCGAGTGCAGATCCGCGGAGGCGACGCCGTTGCGGTGCTTTCCAACCGTATAGTTTTCGATGGCGCCGCAGAAGAATGCAAGGGTAACGATTCTCTTCTTGAGCATGTGAATCTCTTCTTCCTTTGCATGGGAAAACCCCTTTCCCGAGAGTGTGCGGTGAGATCGTGGTATTCCTTGGGGTAGATATGTAAAGTCCCCCTTGTTAGAGTCCGGAATCGTAGTACGGACATAGGCATGTTGTGTGAAGCCTACCCGGACGTGTGTTCCGGATCGGTGATGTTTTGCTATGCATATTTTAGCCGGAGAAGACTCCGAGCGTTGTGGTTGTTTTCGGGTTGCTATGCGGTAGAATGCATCAGGGAATCTTGGGGATTAACCCCGAGGTGCACCCGGAAATCTGGGCGGAAACGAGGTTCTGCCATCTCGGTGGCCTGGGTGCCAGCCGGGAACATAGCGGGGCTATGTATCATGATTGGATTGCAGCAGGGAGCCTTGGGGATGAAACCCGAGGTGCACCCGAAAATCTTAGACGGAAATGTAATTCTGTCATAACGGTGGCCTGGGAGCTAACCGGGTACTTAGCGGGGCTTTGTACCGTGTTTGATCGTTAATTGGGACTGGGGAAAGCTTAGTCCGCGCCAAAGGGCCGAATGGCAGTGGCGGAGTGAGCAACGGACTAGTAGCCCCCTACCCGCTCCACCTGCTCGGTTAAAGCGACCTAAAGTTTACGTGGGACTTACCGAGATTTGGAGATCGAGTCTAGGCTGCGGCTGAGAAGACTAAATGCTCACAAAGATTGCCATCCTGGGGGTGGTGGTGGAGTCGAGGACCGGACGGGGTTCGGACTGGCTTCGCCGAGTAAGTGCCCTGAGAGCACGGGGTGTACGGCCGTGAGAGTGTGCACCTATGTTGAGATGCTTGTTTGGCTATGTTGCGTGTTTTGCTAACAAGTGCAGGGAAGAAGCTTTGCCGCCCCGGTTTGGGGGGGAATCGTTATAATTTGGTCAGCATTGCTGACCGTTGCCTTTGTTTACCACCGTGCGGTGGGTTGTTGCTTGCAGGTGTTGCGGAGCTGAGAGGTAATTAGCGGGCTAAAGCCCAAGTTGCTGTGCTGGCCCTCGAAGGCCTTGTTTTGAGTGTTTTACCTCTTGTACTCATGTGTGGCCAGCCTGCGTGCCGAGGTTTGGAAGACACTTGTATTTAAGCAACTCTTGTAAAGCCTTAAGGCTATTTCTTCCGTTTTGTGTATTATACATTCCTATGGGTTTGAGTAGTGGACATTCGTGCTTGGCAGGGTTCTTTATTCTTTGCAACTCTAATAAATTGCTTCCGCTAGGTGTTGTGTAGGACGTTGTGATTGGTTGAATGGTTTCAACGCGTAACCACTGGTCTGTCCGTAGTATATGGCGTCGGGCCCCGGCCGGACCTACTGCTATATGCTATGCGACGGATAGGGGTGTTACAAATTGGTATCAGACTACTAGTTTCGGTCAAGCTTAAATGAATTCGTGGATGAATTCACTTTAAGGGGTGGTGAGCACATGTATGTGCGTCATCGTTATAACATTAAAAGAACCCATGAATGTCCACTTAGGAATGAAAATACACATGTTTGGGGAACCTGCTTGTTCCTATAATTGCTTTTTGCAATTTTGTTCGGTCCCTTATTGGTGTTCTGTTCGACTGTAGGTGTCCGAGAGTGGCGCGTGGCAGTCTGAATGCGCACTTTCTGAGAAAAGTAATGCACCCAGCAATGTGCTGGAGACCCCTACGTCTTTAGAAACCATAAGAAGGGTGGTTGAAGTGGTGTTCGCTGTGACCAACGCACATCATGGGAGTAATGTGCAACCATTTGTCCCTGAGATGGCCCCAACATCGGGTGGTATGTTGGAGCAAAGGGCATTTGGGGGTCAAGTAGAGTAGCAGAGGAGCATGACTGTGGCGCAGGGAGCGCATTCGGTGGACGCATATTTGCAGACATTCCTTATGGTAAGGCGCTACCCAGGCTTTGAATGGGAAAGCGAGCAATCTATAGTGGATGGATTTTATAACGGTCTGCGCAGCGAGTTGCGTATCCTACTGCTAGGACCAAAGTTATTGGGATTCCGAGCTTTGGTGGAATCGGCCAGAGCGTTGGAAGTGGAGTTGGGGGAAACTCACCGAGTACCGGTGAATAGGGTACCAAACCTTACGGATCCTATAAGGACTGCGTATCGAAAGATGCCAAGAGAAGAGGCTGGGTCATCTACTACCCAAACTACCGTCAAATGTTATTCTTGTGGCAAGAAAGGGCACCTCGCCAGAGAGTGTTGGGAGAGTGCTCAGAAGACAAGGAAAGTTTCGGCAGGAACAATCGGAGATTTTGTGGTCAAGCGGACAACCACAAAATCTGGGTACCGTAGGTGGTACAAGAAGGCTAGGAGGTCGGGTCTAGTCCCTTCCTCTAGCACATCCGGAGCGACTACAGTCCAAACCCTAGATGAATGCTTTGTTTGTGGAAAGCCGGGGCACTATGCCCGGGACTGTTGGTTCGGACGCCCAATGTCCAAAACGAAGTTGGGGGCAATCTTGGAGGAGAAAGGAAAGGCGGTGGCGTCTACCGCACCGCTATTTACTCCGGCACAACTGGGAGTGAACATCCTTGGCCAGCAGGAGGTCATGTGGCCGACCGTCGGGAAGTCAGGTATGGTTTAATTGATAGCAATTTAGCTTCTTATACCTGCTACCTTTTGCGTGTTAGCTTAGGACTGGAGGTTCTAGGCTTTGTTTGGATTATTGGCAATCTGGCGAGAGCATTGTTCGATACGGGAGCTTCGCGCACCTTTTGTCCAAGGGGTTTATATCATGTATTGAAGTACCTTCTTCGATGGCAAAGGACAAATTGCATGCGTTGTGGCGTTACGGATGTTCAATGCGCGCGAAAAGAGATTCTGTGTTGCAAGGTTACGGTTTAGGGGTCAGGGATTCGACGTGCAAGCGTCGTTACTGCCACCATGGGAGGCTTTGAAGCCTAAGCCTACATTGGGTAGTATCTCGGGTATATCCGAATATCCTGATGTGTTTCCCTGGAGTCCCTCCGTAGCGAGCAATCGATTTCGCGAGTGAGCTGGCGCCAGGTGCCAAATCTGGGTCATGCTCTCCTTATAGGCTAACGCCTAATGAGTTGGCAGAACTTAAAGTTCAATTTGAAGAGTGTATGGATCAAGGTTTTGTGCGTCCAAGTTTGTCGTCTTGGAGCACACCGGTCCTCTTCGTGTAGAAGAAGGACGGGAGTTTGCGGCTCTGAATCGTTTATGAAAAACTGAGCAAGCCGTTAAAAGAGATCAAGTACCCGATCCCAAGTATTGGCGATCTGTTTGATCAGCTGGGTGGGTCATCGGTGTACTTAAAGTTGGAACTTAAGTCTGGTTACTATCAGATGAGAATCAAGGAAAGTGTTATCTCAAAGATAGCGTTCAACACAAGATATGGGCATTTCGAGTTTACGGTCATGTCGTTCGGGCTGACTAATGCGCCATCGGTGTTCATGGACCTGATGAACAGAACGTTTAGGGAGTACTTAGACCGTGTTGTGATCGTCTTTATTGACAACCTATCGGTGTGCTCGCAGTGCGAAGAAGATCGCTTCAAGCATCTGCGTTTGGTTTTGGGGACGCTAAGGAGGAACGAGCTATACGCAAAGTTCTCCAAAGGCGAGCCTTGGTTATCTTCAGTGTCATTTCTTGGTCACTTAGTCAGTGGGGAAGGGTTGCGGTGGATCCGGCGTAGACTGTTACAATACGGAAGTGGCCTGTGTTGTCTTCGGTAGAGGAAGTCCGTAGTTTGCTGGGGCTTGCCGGCTTTTACAGACACTTCGTGGAAAACTTCTCGCGGATAGCGCTACCTCTCACGACTTTGACAAGGAAAGATCAGAGTTTTGTGTGGGCGCATGAGGGTGCGCAAGCTTTTGAAGAGCTGAAGAGTCGGTTGACCACGACGCCAGTGCTTAGTTCGCCGAGTGGGACCGAGGGCTTCGAGGTTCTTAATGACGCTTCGGGTAGTGGTTTGGGTTGCGTGCTGTTGCAGCATGGGAACTTGATAGCCTATGGTTCGCGTCAGCTAAAAGTGCATGAAAGGAATTATTCGGTCCGCGACTGGGAGTTGGCGGCCGTGATATTTGCGCTTAAGCTGTGGAGGCGCTACTCGTATGACGTTAGGTCGATATTCATACCGACCTCAAGAGCCTGAATTATCTGTTGGATCAATAGGACCTGAACTTGAGGTAGCGGAGATGAAAGGAGTTCCTGGGGGACTATACGTTCAAGATTTTTCATGCACCCGTTGAGAACAACGCAGTGTGGAGGCATTGAGTCGCAGGGCTCCCGCCCAAGCCAAATGGTTGTTGGTACATGTTGAGAGGCTAGTTCAGGAATTGGAAGCGTTAGAGATCCGTTGTGTTGCCAAGCAGACTAGCGCCGAAGCATTGTTGAACTGGACGGAAGTCCAGTATGACCTGGCTGATCGTAGTTGGCAAACTATGGTTTGTGTAGCTGCATGAAGGAAATCATGAGTGCGGCTCGATGGGTCGAAATCCCGAATCGACGGTTGTAGGTGGGCCACCAAGGTAAGACCATTGTTTGTGCGGCCCAAGCGTGGATAATCTGTTGGTGGAGTTGTGATACGTCATATCAAGTACTCAACTCGCTTAAGAGGCATGAAGTTGTGCCGATATCTGAAGAAGTGCTCTGGTGGCCAGAACTTTAGAAGGTCGTGGCACCATAGGTGGCAAAGTGCCAGCCTTGCGCCTTAGTGAAGGCAGAGTGCCAAGTGCTGGGGGATTCTTGAATCCATGCCTAGTTCGGAATAGAAGTTCGACTGGACTGTGGGCATGGTTTGCCAAAGTCACAGTGAATTAACGACACCGTTTGTGTGATCGTAGTTGTGGTGACACTGGTGTCGCACTTCATTCCGCATAGGAAGGATGACTCGGTGGAGAAGTTGGCAAAGTTGTATGTTGACCATATTCTTAGACTGCTTGGTGTGCCCCGTAGCATTGTGAGTGATCGCGATGGGCGGTTCACGTCAAATGATTGGAGGTTGGTGCAGCAGATGCTGGGAACAAAGTTAAAGTTCAGCACAACTTTCCATCCGCAGACGGACGGGCAGACCGAGAGGGTCAAGAGAACGATGGAGGACATGCCCAGCATGTGTGTTCCAGACTTCGGGAAGCTTTGGGAGGACCACCTGTTCTAGTGGAGTTCTCATACAGTAATAGCTACCAGGCGAGTATCCAAATGGCGCCCTTGGAGGCCCTATATGGTAGAAAATGTCGCACGCCGTTATCCTGGTTAGAAACGGGTGAGGCAAGGTTGTACAAGAAGCTGGAGGTGGAGAGTGCTACCTCTTTAGTGCGGATCATTCGGGAGCGCTTGTTGATCGCTCAGGACCGGCAGACGAAGTATTACAATGCCAAGCACCGGAACGTGGAGTTCGCGGTAGGCGATTGGGTATACCTTGAAGTGAAGCCGTTCAAGGGGGTTTCGCGGGTGAGACGCTTGAAGAAGCTGAGCCCAAGATACCTTGGACCTTTTGGGGTTCTGGAGCGAGTCGGCGAAGCTGCATACCGTTTGAGGTTATCAGAGAAATTAAGTGGATTACATGATGTGTTCCACATTTTCTGTGTTGCGGAAGGCGGTGCAAGAGCCTTCGCAGGTGATCGCGGTTGACCAAGTGCCGGTGGACGAAGGGTTGACGACAAGGGTCAAGCCCGTTCGTATTGAAGATGTTGAGGTCAAGAGGCTTCGTAACAAGGAGATCCGGATGGTTAAGGTCCGATGGGATAACTGCGGGCGTGAGGAGCTCTCTTGGGAATGGGAGCAGACTATGCTCGAGGAGTACCCGAAATTATTCCGCTCAGGTACTATTTTACTTTAAGTCCTGTTTTTCCTTTATTAATTTCGTGGACGAAATTCTTTAAGGGGGGTAGAATTGTAACACCCCAAACTGTTGTCGGAGCGGCGGGGATCGATTTTGGCCAATTCAGATTTTTTGGTGCAGGTGACACGGGCCCCGACACGGGCGTGTCGGAGGCCGTGTCGGGCGTGTCATGCTCGAAGTGTTGAGCTGGCCGTGTGGTCGGCGTGAGTCGACGATCGTTGAGAGGCTGAACACGGCCTGGGACACGGGCGTGTCCCAGGGCGTGTCAGTCCCTCAAAGCCCATACTCAACGATCGTTGAGTGAGATGTACACGGGCCGTGACACGGGCCCGAACACGGGCGTGTCCGGTTTGACACGGGCGTGTCCGATGCCCTGTCACCAGGCCGTGTACCCCTCTGACTCCAATCTGGTGTTTTGTTGCACACGGGGGGCGTGACACGGGTCCCGACACGGGCGTGTCGCAGGCGACACGGGCGTGTCGGAGGCCGTGTCACATGTCGTGTTGCTGGTTTTCAATCTTGGTCGAGACGGCGAATGAGCTACACGGCCAGGCACACGGCCGTGTGCCAACCCGTGTTCGGCCCAGATTTTATAATTTGAGGCTTAATCGTGGCCATTCATTTCCTTGGCTTTGGATCCGACGGTGGGGGGCTGCTCCTGGATGGTTTTACCCGGGAATAGGGTTTAGAAACCCTCATTTTCTCTTGAGTGGTTCTCTTTCTAAAGCTAGAGAGAGGAGAGAGCAAGGAGGAGGAAGAAGGGCTAGATCCGACCGCCGGAGGAGCTTCGGAGTTCCGAATCACGATCCGAGTCCAGATCCGCGGAGGCGACGCCGTTGCGGTGCTTTCCAACCATATAGTTTTCGATGGCGTCGCGGAAGAATGCAAGGGTAACGATTCTCTTCTTGAGCATGTGAAGCTCTTCTTCCTTTGCATGGGAAAACCCCTCTCCCGCGAGTGTGCGGCGAGATCGTGGTATTCCTTGGGGTAGATATGTAAAGTCCCCCTTGTTAGAGTCCGGAATCGTAGTACGGACATAGGCATGTTGTGTGAAGCCTACCCGGACGTGTGTTCCGGATCGGTGATGTTTTGCTATGCATATTTTAGCCGGAGAAGACTCCGAGCGTTGTGGTTGTTTTCGGGTTGCTATGCGGTAGAATGCATCAGGGAATCTTGGGGATTAACCCCGAGGTGCACCCGGAAATCTGGGCGGAAACGAGGTTCTGCCATCTCGGTGGCCTGGGTGCCAGCCGGGAACATAGCGGGGCTATGTATCATGATTGGATTGCAGCAGGGAGCCTTGGGGATGAAACCCGAGGTGCACCCGAAAATCTTGGACGGAAATGTAGTTCTGTCATAACGGTGGCCTGGGAGCTAACCGGGTACTTAGCGGGGCTTTGTACCGTGTTTGATCGTTAATTGGGACTGGGGAAAGCTTAGTCCGCGCCAAAGGGCCGAATGGCAGTGGCGGAGTGAGCAACGAACTAGTAGCCCCCTACCCGCTCCACCTGCTCGGTTAAAGCGACCTAAAGTTTACGTGGGACTTACCGAGATTTGGAGATCGAGTCTAGGCTGCGGCTGAGAAGACTAAATGCTCACAAAGATTGCCATCCTGGGGGTGGTGGTGGAGTCGAGGACCGGACGGGGTTCGGACTGGCTTCGCCGAGTAAGTGCCCTGAGAGCACGGGGTGTACGGCCGTGAGAGCGTGCACCTATGTTGAGATGCTTGTTTGGCTGTGTTACGTGTTTTGCTAACAAGTGCAGGGAAGAAGCTTTGCCGCCCCGGTTTGGGGGCGGAATCGTTATAATTTGGTCAGCATTGCTGACTGTTGCCTTTGTTTACCACCGTGCGGTGGGTTGTTGCTTGTAGGTGCTGTGGAGCTGAGAGGTAATTAGCGGGCTAAAGCCCAAGTTGCTGTGCTGGCCCTCGAAGGCCTTGTTTTGAGTGTTTTACCTCTTGTACTCATGTGTGGCCGGCCTGCGTGCCGAGGTTTGGAAGACACTTGTATTTAAGCAACTCTTGTAAAGCCTTAAGGCTATTTCTTCCGTTTTGTGTATTATACATTCCTATGGGTTTGAGTAGTGGACATTCGTGCTTGGAAGGGTTCTTTATTCTTTGCAACTCTAATAAATTGCTTCCGCTAGGTGTTGTGTAGGACGTTGTGATTGGTTGAATGGTTTCAACGCGTAACCACTGGTCTGTCCGTAGTATATGGCGTCGGGCCCCGGCCGGACCTACTGCTATATGCTATGCGACGGATAGGGGTGTTACACTGATGGCTAAGCAACATGCACATTTTGATCAATCTTTGAAGAAAGTGATGAAGAAAGTCAAAAAACAGAGAAATACATGAATAACGGCCTTATAGCTATCAAGGTGCATTTTGACAAACTGGATGAGAGGATGGATTCATGGTTTGTGTGGGGTGGCCAAGCAATGGTTCATACGATGGTCGTACTGAAAAGTAACTTAGAGGTGCTTAAGAATATTGATAAAAATGTCAAAACAGTCATTAATGCCTAGAATGCAGGCGCAGACTACTTTGAAAACCAAATGGTTTACTATTCCAATTCCATTACAGCAAACATACTTGAAGAAGTCAAAAAGTGGGAGGATTAGCTGAAAGCTAAGGTGACAGCCCTTGAAGTTACCATGGTATAAAACTTTAAGGGAGTCAATACCTACAGTTATGATAGTTTCAGCTGGCTTCATAATGAGTTATTTGGTGGGCAAGGTCAGACTCAAGCTAGAAATCCTGAAACTGTAGTGCCTACTCCAGTAGATGTTCCTGTTAGTCCTGCTCAGGATTATTCTCAGTATTGGACAGACACTCAGGATTTTCCTCAGTTTGAACCAGATTATGCTGCTGCTGCCAATATAGAAGTTCAGATAGTCAAGGAGGTCCAAAAAGTATTCCAGCGAGTTAGGAGAGGGGGTGGTGAGTAGAGTCTCGGGTTGGAGGACTCCTCAGCTTCTAAGTGCCCGGGAAGGCCTGTGACAATGACAGTCCTAGTGAGATGGAAATTGAAGTATAAGAAAGGGGCGAGTGCTTCAACTAACCGTGCGAGGTGGAGATCCACTAGTGGTGAGGCTGGCAGGAAGAGCTCGGATGTACTTGGTGGGGCAGAGCGAGAGGAGAGGCAAGTACTTTGTCATGACCTAGATGAAAAGAGCCTAGGTCAGAGATCAAAATGGAGGGGGGAATGAGGATGTACTTAATACCACTCACCGTGAGTGAAAGATCAGGGGTAGGATCACGCTGGGGCTCGCTAGCCGGTGACCTCAGTGATAGAGATCCTAGGCTAATGGTCCCAAAGGTAGGAGCTGAAAAGAAGAAATATGGATGAGAAGGGTAATGAGAACAGACATAAGGGGAAGATGTGTTACCCGGGGTTCTTGCAGGGTCGTCAGTAGCAGCTCAAGGGTGCGAGTCCATAGGAGAGGGGCCGACCTAGACTAGGGGGAGACTCGCATCATCATGTTGGCGAGCACCCTGGTCGGCGAGAGCATCATCGACGCCCTTCCCCTTAGATTGGTCATCTTGCAAGTGCATCTGGAGAGGTTATTCCAAGGTAGGCTAATTGAGGTCAATGGGCGTATGTATAATCTTGAAATACCAACATCAAAAAGGAGGAAGCGAGTCCACGACCTGGCGTGGAGGGCAGATCGCTGAGGATTGGTTCGTTGACCATTGAGTCGGGTCTTGCCATATTCGCGGGCTTACGCTTCAATAACTTACTCGGGGATTGGTTGGTAAGCCAGGGCATGAGTTTAGTAGTGCGGGAGGAATTGAGTTCCATGGCCCGATTGAGCCTCTCTTAGAACTCCTTAGAAAGAGGCATGGTGTAGCTGAGATTAAGAAGGTAGGAGGGGGCAGCAATGTCCTTCTAGGAAGGAAGGTATATATAATATTTTTGGAGCCCACCATAAGATTCCTTCTGAAACTACTCCCACTCGCCAAACACCTGAGGTTGGACGATTCTTTCTGAGCTTGGGACAATCTCATAAATTGCAGGGATTGTGTACAACCCCATGCCCGACGAGTGGGCCCGCAAGGAGAATACCTAGCTAAATGGTGCACAGTCTAGGTCTCAAGCGAGTCGGACAGGCGAGCGCAGTAGAACCTCCCTAACTTGCCCAGGCCGAGTGGTAAGGAGTGTAAGGGGCGATTAGAGCATTTAGGCTCACACTCGCCCCGGGCTCATGGTAGGGGATGGGCGAGTGGGGCTCGCTCTAGGCCCCAAGCTGGCGGTGAGTGCCAGCCCTATTGAGCACACGCCGCCCAGGCGAGTGGTATTTTTCATGGACCACTCGCCCAGTAGTGTCTTTTACCATATTGCCCCTGTGGGCCTGGTAGTAGCCTCTCAGAACAGTGGAGTTATGTTGTTAGCAGACAAATTTGGGCTGTATATAGCATTTCAAAATAGTGGACTTGCGATGTTTACAGACCAGGCTTGGAATTCTATAAATAGACCCTGTGGGCACCTTTGGAGGGGATACAGTTCTTTTTGGCTTCTTCCTCCATGGGTTATTTGGTTCAGCTATGAGAGCCCTTCACGGTGCCCAACTCAACTTCTTGTTTAGGAGGGGAAGCACTCATGAGATCTTTCGGGTGTATGGTAGGACCTCCACGCTGCAGACCATGGTTAGTTTCAAGTCTCGGGTGACCGGTCAAAAGTTCAAGTTCGAGACAAGTAGGCGCAAGTTATCTCCTTTGGGTCCGAACTCTCGTTGAAACCAAGTTTTGACTTCAATACTTACTTTATCATTTCAACTTTGTTGCTTACTATTTTATGCTCCATCTTGCTTATATTTTTCTCAACAAGTGATATTTTGACAAGCTTTTCATAGTATCCTATTTTTCTTTTATATATAGAATAAATTAATGATTATTGCATACACTATCCTCTACCCTCTTTTAACACTATCAAAAGAGGAGAATATCTTGCATAAATCTAACAATTTACGGGGAGTACATTAATTTTTTCCATAAAACACATCTATGTAAGGGGAGTAATCATATAAGAGGTGTATACTTTATTTATTGCTCGATCATGAATATTCGTCAAATAAGTTGTCCCTAATCAATCTTAAAATTTATACACTCATCCCAACCCACTTTTGCTAATAAAAAAGGGGAGAACTAAAAGGGGAGTCCTGTAGCCTCGGCAATGTTCAATCGAAGTGGCTGTCCTGTAATAAATTATGTGCAGGTTGTGATTTGTCTAAATTAACATAAGGCCGGAATAGACTTTTTGTCTAAGTAAGTTATGTGTTAGCCGTGCATCTGGATGTTTGGATTCATTAGGAAGATCGTATCCAAATGATATTTTGGATTGGGTGAATTTATTATATGTAACCATGATAAGCTAATGGTTTTGGATGAACCTTGGTTGTACGAATAATACATTCATGAACTCCGATGGAGATGCACTTGATAACAATGTGATGAACGTTTTGGGCTTTGGGAGTATTTGTGATGCATATTACATGAATGTGTAGTCTATATCTATGTGTTGATTTATAATTGTTGGGAGAACATGTGATGTATCCATTGTAAGGTTTTGTTGATCATGTTGGAGTTTAAGTGTTTAATGAAATAAGTCTGGGGAAGATGAATAATTTGATATACATGTGCATGCTAAACTTAGAAAAAAGGACTAGATGAACATTATATCGTGGTCATGCTATGAGCTTATTGACCATATGAATTGAAAGCATGATTGGAAACAGTCCACCGCTTAGAGTTATGTTAACTCCCTACGGGTAGCGGTGAGGATGAAAGTGGAAGGGATAGATCTAACTTTACTCTAGAGGGGGGTGAATAGAGTATTTTAAAAACTTTAATTTATTTTTTAGCAGTTTAAAAATTAGTGATATATATAGATAAAATACACAGCACACAAATAAAAAGTAATAATCACAGACGACACAAGGATTTTATAGTAGTTCCCCAATAAATCTGGGTACGTCTACTCTTCTACCATCCTGGTAGGAATCCACTACAAGTTTTTGATCAGGTGCCCTGTCATCAGAAGATATATTTTTTAAAGGAGATCTATCAACCCTTTGGACTTTTGATCAGGTACCCAAAAACCAAACTTAAGTCTTTTGATCAGGTGACTTATGAACCAAGTGTTAACTTTTGAATGGAGTTAGAACCATGTACATAGTTTAAGAATAAACTAAGGAGTTAGATGTTGTCTTCTCTGTCAAGTATCTCTGAGAAGACTTAGTGGATGATGTTGCAAAAATCTCCCCTTGATTTGAATTCAGATTGTGATCAAGAGAGGAGACTTTTTCTTCAGGGTGCAGGCCTTCTTGTATGCTTTTACTCTCCGGTAGATATTTCAGACATATATGTATTAGGATGTCTCTCAGATAAAAGATGTGTCTATAGAAGAGTCTGAAGCAGAATATATGTATCAATATCTCTATATCTATATATATTTATGTATATCTCTATAGCTGATGAAGTAACAATCTTCTGTATATATAGTCTGTCAGGGAAGAATTCAATATTTGAAATAATCAATTCTTGAAACGTCTGAAGAATCCCTTGAGAATTTGTAATTGCCTTGGAATTAATTAGATTTAAAACTCTGTGACAAATCCATATTTAATGCTACCTTAAACGGCTATATTCGTTAGAATATTTAGCATTAAATATCAGAGTTTCAGTTATCAAGCTTTTGAAAATATTCTGCCTTATTTATATAGAAACTGTCTGATCGTTGAAATCTGTAATGATTTCGCCGAACTGAGCATGGATTTTATCGAACTGAGCTTTTACTAACTAAGCTTATACTTTCGTCGAGCTGAGCTCGGAGTTTGTCGAACTAAGATCTGAGTTCATCGAACTAAGCTCAGAGTTGAGATTTGAGTTAGTCGAACTGATTTCTGAGTTCGTAGAACTGAGCATCTCTGGAGTACCTTTGGAAACAACTCTGGAAATAAAATATGACCCTAGTCTATACAAGTTGGGTCAAAAAAAATACTGAAAGTCTTTAATTCAAGGATAGCTAAATCACCTAGAGGGGGATGAATAGGTTATTGGTCTCTTTTTAAGTTCTTTTTGCTATTTCCTTACTAAGTGATCTAGAGTTGTCCTTAGTACCTACAATATAAAAGAAGAACAAATAACACAGCACAACACATAGATATTTATAGTGGTTCCCAAACTGGGTACATCCACTTTTACTCCCACCTATCCAACTATCTTGTTGGACTAGGAACTTCTCCAAAACCTGCTCCAAAGAGCTAACATCTCAGATCTCTCAGGATATCTAAGTCTCCTCCAAGACTTACTTCTCAGCCACAAGGTCCTACAACTCAGTGGTCAGCAAACCACCTACCTCAGGCTGTTAAGCCCTACACTCAGGCTGGGAGGACATCCCTACCTCAGATCCACTAGGGATCCTACCTTAAAGCTCTGTAGTGCTCCTAAACTCAGTGACCCTCAAGCCACCTACCTTAGCCTTATCTCTAAGGCCTACAGCTCAGGCTTCTCAGCCCTACAACTTCAGGCATAAGTCCCTACTCACAGAGTGCTGCATCACTCCTACAGCTCATTACCCAACACGTACCTACCTCAGTACCTTCCAGGCACCTATAGCTCTGTGACAAGCTTGTTACCTTCCTCAATCCAAAAGGCTGTACACTAAGATCCACACTTGGATCCTACCACAGAGTAAATCAATCTCCTACCTTAGGTAATTAAGCCCTACAACCCAGATCCACACTTGGATCCTACAGGATGAATGTGGGTTGGTATGATGATTGGCCGCAGGTAAAATTTCACTATGCCAATCTACCTGGACTGATATAAACCTAACCCAACCTTGACTCCAGGAAATATATTTCCTGAGTCTACTTATTTGGTCTGAGTGAATACTTAGACCTAACTTCCTCTTCTGAGCTCCAGGGATTTTATCTAGCTGGATCTAGAGAAGTAACTACAGCAGATCTTACTGCAACCTGAGCTGGGAGAATCCCAGCCCAAATTATTTCTTCATAGCAATAAGGATGAAGATCTCTTTGGCCTGTGCTAGAAGTAACTTGCAGATTAGCTTCTCTGCCCCTTTCTGAACTGAGCCAACTGCTCAGCCCTATCTCCTTCTTCACAGCTCCCAAAAGAACGTTCTTTAGGTTTGTTGACTGAGCCTGTGAAGCACCTACAGCAAGGGTCGATCCAAGTTGCTATCTTTTTCTCAAAAAATCCTTCTGAGCTAACTTGCTAGTGTAGATGAAGATCACACAAGCTATCTTCATGTTGAAAATGTTGATACCAACAACTAACTTGCTCTTCGTCTTGTAGACTTGAGCTTCCTATTCTTCAGCTCCACAACAATGGCGGAGAAGAATAACTACCTGATTGCTTTATTCGAAAAGCTCCCATTCTCTATAAAAGCCTTTTCCTTTTTATTGAATTTGACCCAATGGCTATTTAGTAGTGGGCCCCACATAATTATTGGCCAGCAGCAACTTTGCTTTAATGACAACTATCGTACAGTAGGTCTGCGACAACATTTGTCGCATACTTTAGCCATCCCGCCACTAATTTGAAATATGTTGACTTGTTGACTTGCTGACGTCATCAGCTGTGGACTAGGCCAAAAATCAAACAATATTAGCATAGGCGTTGAGTGAGTAAGTATTACTCAACCCCAAAATACTTAGACATATTTATTGTCTCTTGGCGTTGGGTGAGTAACCTTCACTTAATGCCAAACTACTTAGAATATAAATCTATTTCTAGGCGTTAAGTGATTCAGCTTCACTCAACGCCAACTTGCTTTATCAGCTTTTGATGCTTTGCGTTGAGTGAGTGAGCATCGCTCAACGCAAAACTCCTTAGACAAAATTCTGTCTCCACTAGGCGTTGATAGTGTTGAGTGAGCAACATCCACTCAATGTTTTTTGCCTTAACCATATTTCTGCCTCTGCAGCATCTTAGGCATTGAGAGCGTTGAGTGAGTACTCCTCACTCAATGCTTTCTGCCTTAGGCATTTTCCTGCTTAACTGTCTCAGTGCTTTCTTGTTCTCTGCTGAGACAAACACTTATCTCAGTGCTTATGCTGATACTAACACATGTCTCAGTGGTTATGCTGAGACTAACACTTGTCTCAGCGGTTTTTGCCTTAGACAAAATCTTGAAATTAGTTCGACGAATTCTGAACTGAGTTCGACGAATGCTTAACTGAGCTCAACGAACTCTGAACTCAGTTCGACAAATTCTCAACTGAGCTTGACTAACTCAGAATCTCAAGCTCTGAATTTAGCTCGATGAATGGTGAGTTGAGCTCGATGAACTCTAAACTCAATTCGACAAATTCTGAACTGAGCTCGTTGAATTCTTTCTCAGCTATCTCAGTGGTTATGCTGAGACATTCTTCTCAGCTGTCTCAACACTTTTGCCTTAATCAAATTATCTGACTTCCAACTTACTCTTTGTGTTAACCTGTCCAATCAAGGATAACCTTCATTGACTGTCTCAACACTTCCTTCTCAGCTGTCTCAGCAGTTATGCTGCGATATTCTTCTAAGCTATCTCAGTTATCTCGATGTTTTTTCCTTAGTCAAATTAGTTGACTTCCAGCTTACTCTTTTTGTTCACCTGTCCAATCAAGGACAACATGCTTGCATGATCTTAAGGACACATCAAATACAACTATGCTCGATAGGTATAGAGAACTTCTGGATGCCTTCAAAAAGTGCAAGAAGTTTTCTAAGAAGCAAGCTGTGGAGATTGCCTCTCTGCAGCTAGCTGCTTCCCAGCTAACTGAGACATCATCTTTTATAGAACAGAAGGAAAGGGAACTTAGCCAACTTAGGGTCATGAATCTTATCCAGATAGGCACCATCAAGTTCAAGAATAGTCTCATCAGGGATCTTGAAGAGAGTCTAGGGAGGGAGAAAAGAATAGTAGCTAGCTATCCTAAGCCAGGTACTGTGTTACCATTGATAGACTCTTTCTCCTATTAGAAGAGTAAGAAGGGGTTGGTATTCAAGGTAAGCACAAGAGTTGCTCCTTCCAAAAGGAAGGGCAAAGCTCCAGCTCTAGCTCAGCCTCTTTCTTCCAAGCCCCTTTTAGGAAGGTTCAATTGCCTTCAAACAGGTATGACCAAGAAAGCATATATGGTCACTGGATGAATGGTAGATCCACTAATATGAACAAAGATGTTCACAGCCATGGTGGAAGGTATAGCAGGGTGAGTGCCTTTAAGGCTGCCCATGAAGATATTCAAATGGCCTATGCTGGACCATTTGTCTTTAGTGCTCCAGCCCCCACTCTTAAGAATGTGGCTGAAGTAAAGGTTCGGGATCATTCAGTAAAGACTGAGACAAAGGGTCAGTCTTCCAGCAAGCCTGGTTTGGCTGTGACTGATGCTATCAAGAGCATGCTTTCTGAAATGAAGCTTGCTACTACTGGCACTCAGAGCAAGCAAAACAAGCCAGCTAGAAAACTTACCTTCCGTCAAATCCTTGTTGAAAGGAATCTGAAGAAGGTTGTTGCTCATCTACCTACTGTTCAGTCAGCAGTTAACCAAACTGCAAGGACTGTATAGAAAAGAAGATATAACATTCATGAATGTTGGTGTTGTGGCAAAGTGGGCCACTTTTTTATAGACTGCTGGCACAATCCAAGTGTGTCGAGAGTAGCTGTTAGTCCACCAGTCAGAAATGCTGCTGGTAGACTAGTTAATTTTCAGACTAACAAGCACTTAGGACCCAATAGAAATTGGGGTCCTATGGTAAAGTGAATTGTGTTATGCAGGTTAGTCCAAGTGCTCATACCCCTATATAGTACTTGGACAGTGGTTGTTCTAGGCACATGACTGAGACAAGGAGCAACTTAAAGGAGTATACTCCAGTGAAAGATAGACCCAAGGTTATCTTTGGTGGTTCAGATAGAGGGATGACTAGAGTCTATAGCAAGATTACCAATGGCCACAAAAGTGGCTTATGTTGATGGGTTGCAACACAACCTAATAATCATAAGCCAACTCTCTAATCTTGGCTATGTTATTGTCTTCCATAAGGATGAGTGTCAGATTAAGAGGTCAAGTGACCAAGAGGTCATCTTGACAGATACTAGTAGTGGAAATGTTTATTGTTTAAACTTTCTTTGTCTTGATACAAACTCTCCTATTTGTCTAATGGCAAATGAGAAAGTCTCATATTGTGTCCAATGGCACAAGAGGCTAGCTCATTTGAATTACAAGACTATTGGCAAGCTCTTTAGTTAAGAACTAGTTAGGAATGGTCCTAATGTGAACTGCACCAAGGAGGGCATTTGCTCAACATGCCAAAAAGGCAAGCATACCAAAGCCTCCTTCAAGGGCATTTGGATCAAAGACTCTGTGAGGTGTTTATACCTCTTGCATATGGACTTGTTTGGTCCTATGCCAGTTCATAGTCTTGGTAGGAAATTCTACACCCTTATGGTGGTTAATGACTATTCCAGGTATTCTTGGGTGTTCTTTCCTAAGAAAAATAATGAAATCCTTGATGTCTTCATGAAGTTTGTCAAGAAAATTAAGAATTTGACAGTATTGTGGTAAAAATCAGAAGTGACCATGGAACTGAATTCCAGTCTGAAAGCATGACAAAGTTCTATAAAGAGGAAGGGATTCGTCAAGAATTTTCTTCTCCAAAAACTCCCCAGCAAAATGGGATTGTTGAGACGAAAAATAGGACTCTCATAGAGGCTGGAAGAACATTGTTGAGTGATACATCTCTCCCAGAATATTTCTAGGCTGAGACAGTGAATATTGTATATCATGTTCTCAACAGGGCCTCTATCACCAAGAGCCACAAGAAGACTCCCTATGAGATCTTGAAAGACAGAAAACCAAACTTGGGATATCTCAGAATCTTTGGTAGTAAGTGATATATGCATCACAATGGGAATTCCTATTTGACTAAGTTTCATTTCAAGTCCTTTGATGGGATTTTTGTTGGGTACAACAATCATAGTGAAGCTTATAGGATCTACAACTTGAAAAGCCAAGTTGTAGAAGAATCTGTTCATGTAGTCTTTGATGAGTTTACTATGATTAATAGTGAGCTGCCAAGCTCCTCTTTTAGTGATGTTGGTACAGAACAGATGATGGACCAGCTAATTATCAAAAAAGTTGCTCTAATAGTCCAAGATAAAGCTGATGGAATAAATATTCCAATAGAAGGACTGCAAGACACAAGTGAGGTGGATGAAGATCAGCAAGAAGCTGCCCTAGTAGCTAATACTAAAGCAAGATTGCTTCCAGCAATTAGGCATCTAAGGTATCATCCAAGACACCAAATCATTGGTAATGCCAGCCACGGAGTGGTGACCAAGAGCAGAAGTATCAACACGGCACTATACTCAAGCTTCCTGTCATAAGTTGAGCCAAAGAAATTTGAAGAGGCCAACATAGATCAGTTCTGGATTATAGCTATGCAAGAAGAACTAAACCAGTTTAAGAGATGCTAGGTCTAGAAGCTGGTTCCTATACCATAAGAGCATAATGTCATTAGAGTCAAGTGGATTTACAGGAATAAACTTGATGAAAATGGCACTATAATTAAGAACAAGCCAAGGCTAGTAGATAAGGGGTACAAGAAAGAAGAAGGCATTGACTTTGACCAAACCTTTGACCCGTAGCAAGATTGGAGGCCATCAAACTATTCCTTGCATATGTTGCACACAAGGGATTCAAAGTCTTCCAAATGGATGTGAAGTCAGCCTTCTTGAATGGTGACTTGAAAGAAGAAGTCTATGTTGAGCAGCCTCTAGGTTTTATTGTTCCTAACTCTCCTGATTCTATTTATATACTTAGGAAAGCTCTATATAGGCTGAAGCAAGCCCCTAGAGCATAGTATGAGACATTGTCTAGCTTCCTAAATGAGAACAAATTCTCAAAGGGGAAGATAAATAAGACCTTATTCCTAAGGAAATCTAAGGGTAAGATCATCCTAGTCTAAATATATGTAGATGATATTATCTTTTGATCTACTGATGACAACTTTTGCAGAAAGTTTGCCAAACTTATGTAAGGGAAGTTTGAGATGAGCAGTATGGGTGAACTTAAGTTCTTCTTGGGACTCCAAGTTAGAGAGAATGATGATTGCTTATCCATTTAAGTTCACCTGGGAGTTAATCAAGAAGTTTGGTATGGAGAATTCCTCCATCATAAAAACTCCCATGGGGTCAAGTATGCCAATAGGCAAAGATGAGGTAGGGAAACCTGTTGATGAAACTTTGTATAGAGGGATAATTGGCTCCCTTCTATATCTAACTGCAAGTAGACCAGACATTATGTATGATATATGTTTTTGTGCTAGGTATCAGGCTTGCCCTAAAGAATCTCTCTACTCATCTGCAAAGAAGATTTGAGATATCTTAAGGGCACACCAGATCTTAGCCTATGATACCCTAGAAATTGGGAGTTTGAACTAACAGGCTATTCAGATGCAGATTTTGAAGGCTGCAAAGAGGATAGGAAGAGCACTTTTGGAACCTGTCAGTTTTTGGGAGGAAGATTAGTGTCTTGGAGCAGTAAGAAGCAAACAAGTGTTGTAATCTCAACTGCAGAGTCAGAGTACATCTCAGCAGGTAGTTGTTGTGCTCAATTGTTGTGGATCCAACATCAGCTCCAGGATTATAACCTCCAGATAAATAGAATTCCCTTATATTGTGAATCTACTAGTGACATCTCAATTGCTAGGAATCTTATCTCACACAGCAGGACTAAGTATATTGAGATAAGATATCATTTCATTAGGGAGCATGTGGAATGTGAAGAGATCAACTTTGAGTTTGTCCCTACGGACAAGTAAGTGACGGACATCTTCACTAATCTACTAGATGAAGAAAAGTTCAATACCTTCACGTTTGAGTTGGGTATGTTGAACCTGGTATACCTTCAGTCGCTCCTCATGTTGTTGCAAGTTATATTATTTCTTGTAGGTGGAATTGTTCTTCAGTAGAATGAAGACTTTTCAAGTGGTATACCATCAGCGATATCATGTTCAAGTATTTTTTCAGACTAGTATAGACTAGAATATCTACCAGGAAATATGATAGAGGATGCTTCATTTGAGGGGGAGCAAGTACATCACTTGCAAAGGAAGATTCAAGTAGTATCCTATAGATAAGAAGAAGAAGCACACCTCCAGCACTCACAAGTGGGTCAACTTGTGCAAGTGTTGCTTTTCTATACTCAAAAAGGGGGAGCAGAAAATCAGTACCTCCCTGACTATTTACAGAATTTAAAAGGGGGGATGAGAAGGATATAAGTTAAGGAAAGTGGTATCAGATCAGTAAAGGTATCAGATCTATGAATGTATCAAATATCAGAGCAGGATATGTGAGCAGGATACAAGGGGTATTAAGAGGCCAGATAGCAGTAATTAAGGGGGAGCAGGTGTGATGATGTTCACCCTGTAGGCAAAGAAGTGTGGTAACTACAACATAATACCCTGCAGGCCAGGTAGCAGCAATTAAGAGGGAGCATGTGTGATGATGTTCACCCGGTAGGCAAGGAAGTGTGGTAACTATAACTTGTTCTCTTGTTATATGTTTTTCAAGATTAATGTTTTATTGATGCATTTGTTAGTGTATGTCATTGACTCATTTGATTGAGGGTTTTGACTTCTTCAAATAGGGGGGATTGTTGGTTCCATTGCCCACAATATCCCAGATTTGAAGAAGTCCATCATGTCAATGATATACATAAAGTTGTATTTGATGTATGTTTAAGTTCATGCATGCAGGTAAGTCCTTATAACATTGATAGGACAGGTATTCCAAGTGATATGATAGGTGGTCACAAAGTAAAGATGTGGAGAGACAAAAATTTATTTAAGTCCACAGGCGTTGAGTGAAGCCAGTTCACTCAACGCCAGATGCAAGGAAAGATGCTGGATAGGCTGGAAATCGCCTAAGTCCACAGGCATTAAGTGAATCCAGTTCACTCAACGCAAGATGCCATAAAGCGCTGAGTTAGTTGTGGACAGTCAAAGCCATGCAGCCAGCAAAGCAATTCTGCAGCCAAGTCCACAGGCATTGAGTGATGACAGTTCACTCAATGCCATCGTCGAGTATAGCTGAATCTGTCAACGCCTAAGTATTGGTAGGATGAATATTATACAAAGTCCAGAAGCGTCTAGTGAACAGATCTCACTCGACGCCAAAGTAAAAAAGGTTGAGTCTTACTGATGCAGTCAAAGCCTAAGAAGAAGACAGAAATCAGCTAAGTCCAGAAGCGTTGTGTGAAGCCAGTTCACTCAACGCCCAATAAAGAAGGCAGGCAAAAGCAGAAAGCATTGAGTGATACTAGCTCACTCAACGCCTTCAGATAGGTGAAGAAATGTCTAAGTGTAAAAGCATTGAGTGAAGCCATTCACTCAACGCTCTCAATGCCTTTGATGCAAAATGATTTAGACAGTTGACTAAGGGTTTTGGCATTGAGTGAAGCATGTTCACTCAACACTCTCAACACTTCGACTGAATTTGACAAAATTGGCTAAGTCCATAATCTGATGACGTCAACCAAAATTGACAAAGTCAACAGAGTTCAAATTAAATGCGAGAAAGCTACAGAACATGACAAATACTGTCAAAGAGCTACTGTACGTCTTCTTCTATTAAAGCAAGGTGCAGCTGCCTATTGCAGGTGATCCCCACTACTTCTTGGAGCCGTTAATCGGCGGAAGATATAAAGGTGCAGCTACTAGATGTTGAACTTAACTTTTAGGGTTTTGTTTCAAAAAAAAGAGCGGCTTGACTTCATCTTTCTCAGTTCAATTACTTGCTGCCGGGAAAAAGCTTGAAGTCGATCAGCTGAGCTAAAATTTCAGTTCAGTTAGTTATAGCATCTTCTTCTGCTACAGCCAGTTCAAATACACTTCTGAGAAAGAAAAGAGAGGAGGGCCTTCAGTCTACTGTAGGTTTAAGTTGGATATTTGAAGAACTCGGGACCTAGAAGATCTTCAGTATTCAACAACAAGTTCAGAAATAGTTTTCTGAGATACTTCTAGCTGAGGCAGCCACTTCTTGAAGAACATTCTTTCTGTTGTTGTGAAGATAGTTAGAGTTGAGATAACTCATCTATAGTAGCAGACACAGAGAAATTTCTCTGTGTTAAATTAATTAAACCATGTATTTCTGTAGGATCCTTTTGGATCTGGGCTATATGGCTCTTAAGCCTCAGGTAGGACAGTTTTGCCTGAGCTGTAGGAGAGTTATAATCTCTGAGTGTAGGATCCAGCTTGGATCTGAGGTAGGTGATCATTTGATCACTAAGCGGTGGGGATTTTGAGCCTGAGGTAGGAGATTCATTCTCTCTGAGTTGTAGGACACTTGTTCCTGAGCTGTAGGATCCTTTGGATCTGAGGTAGGGCCTTTGTTCTTGAGCTGTAAGAGAGTCATTCTCTCTGAGGTAGGATCCTTTGTGGATCTGAGGTAGGGTTGTCCTCCCAGCCTGAGTTGTAGGGCCTTTGGGCCTGAGGTAGGTGATCAGTTGATCACAAAGTTGCAGGAGCAAGTTTGCTCTAAGGTAGGGCTTTCTCCTGAGTTATAGGTCTTAGAGGAGACTGAGAGATCTTGTGGGATCTGAGGTGTTAGCTCTTTGAGCTGAGTTTTGGAGAAGTGCCTTGTCTAACTAGAAGTTAGAAAGGTGGTAGGAGGGTGGACGTACCCATAATCTAGGTAACCACTATATATTCTGTGTGTGATTTTTGTTGTGTTGTTTCTTTATTGCAGGTTCTTGAAAGCAGATAACTACTAACACACTAATCACATAAAGAAGAAAATAAAAGAAAGTAACAAGAAACCAAGAAATCTATTCACCCCTCTCTAGGTTGCTAGCTACCTTGAAAACAAATACTTTCATAGATGTATACCACAAGTGACCAGCCATTATGTTTCTCCCCGTTGGGTTTCCTCCGCTGGTCGGCCAAAATGTTGAATCGTTTGATGTTTCCCACATCCAAGAGTACACGAGATTGTATATTGCGGCCTGGGTAGTGCGGTACATCCACACCCAGAAGTGTTAGGACTGGCCACTATCACTGACAGCCACATCGGTGAGGCCCGAGGGGTTCGCTACCCTGCTGGAAGAGAAGCGGTCCAATCTATGTCGACATAGTGTGTGTGTGCATAAGTTTGAATGCTTGTAGTGTGTGTGTGGCTTTTAATGCCTACGGTGTATGCGTGGCTTGAATGTCTGCGGTGTGTGTACGACTTTGGATGTTTGCGGTGTATGCGAGTCTTTGAGTGCTTGCGGCGTGTTGGCAGGTTTGAATACCTGTGGTGTGAATATGGGTTGTGAATACATGTTGTAATGATAGCTAGTGGAGCTTTTGTTATAACTGATATATAAAGCTATTGTTATTCCAGTTATTCTATGATGCACCTCCTTTTAATAGTTTATCCTAGCTTATATATAAAATACAGTACTAACTCTCTTTTACTTCGACTATTATTGATTGTGTTGAGGCTCACTCTCATCCCCAAGTTTAGGGATCTTGGGGAGGAGGTGTGAATCCACTTAGTCCTGTGACTAACGGTTATTTAAATAACCATTCACAAGAGATGGAGCAGTGCATGGTTCGAATAGCGTGTGACAGCGTACCTGCCTTAGAACTGTCACGAGCAGAATCACTAGTCTCATATCCAGTCCTTAGAGATGTGAGCCCTCCTTACTTGGTAAAAGTATAGAGAGTGTTGTAGTTTTCTTTAGCCCGATGAGCAGCATGTATAAACTTATGGCTACGGCATGTGTTATATATATCAATTGATTTCTAAATTACTTTTACTGTAATCTGATGTGATGTGATGAGTTTTATAGCCTGACAGGGAGATAATTCTTACGCTTGGTATGTGGGTTCTTGCCACATAGAAAGCATAGGGTGGCTTTCTTAGGCATCGGTCTAAGGTTGGGGGGAGGGTCATACAATTAGATCAGAGTATTCACGATCTATCCATGTGGGAAGTCTCAGAATACTTCCGTCCCTCGCTTTGACCCTTGGTTCGGGACAAACTATGTAGCGGAAGCTTGGTGGACCAGATAAGGTTAAATTTAAGGATTCTAGACTATACGTTTGCATACCTGTGCACACTCGCTTTCGCTTTGGTTAGTTTTTGCAAATTCCCCTACTTTGAAACTCCTGACTCCTCCTGTAACACCCCTATCCGTCACATAGCATATAGCAGGTTGTCCGGCCGGGGCCTAACGCCATATACTACGGACAGACCGGTTGGTTACTTATTGAAACCATTCAACCAATCACAATGTCCTACACAGAGCACCTAGCGGAAACAAGTTATTAAGTTACAAGATAAAAGAACCCAGCCAAAGCACGAATGTCCACTACAATAACCCATAGGAATATATAATACATGAATATTGGTTTATGGCCTTACAAAAGTTTGCTTAATAAAAGTGTCTTCCAAACCCCGGCATGCAGGTCGGTCATACATGAGAATAATAGAAAACACTCAAAAGTAGGCCTTTGAGGGCCGGCGTAGCAACTTGGGCTTTAGCCTGCTATTTACCGCTCGGCTCCGCAGCACCTGCAAGCAACAATCCACCGCACGGTGGTAAACAAAGGCAACGGTCAGCTATGCTGAACAAATTATAATGATTCCGCCCCTAAGCTCGGGGCAGCAAAGCTTCTTCCCTGCACTTTTTAGCCTAGCCAATCAAATAGAGAATAAGCATTACATCACATGTGCGGGATCAAACTGCCACACACCCCGTGCTCTCAGGGCACTAACTCGGTGAACCCGGTCGTGACCGTGGTCTCACCACCATCCCTTGGACGGCAAATCTCGTGAGCAAAATAGTCTTTCCGGTCTAAGCCTAACACTCGCACGACCATGCCAATGGCCAGTCTCTTTTTTCAGATGTCTATCACTAAACCGCATAGCCCGGGTCCGCATCCACTTGCTCGTTGCTCACATCGCATTGTCATATTAAGACATACGCGCGGGCCAAGCTTCTCCCGAAGCCCAAAGTTCGATCACACAAGCACATAACCCAGTTATGTTCATGGTTGGATCCCCGGCCACCAAGATGGCAGAAATGCGTTTCCGCCTAGTTTTTCGGGTGCGCCTTAGGGTTACACCCCAAGGATCCCTGCTGCAATCTACCCCGTAGAAACCTGAAAATAAAAAGGGCACAGAGTCTTCTCCGGCTAAAATGCAATGCACATCACCGATCTAGACCAACTTGTCTGGGTAGGCTTCACACATCATGCCTATGTCCGTACTACGATTCCGGACTCTAACAAGGGGGACTTTACATATCTACCCCAAGGAATACCACAAACTCGCCGCACACTCGTGGGAGAAGGGTTTTCCCATGCAAAGGAAGAAGAGCTTCACATGCACAAGATGAGAATCGTTACCCTAGCATTATTCCGTGGCGCCATGGAAATCTATGCGGATGGAAAGCACTGCAATCTCCTTGCCTCTGCGGATCCGAAGTCGGCTCACGATTTGAAGCTCCGAAGCTCCGCCGGTGACCGGATCTAGCTCCTCATCCTCCTCCTTGCTCTCCCTTCTCTCTAGATTTTAGAGAGAGATAACCCAAGTGAAAATAAGGGTTTCTCAATCCTATTCCCGGTTTAACCTCATCAGGAACAAACCCCAGCCCTTAGATCCCAAGCCAAGGAAATGGACGGCAACGATTTAGGCTGAAAATTAGAAAATTTTGACCGAACATGGGTTGCAACACGGCCGTGTGCATGGCCATGTTACTCATCCGCCGTCACTCCCATAGCCCGACCAGTACACGGCCTGTGACATGGTAACCGACACGCCCGTGTCGGTGCCCGTGTCATACCCCGTGTGCACCAACCAGGAGTTTCCTGAGCTGGACATGGCCTGTGACACGGCATCCGACACGCCTGTGTCAGATGTGACACGCTCATGTCTGTACCCATGTCATGGCCCATGTGCAAAACTCAGAAATCTCCCGAGGGGGGCACGCCCTGGGATACACCCGTATCCCAGGCCGTGTGCCGCACCCGACAACCGCCGATCGCCAAAATGCTGACCACGCGACCCGTCGCCGAACACACCCATGACACGCCCGTGTCACGCCCGTGACATGCCCGTGTCACCTGCTCCAAGTCCCATACTTGGCTTAAAACATCGTCTATCCCTCTTTTGAGTTTCGGGGTGTTACACCTCCAGATATCAGAGTCGAGTAACGGAGGATCTTCCTCAAGAAATCAACACCACCCTCTTACTCTACCACCTTCTCCCGTAGTTCCCTTTACTAATACAAAGCTGGGACAAACCCTTGCAACCATATTGGGAACGTTTCAGACTGCGATTAGACAGCAGCAGCAACAAGTCATTCACGGGTCGAACATGTTAACGGCCTTCTGAGGGTTAAGACCTCCTACTTATAGAGGTGTCCAGACAATGATGCAGACTGAGCAATGGGTAGAAAGAGTCGAGGAACTGCAAGAAGGGATGAGATGCCCAAGAGTATTTGCAGTTCCCTTGGTGGTGACCCTACTTGTGGGATTTGCCTGCGATTGGAGGCGGACAGTTATTCATTCCAGTTTTGAAGGACATCCTCTCAACACTATTTTATGGGAAAAATTCTCTAAGGTGTTTTGGAATACTTCATACCTAAAGCTGATCAAGCTGAGTTACAGGAGTGCTTCCTATGGATTTGTCAAGGAAATAACCTCCGATAGGCTTTGATTATGATTTCACATACCTCTTTCCACAACATTGTCACCCACACTGCCTCTTTGGAAATGGACCAGTGATGGTAATGTCGTAGCAAAGAAGACATGTATAGTCTCCTCGAGGACGAGAGAGGGAGGTGTTCCCTCAATGATAGTCTCTAGATCGGAGACAGAGTCATTTCCATAAACAATATCGATAAGTACGCCAACCCTGGTAGCAGTCAGTGTAAGCACTACTACCCCTACTAGTATCACAACATTCACCTCGATCAACACCCCAACCAATATCAATAAGGCAATGGGATGTTCCCTTCACAGGAAACTACTTCTTGTGTCATCAGCCCGAACACATTCGACTTTTTTGCCTGCAGGCCACGAGTAGGCTAGGATTAGGAGCATTATAAGGAGCTGTGATAACAAATAGAGAACGAGAATAAGGAGGCCATAAAGTCCAGCCAGTCAGAAGGGACCAGTCGAAGAATGGTAAAGCTGTACCACTAAAGGTCTATGCCCTAGATTCTTAACAAGGACCATCCTCAGACGAGGTAATTGGTGTATATTTCTAACCGTCCTCATTATTCTTTATCTAGTTGATGATATTTTGTATATTGATATAGTTATAGTGTGCGGACCTTCTGAGTTACTTACGGCAGAAGGTATTCCCTCCGTCTTGTATATAACTTTAACCTCAGCACATACCACCAATTCGATAGGGCAAAGAGACAAAATGTTTTGAAATGGAGAATAAACCCAAGTACTCGCCAAGGTTCCAGTTATTCAAGCCTTTTCAGGTATTTTTCCCGAATCACTCTTAGGGCTGCCCCAAGATGGGAGGTGTACTTCTAAATCGTGCTTGTGTCTGGAGCTCAATCAGTGTCCCGAGTACATTATTGAATAGCCCTAAAATAATTAGTGGCACCCAAGATTCAGCTTCAAGAGCTGATCGATGTAGGATGAATCCGTCCGAGTTTTTTTGCCGTGGAAAAGCCCTGGTATTATTTGTCAAAAGAAGGATGGATCATTCTGTTTATGCATCGAACTCAGGGAGCTTAACAAGCTCACCGATCAGAACATATACCCTCTACCAAGGATTGATGAGCTGTTTGATCAGTTATATGGGACATCTATCTCTTCCAAGATGGACTTAAGATCTGGTTATTATCAGCCTCAAATACGGGAAGAGGATATTCCCAAGATAGCTTTTAGCTTTCATTATGGCCTCGACGAGTCCTTGGAGATGTCATTTAAGCTCACCAATGCACTATCCACCTTCGTGGAGTTGATAAACAAAGTTGATGGAGATGTTTCTGATGCGACCGCCATTGATCCCCATCTGAGAGAGTTCGTGGATTGGGACGATCGTTGCCGCAAGCTCGAGGATGGGACTCTACCACGAAGCCAACGACGCCATCGCTATTAAATAAAATATATAAATATAAATTAAATAATTATAATTATATATTTTATCAAATTATTATTATTTTATCAATTGTTATTTTAAACATTTTTATTTCCTGTATTTTATTTTATTGCATTTAATTAATGTAGTTAATTCTTGTATGATGGGTGCCTATAACCATCAAGTGTATTTTAATTTCATGTATTTAAATTTTGTATTGTTTTTATTTCATGATGGGTGCATATAACCATCATAGTTTCATTTTGAATTTTGAATTGGAGGAGAGGAGTGGTGTAGGCTATATATAGCCATGTTATGAAGGATTTTATTAGAGAATGAATGATAAGAATTTGAATCCCTACATCTTTCTTGAGATCTTTTCCCCCTCCTTCTTCAAAATTTCGGCCAAGGCCTTCTTCCCATCTCCTAGCCGCCAACCCCCTCTCCTCCTCCCCTCTATTTGGCTGCCGGCCACTCTTCCCCCTCTCTCTATTTGGCCTCCTCTCCACCACCTCCTCCATCTCCTTTCCTCTTCAAGGAAATCCAACCACCCTCATCTTTATTTGGTGGAAATCGGCCAAGACACCAAGATCTCTCCTTATGATTCAAACTCCAGCGTGAAGCGACGAAGGCGGACGAGTTTTCTCTCCATCCAGCATGACTCCGACGGAGCCGTTGAAGAACGATCCAGAGAATAGTGAATCGGAATCATCCATTCTACCTTCGTGTGTTTATTTTCCTAGATATTCTTGTGGTGGAAAACTTTAGCGTTGGATCTTAATATCTTTAAATAATCATGGTTTTCTTCGATCGATTTTTGTGTTTATCTTGATTGATTTATTTTTCGAGAGGATTGGCGAACCTTCATTTTCTTTTTGTTGGGAGAGATCTACCATTTTTAAATCATAAATTTTGGTAGATCTCTTTTGGTACAACCTTCGCTCGATCAAACCGGGTTTTTTCCTTTTAGCCGGAAAGAATATTGGCATATAGCCTTTATTCGATCCTAATCGGTTTGGCTACCCGTATGTTAGCCTCTAATTGATATAATTGCATAGCGTGTGTGTTGCGACGAAGTTTGTGCGAGTGTAGAATTTGAATCATAGAGAGGCATACGTGTTCGTCCGTAGATATATCTGGTGTCAACGTGTGAGCTTGCATCAAAAGTGTTCAAACCGTTTTTGTACCACCTCATGGTCGTCTTCGATCTACTTGAGAACTAAGGCAGACCACTCTAGACACCATATTTTAATGGACATCGGAGTGCGAGGCTGCGAATTGAAGAATCGCTTGAATTCTACCCCGATTTTTACGATCCCCTCAGGGACCGAAGGGTTCCAAATTTACATTGATGTATTCTTGAATGGGTTAGGAGTTGTGATGTTTTTAGTTGTCTACCTAAATCACCTAGAGGGGGTGAATAGGTGAGGTTTGGGTCTTTTTGCAGAATAAAAATTGAACGAACGAAGCGCAGAAAATAAGCAAACAAATCACAGAAACACCAGATCAATAGTGGTTCCCCAATCTTGGGTACGTCCACTCTCCATCTCACCGATCTAGAAACACGCTAGACTCGGCTAATTCACTATTGTCTCGGATTAAAAACCAATCCGACAACTTGGAGCAATGCCCCTACAACTCGATCTGTAAAACTGGATCTACACTCGGAAGAAAAACTTCCTACAAAAATTTCTCGGAGAACAAACTTCTATAACTCAGAGATCAATCTCCTACAAGAATTGAAATAGATTTACAATAACAATAAAAAAAACTTCACTTCAGATTTGAGAACTTCAGATTTCTTCCTTCTTGAAATTGAAAGCTCTATCAGAAATAATTCGAAGAAGACTATGCCGAAATCTCTGGATCTGAAATGCTTGAAATCAACACGATCAAATGAGAGATCTGTAGAAGTTAAATGCATTGATCTGTTGATCGATTCCTGTTCTGAATTTCTTGAATCGGAGAAAAGCAGCAGCAAGAACGACGATGAGGAGCGGCAGCTTTCCCGATTTAGAATGTTAGAACGATTCATAAACTTGATTTCTTTTCTTGTTAGGGTTAGTCGATTTGATAAGACCTTTTATAGGACAAGCCTAACGGTCATAATCATAAAGATTATACACATGGACCAATAATAAATGAGATTAGTTTGAAATCATTTTCGTCAGAATTAACGAAAAATTTCAAGAAATGATCTTCATTTCTCGAGTGGATTATAGACTACTCGAGTAATAATTTTTATTTCTCGAGAAAAGAGTATAAGGTTCTCGAGAATAAGACTTAGAGAAAACACTGGAAACAATTTCTGGATTCTTGATAAGTAACTTCTGTTACTCGAGAAATTGAAACTGACTACTCGAGAACTAACTGGACTTTTCGAGAACAAGTTATACTTCTCGAGTACTAGACTTCTGTTTCTCGAGACAAAGTCTTGTCCTTCTCGAGTAATGGCCTTAGCTTCTCGAGTACTAGACTTTGAAAAATTCTGAGCTAGATTTTTTTCAGTTGACTCGAGAATGAAGCAAGTTTTACTCGAGTACGACATAGCTTCTCGAGAACTAAATTTAAGCCTTCTCGAGAGCTACCTCTGTGTAACGTCCCTAGCCGATCCAACATGACGATGCCACGGCTCCGCTCTAGGCGACGCTACCGGGCTGCAGCCCAAGCACCCCAACCCCTATCCCTCCACAGGCGGGTTGTTGGTGGCCATAGCCTCCCTTTGATAAGCGAACTCGACAGTTAAGTTGGGCCGTACGGGGACTTCCCAGGAGGTCACCCATCCCAGTACTACTCTCGCCCAAGCACGCTTAACTATGGAGTTCTTTCAACCTTCATCACCAATTGAGCTGAGCCACCAACAACCCGCCTGTGGATCGGCTAGGGACGTTACAATAAAAAGTGCACTTTTTATTGTAACGACCCTGGCGCGTACGTAACAGCGTTACGGCTCCGCCCTCCAGGCATCGCTACCGGGCTGCAGCCCAAGCACCCCAACCCCTCTCCCTCCACAGGCGGGTTGTTGGTGGCCACAGCCTCCCTTTGATGAGCGAACTCGACAATTAAGTTGGGCCGTACGGGGACTTCCCAGGAGGTCACCCATCCCAGTACTACTCTTGCCCAAGCACGCTTAACTATGGAGTTCTTTCAACCTTCATCACCAATTGAGCTGCAGCTCAATTGGTGATGAAGGTTGAAAGAACTCCATAGTTAAGCGTGCTCGGGCTGGAGTAGTACTGGGATGGGTGACCTCCTGGGAAGTCCCCGTAGTGCGGGCTTGACTATCGAGTTTGCCTCATCAAAGGGAGGCTGTGGCCACCAACAACCCGCCTGTGGAGGGAGAGGGGTTGGGGTGCTTGGGCTGCAGCCCGGTAGCGATGCCATGGGGGGCTTCGGGCCAAATCCCGGGTCATTACACTCTGTTACTCGAAAACTAAACTTATCTAACTCGAGAAATGGCTACAATTCTAATCGAGTACTTATAGGTCCTTCTCAAGTATAACACTTAGAAAAATTTTGGATTTCTGAAAATTTTCTTTCTTCAAGGAATTCAGCAACTAGTCTTTCTCCTATAACTTTAGTGCTTTGAAAATGAAGTGTGTCCCAATAGAGAGGGTACACATGAGTCAACACTATGGATCACACAATGAGGGATTATATTGTATGGTCCTATGTTTCGTGACTCATTGTAGACTAACATTGGTCTACACTTGGTAATTATATCCTGCAAACACATAACTCAAACAGGGCATCAAATATAACTTAATTCATCTTAGTTCAAGGGTGACTTCATACAAATCTAGGTTATTGTGGATACAATACCCAACAATCTCCCCCTATTTGTAGAAGTCAGAACCCTCTACACTAAGGTGAATTACATCAAGATAAACAACTAAAGTAACTACTAAACACAGTAATAAGGAAAAGTACTAAGCAATGAAAAATCAGATCATCAAAATAGAAGATTTATATTTATAGATTTTGTCCAAGTGATATCCAAGTTCACAAAATCTAATTAAAAAAACTCTTAGTCATCTTTTATCCCATCTTGGTATGTTGTTGTTGCTGCTTCTGAAGTTTGTCCTCTTGTCTTTGAAAATACAAATATGGCTTTGGAAAGTATTTTGCTAGCCTGGGAGGAGCAGATGGATCTTCACGATTGAATTTTCTATCATGAAGACTTCTTAAAGTCATAGATTTCTCATACTTCTCCCATTCAGAATAAGAGTAGTAATTGTCCTTATTCTCTTTGAAATCCACAACAAGTTTAAGAGTATCCTCTTTGAAATTATGTTCTTGTGTTTTCTTTTATAGTTGACTTTGATTGTTTGCTAGGATTACTGACTGATCCATCACCTGACCAATACTGGTGATGGTATGGTCTAGAGCTTTCCCACCTATTTGGAAGAGGTGTTTAAGCTCATCAGTATTGTGCTGTGTTTCTGCAAAACTTCTGCTCATCTCTTTCTCTTGAGCAGTTTCTTTCTCAGTTACAACTTTAAGAGATTCATCAAAATAGCTTCTTTGTTGTGCTAGCATCAATTTTATCCTTCTCAGTAGATTATCAGCAGTAGGTGTTTCAACTTGAGAAGGAGGAAGAGGAGGAGGTACTAAAGTAGCTGACCAGGGAGGGATTTCTTCAATGAGAACTAAGCTCTGAGATCTGGTGGTATGAATCAAAATATCTCCTTCCCCACTAAGAATTGTAGGAAGGGAGAAGTCCAGGCTCTTGAGAGGAGCCTCAGCTGGTTCAGGAGTGGCCTCTTCCTCATCAGAAATCAGAATTATTTCTTCTTCATGTATATCTACAGCAGGAGACTGATGAAGAGGGGATTCTTGTTCAGAATGGTGGTCAGATGGAGATGATTCTTAAGGAGGAGATTTCTCTATATGGATAGGGGAAGGAGGCTCTTTGGAAGTTAGTTCCTCTATCATTTTACTGATATCTTCCTCTATAGAAAGCACTTGTTCTTGGACTTGAGCATCTATAAGCAGATCTTCAAATGGAGTAGTAGTAGGTGGTGCAACATCTGGAGGAGGGGTAGAATGGCTAACCTTTGGGATTGAAGAAGAAGGCTCCCCCTCAGCAACTGCACCAGATGTGCCAACTACTTGATGTAGAGGGGAAGAGTGGGTCATGTACTCATCCTCATTGTGATCATGAGCTTTTGCAGCTTAGGCAGGGTTCTTAAGCTTGAGTTCCCATCTTTGAATTGGGGAGATGGAAACTTTCTTCATATGATGTAGAGTTGTACCTTTGGAGAGATCAAAGACTTCGGGGTTGAATTCATAAAGGAGAAGAGATACAATCCTGCCATAAGTTGGTGCTTTTATGCTTTCCTTGATCTTGTCAAAAATCATCATCCCCCACTGTAACTTCTTTCTGCAAATCACAACTGCCATCATATCGAAGATATCGTTTGTAATGAAGCTAATATAACTAGTGCGGCAGAGCAGGATCTTTCCAAGAATATCCATAAGAAGCTTGCTCTCTGCATTTAGATTAGGACGGCGAATAGTGTTCACATCATCAGAGACACCACAAAAAGCACAAGCTCGATAGTAGTCTTCAACGGTTTGGTCATCTTCTTCCTCAATAATGGGCAGCCGAAGTAGTTTGGAAATGATCGGTGTAGTTAACTTGACTTTGATTCCACGGACCTTGGACTTAAGAATCTTCCTGTTTCTCTTCAACTTGGCATTATGGAAAATTCTTCAACCTCTGGAAATAGAACCTTGCACGGGTGATCCAAGATAAAAGAGAGTCCGGCAGCTTCTAAGAGCAGTAGAAGATTGTGAAAATCGTCTGACAAATCGGCAATTCTGGTAGAAACAAGTTCTCTCCCGATTCCAATCTTTGATGGAGGAGCCATTGATCGAGAGAGAGATGAACGGAAGACCTCTTTCTTAGAGAAATCGCAGAAGCGGCGGGAAGAGGGCGACGATGATAGAGAAGGTGAAGAGTCTTTCATTTTCTCGACAAAGGGTTTGAGGTTTCAGGTGATTTGGAATTTCTTAGACTTAATCTATTTATATAAGTATTAATTTATGATGATTAAGGAGATAATAAAAGTAACATACCTAAAAATATGGCGGTATAAAGTCCGGGTGCGAATATCAGAAATTTGAACTTGAAGACAAAAATCTGCATCCTACTTCTCGAGTGGAAAGACATTACTCGAGTGAAGATAATGTTGTTCTCGAGTAGTGAAGTACTGTCTCGAGAAGCAGACTTGAATATCTCGAGAAGCGGTCTGATAGTTATCAAGAGGCAGACTGGAACTCGAGAAGAATTCCTTAGGAGACATTCTTGTTTCTCAAGTAGTCCTATCCAGTACTCGAGTAGTAAGAGTAGTACTCGAGAAATGAAGTCCAAACTTAGAGTTTTCTGAATTTTTGAAGTATTGCCCGATCCTTGAACTCTGTTGTGAGATCTTCTTCATTCTTCTTTGTTGAGCATGACAAGTTCTGTTTTGAAGAACGAAAACTTGGCCTCGTACAGCGGCTTCATGAAAATGTCTGCAACTTGCTTGTCAGTTGGAACATACTAGAGGTTGATGTCTCCATGCTCCATATGCTCCCTGATGAAGTTATGCCTAAGCTCTATGTGCTTTGTCCTGCTATGAGAGACTGGGTTGTTGGCGATTGCAATTGTACTGGAGGAGTCGCAAAACATTGGAATGTTCTTGAACCTCATGTTATAGTCTTCAAACTGATTCTTTATCCATAGCAGTTGTTCATAACAACTGCCTGCAAAGATATACTCTGACTTGGCTGTTAAAATTGCGACACAGATCTTCTTCTTGCTGCTCTAGGAGATGAGCCTTCTTCCCATGAATTGACAAGTCCCGGAAGTGCTCTTCCTGTCATCTTTTCTTCCTGCAAAATCTGCATCTGAAAAACCAATTAGTTCGTTATCATTACTTCTTGGGTACCATAAGCCAAGATTTGGTGTACCTTTAAGGTATCTCAAAATATGCTTTGCAACAGCATAATGAGATTCCTTAGAGTTCAATTGAAATCTAGCACACACACATGTTGAAAATATTATGTCTGATCTACTAGCAGTAAGATAGAGCAAGGATCCAATTATGCTTCTGTACTTTGTTTCATCAAAAGGTTTCCCTTTCTCATCCTTATCCAGAGACATAGCTGAACCCATTGGAGTCCTCATAGAGGTTGCACTCTCCATTCCAAATTTCTTAATTAACTCCTTGGTGAACTTCGTCTGAGAGATGAAAATTTCATCTTCAGATTGTTTCACCTGAAGTCCTAAGAAATACTTCAGCTCTCCCATATTGCTCATTTCAAACTTCCCTTGCATAAGTTTGGAAAACTTTTTGCAAAAGTTGTCGTCAGTATAGCTAAATATGATATCATTGACATAGATTTTCACTAGCAAATCTTGTCTTTTATTTCCCTAATAAATAATGTCTTATCTATCTTTCCCCTTGTGAACTTGTTCTCAAGAAGAAAGCTAGACAGCGTCTCATACCTAGCTCGAGGAGCATGTTTCAAACCATATAATGCTTTTAAGAAAGATACACATGATCAGGATTGTTAGAATCAACGAAACCTGGAGATTGTTCCACATATATTTCTTCCTCTATGTCACCATTAAGGAAGGCTGACTTCACATACATCTGATAGACAGTGAAGCCCTTAAGTGCAGTATAAGCTAGGAACAACCTGATTGCCTTCAGCCTTGCCACTAGAGCATACGTTTAATAGAAGTCGATTCCTTCTTCTTGTCGGTATCCCTTGGCGACGAGTCTTGCCTTGTTCTTTATGATTGTTCCATCTTCGTCCATCTTGTTCCTGTAGACCCACTTGGTTCTGATAACATTCTTACCTTTGGGTCTTGGAACAAGCTTTCAAACTTAGCAACGCTTGAATTGATTCAATTCTTCTTCCATTGCCATTATCCAAGATGCGTCTAAGTTTGCTTCCTCAAACTTCTTTGGTTCAACCTGCATGAGAAAACTTAAATATAAATTTTTATTAGTTGTACCTCTACGAGTTCTGACACCATCCTGGGGATCTCCGATTATTTGATCAATTGGGTGATCCTTCAAGTGTCTGAGCTCTAGGGTTCTTCCATCTAGAGCTTATTCAACCACTGGAGTGACTTCATCAACTTGAATGATATCTTCATCATGGTCATCAACTTCTCCAATTGGGGGTGGAGTGGTGATCTTGATGAACTTTTGATCTTTTTCTTCAATCGGCTCATCTAAGGTTAATTCCTTTATTCTTGAACCTACATATTCAATAAATACACTAGAAGAACTGTCTTGCAGCAAGCTCGTCTCATCAAATACAATATTGATAGATTCTTCTACAACTAGGGTTTTCTTATTAAAAATCTTATATGCCTTACTATGGCTACTATATCCTACAAAAATAGCTTCAAAACTCTTTTCACTAAATTTAGTTGTGTGATACTTACCATTGTTGAGGACGAAGCATTTACTACCAAAGATTCTAAAATATGAAATAGTCGATTTCCTGCCCTTTAGTAGTTCGTGAGGTGTCTTATTATTGTTCTTGTTTATGAGTGCTCGATTTTGCACGTGACATGCAGTATTGACGGCTTCAGCCCAGAAATATTCTGGTAGTGAGCCATCACTAAACATGGTCTTGCAAGCCTCTATGAGTGTTCTATTCCTTCTCTCAATGACTCCATTCTGTTGAGGAGTACGAGGAGAGGAAAACTCATGAAAGATACCTAGGTTTCACAGAATTCTATTATGGCCCCAGACTTGAACTCTGTTCCATTGTCACTTTTGATTTTGACTACGAAACAGTTGTATTCATTCAAAACTTGCCTGACAAAATTTGTAAAGATATCAAAAGTATCTGACATGTGTTTAAGAAAGAATGCCCACGCAAAGCGAGAGTAATCATCAATAATAACCAATGTATAATCCTTACCTTCCAAACTTCTAATTTGTAGTGGACCGAACAAGTCCATGTGAAGTAGGTGTTAACACCTATTAGAGTCTTTGCCAATAATGCTTTTAAAGGTAGCCCTTATTTGCTTGCCTTTTACACATTTGTGAAAAGGTCTATCTTGAACGCACTTGACATTTGGGGCATCACGTACTAAATTAACAGAAAATAATTTATTAATAGTTTTATAATTTATATATGTTAATCTCTTGTGTCATTGTTCACCAAGAGACGCACTATCTTTTGCCAAAAATCACACTGGCGTGAAAGAGTCCATGCAAATAAAATTTAAACAGAATATATTTCTACTACGAGTGCCTGATAAAATCATTTCTAAGTTATCGACCGATTTTATCAAACACTTATCTACATGAAATTCTATGATGTATCCTTTATCGCAGAGCTGGCTTATGCTTATAAGATTGTGTTCCAATCCTTCAACATAAGCCACATCTGAGAAGGAAACACTACCATTAGTGATCATATCGTAGCATTTTGTAATTCCTCTATCAAAACCCCCAAAGATGACATTTGGCCCGTTCATGAATGGAGAATAATTCTGGAGTAGGCTTCTAGTCCCGGTCATATGCCGAGACCATCCACTGTCCAAATACTAGATAGGATTTTTGGTGGCCTTTGAACATACCTGCATTCACAAATCAGTTTGCCTTAGGAACCCAAACTTGTTTGGGTCCTTGGTCTCTAATTAGCATACTATCTTAATATTGTGAGTGGTCTTTCTCACATTATTAACTTGAGGAGTTTCATAAAATCTGGAATTAAACCAGCAATCTATGACAAAGTGACCTATTTTGCCATAACACCAGCAGTTAAATCTTTTGTATCTTTGCCTAAAGTTCTCCTGCTTAACCTTTTGAGATTGTGGTCTAGAAGGGCCAGCAGATTTGGAAGTAGAAGCTTCATGGTGATGGCATTCACATGACTTCTTTTCCTTAAGAGGCTTTTCAACAATGGGTTTAACTCTTAGAGATTTCTTGATGTTATGACCATAACTATAAGGTCTGTAGCTCTGAAGAGTGATCTCCTCATAAGGTTTCTTGAAGACACTCTCACCAAAGTTCCGGGGACGAGTTCATCCTTGGTACCGAGACTTGGGCTCTACATGAGTAGGCCTAGTAAACTGATCGTCGGACGAGTCAAGATCAAACTCGTTCGTTGGAAAGATAACCTTTTTAAATGGAGTTTGGTCTTGAGGAGATTTTCCCTTCTCCTTGGCTAGAGCCTTCTTGGCAGCCTTATTTCTTCTCTGGGCTTTATTTCTCCTAGAAGATTTACTATGAGAAGCCACATGGCCTAAGCCAGCTCTTTTAGCCTAAGCAGAGAACTCAGCAACAAGTGGAAGGACTTTCTTGGGCTTGGAGAAACTTTCAACAAGTTGCTTTTCATCGGCCAGTTGTTCTTCCAACTCCTTGATGATTTGCTCTTATAGGTTTAGGTGCTCGAGAGACTTTTTGTATATGTCGATTACTTCATGGGCTTCCTCTCTGAGTGAGTCCATCTTTGCAACTTCCTCCCTCAGAGTTCTCTCCTCAGCCTTAAGAGATTTAATCTCCTTGGCTTGAGCTCTTGCGACTCTTCGACATTTGTCGTAAGCCTTAATCAACTCTTTGTACTGAATCATGAGTTCAGATTCATCATCAGACGAACAGTCCTCATGATCATGGTCAGAAGCATCTGATTCGGAGAGAGGAGTGTGAGAGTTTACCTTCCTAGTGAACTGGGGTTCTTCTTCTTCATCTATATGTGCCATGAGCCCAAACTAGGCTTCCTCTTCATCACTAGACTCAGATGAGTCTGTATCGCTGAGAGTTTTGGCCTTCTTAGCCTCATGATCATGGTCAGTCTTCTTATTATATGAAGATTTCTTATCCTCTCATCTTCTACCCTCCTTCTTCTTGTGAGGGCAGTCAGCTATGATGTGTCCTGGCTTATTGCAACAATAACACACAATGTCAGAAGAAATGTATTTGTTCTGTTTAGAGTGATACTTGTCTTGGCTACTTGAGCCCTTCTTATGACGATCACCATCATGACGTGATCTTCTGAACGAGGCATATTTTCCTCTCCATTATTTATTCTTGTTCAAGAACTTCTTGAACTGCCTTGAAAGAAGAGAAAACTCTCCTTCTGATAATTCTGAGCCTAAGGTACTTGGCTCTGAAGTTTCTTCTTCACTCTCTTCCTGTACGGGGGCAGGAGATGCAGCTTTTGACTTCCTTGAGATGTCTGCCTTTAAAGCGACAGACTTCTCCTTGGATGAAGACCGATTCTTCTCTTCTTCAGCTTTTCTTGAGTTAATTTTCAATTCATATGACATAAGCTTTTTTGAAGAGGTTTTGAGGGTCAGTCTCTATCAGCTTACCAAATTCACGGATAGCACAGACTTTGTTATCTCATTCCTTAGTTAGGGATCTCAGAAATTTATCATTCAGTTCTCCGTTGGTGAAGACTCGGTCATAAACTTTTAGGTCGTTTACAATATTGAAGAAACTTTCAAAGGTATCTGCAATAGAGTCCTTGGGACCTTGTCGGAATGCTTCATATTTTCTGGTTTAGGAGGGAACTTCTATCATCCCTAACCTCTTTAGTGCCTTCCATCAGGACGATGAGAGACTGCCACATTTACTTGGTGGATTGGCAGTGAATCAGATTCTGCAGTATAGAATCATCAACTACACTTGCAATGATATTCTTGGCTTTCTTGTCTAAGGAGACAAGTGCAATCTCATCTTTATCAAGATCTATAAGCTTCTTTGGAACTTGCTTAGTAGAATCAATGGTGGAGGTGGTCATAGGTACATAAGGTCCTTCTTACACTATCATGAAAATTCTGGGATCCACAGCTTCCATGAAGAACTTTATCCTCTCTTTCCACATAGCAAAATTATTCTTTGTGCATAGAGGAAGCTTTGCAAAATCCTTGGCTCTGTCCATGCTTATATCCTCTGGAGACAACTAGGAGCAGATCTGTTCAAGGTGTTAACCTTTTTGATGAACAACCTCCCTCTGATACCAATTGATGTTTTTAGTTGTCTACATAAATCACCTAGAGGGTGTGAATAGGTGAGGTCTGCATCTTTTTGCGGAATAAAAATTGAATGAATGAAGTGCTGAAAATAAGCAAACAAATCACAGAGAACACCGGATCTATAGTAGTTCTCCAATATTGGGTACGTCCACTCTCCACCTCACCAATCTAGCAACACACTAGACTCGGCTACTTCACTTTTATCTCGGATTGAAAACCAATCCTACAACTCGGAGCAACGCCCCTATAACGCGATCCGTAAAATAGGATTTGCACTCGGAAGAAAAACTTCCTGCAAAAATTTTTCGGAGAACAAACTCCTATAACTCGGAGATCAATCTCCTACAAGAATTGAAATAAATTTACAATAAAAATAAAACAAACTTCACTTCAGATCTGAGAACTTCAGATTTATTCCTTCTTGAAATTGAAAGCTCTGTCAGAAATAATTCAAAGAAGACTATGTCGAAATCTATGAAACTAAAATGCTTGAAATCAACACGATCAAATGAGAGATCTGTAGAAGTTAAACGCCTTGATCTGTTGATCGATTCCTGTTCTGAATTTCTTGAATCAGAGAAAAGAAGCGGCGAGAGCGACGATGAGGAGCGGCGGCTTTCCCAATTTAGAATGTTAGAATGATTTAGAAACTTGATTTCTTTTCTTGTTAGGGTTAGTCGATTTGATAAGACCTTTTATAGGACAAGCCTAACGGTCATAATCATAAAGACTGTACATGTGGACCAATAATAAATGAGATTAGTTTGAAATCATTTCTGTCGTACTTAAAGAAAAATTTCAAGAAATGATCTTCATTTCTCGAGTGGATTATAGACTACTCGAGTAATAACTTTTGTTTCTCGAGAAAAGAGTATAAGATTCTCGAGAACAAGACTTAGAGAAAACACTGGAAACAATTTTTGGCTTCTCGAGAAGTAACTTCTGTTACTCAAGAAATAGAAACTGACTACTCGAGAACTAACTAGACTTCTCGAGAACAAACTTCTCGAGAACAAGTTATACTTCTCGAGTACTTGACTTCTGTTTCTTGAGACAAAGTCTTGGCCTTCTCGATTAATGGCCTTAGCTTCTCGAGTACTAGACTTTGAAAAATTCTGAGCTAGATTTTTTTTAGTTGACTCGAGAACGAAGTAAGTTTTACTCGAGTACGGCATAGCTTCTCGAGAACTAAATTTAAGCCTTCCCGAGAACTACCTCTGTTACTCGAAAACTAGACTTAGCTAACTCGAGAAATGGCTATAATTCTACTCGAGTACTTATAGGTCCTTCTTGAGTATAACACTTAGAAAAATTTTGGATTTCTGAAAACTTTCTTTGTTCAAAGAATTCAGCAACTAGTCTTTCTCCTATAACTTTAGTGCTTTGAAAATGAAGTGTGCCCCAAAAGAGAGGATACACATGAGTCAACACTATGGATCATACAATGAGGGATTACATTGTATGGTCCTGTGTTTTGTGACTCATTGTAGACTGGCATTGGTCTACACTTGGAAATTATATCCTGCAAACACATAACTCAAACAGGGCATCAAATACAACTTAATTCATCTTAGTTCAAGGGTTATTTCATACAAATCTTAGTTATTATGGATACAATATCCAACAAGTTGCAACAAGGTAATCGCTTACGCACCTCAGCAATTTAAGCCGCATGAGCTGAACTACTCGGCCCGCTATCTGGAGTTGGGCACGATAGTCTTTTCCCTTCAAGTTCTAGAGGCATTATCTATACAGAGTTAGGTGCGAGATTTTTTTTCTCCATTCATAAAAGCCTAAGGTATGTATTCAATCAGAAGGAGTGGAACCTCTGGTAGTGTCGATGGTTGGAATTCTTGTATGACTATGACTTTGCTCTCTAGTATCACCCCGGGAAGACTAACAGAGTTGCAGGTACTTTAAGCCGTCAGCCCTCAGTAGTTGGGAGATGGATGTGGTACAGGATAATCTGCATGACAATATTTTATAGTTTAGGCATCGTGTTTCGTTCCCTTTACAAGGAGGATTCGAGAAGAAATTCTTCATGAGGCACATCAGTTGAGGTACTTTATTTATCCTAATGTAATTAAAATGTATGTTGACCAACGCAAGACTATATAATGGCCAGGGATGAAAAGAGACATCACCAACTTTGTTGTACAATTCCAGATCTATCAAGGGGCCATGGCCAAATACCGCAGCCTAGGAGGCTTGATGCAGCCCCTATAGATACTGTAATGGAAATTTGAGGACATCTTTATGGACTTTGTTCACGGCTTGTCTCAGTCCCGTACTGGAAATGACTCCATATAGGCCGTTGTGGACTGACTTACAAATATGGCTCGATTCATCCCGAACCGTCAGAGTAATGAAGTGGATGTCTTGGTCAGGCTTGTCATAGAGTAGGTAGTCTGATTGCATGGAGTGTCAAAGTCCATCGTGTCTAACCATGATTGGCATTTCACTTCAAAAGAGTGGAGAAAGGTACATGTTTTCTTAGGAACCAAATTGGCTTTCAGCACCGCTTTCCTTTCCCAGACATACGGTCAGACAAAAAGGATAAATCGGACGATGGAGGATCTTCTCCGACTATGCATAGTGGAGTAAAGCGAGCTGTGAGAGCAGATGCCACCTTTTGGGTCCATTGTCCACAATGTCCTAAATTTGAGGAAGTCAATCTTATAAATAATATACATATATCTGTAGATGACAGTGATGGGACAGGTAGCCTAAGTGGCTAATATCTGTCTAAGTCCACAGGCATTGAGTGAAGGTAACTCACTCAATGCCAGATGACTTATAGCGCTGAGTGTAGCCTGTACAGTCAAATCCAAAGCAGTGGCAAGCAGAGAATGTCGCTAAGTCCACAGGGATTGAGTGAAGTCAACTCACTCAAGGTCATATAGTAAAAAGGATGTGAGTTAAACTGGAATCTGAGTTAGTCGAACTAAGTTCAGAGTTTGTCGAGCTGAGTTCACCATTCGTCGAACTCAGTTCAGCATTCATCAAACTAAGTTCAGAGTTAAGTGAGGCTGGCTAAGACAAGTCAAAGCCCAAGGTTTAAGAGGTAGAAATATGGCTAAGTCCACAGGCGTTGAGTGAAGGTCATTCACTCAACGCCATAGCCTATTAAGTGTTGAGTAACACTCAGTCAGTCAAAGCCGGTGTTTTAAAACACAAAAATTTGGCTAAGGAAAAGGCATTGAGTGAGACGAGCTCACTCAATGCTCAATGCCTAAGTTGCAGAAAGCTTTTCTAAGGCAAAAAAGCATTGAGTGATGAAGACGCACTCAACGCTCTCAATGCCAGATAAGCAAGAAGATTTTGCTAAGGTAAAAAAGCGTTGAGTGAAGCTTGTTCACTCAACGCTCTCAACGCCTAGACAAACAGAAATCTGTCTAAGTGTTGTGGCGTTGAGTGAAGCCCTTTCTGTCAACGCATATTCTACGGATGCTCGAGTTTGGCTAAGTACATAGGTATTGACGTCAGCAAAATCGACAAAGTCAACTAACTTCAAATCAGGTACGGAGAAGCTACAGAACACGACAAAATCTGCCGCGAAACAACTGTACGTCTTCTTCCGTTAAAGCAAGGCGCAGCTGGAAGCTACAAGTGGGGCCCACTGATCTCTTAGAGTCGTTGATCGGTGAATTACAAAAGGATGAGATGGGGCCAAGTCAAGAACAGCCTATTTAGGGCTTACTTAATTCAAAAAGGATAGCAGCCGACTTCATCTTCCTCGCCATTGCTGCATGCATGTAAAAAGCTTGAAGCTCTCCAGTAAGAAAAGTTCAGATAGTCGTACAGTCTCCATCTACCATAGCAGGATCAAAAATAGTTATGAAGAAAGAAGAACCTTCAGCCTTTGGCTGGTTCAGTTAGCTGCTTGAAGATTCTAGATCAACAGATCTTTAGTCTTCTACAGCAAGTTCAGGAGTAAGCTTCTGAGATCTCCCAGCAATGTTTTTCTCTATTATGGGGAGAGTTAGAGCAGAAATTTCTCAACTCTAGTTGTTGGCACATAGAAATTTCTCTTTGTCAAAGTTAATTAAATTATCTCTTGTTGTAGGATCCTTCTGTATCTGATTTGTAGGGCATTGGGCCTGAGGTAGGTCAAATTTGCCTGAGCTGTAGGAGAGGGTTCCTCTTTGAGTGTAGGATCCTGCTGGGATCTAAGGTAGGTGAGTTTTACTCACTAAGAAGTAGGGAACTTATGCCTGAGGTAGATTCTGGGTGCAGATCTGTGGTAGGGCAATCCTCCATAGCCTGAGTGGTAGGGCTTAATTGCCTGAGCTCGGTGATATTTGTATCACTGAGTGTAGGCCCTTGTGGTTGAGGTGTAAGTCTTAGAGGAGACTGAGAGATCCTGAGGGATCTGAGGTGTAAGCTCCTTGGAGCATTATTTTGGAGAAGTGCCTTGACTAACAGGAATTTTGCAAGGTGGGAGGAGAGTGGATGTATCCATAATTTTGGGGAACCACTATAAAATACTTGTGTGCTTTTTGTGTGTTTTTTTTTCTTTTTATTAATTGCAAGTGTTAAGGATAAGCTCTAGATCTGCCTAAGCTGAAAGCTAAAAGTAAACAACAAGATAGTAAAAGAAACCCAAAATACCTAGACCAACCTATTCATCCCCCCCCCCCCTCTAGGTTGCTAGCTACCTTAAAAATAAGATATTTCAAGTGATATCAGAGGGAGGTTGCTCAAAAGTGATTTAACAATCTGAGTGATCTCCAAAGGTAGCTGCAGTTAAGTGATCATGGGCTCTAGAGAGAGCCAGAGAGAGCTGAGTTCCATGAAACTCCCCATCTGTAGGAAGGAGTATTTTGGAATATGGAAAGAGAGGGTGAGGCTATTTATGGAATCCTATGATCCAAGGATCTTTACAATAGTCAGGGAGGGACATGTCATTCCTATGAAGGTCTCTTCTCTAGATGCTAACATCCAGACACCAAAGACATACTCTGAAATTACCAAAGATGATGTCATCTTAGCTGGCTTGGACAAGAGAGTACAGAACATCATTGCTAGTACAGTAGATGACTCAACTTTTCTGAACTTGATTCACTGCCAGATCACCAAGGAGATGTGGGACACCCTTATGGTCTATATGGAGGGTACTAAAGAGGTAAGGGATGATAGAAAGTCTCTGCTCAACCAAGAGTATGAGGCTTTCAGGCAAAACCTGAAGGAGAACATAACTGCTTGTTATGAAAGATTCTTCAGGATCATAAATGAGTTGAAGACCTATGGGAGGGTCTTCAACAATTATTAAATAAATGACAAGTTTCTCAGGTCTCTCATTAGAGACTGGGATACTAAGATCTGTGCCATAAGAGAGGTGGTTAAGCTTGTTGACACTCCTCCCCTAATATTATTTGGAAAGTTACTCTTCTATGAGATATAGCTAGCTGCCAGGAAGGAGAAGGAGGCCACTAGAAAATCCTTTGCCAAGGAAAAGTCCTTGGACTTCAGAGCAGAAAGCACAAGGAAGGGCAAGGAGAGGATTCCTTCTCTACCAAGAATACTAGCTGAGTCAGATAGCTCAGACTCAGAGGCATCAGACAGCAGCATGTCTGATGAAGACTTTGCAGCCTTCTCTAGACAACTCCAGAGGCTGATGAAGAAGAAGCATTGGAAGAAGAGGCCTTCCAATTCCACTCATCACAAGAAGAATCAGTCCAAGACTGACAGGTATGGTTCCAAACCTAATAAATATAACTCTTCTAAAGTAGTTTGCTACTACTGCAGCAAGCCTAGGCATATGATAGTTGACTGCCCAGAGAAGAGGAAGGAGGCTGAGGAAAAGAAGCAACATTAATACAAAGGGAAGAAGGAGAAGTCCTTCATTGCTAAGAAGGAAAAGAGTTGGACAGACTCATCATCTTCTGAGTTTAAAGAAGAGGAAGCCAACATTGGGCTAGTTACTGCTGCTAAAGATAAATTTTTTGCAGCAGGAGAAGTCAATCCTCAAGTAAGGATAGGAATCTGAGCCCCTCTAACACTATCAGATAGTGAATTAGAGGAGGATGAAGATGCCTACAGCTATAAAGGGTTTATGGCAATGACAGATGAAGAGTTGCAGGGATCAGCCTGGTCAAAGCAAGATACATTCATTATCTAATTCTGCTTCTCTATCTGAGTATGAGACCAGTCCTTGCTCAGAAGCCTCTTAACCTAGTGGTGAAGAAGATTCTAGATCTGAAGGAGATGTCAATAAACTGATTGATAAGTATGGAGAACTTTTGAATGCCTTCAAGAAGGTCAAGAAGTTGTCTAAGAAGCAAGCTAAAGAGATTTCATCTCTTAAGCTTGATGTTGCCCAACAGACTATAACAGCTAATCTGCTGGACTAGAAAGCTAGGGAAATAAGTCAACTAAAGTCCCTCTTAGACATCCAGATAGCCTCTATCGAGCACAAGAACTGTCTCATCAGGGAGCTTGAAGATAAGCTTGAGAAGGAGAAAAGAATAGTGGCTAGCTATTTTAAGCCTAGTACAGTACTACCCTTGATAGACACCTGCTCTCAGAAGGGTAAGAAGGGGTTGGAATTCAAGGGAAGAACAAGAGTTGCTCCTTCCAAAAGGAAGGGCAAAGCTCCATCTCCAGCTCAGCCTATTGTTTCCAAGCTTCCCATTCTTTTTAGAAAAGTTCTATTACCTTCTAACAGGTATGACTAGGAAAGCTCCTGTGATCACTGGGAGAAGGGTTGTTCCTCAGGGGTGAACAAAGATGTGCACTTCCATAGTAAAAGCTCTAGCTGGATGAGTGCCATTAGGGCTATCCAAGAGAAATTTCAGATGGGCCAACCAGGACCATTTGTTTTTGGTGCTTCAGCACCAACACTCAAGAATGTTACTACAGCCAAGGCTCAGAGTCTAACAGCAAAGGTTCAGAATAAGGGCAAGTCTAAAATTCAAGATGATCTGGGCATATCTGAAGCCATCAGAAGCATGCTTTATGAAAATAAGCTTGTTGCTGTTGGCACTCAGGGCATTCCAAATCAGCCAGCTAAAAGACTTACCTTCAGTCAAATTCTAGCTGAAAGAAATCAGAAAAGGGCTGCAACATATCTTCCTCTTATTAAGGCTGCTGCTAACCAAGTCACAGGGCCTACACAGAAGAGAAGATATAACATGCATGATTGTTAGTATTGTGGTAAGATAGGGCATTTTGCCATTGACTGCTGGCAAAATCCCAATATGGCCAGAGCTAGGGTCAATGCGCCAGTCAGAAATTCTGCTAGTAGACATGTTCAGTTTCATACTAATGTGCATCTAGGACCCAAGAGATATTGGGGTCCTAAGGTAAAGTAAACTGTGTATTGCAAGATAATCCAAGTAGTCATACCCCTATATGGTACTTGGACAGTGTTTGTTCCAGGCACATGACTGGAACAAGGAGCAACTTGAAGGAGTTTACTCCAGTAAAAGATGGACCCAAAGTCATCTTTATTGGTTCAGATAGAGGTGTAACCAGAGGATATAGTAATATTACCAATGGCATAGCCACCATCACCAAGGTGGCTTATGTTGAAGGGTTGCAGCACAACCTTATAAGCATAAGCCAGGTCTCTGATCTTGGCTATGTTATTGTCTTCCACAAGGATGAGTGCCTAATTAGGAGATAAAGTGACCAAGAGGTCATCTTGAATGGCACTAGGATTGGAAATGTTTATTGCTTAAACTTTCTATGTCTAGACACAGATTCTCATATATGTCAAGTGGCAAATGAGAAAGTCTCCTACTGTGTCCAGTGGCACAAGAGGCTAGTCCATTTGAATTACAACACTATTGGCAAGCTCTTCAGTCAAGAGCTAGTTAGGAATGGCCCCAATGTGAAGTGCTCCAAGGAGGGCATTTGTTCAGCTTGCCAAAAGGGCAAGCAGACAAAAGTCTCCTTCAAGGACATTGGGACCAAAGACTCTATGAGGTGCTTATACCTCTTGCACATGGACCTATTTGGTCCTATGTCAGTTCATAGTCTTGGTAGGAAATTCTACACCCTTGTGGTAGTTGATGACTATTCCAAGTTTACCTGGGTGTTCTTTCTTAAGAAAAAGAATGAGAACCTTGATGTCTTCATGAGGTTTATCAAGCAAATTTAGAATGAGCCCTGCATTTCTGTGATCAAAATCAGAAGTGACCATGGAACTGAATTCAAGTTTGATAACATGACAAGGTTCTGTGAAGAGCATGGGATTTATCAAAAATTCTCTTCACCTAGAACACCCCAGCAAAATGGGATAGTTCAGAGGAAAAAATAGGACTCTCATAGAGGCTAGTAGAACACTGTTGAGTGATATTTCTCTCCCATAATATTGTTGGGCCGAGGCAGTAAATACTGCATGTCATGTCCTCAATAGGGCCTCTATCACCAAAAACCATAAGAAAACTCCCTATGAGATCTTGAAGGACAGAAAACCAAATCTGGGCTATCTCAGAATCTTTGGTAGTAAGTGCTTTGTGCTTCACAATAGCAATTCCTATGTGACTAAGTTTGTTGTCAAAGCTTTGATGGAATATTTATTGGGTATAGAAATCATAGTAAAGCCTATAGGATCTACAACTTGAAAAGCCAAGTTGTAGAAGAATTAGTTCATGTAGTCTTTGATGAGTCTACTATGATTAACAATAGGCTGCCTAGCTCCTCTTATAGTACTACAGGTACAGAACAGATGATGGACAAACTAACAATTATGGAAGCATCACCAGTTATCCAAGATGAAGTGGATACTCCAGAAGATCTACCAGGCACACTGAGAGTTGATGAAGATCAACAAGAGGCTGCACCTGAAGCTACTCCTGTTGCTAAAAGAAGACTGCTGCCAGCAGTCAGACACATAAGAGATCATCCAACACACCAGATCATTGGTGAGGCGAGCCATGGAGTAATAACAAGGAGCAGAAGTCAGAACACAGCCATGTATTCAAGATTTTTATCCCAAGTGGAGCCCAAGAAGTTTGAAGAGGCCAACATAGACCAGCATTGGATTGGAGCTATGCAGGAGGAACTGAACCAGTTTAAGAGGTGCAAGGTCTGGAAGCTGGTTCCCAGACCACATGGTCATAATGTCATTAGAGTCAAGTGGATCTACAGGAACACGCTTGATGAAAATGGCATTATAGTTAAGAACAAAGTCACACTAGTAGCTAAGGGGTACAGGCAAGAAGAAGGCATTGATTTTGATCAAACCTTTGCCCCTGTAGCAAGATTGGAGGCCATCATATTGTTCCTTGCATATGCATAACACAAGGGAAACAATGTCTACCAGATGGATGTTAAGTCATCCTTCCTGAATGGTGACTTAAGAGAGGAATTCTATGTTGATCAGCCGTCATGTTTTGTTATTCCTAACTCACCTGATTATATTTATAGACTTAGGAAAGCTCTATATGGGCTGAAGCAAGCCCCTAGAGCATGGTATGAGACTTTGTCTAGCTTTCTCATTGAGAACAAATTCTCAAGGGGGAAAATAGACAAGACACTATTCCTAAGGGAATCTAAGGGTAAGATCATCCTAGTTCAGATCTATGTAGATGACATCATTTTTAGATCTACTAATGACAATCTCTGCAAAAAGTTTGCTAAACTTATGCAGGGGAAGTTTGAGATGATCAGTATGGATGAACTTAAGTTCTTCTTGGGGGCTCCAAGTAAGATAGACTGATGATGGCTTATCCATATCCCAGTCTAAGTTCACTAGGGAGTTGATAAAGAAATTTGGCATGGAGAACTCCTCCACCATGAGAACTCTCATGTGGTAAAGTATGCTTGTAGGCAAATATGAGGCAGGGAAACATATTGATGAAACTTTATATAGAGAGATAATTGGCTCCCTTCTATATCTGATTGCAAGTAGGCCAGACATCATGTATGCTACATGTGTTTGTGCTAGGTATCAGGCTTGCCCTAAAGAATTTCACTACTCTATAACTAAGAGAATTTTGAGGTATCTTAAGAGCACTCCAGATCTTGGCCTATGGTACCCTAGGAATGGGGAGTTTGAACTAACAGGCTATTCAGATGCAGATTTTGCAGGTTGCAAAGAGGATAAGAAGAGAACATCTGACACCTATCAGATCTTAGGAGGGAGACTGGTATCTTGGAGCAGTAAGAAACAAACCAGTGTTGTAATACCAACTGCAGAGTAAGAGTACATCTCTGCAGGTAGCTGCTGTGCTTAGTTGTTGTGAATTCAGCACCAGCTTCAAGACTACAACCTCCAGATAAGTAGAACTCCTCTATTCTGTGATTCTACTAGTGCAATCTCAATTACTAGGAATCCTGTCTCCCATAGCAGGACTAAGAACATAGAGATTAGATATCATTTCATTAGGGAGCATGTGGAATGTGAAGACATCACCCTTGAGTTTGTTCCAACAGATAAGCAAGTGGCTGACATCTTCACTATGCATCTAGATGAAGCCAAGTTTAACACCTTCAAATTTGATTTGGGTATGTTAAACTTAGTATAGGTTCAGTTGCTCCTAATCTGGATGCAAGATATTTAATATTTTGCAGATGGAACTATTCTTTAAAGAAATGAAGATTCTACAATTGAGGGGGAGCATGTCCAACACAATTCCAATAATTCATTGCTGCCTAATTGAGGGGGAGCAGATGATAAGATAATCAGATGATCAGATGAATCCTACCAGTTATTTGCTGAAGTGAAAAAGGGGTAGGAAAAGATGATCAGATGATCGAATTTAGTTCAAGTGTGTGGTAGCAGTAATTCAGGGGAAGCAGGTGCAGTGATATTCCACTCTAAAGGCTGGGAAGTGTGGTAACTATAAATCACTTCTCAATTATATAGTTTTTTGTTATTATGCTTATTTCTATATGGTTTTGTATATGTCATTGACTCACTTGCTTAAGAGTTTTGACTTCCTTAAATAGGGGGAGATTATTGGGTCCATTGCCCACAATGTCCTAGATTTGAGGAAGTCAATCTTATCAATAATATACATATATTTGTAAATGACAGTGATGGGACAGGTAGCCTAAGTGGCTAAATCTATCTAAGTCCACAGGCATTGAGTGAAAGTAACTCACTCAACTCCAGATGACTTATAACGCTGAGTGTAGCCTGTACAGTCAAAGCCAAAGAAGTAGCAAGCTGAGAATGTGGCTAAGTCCACGGGCATTGAGTGAAGTCAACTAACTCAACGGCATACAGCAAAAAGGCTGTGAGTTAAACTGGAATCTGAGTTAGTCGAACTAAGTTCAGAGTTCGTCAAGTTGAGCTCACTGTTCGTCGAACTCAGTTCAGCATTCGTCGAACTCAGTTAGAGTTATGTGAGGCTGGCTGAGACAAGTCAAAGCCTAAGGTTTAAGAGGAAGATATGTGGCTAAGTCCACAGGCATTGAGTGAAGGTCATTCACTCAACGCCATAGACTCTTAAGTGTTGAGTAACACTCAGTCAGTCAAAGCCAGCATTTTTAAACACAGAAATTTGGCTAAGGCAAAAAGAGTTGAGTGAGACAAGCTCACTCAATGCCTAAGTTGCAGAAAGTTTTTCTAAGGCCAAAAGTGTTGAGTGATGAAGACACACTCAACGCTCTTAATGCAAGAGAAGCAGGAAGATTTTGCTAAGGCAAAAATTGTTGAGTGAAGCTTGTTCACTCAACGCTATCAACGCCTAGACAGACAGAAATCTATCTAAGTGTTTCGGCATTGAGTGAAGCACTTTCTCTCAATGCCTATTCTACTGATGCTCAAGTTTGGCTAAGTCCACAGGTGCTGACGTCAGCAAAATTGACAAAGTCAACTAAGTTCAAATCAGGTACGGAGAAGCTACAGAACACGACAAAATCTGCCATGAAGCTACTATACATCTTCTTTCATTAAAGCAAGGCATAGCTGGAAGCTGCAAGTGGGGCCCACTAATCTCTTAGAGCCATTGATCGATGAACTACAAAATTATGAGATGGGGCCAAGACAAGAACAACCTTTTTAGGGCTTACTCAATTCAAAAAGTATAGCAGCTGACTTCATCTTCCTCGTCATTATTGTATGTAAAAAAGCTTGAAGCTCTCTAGCAAGAAAAGTTCAGATAGTTGTGCAGTCTCCATATGCCACAGAAGGATCAGAAATAGTTCTAAAGAAAGAAGAACCTTCAGCCTTTGGCTGGTTCAGTTAGCTGCATGAAGACTCTAGATCAACAGATCTTTAGTCTTCTACAGCAAGTTCAGGAGTAAGCTTCTGAGATCTCCAAGCAATGTTTTTCTCTGTTGTGAGGAGAGTTAGAGAAGAAATTTCTCAGCTCTAGTTGTTGACAAAGATAAATTTCTTTGTGACAAAGTTAATTAAATTATCTCTTGTTGTAGGATCCTTCTGGATCTGAGTTGTAGGGCAAATTTGCTTGAGCTATAGGAGAGGGTTCCTCTCTGAGTGTAGGATCCTGTTGGGATCTGAGGTAGGTGAGTTTTACTCACTGATAAGTAGGGCACTTGTTCCTGAGGTAGATTCTAGGTGCAGATCTGTTGTAGGGCTATCCTCCATAGCCTAAGTGGTAGGGCTTAATTACCTAAGGTAGGTGATATTTGTATCGCTGAGTGTAGGCCCTTGTGGCTGAGGTGTAAGTCTTGAAGGAGACTAAGAGATCCTGAGGGATCTGAGGTGTAAGCTCCTTGATGCATTGTTTTGGATAAGTACCTTGACTAATAGGAAGTTAGCAAGGTGGGAGGAGAGTGGATGTACCCATAATTTTGGGAAACCACTATAAAATACTTGTGTGTTTTTTTTGTGTTTGTTTTTCTTTTTCTTAGTTGCAGGTGTTAAGGACAAACTCTACATCCCCCTAAGCTGAAACCCAAAAGGAAACGACAAGATATTAAAAAGAAACTCAAAAGACCTAGACGAACACTTTCAGGCCAATTTTAAGATGGCACCGTGTGAGGCACTGTATGGAAGATGTTGTCGGACTCCATTGTCTTAGGCCACGGATGAGGACCCTAAAGCCATGGGAGTGGCTTATATTGATGATAATAAGGCATCGATACGGTTAATATAGGATCAGATGCGGGAAGCACGGAGCTGACAAGCTAAATATTATGATGCGCGACAATGACCTGTGGAGTTTAGCGTGAGATAAATGGTATTTTTGAAAATCAAGCTCATGCATGGTATCTCCTAGTTGAAGAAGTAGAAGAATCTGGATCCCCACTACTTGGGCCCCTACCAGGTCATGATAAAGTGTGTTGGCCCAATTGCATATTGATTAGCCCTGCCCATAGAGTTGGGAAACCTTCATTATATTTTTCATGTTCCTTCGTTGAGGCGAGTTTTCGGTAACTAGATCAACATCTTCCTACACTACCAGTACCACTGTAGTCAGACAGATCCATCTAGTTAGAATTAGTGAATATAATGGATTTCAAGGTGAAAAACCTGCAAAATAAGGATTTATTAATGGTCAAGATCATGTGAATGAACTGCGGACGAGACGAGGACATGTGGGAATTAGAGAACCTCGTCTAAAAAAGCACCCCGAGCTCTTTCCACAGGTATGTTGCCCTTACCCCTACTTCAAGCAAATTTTCGAGGACGAAAATCCTCTTATTTTTATTTGATTGTAACATCCCGACTTTTATTGGATAACTAGAATCCTAGTGGACCCAATAAAAGTGACCCGAACCTCTAACCGTGACCCGTAACAAGGTAGAATGTAACCCTAAACAGGGGTTTAGAGCTAGAGAACTCTGATTTGAGTTTTATCAGTTCTTGTGGCTTCGTATAGTTGAACTCTGAGATCATATGGTGGATATGACAGTTCCTTGTAGAATGTCATGAAAACGAGAAATTTGGATTTTGAGCTAGAGAACTCTGATTTGAGTTCTGTCAATTTCTATGGCTTCGTGAAGTCAATACGAGTGCGTTGGAACTCATTGTGTTGTAATCTGAGATCATATGACAAATATGACCACTATGAGTTGTGTAGTGCATCGCGACACGTAGTTTGGAATATTGACCATACGTACTCCGATTTGAGTTCTGTTTGTTGCATTATACTAGTGTAGTCGATATGAGTGCAATAAAACTCATTTTGTCCCGATCTGAGGTCATATGTTAGGTATGACCGTTTTGAGTAATATTGTGCGTCACGACGACGCCGTTTTTGAATAATGTGCAAATGAACTTTGATTTGACCCCGGTCAGTGGTGTTGGATTCGTATGATCAATACAAGGTCAACGGAGTTCATTCCGATTAATTTCGATAATGGTAAGTCAAAACGAGCTTTTCAGTGCACCGAAAAGCCTGTGTGCACCAATATTACCAAAATACCCCAACTTTGACTCATCACCTGATGACTTAGACCTACTTTGACTTTAACCCACATGGGAGACCCACTTGTGGTTGAATTTTGGTCAAACCCTTTACAAGTGGTCTTCTTTTATATTTTTGTACCCAACCTAAGGCCAACCAACCAAGCCATCATGGGCTTTTTCCAAGCCTTAATGGGCCCTAGCTTTGGTCCATTAATGGACAAAACCAGGAGAGAAGAGCATCAAAGCCCATCTTTCATTCTCTCTCTATTTCTCTTACACTCTCTCTCTTCCTATTGGCCGAAGATGTCACTCTCACATGGCTATTAGCCTAGCCTAGGTCCTAGGTGGTACTACATCTGTCCCTATAGCTGGGAGAAGCTCAGCCACATCTCCTCTATGGAGAGTTTAGTCCTACACCGATGAGAAGGAGTGGCCTCCTCTTACCCCCTATAAAAAGGGCCCCTTGCTTCTGGATGAACTCGCTCCTCTTCCCCAACTCAGACCGACCCCAGCCATCCCCTCTGCCAAAGCTCAATCTCGTCGGAGAAGCATACCCGAGCTTCACCACCCTCCCCCGCCATTAATGGAGGAACTCGCCGAGAGCTCCCGGAGATCCCAAACAAGATGGAAACCATCTCCTCTCCTTATTCTCAAACTTTTGTACGCATCGCATGTAGCCTCCGGTGGTCGGAACGCCGCTGCGGCGCCTCCACCCCTCTAACGGGAGGTGCTCTGTTTAGACTAGTCTGGCGGTGATCGAGGGCAGTAGGCCATTGAACCACCGTCGGAGGAAGCGACCACCTCCAGGAAGTCAGTCGGGGGCGGAGTCACGGCCGGTCGGCTGCGGGGAATGCCCACAAGGCGTTCTGTTTCAGTACAGGGCGTGGAGATGATTATAAAATTATAAATTTTTATAATTTTTTTTAATATTATAATCTAAATGGATATTTAATTTTTTGAGGCTAAAAGCGGGCCCTAATTAAAAGTTTTGAACATAAAAAATGTTCCTCTTAGTGTCAGTTACACGTCATAAAAATTGGAGATTTTTCAGACACTCTTTGCTATTTTTTAAAATTAAAATAGTGTTAATTTGGTTAATTTAGGGGACCTAAATTGCTCCTAAAATTCTGATAAAATTCTCAGTTATAATTGGATAACTTGTGCACGCTTTAGCATGATTTGGAGATTTTTTTGGTTATGCCTTGATATTTTTCAAGCATTTAAAACGGTGGATTTCACATTTGGAAACTAATAGAGGCTAATTTTCATGATCAAAATCTCGTAAAATCTCATGGATGACTTATATTTACTAAAGGCATGGCACGATGAAATTTGGAAAAAATTTGAGCTTTCTTGCAACATTTGAGATTTTAAATCATGCTCGAGATTAATTTAAAGATTGCTAGTAGCAAAAACTTTTGATTAAAATGTCTTATATCTTTATAAAAAAATAATGGGGTTAAATACATGCCTTGGACTTGTATGCGAAATTTTCGAGATGCTCCTGATATTTTAATGGATTGATTTAACTCGAGGCTATTTTAAAGATATTAGAAGCTATGTAAGACCTTGAACGGTGAAAATTATTTTGAGCAGCATTTAATTTATCATTAAACACACTGTCGTAGTTTGGTGATTGAAATACGGCTTATTTTTAAATATAAAAATAAGGGTTTATTCGAGGCTTAATGAATTATTGAAGCTCAATCGAATCTTGAAATGACTCAAAAAATTATTGAGGTTTATGTTTTGGCGATTTCAACCTCGAGTTCTGGTTTCCTCGATTTCTGACTCTTTGTTGCATAAAATAGGTTTAAATTGAAAGAAAATGATATTGGGCTTAACATAAAAACTTGATTCACTCTGATGTGAGCAATAGAGGTTAAGAGATGGTGTTAAACCTCTTGCAGATATTTAGCCTTCGGTAATCTTTATAATTAGCAACAAGTTATTATAATAAGGTTGTAATCCATAAATATAAGTCTGATTAAGCCGTGTTTAAGAGGTGCAACTGAACTTAATATCGGACATTAATAATTGGTGAAATTCAAAAGATGCTTCCTAAGAATAGAAATGAAACTGAACATTCCTCCTGAGAACGAAGATGGAACTGAACTTGCCTCTTGAAAACGGAGATAGAACTGAACTTGTCTCCTGAGAATGGAGATAGAACTGAAGGCTCATGAATAGAGTGATTGGACTACAAACCATTTTCTTTATAGTTTATTCCAGTCTTGCACTCGTTCAGTTCCTTTAATTATTTCAATTCAGTTCTTTTTTTTCAGTACTCCAGTTTCATACTGGTCCTGCTTATTTACTTTCAACTCAGTTCATTTATTTTAAGAACTATTACAGTCCTATACTGGTCAAGTTTCTTTCAGTACTTTAATTACAGTTCTTTTTATTCAGTACTACTCCAGTCTAGTACTAATCCAGTTTATTTCAGCATTTTACTTCAGTGCTTTTACAGTTCAACATTTCATTACTACAATTCATACTTTACTTCAATACCTATTTCTGCAGTCTATTTCAGCAGCATACTCCTTATTGCTCTTATTTATGCAATTTACTATTTTTGCATTTCTAGCTCGGGTCCTGCTCTGACGAGCAGTTGACTTTGTGGTAGAGTGTTAATTGGGGATAACCGGGAGTTGAGTTATTCCTCCAGGGTTAGCCCTAAATAATGTGCTCCTACGCTCGTTGTGTCCCTTGTATGAAGTTGAGCAGCATGTTGATTCGAGAAGGCTGCTTGTCTGAATTATTTTATGTCAAGTAGGGCAGGCCGCCGCAGACCCAATATGTGTAAGTTACTTATCTATTGAAATCCTTGTGAATTGCTTGCGGTAAAAAGTGGTGGGTCAGTCATGCCCATAAATCATACGCACCAATGTGGGAAGGTTGACGACTCAAGGTGATAGGGAGATGCGTACCACGGGTGACCGACCATTATGTTTTTCCCTATTGGGTTTCCTCCGCTGGTCGGCCAAAATGTTGAATCGTTGGATGTATCTCACATCCAAGAGTACACGAGGTTGTATGTTGGAGCCTGTGTAGTGCGGTACGTCCACACCCAGAAGTGGAAGGACTTGCCACTATCAGTGACGGCCACATCGGTGAGGCCTGAAAGTCTTTGTTTCAAGAGTAGCTAAACACTTAGAGGGGGTGAATAGGTTTTTATGTCTTCTTGGACTCTCTTTTTTCTTTGGTGTGTTATGAGATTAGCTTTCAAGAACACACGAAAACACACAAGATATTTATAGTGGTTCCCTAAGGTCTGGGTACATCCACTATCCCTCCCACCTTTCTAACTGTGTGTTAGACAAGGACAACTTCTCCAAACTCAGCTAAATAAGCTTACAACACAGATCTATCAAGATCTCTCAGACTCCTCCAAGTCCTACCTAAGTCCCAAGGCCCTACACTCAGTGATATAATCTCCTATAACTTAGTAATCTGCACCAGATCACCTATCTTTGACTTTATCCAAAGTCCTACACTCAGGCTAGGAGGTTAGCCCTACAGTCAGATCCACTATACGATCCCACCTCAGAGAATAACTCTCCTACAGCCCAGGCACACATGCCATACCTCATATCTACAGAAGGATCCTACAACTCGGCCTTTATAATTTAGGCTTACAACTCAGATCTGTTAAGATCCTACATAAGAAGTGTTGGTTATTATTGATGATTGACTCCAGAGAAGGGATCTCTAAGTCTGCCTCCTTTTGAATTGAGAAGACGCAGTCCTATCCTCTACACAGCACCAAGATTGGATCTTCAAGGTTATTCTGCTTGTGTTGTGAAATAACCTGCAGAGCACTATTTCTTCAAGTATTTTGAGTAGAAGAGTTGAATGCAGTTGCCTTGAAGATGAACAGCGGCTTAGACTTTCTCTGCTCCTCCTTCTATCCCAGAGAGTGAACTTTTTGAACTTGTTGTTGAATATGTGACTATCAACAGCTAACTGTCTGAACTTCCCAGACCAACAGTAAGAGTATTTTCTTCAAGCTCTGTAACTAAGTCGAGAGGAAGAAGATGAAGCTCAAAGCTCTTCTTTCCAAAAGCTAATTTCTTTTTCCTCGGAACTCTACTTTTATATTCCGCCATCCAACGGCTCTATGTGCAGTATGGACTACTAGGTTTGGTAACTATAACACTTTCTTTTTGTATAGTAGTTGTAGTAAAGGCAAGCGATGCCTTTTGTCTTCTAGCAAGCAAATCCCAAAATATTAGAATTTCTGCTGACGTCGGCATGACTCAGCGCTTTGGGACTTAGTAAATTCCAAACAGACTTCTCAGGCATTGAGTGAAGCTTTGTCACTCAATGCAAAAGTACTTAGCATAATTCTGCATCTTCAGGCGTTGAGTGCGTTGAGTGAGCCTTCATTACTCAACTCATATAGACTTTTATAGTCTAATAGCTTAGGCGTCGAGTGAGCATTCATCACTCGACGCTTTTGGACTTAGTTGGATTTCTCTGAATGAAGGCGTTGAGTGCATCTTCTTCACTCAACACTTTTTTCCTTTGCCTGGTTTCTTGATGAGGCATTGAGTGGACTGTCTTCACTCAACGCTTTTGTACTTAGTTGAATTGTCTGTTGAGTAGGCATTTAGTGAACTGTCTTCACTCAACGTTTCTACACTTAGACAGATTTCTTGACAGCAACACTACGGCTTTGACTGTATGTAGTTCTGTCAATGCTTTTGGTTCTAGGCTTTAAGTGAACTGGCTTCACTCAATGCTTCTGGACTTAATTAGATTTCTGATTTGACAATGATGAGGCTTTGACTGCCTGATCATTAGTCGATGATTTTAGCCTCTTAGAGTTGAGTGAACTGCCTTCACTCAACGCTTCTGAACTTATTCAGATTTCTTCTTTGCCAGCATCCTGTCATAATTCCATCTGTCTTTGTGACTCAGATAACCTGTCAAATCAGTTCAACAGAGAATAACCTACATACATTAAACTTAGGGCATGCATCAAATACATTCATGTATATACCATTGACTTGTGGACCTTCTTCAAATCCAGTACATTGCGATCAATGGACCCAACAATCTCCCCCTATTTGAAGAAGTTGGAACCCTAGTCAATGATATACACTACCATATTTAGCAGATAAACATCAATGTAGAAAAAAACAACAATTTATACACACATAAAAATATGATTTTCATTAAAGAAAGAAATCATGATTAGACAGTGTGCATAAAATAAAATGATCACTCTCTTACAGCCCTTAAGGAAAACTAAGAACATTTCTATGTTTCAGGTTCCCTTATAACTATACCCTGACTTTATTTCTTGGCATTCTTTACTTGATCTTCAGATGTCTTCTCCTTCCGCCTTTCAAAGTAACTATATGGCTTAGGAAAGTACTTGTTGTGCTCCACAACATCTGGTGGCAGTGCACCTGACTTTTTGTCTCTTCTGAATTTCCTTCTAGCCTCTTCATTTCTTTCTAGTTTGACCCATTCTAGGGAGCTATACAGCTTTCCCCTCTCTATTTTCTTCTCTTTGACCTGATCCCAGGCAGACAATATGATAGTTCTTGATTGAGGACTCTATTGCTCAAAGTTTGGCATGTTCTCCATTTCTTCTCTATATTTTTCTTATTGAGCTTTATCTCTTCTTCTTCTTCAGCAATAGACTTTCTTCTTGCACTAGCAATCTGGTCAGCAGTGGGGCTGAATGAGGGAATTTTTGCTGCAGTGGAAGGTTCAACCCACCTATTAGCAACTTGATCAACATATTGATCTACCATCTGATCACCATTATACTGTGCCATACTGTCCGTCATATAGTCCTTCTAGAACAGCAAGAATATTGTCATATGTATGCGGTTCTGAAAGTGAGGGTAAGATCTATCTTTACTCTAGAGGGGGGGTGAATAAAGTATTTTAAAATAATTTACAATTTAAAACTATAAAGCAGTGGAAGTCTTAATTTAAGTATATGTGTAGAGTGCTTGCAAAAAGAAAAACTAAGAAGCAGGAAACAAAATCACAGCACACAGCAAAGCAAAAAGCACAGCAAACCAGAACACAAGGAGCTATAGGGGTTCCCCAACAACTTGGGAACATCCACTCTTCTACCACCCTAGGTAGGAATCCACTACAGGAATAGTTGATCAGGTGTCCTGGGCACCAATGAGCTTTTGATAAGGTGCTCAAAAACCAAATCAGATTTTTTGATCAGGTATCTTGCCACCACTGAGTTTTGATAAGGTCTCAGAAACCAGCCACAAAACTTTTGAAGGGAGTTTTGAGAAACCCTTTTACAGGAGAGAAAGGAAAAAGAAAATGAGTTGAGTTGTTCTTCTCTGTCAACAATCTGAGAGAAGGCAAGTGGAAGATGTTGCCAAAGCTCCCCCTGAGATCTGTAAGAGTTCAGGAAGAGGAGCTTTGCTTATGGTGATAGGCCTTCAGTTGCTTCAGATCTCCAGCAAAAGATGATTTCAGCAGATGCTGAAATGTGTGATGTCTGGAGTCCTTGAGGATGAAGCTTTTGAACACTTGATGCTTGAAGGAGTAGAATAGCAGATGATCTCCTTTACAGTAATGTTCCTTGTGTTCTTGAAGAAATCTGACTCAGTAATTCTGTAAACTTTTGTCTACTGAGTCTATTCCAGAAGATGAATTCTTGATGAAAATTTTCTTGTTCTCTCTTCTGTATTCTTTTTCAAATCTTGTCAGTTCTCTATCTTTGAAAATTATATCTCTAGGGAGTATATCAGATTCTGACTTTAGATGGCCGTTACTCAGTCATAAATGACTTCCTTAACTGATATCTGCCTCTGGAGTAAAGTCTTCAAGAAACATTCCAATTTGTCTTCCTTGAAACTTGCTCCAGATTGATTAAAACGGCTACAAAATCCTTTGTCATAAATGCTGAAAATAAGACTGAATGAATTCCATAACTGTCCTGAATTTGAATCCTGAAGTCGTTGATCTCACAGAAAAATTGTCGATCTGAGCTCCACGATCGTCGAACTAAGCTCAGAGATTGGATTTAAACTGGAAACAAAAATCGTCGAACTGAGCTCTATGATCGTCGACCTGAGCTCAGAGACTTGGAAAATAACTAGAGACAGAGCATCGATCTGAGCTCAAAGATCGTCGAACGGAGTTCGACGACCTGTTGAACTGAGCTTAGAGATCGTCGAATGGAGTTCGATGATTCGTCGACCTGAGCTCGACGAAAATTGTCCTAGTCTTCAGCACTTGAATCCTGATCTTTAGAAGGTCTTGAGGGCAGCTTTCAAACCTAAGTACTAACCCTAAGACTCATTCTAATTGACCTATCAGACTATACAGCAAGGTCAAAACAAATTCCTAAGCACATAGTGATCCTTACCCAAATTAGTGATAGAGTGTTCCAACAATCTCCCCCTATTTGGGTTAGGATTACTATTTACAAGACAAAATAGGAAATAACAAGCATAGAACAGAATTAAAACTAAAACAGAAACAACAATACAGATAACCCATGTTGAGCATTGCAGAACCACAACAGGAATCACATAATCAGTCAGAAATAGATATGTGTATTAGCTTACACAAATTACTCATTGCCCTTTTGTAAAAGAATTTCTCTGTTGGGATTAAGGGCTTCCTTCTTGGATCTTCTATCATCATCTGCACCTAAGGAGGTTTGAGCTATTGGCCTTGGAACAACAGCCTCAGGATGCAGCTTCATGTAGCTCTCTGGATCAAAGAATTTTCTGGAAGCATATCTTTCTAATTCTTTCTTTCTCTGCTCTAACAAAGTTGTGATATTGGAGGTGTCTATGCCTTGCTCTCTTGCTTTCTTAATCTGATCCAATGCTGCCAATTCTTTCATTCTAGCAGTCCAGGAGAGTGGATTGTTTTCAGGGTCTTCAAAAGGAACTGAAGGTTCATATCTATTTATTGTCACTGAATCATCTGGAGGAATTCTTGTAGCAACAGTTTCTTTTAGCTTGTAAGGGAAAGGACCAGAGGTTGATTCAATAGGACCTTGTCCTTCCCTTTGGTATGGATGTTGCCTGGAGTAAACTCTGTAGTCTCTTTGACTTCCTCTATGCTGTCCTCTTCTTGACTGATAACCTCTTTGATAATGTCCTCTTGGTTGATATCTCTGTGAAGATTGGGAGGAGCTATGTATTCCAACAGATCCAGACTGAGAAGCAGATCCTCCACCAGTACCTGCATCTGGAGGAGGAGGAGGAGGATAGAAGTGTGAAGATCCTTTATCATATTTGTCAAGCTTTCTCTTTTTCTTCATTGCTTTGATCTGGTTCTTAGAGTATTGCATCCATGGTTCAGAAATAGGGCAGTCATGAAGAATATAGTAGGGGATATCATTGTCATCCTTAACTTTCTTAGGAGGTACCCTCATCATTGTCTTTCTTCTGGCTTTCCTTTTCTTAGCAATAGTGCCAGAAGAATCATCAGAGTCAGTTTTGAATTCATCACTGTCTGAACTCTGGGGTTTGTCATATAACTCATCAATTCTTTTGATGTAATCTTGTTGTTGCTTTGACTTTTCAGGAGAGGTAATAGCAGCAGTAGCAGCAGAAGCAGTAGAAATTGAGGCAGTAGGAGCAGCAGATACAAAAACTTCAGCAGCAGGATCTTCAATATGAATAGCAGACTCATCGGCCTCTGTCATCAGTAAATTAGCAGCAGCACTATCAGAACAAACAACATCAACAGCAGCAGCAGCAGCAGCAATATCCATAACATCAGCAGAAAGAACTTGTTCCATAGCCTTGATATATGCAGTAATTTGGCTGGCCTCACATCTAGCAACAGGCACAATGGCCTTAGTCAGATCTTCAACTTCCTGAGCTGGTGGACAGCTGAAGGGAAGAGAATCAAAAACTGAAAACAGTGACTTGAGGTCCACTGTTAGTACTGGTGCTGGAGTTGAATCTAGAACTGAAGCTGTCTCTGGCAGGGATTCTTATGAAGCAGCAGACACTATCTCTTCTTCACATGGCATCTCCCCCTGCCTTGATTCAGTTGGAACTGGATCAAGGCACCCCATATAAGGGATTACCTGAGGAGGAGAAAGAGAGGATAGCCTGGCAGACAGCTTCTGGATGGATTTCAGGAGTGGAGCCATGGAGGTCTCCAGCAGGGCTACTATCCTGGGAGCCAGTACCCCATAAATCTTGTCTGCTAGGGCAGGAATATCTAATTGCTCAAGTGAGACTTGAGTAGAGGTAGAGGTTAGAGAGATAGAGATAGATGGTTAAGGAGCTGTAGAAGTAGTGATAGAAGTGGTGGATGGTAGGATGGATGGTTGAGAGATTGGAATTGTAGAGATGGAAGGTATTGGTGTGGAGATTGATGGGGTGAAAGATGGTTGGGAAAGAATATCATGAAGTAGTTGTTGATATGAGGAGGAGGATGGAGGCTCAAGAGGTGACGAGGGGGAATCATCCATGTAAGAATCCTCCATGAGGTTGAATGATGGAAAGGAAGAGGAAATGTCAATGGATGGATAATAGTGAAGGGGATGGAATTGTTCTACTAGGGTGGCTGGAGGAGGTGAAGGAGTTGAAATGGGAGAGGAAATGGTAATGGGTGAGGAGATTGAGGTGGTGATTATTGATGTGGAGATTGAGGTAGAAATGGTTATGGGGGAGGAGATAGAGATGGAGATGGTGGATGAGGGGATGGTTGAAGAAATAATTGGAGAAAGTGGAGGAGAGGAGGAGGCAGGCAAATCTTCCATGAGGGCAGTTGCCTGAGGGGAAGAGACTGTATCAGTCCTTGTGCCTGAAGTAGTGACAGCAGTAGGACCTCTGCTAGGCTTGGTAATCTGCCTGTCCCATTTTCCAAAAAGGGCACAGGTCAGCCTCTTGGAGGCATTTATATGCATCCCACTGGACACAAGTAGCTGAGGGCACTTGGAGTGCAGGAATAGCCCTAAAATCTTCCCAAAATTAACAAGACTTTTGTTCACTTTTTTTTTGATCATGTCAAAGAAAATCTCTCCCCAGTTCAAATGTTTATTATCCATAATTGCTCCCATCAAGCAGAATTGATACCTAGAGATGGTATCATGTGCAGAGTGCTTTGCCAATAGCACTTTCCCCACAACATCAGCAAGAAATCTATACTCAATTGATAAATTCTTTTTCAGCAATTTGTTAGGGTTAGCGGCAGAATGTCTCATTCTATCTAACATATTTGCTGACTCTTCTCCAGATAACTCAATAGAATCATTTCCAGTACTTAATTGAAATACATCAGTCAGGAGAGCAGGTGTTAGGGGTACCTGAGTCCGGGCTATAGTACCAACAGTTGTATACTGATCTAGATTGTGCGCCGTGTATACCCATTCCTTGATCTCATCGGCTGCAATCTTCATCCTTGTGGTCATTATCTGCACTAACTGTTGTTCTCTGAATAAGTCCAGAATATCTTTGAAAACCTGATCACAGCCCTCGAATGAGTCTGTGTCTATATCGAAGCCTGTGTCGAATTTTATTTTGGTGAGGGCAGCAACAGACACTGTCATTGTATACCTACACAAATGAACAAATAGGACCAAGTGCAGAAGAGTTTGGAGGGAAAGAAAAAGTTTGCAGAGAGTATGAAAGCGCAAAAGAAGAACGACGGCCGAAAAATGACTTTTATATTAGGGTTTGACGCCGGAAAGGAAAGATCGTTGAACTCCGTTCGACGATCTGGGCTACTAAAGTAATCTGAAGAGTCACAACATCGTCGAGCTCCGTTCGACGATATTGGAGAGCGTCGATCTCCGATCGATGATCACTGAATAGAAAGAAAATAGCCTAGTGCTACCTGACGGTGCTGAACTCCGGTCGACGATTTTGGATATCGTCGATCTCCGTTCGATGATCTTGGATAAAATCGTCGAGCACAGTTTAGAGATTAAAAACAGCCTACAGACACTAGAAAAATCAAGTTTTTAGACTAGTCTTGGTCTGTTTTTAGAGTTTTAAAGTCTTGGGTTTTATTTTAAACTTCCTCCATCTAACATTCCTAACTGATTTAGGAAGAAGGTATGTTTCTTTTCATCCAATGGTTTGGTGAAAATATCTCCCCTTTGCAAATCAATTGGGATATAATGAAGTTCAATTTTATTTTTCTCAACATTGTCTCTTGAGAAGTGATGCCTAATCTCTATATGTTTTGTCCTACTATGGAGGACTGGATTTTGTGCTATAGAAATAGCACTGGTGTCATCACAAAAAATTTTTGACCTTTCTAAGTTGTAACCATAGTCTAGGAGCTGGTTTTGAATCCACAAAATCTGTGAGCAACAACTACCTGCTGCTATGTATTCAGCTTCAGCAGTTGAAGTGGACACAGATGTTTGTTTCTTACAGAACCAGGAGACAAGTCTGTCACCAAGAAACTGGAAAGTTCCACTGGTGCTTTTCCTGTCTACTCTACATCCAGCATAATCAGCATCTAAAAATCCAGTTAATTCAAATCTTGAGTCTTTTGGATACCAGAGACCTAGATTTGGACAACTTTTTACATACCTAAGAACCTTCTTTACTAATGTTAGGTGTGACTCTCTAGGGCTTACTTGGAACCTAGCACATATACATGTAGCAAACATTATATCAGGTCTACTAACTGTAAGGTACAATAGAGAGCCAATCATTGCTCTATATGTTGTCTGATCAACAGGTTTCCCATGTTCATCAGCATCTAGTACAGCATTAGTAGGCATAGGTGTTTTCATACAAAATGCTTCAGACATACCAAATTTCTTAACAAATTCTTTTGCATACTTGGTTTGATAAATGAATATGCCTTCAGCATGTTGTTTGACTTGCAATCTTAGAAAGAAGGAAAGCTTACCCATGCTACTCATTTCAAATTTAGAATGCATTAGGTTAGAGAACCTTCTGCACAAATTTGAATCAGTAGATCCAAATATAATATCATCTATATATATTTGTACTAGTAGGGTATGGGACTTATGGGTTCTAATGAAAAGAGTTTGGTCTACTCTACCCCTTATAAAATCATTTTCCAACAGAAAGCATGCTAAGGTCTCATACCATGCTCTAGGAGCTTGCTTGAGACCATATAATGTTTTATGCAATTTGAAAACATGGTCAGGATAAGTTGAAGAGATAAAACCTGGGGGTTGTCTAACATAGACTTCTTCTTTGATGTCTCTATTGAGAAATGCACTCTTCACATCCATTTGGTAGACCTTGAATCATTTGTGAGCTGCATAAGCTAGGAATATTCTTATGGCTTCTAACCTTGCAACTGGTGCAAAGGTTTGATCATAGTCTATTCCTTCTTCTTGAGAGTATCCCTATGCAACTAGCCTTGCCTTGTTCCTGACAATGATTCCTTGATCATCCAATTTGTTTCTGAACACCCACTTTATTCCAATAATTGAGTGATCCTTAGGCCTTGGCACTAGCTCCCAAACTTTGTTTCTCTCAAATTGATGTAGTTCCTCTTGCATAGCAATGATCCAGTGTGGATCTTGTTCTACATCTTGAATGGATTGAGGCTCAACTTGAGATAGAAAGCAGGTGTGCATCAGGTTCTGGTTGACCTGATTTCTGGTTTGCACACCAGCTGAGATGTCTCCAATCTCTTGGGAGATTGGATGATCTCTTGTTGTTACTAAATCAACAGGGGGTGTTGATTGTTCACCAACCTGTGTTATTGTTTCCTCTTGTGGAACAACAACTGGCTCTTCAAGATGGTTCTCTCCAAGATGTTGAACACCAAGATGTTGAGTATCCTCTTCATCTTCACTGATTTCTCCTCTCTGTTGGGTTGGTGAATGTACTGAATCCTTCTCTGCAATATGCAACCTGTCAAAATTTTCTGAAAGAGAGTTTACCTGCAAGGGTTTTATGGTAGAAGTATTCTTCTCCTTGTAAAACATGTTAGTCTCATCAAAAGATACATGAACAGATTCTTCAATTTTAAGAGAAGTTTTATTATAAACCCTATAAGCTTTACTGATCATAGAGTATCCCAGAAACACTCCTTCATCAACTTTAGCTTGGAATTTTGCTAAGTACTTCTTGTCATTATTGTGAATATAACAAATTCAACCAAAAATTTTGAAATAGTCTTCTTTAGGTTTCTTCCCTTTGAGCAATTCATAGGGAGTCTTGCCCTTCAGTTTATGTATCAAACTTCTATTCAACACATGGTTGGAGGTGTTCACTGCCTCTGCCCAAAAAGATAGAGGAAGGTGAGCATTTGTCAACAATGTGGTGGCAGATTCAATAAGGGTTCTATTTTTCCTTTCAGCTACCCTATTTTGTTGAGGAGTTCTGGGAGCTGAGAAAGTATACCTGATCCCTTCACTCTGACAAAACTCTTGCATAAGAAGAGAATCAAACTTTGTCCCATGATCACTTCTGATTAGGGCAATGTGAGTATTAAACTCAATCTGTATGCATTTGAGAAAATATGTCAAACACTTAAAGTTATCAGGCTTCTTCCTCAAAAAGAATACCCATGTGAATCTAGAGAAGTCATCTACAATCACTAAAGTGTAAGATTTCCCTCCTAAGCTTTGTACTGTAATGGGTCCAAAGATATCCATGTGTAACAGATACAAGATCCTAGGTGAATAACTCTTGTTAAGTGACTTAAAACTATTTTTAGTTTGCTTGCCTAATTGACAAGCCCTGTAGAGTCCTTCCTTCTTATAGGGGCCAGAAGGTAGTCCTCTAACAAGGTTGTCCTTGGATAGCCTAGCAATGGTTTTAAGGTTTATATGTCCTAGTCTCTTATGCCAAAGATCATTTGGTTTGCAAACTGAATTAAATAAACATATATCTATATTGGTTGAAAGGGAATATACAAGATAAATGTTACCTTTCCTTTTACCTGTTAACACTGTTGTGTTATCCTCTGACTTGATCTTGCATAAGGATTTGTTGAATATCACTTGATAGCCTTAATCACAGAGTTGACTGATGCTGATTAGGTTGTGCTTCAGTCCTTCCATATAAGCCACCTTCTTGAATGTGACTGAGCCAATCTGAATAGCACTATATCCTTTTATTTGACCAAAGTTTGAATCTCCAAATATTACTTTGAGTCTAAGTTTGGTTCTGAAGGATGTTAAATTATCATTGTTCCCTGTCATGTGCTTTGAGCACCCACTATCTAGATACAATTGTTGGTTCATTACTGGATAGGTCTTCACCTGCACATAAATAATTTATATGTTTTTGACCCAGTTTACCTTGGGTCTAGGTTGATAACCTTTAAACTCAGAAATAAAAGACATCTATGGCTGACTCTTATATCCTTCAGGATGGTATCTCCTATGAGGCACTATCCATTCAGTATAAGTGTTGAAGCTTTGGGATGTAGGACTTCTAGGATTTATTTTAGATTTACCTCTAAAAGACTGTTCAAGGCTCTGAGCTCCGTTCGACGATCGTCGAGCTGAGTTCGACGATCTTGGGTCAGATCGTCGAGCTCCGTTCGAAGATCGACTATACCAGATTTCAGAGTTCAGAAGTCGTCGACCTGAGTTCGATGATTCAGCCTTGGATCGTCGAGCTCTGTTCGACGATCGTCGAGCTCTGTTCGACGTTTTCTGTTGAACTTTGTTTTCCTTAGGTAAATCAGGATTCTTCCTAGCTACCTCTACAACACCCTTTCCTTTATCAGAAATAAATTAAATTGGGGTTGTTAATACTATAGGTTGGCTGGATGAAGCACCAAAGCCTAGTGTATTGTTTAATCTTGAGTTCACTGTGCTTGTGATGTCCATCAGTCTGATGCTTCTCCCATTAAGGGATTCTTCAAACTTCTTTGCATGGGATAGCTCACTTTTCAGTGAAGCTATCTCCTCCCTATAGCATTCTAACTCCTCAGAGAGTTTGAGGTTGTCTGATTTTAAGGTGCTATGTTCAGACAATTGATTTCTGAGAGAGATAATCTCTTTCTCAAACTTTAACAGGTCTAAACAAAGTGCCTTAAATTCAGATCTAAAGTCCTCTGAATCAAAATCAAAGGAGTCAATTACCTAGTCTTCTTCAGTTTGAGTTTCAGATTCAGACTCTAACTCTTGTTCTACATTAGAATTTTGTTGGGAGGCATTGATAGCCATCATGCAGAATTCCTTTTCTTCAGCAACATCTTCATCATCACTTGAGCTTGATGAAGCCTCTAATTCTTCTTCAGTTTCACTCCAGGTTTCTGCTACAAATCCCTTTCTTGTATGTTTATTTTTACTGGAAGAGGATTTGTTGTAATTGTCTCCCCTGGAGTCCTTGTCTTTTCTCCTATCTTTCCTATCCTTCTTGTCCTTATTCTAATTTTCTAGACAATCGGGCACAATGTGGCCTGGTTTCCTGCATCCAAAACAAATAATTTCTTTATTATTGGATTTGTCATACCTTGGCTTCTCATGCCCTCTGGATGACCTCTTTCTGAAATCTTTCCTGGCCATCTTATAGAATCTTTTGGCCAGCAAGCTCATCAATTCTTTATTGCCTGTGACCTTGTCTTCAGGCAGATCTTCTATAGCTTTGAATGTTATTGTCTTCTCCTTCCTGATAGCTGGAGAAGCAACCTTTTGTTCTTCCTCTCTGTTCTTGATGAGCAACTCATAAGACTTGAGCTTGCCCAACAAAGCTTCAGTAGTTATCTCAGTTAGACTTCTGGCATCCTTGATTGGTCAGATCCTTGAGTCCCAAGTGCTAGGGAAGCACATTAGGATCTTGTCATTTAGTTCAGTTAGAGAGATCTCCTTGTCCAGTGTTTTTACTTAACTTTATATTAGGCTGAGCCTGTTGTACATGTCAGGCACTGATTCAGTTTCTCCCTTTTTGAAGTTCTCATATTGGCTTATGAGATGGGATCTCCTGTCCTTCCTTTCATCAGCAGATCCTGAGACAATTTCAGATAACTTGTCTCATATCTCTTTTGCTGAACTGCATTCAGCCACCTTTTGGAATATCTCATCAGACATAGTCTGAGCAAGGATATTCATAGCCTTTGCATCTGCAACTTTCCATTTCTTTATTTCTGCATCTGTTCCTGAGGGAGGTGGAATAGTACTTGTACTTGTAATTACTGGGGGTCTTGGACACACTGTCAAAATAGAATTGTAGATGTCCTCATCAATAGAATTCATGTAAAGCCTAATCCTTGCCTTCCAAAGTGCAAACTTAGAAATATTGCACACTGGAGGTCTGGTGCTAGCATAATCTTTGTTCTGTGTCATGGTTTTGTATGAATATAATACAAAATAATAATAACCCTCTATAAAAGATTGATCTTATCAGAGATCTTTTGGTTCAGGTGTTAGCCTGTTCAACCAATCTGTTGAAGATTCAATTGTTGAGTAACAAACCTCCCTCTGATACTAATTGAAAGTGAGGGTAAGATCTATCTTTACTCTAGAGGGGGGTGAATAGAGTATTTTAAAATAATTTACAATTTAAAACTGTAAAGCAGTGGAAGTCTTAATTTAAGTATATGTGTAGAGTGCTTGCAAAAAGAAAAACTAAGAAGCAGGAAACAAAATCACAGCACACAGCAAAGCAAAAAGCACAGCAAACCAGATGACAAAAGGAGCTATAGTGGTTCCCCAACAACCTGGGTGCATCCACTCTTCTACCACCCTAGGTAGGAATCCACTGTAGGAATAATTGATCAGGTGTCCTGGGTACCAATGAGCTTTTGATAAGGAGCTCAAAAACCAAATCAGATTTTTTTATCAGGTGTCTTGCCACCACTGAGTTTTGACAAGAACTCAGAAACCAGCCACAAAACTTTTGAAGGGAGTTCTGAGAAACCCTTTTACAGGAGAGAAAGGAAAAAGAAAATGAGTTGAGTTATTCTTCTCTGTCAACAATCTGAGAGAAGACAAGTGGAAGATGTTGTCAAAGCTCCCCTGAGATCTGTAAGGGTTCAGAAAGAGGAGCTTTGCTTAGGGTGATAGGCCTTCAGTTGCTTCAGATCTCCAGCAAAAGATGATTTCAGCAGATGCTGAAATGTGTGATGTCTGGAGTCCTTGAGGATGAAGCTTTTGAACACTTGATGCTTGAAGGAGTAGAATAGCAGATGATCTCCTTCACAGTAATGTTCCTTGTGTTCTTGAAGAAATCTGACTCAGTAATTCTGTAAACTTTTGTCTACTGAGTCTATTCCAGAAGATGAATTCTTGATGAAAATTTTCTTGTTCTCTCTTCTGTATTCTTTTTCAAATCTTGTCAGTTCTCTATCTTTGAAAATTATATCTCTAGGGAGTATATCAGATTCTGACTTTAGATGGCCGTTACTCAGTCATAAATGACTTCCTTAACTGATATCTGCCTCTGGAGGAAAGTCTTTAAGAAACATTCCAATTTGTCTTCCTTGAAACTTGCTCCAGATTGATTAAAATGGCTACAAATCCTTTGTCATAAATGCTGAAAATAAGAATGAATGAATTCCATAACTGTCCTGAATTTGAATCCTGAAGTCGTCGATCTCACAGAAAAATCGTCGATCTGAGCTCCACGATCGTCGAACTGAGCTCAGAGATTGGATTTAAACTGGAAACAGAAATCGTCGAACTGAGCTCTACGATCGTCGACCTGAGCTCAGAGACTTGGAAAACAACTAGAGACAGAGCGTCGATCTGAGCTCGAAGATCGTCGAACGGAGTTTGATTACCCGTTGAACTGAGCTCAGAGATCGTCGAATGGAGTTCGACGATTCGTCGACCTGAGCTCGACGAAAATTGTCCTATTCTTCAGTACTTGAATCCTGATCTTTAGAAGGTCTTGAGGGAAGTTTTCAAACCTAAGTACTAACCCTAAGACTCATTCTAATTGACCTATCAGACTATACAACAAGTTCAAAACAAATTCTTAAGCACATAGTGATCCTTACCCAAATTAGTAATAGGGTGTTCCAACAGGTTCCAAGCAAAATGATCCTCTGATCACATTAGGTCCCCACACGACATTCTTAGTATTTACCTTGATCATTGTCTTCTCCCCCTTTTTGACTTCTTCAGAAACAGCATTAGTCAGGGAGGTGCTGGCTTGAGCGATCTTTACATCTAGGTAGTTTACACCCATGGTGACATGGTCTTTGACCTGGAGCATATGGTCATCCAGAATTTGAGTGCATGCATCCATTCTCCTTTCAACTGTAGTCCTATGAGCTTCCATCAGATTATTCTATACATTGTGAACCATTTACATGTTGGTGAAAGTTATGTTCTGATTTTCCAAGATTCCATTTTGAATCTGACTGATTTCAGTCAACTTGCTCTCTATAAAGTTGCAGCAGAAACAACCCTCATGAAGAATGCTACAGTGTTGGCCTTGAGTAAGTTTACTTCAAATCTGATTGATTTGATCTCATTATTTAGATTATTTCTTAGATCTTTGATGGAATTATCCACAAAGTTTTCAAGTTGTCTCCTTAGGTCATCCAGCAGTCCTTTCAGTTGGGCTAGAAAAAGTGATAACATCTGATCAGCTGGATGAGATGTCCCTTCATCACAGACATTTTGTCGTTCTGGCCTTGCAACTGCTATATCTTCAGAATCAGTCATCTTATACTCATAAGAATGCGCATCAGTATGTGCATCAGCAGCAGCATTGCCCTTGTTAGACTCAGAGGAGTCAATGTTATACATTATACATAGATAAGGTAATTAAGAGTGAATCTCCCCCTCAGCTTCAGCATTGTCTTTAAGTACATCTTGGTCTTCTGCATTCCTAATAGGAATTTGTTTCACTAAAGTAGCTGTTACTGGAGCATATTCCATCATCCTCTCAAGGACTTGCTCCCCCTCAACTTGAGGATAGAATAGAACAACTTCAGGACCCTCTGGAATTTGAGCAATCCTTTTGCAGATTCTCAATGAAGGAGTCTAGTTGTTCCTTAACTGATTGGATAGTATCTCCCTCAGTAGGAACAAGTATCTAAGAAGTCTCCCCCTCAAATTTTGCAATGATCTGAGATGTATCTTCCTCAATATATATGTAGATATTTTCTATTACTTGTCCAGTCAGTAATTCCAGAGCTTCAGCTGGAATCTCTTCTGACTGAGTTCCACTCAATTGATTCCTTGTTGCAGGTTCAGAGGAAATTGAAACCTGAGCACTCATATCTTTCCTTGGTTCTTTAGAAGAACTACTTTCAGTCAGCCGAGGATCATGTAGCTCTTCCTCACTCTTATTAGAAGAATTGCTATCTGTGGTGTCTTCGGTAGCTAGGACTTCTTTCTTTTTCTTCTTTTCAACAGTCTGTTGATGTGGCAACAAAACTCTGTCCCACCTATCAAGCATCTTTGTGTACATACTTCTTATGTGATGGATTTTTGTTCTTAGCCTTATGTTTAGGATCCCTAAAACAGTGTTGTGCAGATACAAAGACAGAATCCTTCCCATGTTTGGCTCTAGGATGCATTCTACTATTCTTTCAAAAAGTACCATTTCCCTGTCTATTTTCTTAGAAAGAATTATTCTTGTCATCAACCCGAACATATTTTTGGATATCTTATCATGAGATCCAGTCTTGCACAGTAGAGCCTTCCCAACAACATCTGCTAGAAATTTTCCTTTTAGGTTCAGCTCTTTTCTCAAAATTGATCCAGTAGAGTGATTTGACAGTCCACATCGCTTCAGGGCAGATCTGACATCAGTCTGGTACAGTTCATCCTCTTCATCTGACGAACTAAACTTGGGTAGTTGCAATGCCTTGCTCAATCTTTTGGGGGTAATCTTGAACTTATTTCTATTGATGGATGACCTGATTTTAGTGGAGGATGAGTCGACCTTAGCATTAGAGTATAACTCAAGAACTTCCCTCTTCCATAGCAGGCTCGGCTTTGAAAGAACATGTTCTAGGTTGTGACCTACAGGAGGTGGAGAACGAGCTCTTGTGCATCCTTAAACCCATTTCACACTAACTATGATCCCTCAAATAGGAAATCCAACCCTCTCGGTGCCATTGCTTCTGTGAATTTCTATAGATTTTTCGAGCTTTCGTCATTTTGTCGCAGGGGAAAAAAAGGGCGAGGAATAGTGTATTTTGTATTAAGCACACACCCGTCTATTTATACTAACCCCTATTTAAGAATGTGTAGGGGCGTGTACATGTTGTTATAATCACGAAGTGATCAACGGGTGAGATTAATCCTGTGAGATAGCCCTAAATGAAGTCCCTAGGAGAATGCTTAGACCTTTTTGGTCGGCGAGCTTGCTCCTGCTTGCGATCCTTTCCCTGTAAAAATTTGTTGTAACGTGGGTAAGCAAAGGCTGACCTCAACTGTGTAACAAACACAACTCCTCTCATTCATCCCTAGCGTACCTCGGGGCACTCCATCGCCCTGCAGGTCAGCACTTCGTATGCAAATATATATGAACATAGAAAGCAAATAAATAGGTTTGGATGTCTCAAACAACAAACACGTTTCTATGTTGTGCAGGTAAAATAAAAGGGCCTACAATGCAGCATGTATGCAATCCTAGGTTTCACCCAAGGCATCCTAAAGCGCATGAATCTTACACATCATCACGCATCATCAAATAGGTACTTCCAATTTCCCCATCTGCATTTGAGTGACAAACACACTGGTACTTTCAATTTCCACTAATGGTATACAAGCCGCCACACGGAACTATTGCCACAGCCCCACCCGCTCGTGGGTCTCAAAACCAAAGCTTGTCTACAAGCTCTGACTTCTCACATCAGGATTCCATCTCATAAACAAAAACTGCTGCTAAGAACCCTTGCTTGACCCCACCCGCTCGTGGGCTTCATTGCCCGGGCTTGTCAGAAGCTTAACGTCATTGTCAGTTTCATAAAAGGGGACTTGTCTCGCCGAGACACTCTCCACACATGACTTGCACATCACGGGCTAGCCAGCCGACCACAAAGACAAAGCAGAGCCTTAGCACATCACAATCAATAGCCTTTCTTGACCAAATCCACCATTCGTACTCACACAAAAATAAGGGGGAAACCACATCACAAATGGCATCTTGCCGCAAACGGATTTCTAGCAAAATCCTTAAGGCTCGTTATGCAACATCACTGAGTCGGACTAACGGTCATGACTACGACTTTACCCATAATGCCTAATCCACTAATGGAGCGGAATTCTAATGTAACATTATGCCGAGGACGGATACAATCGACTCGGTGGTTCCTCTTGAACCATGGCACCCTGAATCCCTCTCATTTGAGAGATCTGGTTCTTAAATGCTTGAAAGAAAGCAAGAACAACATGGATGCCATGCACGCATCCTAAAGACCGAGAGGAGAAGTGTCGTTACCTTATGACTCCTCTTCCTAGCCATGGAAAACTCGATTTGCACGGATGAAAGTATGTGTCTTCAAGTCCTCTCCACGAATCTACCCTCGGATCGACAATCGAAGCCCCGAAGCTTCGTTAATGGCGGAGAAAGATCTTCTTCCTCCTCCAAACTCTCTCTCCCTAAGACCCTAACTGTTTCTCAAAATGAGATGAAATGAGGGTTTAGAACGTTTCAACTCTATTTATGCCCTTTGTACGGAGGGTCCTGGGCCATAGGATCAAATCCTAAGAGAAATCAGATGGCTAAAAAGCCAAACGATGGAACTGCTCTCGTGCGTTATCGTCGGGCGGTAACTACCTACCACGCAACGGTAGCTTCCTGAGGGCTCAGCCAGAAAATAATGTCGTGCTATCGCCTGAAGTAAGAATAACGCTGCATGGCAGCTCACTCAACTCCTACCACTCAACGCCTCTACTCAATGCTTGCTACTCAACTCTCTCAATGATAGGCTACTGTCGAGCGGTAGATAACTAACATCGCGTGCTAGTACTCAACGCTTAGTTTCGACGAAACAAGGCTATCCCCGGGCGATAGCTACCTATCGTCATGCGATAGCTTCCTGAGGCTCAAGCTCTGGAAAAATTGGGGTGTTACAACTCCTCCCCCTAAGAAAAATTTTGTCCTCGGAATTTAGCATGCACTCAACCAAAAAGCATACCTAAAGCAAAAAAGTTCTGGGAAGTCCTTCGCATTGCTTTCTCACGATCCCAAGAAAATTCATCTTACCCACAATTTCCCCAACGCACCTTTACGAGTTTGACCTCTTTATTCCGCAACTGCCGAACTTATGAATCCTCTATGCAAATCGGACGGACTTTCCTCCTCAAGTCCTCTTCTACCGGCACCGCCGTTGACTCAACCACAACACTTGTCTCCACCAAGGATTTCCTTAAAACTGAAACATGGAAGGCATCGTGTAATCCACTCAGATCTAGGGACAATGCCAACCAATATGCTACTTCTCCAATTTGGTCCACGACTTTAAATGGCCCCAAAAACCTCGGACTCAACTTCTTGAGTCGGCGAATCCGCGAAACACCTTTGAACGACTTAATCTTTAAATATACTCAGTCGCCTACCGCAAACTCCACGTTCTTATGGTGCGCATTGAAATACTTTGTCTGCCGATCCTGAGCAACCTTCATGCGCTCCTTAATCATTCGCACCAACTCACAAGCATCGGCCAACGCCTCTTTTCCCAAAATTTTGGTGTCTCCCGCCTTTATCCATGACATTGGTGTTCGACACCACCTTCCATACAAAGCCTCGTATGGTGCCATTTAGATACTCTCCTGGAAAGTGTTATTGTAAGGAAACTCCACCATGAAAAGGTGATCTTCCCACTTCTTACCAAAGTTAAGGATACACATTCTCAGCATGTCCTACATTTTACGATTCATCCTTTCAGTTTGACCATCAATTTGAGGATGGAATATTGTACTAAACTTTATCCTTGTGCCCAGACTCTTCTGTACCAACTTCCTGTTTTTGGACATGAACTGTCCATCGCAATCACTAATGATACTCTTTGGAACTCTGTACAACCGTACAATGTTACGAACGTATAGTTCTACCAGCTTCTTCACATTGTCCTCCTTCCGATTCGGGATGAAGTGAGCCATTTGGTCAAGCGATCCACGATCACCCAAATTGCATCGTTACCTTGCTACAACTAAGGTAAACCATGCACAAAATCCATGGAGATGTCGACAAATTTCCACTTATAGATAGGAAGAGGCTTTAGGAATCTGCCCGACTTTTGACACTCAGCCTTCACTAAGGCACATGTTTGGCGCTGACTCACATACAAAGTTATATCCCGCTTCAAACCAGGCCACCAAAAAGATTTCTTCATATCCAAGTACATCTTTGTACTACCCAGGTGAATGGAGTACTTCGTGAAATGAACCTCAAACATCAACTCCTCGCGGAGCTTCCCGAATTGCGGTACACATACCCTTTCGTCCTTCCTTAAGATTCCATCAATCATCTCCCAGGTACTACCCTCACTTTTTTGAGCTTCCACCATAAATGGTTGGAACTCTACAGCCACATTGGTCGCTTCCCGGATACGATTGGACAAGTCGGTCTGCAACTATATCCAGTTAAACCGAGCCATGCAAGACTCGCCTCTTGCTACACACTCAATGCCAAGGGACTCAAAATCCTGCACCAACCGCTCATCATGATCTTTAATCCAATTCCCTTGTCCCAAATACTTCCTACTCAAGGCATCGGCCACCACGTTGGACTTGCCCAGCGTATATTGAACCGCCACGTCGTAGTCCCCAAGGAACTAGACCCACCTGCGCTGGCGCATGTTCAAGTCTTTTTGATTTAGAATATACTTCAGGCTTTTGTGGTCTGTGAAGATCTCTACCTTTGCACCGTACACATAGTGTCGCCGCAACTTCAATGCAAAAATTACCACCGCCAAATCCAAGTCATGTACGGGATAATTACTATCATGAGGTTTCAACTGTCTAAACCCAAAGGCTATCACCTTGCCATATTGCACTAGCACGCAACCCAAACCACATCCTAATGCGTCACTAAAAATCTGAAATCCTTCAGTCCCTTTAGGGAGACTTAGGATTGGAGGTGACATCAACCTTTCCTTCAAGGTATCAAATGCTTGATTGCACTCCTAAGTCCACACAAACTTCTGGTCCTTACGAGTCAGAGAAGTGAGGGGTTGAGCTACCCACAAAAAGTTTTCCACAAACCTTCTATAGTACCCGACTAGTCCAAGGAAACTCCTGACTTCCGCCACGGTGCTCAGAACTGGCCAATCTCTGATGGCCACAACTTTCACTAGATCCATCGCCACCCCATCACCACTAATCACATGGCCCAAAAATGTCACCTTCTCCAACCAGAACTCGCATTTTGAGAACTTTGCATACATCTGGTTCTCTCTTAAAGTCTGCAAGACTACTCTCAGATGAGCCTCATGCTCTGCCTCTGATTTGGAGTATACTAAGATATCATCGATGAAGATGACCACAAACGATTCTAAGTACTCCTGAAACACTCGGTTCATCAAATACATAAATACCGAGGGCACGTTTGTAAACCAGAACGACGTCACTGAGAACTCGAAGTGGTCATGCCTTATACCAAAAGCTGTCTTGGGTATGTCTTCATCTCGAATCTGAAACTGGTAGTACCCTAAATTCAAGTCCAACTTAGAGTACACCACTGACCCTACCAACTGATCGAACGGGTCATCTATCCGTGGAATCAGATACTTATTCTTGATGGTCAATTTATTTAGTTCATGGTAGTCTATGCACAACCGCATACTACCATATTTCTTCTTCACAAACAACACCAGCGCGCTCCGTGGCGATGAGCTAGGTATGATATACCCCTTCTCCAACAGTTCCTGTAACTGTACTTTAAGTTCGTCCAACACCTTCGATGCTATCCTAAAAGGAGGATGTGACACCGATCTAGCTTCTGGCACTTACTCAATTAAGAAATCGATCTCCCGTCGAGGAGGTGCTCTAGGAAGATCCTCAGGAAACACATCCTCAAATTTTGCCACTACTAGCACCTCTCCAATCGATAGTTTGGAAGGTTGAGCTTCTAACAACGCTATGAAAGCTACTCCTCTCTGGTTAACTACCCGTACCAATTGCATAGCAAGATCAGGAAGCAAGCCACTCCATTGAGGCCCTCATACTTGACTTCTGCCTTTACTTCGCTTCTTAGGGTCACCATCTTGGATAGGCAGTCAATACTGGCGCGCTGCTCTGCTAACCAATCCATCCCCAAGATCACATCGAACTCGGCTAACGGTAGAATTGTTGCTACCAACATGAAGTACTCCATTCTAAAACAAAGGCAATAAAGGAGTGTAACGCTCCCGTATCAAACAGTACCCTAGCAGGGTAACCGGAAACTAGCACAAATCCTAAAACAAAGGCAATACACATAAAAGTCTAGAAAGTCTAAAGCCAATAAAAAACTTAAACTTTCTCATACCTGTCACCACATCGGGTTGTCGAATTGCTTCCTGTTGCACAAGGTTGTAAGCCCATGGCTGCACGGCTAGAACCGTGAAGCGCTCGACTCCGCCATTTTTCCTTTCTCCACGGCGCTGGAATCAGAACTCACTGACTGTTCCTTCCTTGGCTCTTGCTTAGCGCCACCCTCAGTACAAAAATGAGCTATGTGGCCTAGCTTGCCACACTTTTAGCATGATGGTTGTCCCTTGAAGCGAGAACCCCCAGATGTCGTACTGGCCTTCTCCCATGACTTGAAGGGATGGGACTTCTTCTTCCACTTACTCCCTTCAGACTTCCCTTGCGATTGAGAAGGCTTTTCTTCTCCCTGTTTAACTGCAAGTCCCTTACGATATTGGGTTCGTTCTATGTCACTTTCCAATGTCCTGGATGCCTCAATCAACTCGTTGAAGCCCGTATTTTTCATAGCTATTAGGGGTTGCCTCAAGTTCTCTCTCAACCTTTGGTAGAAGAGATTGTCCCTCTCTTCATCGTCGGCTATGGTCATTCCACCATAACGACCCAATCAAGTAAACTCCTGAACATACTTATCCATGGTCTTGTCTCGTTGAACCAAGTGCAAAAACTGCCTCTGAAGGAACCTTGTTGGCTCTACCGCCCTCAGAAGTTCCTGAATCCTCGCCCACCAGTCTTACATATCGGTCGGCGTGCCGACTCCCTTGAATGTTGGAGGATGAAAACTCAGAAAATACTTCATTTGTCGGTCTCCCTGCCCGACGACAATTATCTTAACAAACGGTTCTGTTGGCCTGGCTCCTCCACCCGGTACGACTTGTGCTGCATACGGGGTAACAAGAGTCGCTACCTGTGCAACAGGGGTCACAACTTGTGCTTCCACTGCATCTTGGGCCGCTACCAATGCTTCTGCAAGCATGCAATAGAAATTGGTCGGAGTTACACCCATGCCCATCGGACCTGGAGCAGTAACACTGCTTACCGAAGGCTCCTCTTGCGGCCTCTACGTCCATGCCTCATCGTTTGAACCCTTAGTAAAAGTAAGGTAAAATAAGAATCAGCTTCTATCGTAAAACTTAGACACTAGGACACTCATGGTCCCACGATACTCCTATGTGGATAACTTCATTACGTGATCTGATTATGTCAAATCAACCACTAAACCTTACCTTGGACACAAACCTCCTTCTGATACCAAATTATAACGTCTCCCCTGTAATGACCGTATAATATGGGTTCGGTCGAGGCCCTACAACATACAGACTCCATAGCTTAAGCATTTTAAGATGATATAAAACTACCCAACTCAAAACTCAGAATTAAAACATTGGAAACAAACAAACAACAAGAAGTTATCCACTACCATAAGAGTATCAGAACGGACCTAAGGCCTTACAATAACCAATTGTCTAGAAACTAAAAAAACAACCACAAACAGAGCAACGTGTCTTGGCACTCCTAGGCTACCTCGACATGCAAGCCGGAAACATAATGCACCAAGCATAGCACTCAACAAAACAAAGCTGCTAAACAAAGAGTTTCATGAGGCTTAGACCTTTTTGGTCGGCAAGCTTGCTCCTGCTTGCGATCTTTGCCCTGAAAAAAATTTTTGTAACGTGGGTCAGCAAAGGCTGACCTCAACTGTGTAACAAACACATCTCCTCTCTGCCGTCCCTAGCATACCCCGGGGCACTCCATCACCCTACAGGTCAGCACTTTGTATACAAATATACATGAACATAGAAAGCAAATTAACAGGTTTGGATGTCTTAAATAACAAACACATTTCTATATTGAGCAGGTAAAATAAAGGGGCCTACAATGTAACATGTATGCAATCCTGGGTTTCACCAAAGGCAACCTAAAGCGCATGAATCTAACACATCATCACACATCATCAAACGGGTACTTCCAATTTCCCTATAAACGTTCAAGCCGCAAACACACGAGTACTTTCAATTTTCCTTAACGGCATACAATCCGCCACACGGAACTCTTGCGAAGGCCCCACTCGCTCGTGGGTCTCAAAACCCGGGCTTGCCTGTAAACTCTGACTTCTCACGTTAGGATTCCATCTCACAAACAATAAACTGATGCTAAGAACCCTTGCTTGACCCCACCCATTCGTGGGCTTCATTGCCCGGGCTTTTCAAAAGCTTGTCATCCTCGACAGTTTCACAGAAGGGGACTTATCTCGCTAGGACACTCTCCACACATGACTTGCATGTCACGGGCTAGCCAACCGACCACAGAGACAAAGTCGTGCCTTAGCACATCACAATCAATAGCCTTTCCCGCCCTAATCCACCATTCGTACTCACACGATAATAATGGGGAAACAACATCACAAACGGCATCTTGCCGCAAATGGATTTCTAGCAAAATCCTTAAGGCTCGTTATGCAACATCACTGAGTCGGACTAACGGTCGCGACTACGGCTTCACCCACATTGCCTAATCCACTAACAGAATGAATTTCTAATGCAACATCATGATGAGGACAGACACAATCGACCCAGTGGTTCCTCTTGAACCATGGCAACCCGAACTGCTCTCATTTGTGAGATTCGGTGCCTAAATGCTTGAAAGAAAGCAAGAATAACATGGATGTCATGCACGCATCCTAATGACCGAGAGGAGAAGTGTCGTTCCCTTACGACTCCTCTTCCTAGTCATGGAAAACTCGATTTGCACAGATAAAAGTGTGTGTCGTCAAGTCCACTCCACGGATCTGGCCTCGGATCGACAATCGGAGCCCCAAAGCTTCGTTAATGGTGGAGAAAGGTATTCTTCCTCCTCCAAAATTTCTCTCCCCAAAACTCTAACTCTTTCTCAAAATGAGATGAAATTAGGGTTTAGAATGTTTCAGCCCTATTTATGCCCTTTGGACGGAGGGTCCTGGGCCATAGGATCAAATCTTAAGAGAAATCGGACGACTAAAAAGCCAAATGACGGAACTGCTCCTGTGCGCTATCGCCGGGTGGTAACTACCTACCGCATCGTGGTAGCTTCCCGAGCGCTCGGCTAGAAAATAATGTCGTGCTATCACCGGCAGTAAGAATAATGTTGTGCGGTATCTCACTCAACGCCTCCACTCAATGCTTGCTACTCAACGCTCTCAACGCTCTCAACGCCAGGTTACCACCGAGCGGTAGCTAACTAATGCCGCACGGTAGTACTCAACGCTTTGTTTCGATGAAACAAGGCTATCGTCGGGCGATATCTACCTATCGCCGCGCGATAGCTTCTTGAGGCTCAAGCTCTGAAAAAATTGGGGTGTTACATATATACTCTTATTCAACCGCTAATATTGTAACACTTGTTTGCTTCTTGCTTCTCCAAGATACAAGCCTTCTTCCTAGAAATTGACAGGAGCCTGAGGTATTTTTCCTATCTTCTCTACAACTTGCAAAGTCTGCATCTGAATATTCGATTAGTTCAAATTCATTATTCCTAGGGTACTAAAGACCAAGATCAGGTGTGCCCTTGAGATATCTCAAAATTCTTTTAGCTGCGGAATAATGAGATTCCTTAGGGTAGGCCTGTTACCTAGCACAAACACATATAACATACAATATGTCTGACCTACTAGCAGTAAGGTAGAGGAGGGAGCCAATTATGCCTCTATATAAGGTTTCATCAACAGGTTTTCCAATCTCATCCTTGTCTAATGACACATTAGACCCCATAGGAATTTTCATTATGGAGGCACTCTCAATTCCAAATTTTCTAATCAACTCCTTGGTGAACTTAGATTGAGAGATGAATAGACCATCCTCAGATTACCTTACTTGGAGGCCGAAGAAGTACTTGAGTTCACCCATACTGCTCATTTTAAATTTCCTCTACATAAGTTTAGCAAACTTTTTGCAGAGACCATCATCAGTAGACCCAAAGATTATATCATCTACATAAATTTGGACAAGGATGATCTTACCCTTGACTTTCCTTAGGAATAATATCTTGTATATCTTCCCCTTGAGAGTTTGTTCTCAATGAAAAAGCTAAACATGGTTTTATACCATGCCCTAGGGACTTGCTTCAACCCATACAAATCTTTTCTAAGCTTAAATTCAAAATCAGGAGAGTTAGGATTAACAAAACTTGAGGGTTGCTCAACATAGACCTCTTCTTTTAAGTCACCATTTAGGAAGGTTGACTTCACATCTATTTGGTAGACCTTGAATCCTTTATGTGTAGCATATACAAGAAATAGTCTTATAGCTTCCAATCTAGCTATCGGTGCAAAGTTTTGATCAAAATCAATACCTTCCTCTTGTTTGTATCCCTTAGCAACCAGTCTAGCTTTATTCTTTATTATAACACTATTTTCATCAAGCTTATTCCTGTAGATCCACTTGGATCCAATGATGTTATGTCTTTATGGTCTGAGAACCAACTTCCATACCTTGCATCTCTTGAACTAGTTTAGTTCCTCTTTCATAGCCACAATCCAAAAGGGATCTATGTTGACATGTTCAAACCTTTTAGGTTCAACCTAAGACAGGAAGTTGGAGTATATAACAATGTTGAGGCTTCTGCTCCTTATTGTAATCCCTTGGCTAGCATCTCCTATGATCTGATTTCTGGGATGATCCCTTAAATGCCTGACTGTAGGAGGAATTCTTACTTCAGCATTATGAACTTCAGTAGCTGGATCCTACTAGTCTTTAGACATATCCTGTGTACTTTGTCCTTCTTCTGGAATGTACACACCATCACCTTCTTCCATGGTAGTTGGATAAGTGCCCTTGATGGCTAGTTTATCCATCTTCATCTCTATACCTCCAGATCTAGAGGAGCTAGGCAGCTCACTGTTAATCATTGATGACTCATCAAAGACTACATTAACAAACTCTTATACAACTTGATTTTTCAAGTTATAGACTCTATAGGCTTTGCTATGGTTGTTGTACCCAACAAAAATTCCTTCATAGGATTTGGAAACAAACATAGTCAAGTGGGACTTCCAATTATTGAGCACAAAGCACTTACTACCAAAGATCCTGAGATATGCTAGATTTGGTTTTCTGCCTTTCATAATCTCATAAGGAGTCTTCTTGTGATACTTGTTGATAGAAGCTCTATTCAAGACATGATAAGCAGTGTTCACTGCCTTAGCCCAGAAGTATTTTGGGAGAGAAGTATCACTGAGCAGTGTTCTGCCAGCCTCTAGAGAGTCCTATTTTTCCTCTTAGCTATCCCATTTTGCTGGGGTATTCTTGGAGAAGAAACCTCCTGATAAATCCATAGTTCTTCACAGAACTTTATCATGCCTTCGGACTGAAATTCAGTACCATGGTCACTTCTGATTTTTCACCACAGAACTATCTTTTTCATTATGAACTTGCCTAATAAAGGTCATAAAGATGTCTAGGGTTTCAGACTTTTTCTTTAGAAATAAAACCCAAGCATATCTGGAATAATCATCAACTATCATAAGTGCATAGACTTTCTTACCTATACTATGAACTGACATATGACCAAACAAGTCCATATGCAGGAGGTACAAACACATCACAAAATCCTTGGCCCCAATGCTCTTAAAGGATGCTTTGATATGCTTGCTCTTTTGATATGCAGAGCAAATGCCCTCCTCGGTGCATCTTATATTGGGTCCATTTATGACTAGCTCTTCACTGAAGAGCTTGTTAATGGTCTTATAGTTCAAGTAGGCAAGCCTCTTGTGCCATTACACATAGTAAGATACTTTCTCATTAGCAACTAGACACACTGGAGTGTCAAAACTTAAACATAAAAAGTTTAAACAATAAATATTTCCACTCATAGTGTCTGTCAAAATGATCTCTTGCTCACTTTACCTTTTAATTAGACACTCATCCTTGTGGAAGACAATGACATAGTTAAGATCACATAGTTGGCTTAAGCTTATCAGGTTGTGTTGCAACCCTTTCACATAAGCCACCTTTTTGATTGAGACTATATTATTTGTGATCATACCATAACCCTTGGTGACTCTTTTTTTTGAGCCTCCAAAGATCACCTTAGGTTCATTCTTTACTGGATTGTATTCCTTTAGATGCACCTTGTTCTAGTCATATACCTGAAACACTGTCCAAGTTCCATATGTGTTCCTGGGTACTTGGACTATCCTGTAAACATAGTTTAGTTTACCTTAGGACCCCACAAGGGATTGGTTCTTGGTTCTTATTATCTTGAAACTGAACATATCTACCTGCAGCTCTCCTAAGAGGAAGACTCACACTTGCCCTTGGCATGCTAGGGTTGTGCCAACAATCTATGGAAAAGTGTCCCACTTTACCACAGCACCAACATTCATGAATGTTGTATCTCCTCTTTTGAACAGCCCTTGAGGAGTACAAGGTGTCAACAGCTATCTGTTGTAATGCCCCGAAAATCGTAATCGAACCGGTCACGTCCTAAGGAATTTTTGGTGCCTAAATAGGGGTACACGGCCTGGGATACGGGCGTGTCCAAGGACGTGTCCTTTTGTGTTGGTCTGGTTATGTTCAATAAAGAACACGGCAGGAAATACAGTTTTGATCATTAACGACACGTGCGTGTCAGGGGTGATACGGGCATGTCCTTACCTATGTTACCACCCGTGTCCTACTCGGGTTGAAAACCTGGGCTGTATCGCCAAGAGTGCACGGGCGGGTTACACGGGCGTGTACTGGTCGACACGGGCGTGTTCCATTTGACACGGGCATGTCCTTACCCGTGTCCACCAAGGGACGTGTCGGTTGTTGTGTCGTTTATGTGACACGCCCCTGTGTCACGGGCGTGTCAGGTAGAGACACGGGCGTGTCTCTACCCGTGTCATTTCCTGGCCACGGCAGTCGTGCCTAGATCGAGGCACACGGCCTGGGACACGGCCATGTGCAAGGCCGTGTTCGGCCTATTTAAGTGAAGTTTTGGGTGAATCTGAGCCTTTCGTTTTCTTTAAATAAGATCTGACGATCCAGGTAATCTCCTGCTAGTTTAAGTTCGGGATTAGGAGATTTATTCCTCATTTCACTTAAGGCTTTCTCTTTCTAAAGAGTTAGAGAGAGGAGGGAGCAAGTAGGAAGGAAGAGGAGGAATCCGACTGCCGGTGGAGCATCGGAGCACCGAATCGAGAACCGAGACTGGATCCGCGGAGGAAATTCTCGTTGCGAAGCTTTCCATCCTGCTAGTTTTCCATGTCGCCAAAGCGGACTTCAAGGGTAACGATTCTCAACTTGGACATGTTAAGTCCTCTTCCTTTCTATATGGGAAACCCGCTCCCGTGAGTGTGCGGTGTTCCTTGCGGTATATGTGAATAGTCCCCCCTTGTGTTGCATGTAGAGTCCGGAATCGAAGTACGGGCATAGGCATTGTGTGTGAAGCCAACCCTGACATGTTTGTCTGGATCGGTGATGTTGCATTGTGCATGGACTGCCGGAGAAGACTCCGTGCTATGTGTTTTTCGGGTTTTCTACATGGTAGATTGCAATAGGGAACCTTGGGGATTAACTCCAAGGTGCACCCGGAAAACTGGGCGGAAACGCATTTCTGCCAACTTTGTGGCCTGGGGACAACCTTGTACATAATTGGGTTAGGTGTTGATGTGGTTGATATGTGATGCGGTGGAAGAAATGATATTCTATCTCCTATCGCACGACGGTAAGATTACCGCCGGCGATAGCTTCAAGAAAGCTATATATTTGTGAGGCCTGTCTCCAGGAGACATGGAGGGCCTTTGTTTGGAAAGTAGTAATCCCATGGGTCCCAGTGTTTTTAGGCCAAAGAGCCGAATGGGAAAGGCAAAACTGGCCAGCGCCCTGCAGGTTTGGTCATTAGTACTACGGTATTGGGAGATGGTAGGGCAACTTGAGTAACGGGAAATGGTAGAGCTGTACCTGCGTTATGTAGACTATGACATGAGAGTAGCGGAAATTAGCTCTCGTTGGTGGCATAACGAGAGTCTCAGGACTGGGGCCGTAAAGACTGAAATGCTCAAAGAAACCATCAAGTCAAGGACCTCTGAACGGAGGTGGTATCCGGGAAGTCCGGTACACCATCAATATGCCCTGAGCGCACGGGGTGTGCGGCCGTGCGAGCCTCCACCTGTGATGAAGTGTGCTAGGTTGTACTTTAACTAGGATTTTTGGATGTACTGATGAAATGCAGGGAAGGAGCACCGTCGTCCCTAATAAGGGTCGGGGTCGTTATAATTTGGTCAGCTTTAGCTGACCGTTGATTTGTTTGCCACCATGGAGTGGAATGTTGCTTGCAGGTGCTGCGGAGCCAAGTACCAAATAGCGGGCTGAATACCATATTGTTGTGCTGGCCCTTGAAGGACAAAGCGAATTTTTGTTTTATTTATTTCATGTGTGGCCGGCCTGCGAGCCGATGTATGTAAAACATTACTTTGTTAAGTGAACTATTATAAGGCCATAAGGCCAAGTACTTTTGTGTATTCTGATATTTCATTCCTATTATGGTTAGTGGACATTCATGATATATACTATCTGTTATTGGGTTCTTTCATCTACTTAAAAGCTTCTGCTAGTTGCTCTGTGTAGGACGTTTGTGATTGGAAGAATGGTTTCATTCTGTAACCCTTCGGTCTGTCTATAGTATATGGCGTCGGGCCCCGATCGGACCTACTGCTATATACCATGCGACGGATTGGGGTGTTACATCTATTCAGAAGGGAGAGCAACAACCTTTTTCTTGTTTCTTTCAGCAATAATCTAACTGAAAGTGAGTCTACCAATAGATGTTCTTGGATTACTTTGAGTTTCACCAATAGCAATCTTCTTTGCAGTTAACATGTTGTTAATGGCATCAGAGATGGCCAAGTCAAGCTTACTGACTGACTTACCTTTGGTCTGAGTTATTGCTGGAAGAGCCTGAGAATAGGTCACTACCTTATCCTTGAGTGAGGGTGCTGAAGCACCAAACACAAATGGTCTATGATGGGCCATCTGGATTTCATCATGGAGAGCCTTAAAGGCACTCAAACACATGCCCTTCCTTCCACTATAGTTGTGAGCATTTTTGTTCACACTATTGGATCTTCCATTCAACCAATGACCATATATACTCTCTTGGTCATACTTGTTGGATGATAATAGTTCTTTCTCAAAAAAGATAGTAGGCTGGATTGGATTCTTGCCCTTACTCTTATTCCTTCTTCTAGTATTCCTCTCAATGTACCCCAGCCCCTTCTTATCAATTTATGTGGTAAAGGTATCAATGAGTGGCAATATAGATTTAGGTTTGGAGTATTGAGTCACTAACATCCTCTCTTTGAGGAGCTTATCTTAAAGATCCATAATGATCTTATTCTTATGGCTGATGGTCCCAATATGAATGATTGAGATAGTCTTTTGTTGGCTGACTTCCCTCCTTATCTGATCAAACAAGGGTGTTGGCTCAGACTGCAGGGAAGCAGTTAGCTGTAGGGAGACAATCTCCTTGGCTTGTCTTTTGACAAACAACTTGCTCTTCTTCAGAGCTTCCAAGATTAACCATAATTGTCAATTAATTTATTGGCATCTTCCTCATATTCTGAACCATCTTCATCACAGGATGAAGGAGCATCAAAATTAGGACTTGTTTCATATTCAGATTCAGAGGAGGAGGTAGAATGAATTGGTACCTCGTGTGGATCAGACTGATCCTAGCTAGATTCACCATCTGCCATAGCCATAAGTCCATAACAACCACTAACTTCTTCATCCACCTCATTGTCACTATTTGAGTGTGATAGAGGGGCCCTGATTCCTATCCATATAACTGGATAGTTCTCATCTTCTTCAGTAGTAGCAGCAACAAACAGCCCTACATAGGCTTCATCTTCTTCTTCAGAGCCTGGAGATGATGAGTCAGTTTGACTCCAACTCTTCTCATTCTTGGCAATCAAGGTCTTTTCCTTCTTGACCTTGTGGTGGTGATGCTTCTTCTCACCTATCTCTTTTATTTTGATGGAGAAATCAACAATGACATTCTCAGGCTTGTTACAACAATAACAAATAATTTTAGAAGAATTATGTTTGCTAGATTTAGAATCATACCTATCTCCTTTGGAGAACTTCTTCCCAGATTTATGGTGATCCTTCTTGTAATATGAGGAGGAGGAAGGATTGTTCTTCCACTGTCTCCTCTTCATCATCTTCTAGAATTGTCTTGAGAAGGCAACAAACTCTCCATCTAAAATATTACTGTCAGATGAGCTGTACTCAGAGCTTTCTGAATCAGCTGGCCTCCTTGGGGGTGAGTCAATTCTCTCCTTGCTCTTCTTAGAGCTATCAGCCTTGAAGGTCATTGTCCTCTCCTTGGAATGGGACCTGGTTGTTGTATCCTCCTCCTTGCTGGAAGATAGCTGCATTTTATATGAAAGCGGCTTTCCAAACAAAGTATGAGGAGTAGTTTCAGCAAGCTCGGCCACTTCTCTGATTGCACAAATCTTTGTGTCCCAGTCTCTATTTAGAGATCTTAAGAACTTATCATTCAGCTCATAATTATTGAAGACCCTCTCATAGGTCCTCATCTTATTACCACTCTGAAAAACATTTCATAGCAATCAACTATGTTATCCTTGGTGCTTTGCCCGAAGGCATCATATTCCTGATTAAGTAGGAATTTCCTATCATCCATAACTTATTCAGTGCCCTCCATATAGACAATCAGGGTATCCCACATTTTCTTAGATATCTTGCAGTGGACAAGATTCTGGAATGTGGAGTCATCAATGGCACTCACAATGATGTTTTGTGCCATCTTGTCCATGGTTGCCAGGATGACCACATCCTTGGTCATCTCAGCATACTTCTTTGGGGTTTGGACACTTGCATCTAGGATATAAGTCTTCATAGGGATGAAAGGTCCTTCCTAAACTGTGATGAAGATCCTAGGGTCAAAATCTTCCATGAACAACCTGACCCTATCTTTCTAAATACCTAAAGTCTCCTTTCTGTATATTGGAAGCTTCATGGAGCCCAACTCCTTATGGTTCTCTCCTAAACCCATAAGGATAATCTTAAGATACTCTTGGAGATCTATTCAGACTGTTAAATCCTTTTTGAACAACCTGGCTTTGATACCACTTGAAAGTCTTTGTTTCAAGAGTAGCTAAACACTTACAGGGCGGTGAATAGGTTTTTATGTCTTTTTGGACTCTCTTTTTTCTTTGGGGTGTTGTGATTTAGTTTTAGATTAACTTTCAAGAACACATAACACTACATAAGATATTTATAGTAGTTCCACAAGGTCTGGGTACATCCACTATCCCTCCTACTTTTCTAACAGTATATTAGACAAGGCCAATTTTTCCAAACTCAGCACAATGATCTTACAACATAGATCCCTCAGGATCTCTCAGACTCCTCCAAGTCCTACCTCAGGTCCAAGGCCTTACACTCAGAGATATAATCTCCTACAGCTTATTAATCTGCACTAGATCACCTACCTCAGACTTTATCCAAAGTCCTATACTCAGGCTAGAAGGTTAGCCCTACACTCAGATCCACTATTGGATCCTACCTTAGAGAATAACTCTCCTACAACTCAGGCACACAGACCCTACCTCAGATCCACAGAAGGATCCTATAACTCGGCCTTTATAGTTTAGGCTTACAACTAAGATCTGTTAAGATTCTATGGAAGAAGTGTTGGTTGTTGTAGATGATTGACTCCAGATAAGTGATCTCTGAGTCTGCCTCTTCCTGAACTAAGAAGACTCTGTCCTATCCTCTTCACAGCACCAAGAATGGATCTTCAAGGTTGTTCTGCTTGTGCTGTGAAATAACCTACAAAGCACTGTTTCTTCAAGTATTTTGAGTATAAGAATTGAATGCAGTAGCCATGAAAATTAATAGCAGCTTAGTCTTGCTCTGCTCCTCCTTCTATCTCAGAGAGTGAACTTTCTGAACTTGCTATTGAAGATGTGACTATAAACAGCTAACTGTTTGAACTTCTCAGACCAATAGTAAGAGTATTTTATCCAAGCTCTGCAGCTGAGTCGAGAGGAAGAAGATGAAGCTCAAAGCTCTTATTTCCAAAAGTTACTTTCTTTTTCCCCGGAACTCTGCTTTTGTTTCATGTCGTCCAATGGCTCTCTGTGCAGTATGCACCACTGGGTTTGGTAATTGCAACACTTTCTTTTTGCATAATAGTTGTACTAAAGGCAAGCAGCGCCTTTTGTCTTCTAGAAAGAAGGTACCGCGATATTTGAATTTCTGCTGACATCAGCATGAGTCAGCGCTTCTGGACTTAGTAAATTCCAGACAGACTTCTCAGGCATTGAGTGAAGCTTTGTCACTAAACGCAAAAGTACTTAGCATAATTCTGCATCTTCAAGCAGTGAGTGTGTTGAGTGAGCCTTCATCACTCAATGCATATAGACTTTTATAGTCTAATAGCTTAGGTGTCGAGTGAGCCTTCATCACTCGATGCTTCTGGACTTAGTTTGATTTCTCTGAAGGAAGGCGTTGAGTGCATCTTCTTCACTCAACACTTTCTACCTTTGCCTGGCTTTTTGATGAGGCGTTGAGTGGTCTGTCTTCACTCAACGCTTCTATACTTAGTTGAATTGTCTGTTGAGTAGGTGTTGAGTGAACTGCCTTCACTCAATGCTTTTGGACTTAGACAGATTTCTTCACAGCAACACTACAGCTTTGACTGTATGTAGTTCTGTCGATGCTTTTGTTTCTAGGCGTTGAGTGAACTTGCTTCACTCAACGCTTCTGGACTTAACCAGATTTTTGCTTTGGCAATACTAAGGACTTAACTGCCTGGGCATTAGTCGACGCTTTTAGCTTCTTAGCATTGAGTGAACTGCCTTCACTAAACACTTTTGGACTTAGCCAGATTTTTGTTTTGCCAGCATCCTGTCATGATTCCATCTGTCTTTGTGACTCAAACAACCTATCAAATCAGTTCAACAAAGAACAACCTACATACATTGAACTTAGGGCATGCTTCAAATATATTCATGTGTATATCATTGATTTGTGGGCCTTCTTCAAATCCTGGACATTGTGATCAATGGAACCAACAAGGCCCGCAGGTTTTGCTACCCTGTTGGAAAAGAGGCGGTCCAATCTATATCGACATAGTGGGTGTGCATAGGTTTGAATATCTGCGGTGTGTGTGCGGATTTGAATGCTTTCAGTGTGTGCATGGCTTGAATATCTACGGTGTGTGCGTGACTTTGAATGCTTGCGGGTTACGTGAGTCTTTGAGTGCTTGCGGCATGTTGGCAGGTTTGAATACCTGTGGTGTGAATACGAGTTGTGAATACATGTTATGTTGTTAGCTAGTGGAGCTTTTGTTATAATTGATATATAATGTTGTTGTATTCCAGTTATGCATGATGCACCTCCTTTTAATAGTTGCTCCTAACTTATATATGAAATGTTGTACTAACTCTTTTTTTCTTTGGCTATTGTTGATAGTGTTGAGGCTCACTCTCATCCCCAAGTTTAGGTATATTGGGGAGGAGGTGTGAATCCACTTAGTCTTGTGACTAACGATTATTTAAATAACCATTCACGGGAGATGAAGCAGTGCGAGGTCCGAATAGCACGTGATAGCGTACCTGCCTTAGAACTGGCATGAGCAGAAGCATCAATCTCATCTCCTGTACTTAGACATGTGAGCCCTTAGCTTGGTAAAAGCAGAGAAAGTGTTGGAGTTTTCTTTAGCCCGATGAGCCCCATGTATAAACTTATGGCTACGGCCTTTGTTATATATATAAATTGATTTCTAATTTAATTTCGTTGTGATCTGATATGATGTGATGAGTTTCCATAGCCTGACAGGGCGATCATTCTATGCTTGGTAAGTGGGTTGTTGCTACATAGAAAGTGTAGGGTGGCCGTCTTGGGCGGTAAGGCCCATCTTCGACCCAACCCGGTTTAAGGTTGGGGAGGGTCTCATAATTGAATTAGAGCATTCACGATCCGTCCATGTGGGAAGTCTCAGAATCCTTCTGTCCCTCGCTTCGACCCTTGGTTCAGGACGAACCATATAGAGGAAGCCTGGTGGACCCGATAAGGTAAAATTTAAGGATTCTAGACAACAAGGACCACACAAACTCCAAGCAAAAGTTCCATAAACTCCAAGATCTTTGCGACGGTGTAGGAGGATAATCAAATAACCCTCTTCAATGTATAGGCCTCAAAAAAGGACTCATAATAGTGTTGAATTTTTTGAAGTGAAAGTGGCATTCTGGGTGGACTGTACACGTAGTCTGGGCAGACAGTTACGGTAGTCTAGGAAACCTGACCGTACATTCTATGGGGATAAGATTGGCGGTTAGCAAGGTCGGCCAGTGGTTCTGCAGTTGGCTTGTTCCCTGGAGGTAACCAGGCGGATAGGATGTTTATCCGCGATATTTGCTGAGTTCGGGATGCGTACTGGTTTGGAGCTCGGGAGATCGGCAAGGACTGATGCCTCGATATTGATCTTGTGGGGTTTGGTGGTAATTACGCTGTTAGCCGGTTTGTGTGGACTAGCCCTTGTATCTGCTGGTGATGTGTTAGCATCAAGGATGGTTGGTGGTGTGGACTTGGTCTGAATCTATACCAAGTCCAGGTGTGCTAAGTCTAGGAGGTCGCGCGGTTAGTACGAGCTATTTTCCTTGCCTGCCGAGTTTGGCAGTTGTTAGCCTTGTGCTTTGGTTGCAGGCTCAGAGTGTGCAGACTGGAGTAGTGTCCGCAGGTGCATGCGGACTGGAGTTGTCCGCTTGTGTGCATACTAGTGGTGTATCCGCAGGGTCAGCTAGTGTGGCAGACAAGTCTGGGCTTGGCCTTGGGGCAACAAGGCGAATAGGATTTTTATCTGGCCTTGGTGGTGTGACCTTAGTGATCTAGTTGTCTAGCTAGTCGCGGCGACAAGGAAAATTGGTTGTGTCCGCGACTGTGCATATACTCTTAGTACTCGCCGAGAGATAGGGTGGTGATCCTATCGACTAGGGCGGTGATCACACTCCTCTTCACACCTATAAATAGGACTCCCTATCACATCAACAGCACAACTGAATGAATAGTAAGTGAGCTCGGGTGGTTGCAGCAGATAGGTTTTTGTGTTCGCGCGGTTTGAAGAGTTGACTTGTTTTTTGATGTGCAGATTGTGCAGACAGTGTTGAGAAGCCAGTGATTTGGTTCTGACTTTGGTCAGGGATCAGTACGGACTCTACGGTTACAATCAGCGGTTACAACAGGTCGCATCCAGGCATTCTTCTCTCTTTGGCAACACTTTCCCAGCACAATAAGCTGTCCACTTCTGGCAGCTTGTTCAGTTCCGCAGCAGTTGTTCGTGGTGATCTAGCGGCTAGGCAACCACGCGGTTAGGCGGCTTATAGATCAATGGACAGAGTTCTTCAGCATTGGAATAATGGTTTGTCCACGCGACTAGGTTGCGGTCAGGCAACTTGGCGGCTTCAGTGGACCCCATAGGGAAGCTCGATAGGGTCGGCGGTTACTCATTGAGTCCGCGCGGCTAGCTTTGTATATTCTTGTTTTTCTTCCAAAGGGTACATCGGCAAATCATGTCTCACCATGTATGTCTCGTCTTGTAAAGATTTTTTATAGTATAAGATTCTTGCTCTTCTAGTTGCATCTGGTCTCGCAATGATCAGTCAAAGCCTAAAGAGAGATAGACAAAAAAATTTGTCTAAGTCCAGATGTATTGAGTGAGGATAGCTTGTTGGAAATATTGCCCTCAATGTTACCTAGATTGGATTTGAAGAGGTATCACAATCAACACAAAGAACATAGTTTTATTTGATGTTGTTTAAGCTCATCATGTGCAGGATGTTCCATAGAATATGTTTAGATAGATTGTCTAAGAGTTTGTGACAGGTGGTCACAAGGTAGAATGGTGGACACCAAGATAGATGATGGACATGAAGGAATTTGCCTAAGTCCACAGTCGTTAAGTGTAGCTTACTCACTCAACGCCAGCTGTAGGAATTCTGTCAAGTCCACCGGCGTTGGATGAAGCTTACTCACTCAACGCCAGATGCAAGGAAAGATGTTGGATAGGCTGGAAATCGCCTAAGTCCACAGGCATTGAGTGAAATCTATTCACTCAATTCCAGGTAAGTTAAAGCGTTGAATATAGCTTGGTTTGTCTAAGCCTAACTATTGGCTAGACAGAAAAGTGGCTAAGCCCACAGGCGTTGAGTGTAGTTTACTCACTCAACGCCATATAGCAAAAAGCTGTGGCTGAGACATTCAAAGCCTAAGGAGAAACTGGCTGAAATGTGGCTAAGTCCACATACGTTAAGTGAAGTCTACTCATTCAATGCCATACTGCATAAATCATTGAGTATTGCTCAGTCAGTCAAAGCCACAGAAAATCTGTGTAAATATTTGACTGTCTACAGGCGTTGAGTGAAGCTTACTTACTCAACGCTATGTGATAAAAAGCATTGACTGAACCTTTGTCAGTCAGAGTTCACAGAAATTTGGCTAAGTCCAAATGCATTTAGTGTAGCTTACTCACTCAACGCCAGATAACAGAAGAATATCTGTTAAGTAGTTTGGTGTTGAGTGATGAAGGCTCACTCAACACCAAGCAACAGAAAGTTTAGCTAAGGCAAAAAACGTTGAGTGATGAAGACACACTCAACGCTCTCAATGTCAAGGCAAAAATCATTAAGTGGACTCAACTCTCTCAACGCTAGAGAAGCACGAATATTTTCCAAGGCAAAAAGCATTTAGTGGAGTCAACGCACTGACCTCCTAGAGACAGAAAGATTTTTTTAAGTGTTTTGGCATTGAGTGAAGGTTGCTCACTCAACGCCTAGTGATAGAATGATTGGCCAAGGCCAAAAGCGTTGAGTGAAGCTTGTTCACTCAACGTCTGAGATAGACAGAATTCTGTCTAAGTGTTTTGGCGTTGAGTGATGCTTACTCACTCAATGCCTATACTACTAATGCTTGATTTTGGCTAAGTCTATAAATGGTGACGTCAGCAAAATCAACAAGTCAACAAAATTCAAAGTTATTGTGGGAAAGCTACAGGATGCGACAAATGTAGCGGCTTGCCTATAGTACTGCAATTAATGCGCAAAGTTGCAGCTGTCAATTACAGTGGGGCCCATTGGTCAAAATAGTAGCTGATGGGCTTATAATAAAAGGCAGAGATTAAGGAAGAGAAAATAGCTTTTTTTGGAAAATACAGCTGGCCCTCATCTTCTTCATCACCATTGTTGCAGAGGATGAAGAACGAAGTTCGAATCAGCTGGACTAAAAGCTCAACAAAAGTTAGTTATTGTCTTCCTCATCGACATCAGTAAGTTCAGAATTATTCTCTGAGAAAAGGAAGCAGCCAAGGTCTAACCCTAGCTGCAGGATCTGAGATCCAAAGCAAGTTAGTTGGTGTCATTTCCACTAGCACCAACAAGTTCTGAAAGCCTTTTTTATGAAGGAGAAGAAGCAGCAGCTAGAGCCTGAGGCAAGCAATAGCAACAGGAAGGTCTTTAAGTTAGCTATTGAAATCTCCATCTTCAACAGCAAGATAGCTGGTGCCATCTTCATCTGTACCAGTAAGCTAGCTCAGAGTGATTCTCTGAGAAGGAGGTAGAAGCAAGGGTCGACCCTTGCTGCAGTTACTTCATAGATTCATCCAATAATTTCTAAAGAACATTCTCTTGGGGGTTGTGAAGAAGGAGAGAGTGCCGAGCTTCTAGTTCAATTCAGAAAGGTGCAGAGCAGCAGATCTGCAAGTCACTTCCAGCACAAGCCAAAGCATCCTGAAGATCTATATCCTTATTGCAGTGAAGAAAGTAGGGCTGGGATTCTCTCAGCTCAGGTTGCAGCAAGAATAGCTACAGTTACTTCTCAGTTCCAGCAGGAAAATTCCCTGGTGCTGAGAAGAAGAAGTTAGGACTGAGTATATCTCAGTTCAAGTAAAAGTAGACTCAGGAAATATATCCATGGAGTCAAAGTTGGGTTGAGTTTATTTCAGTCCAGAAGTTTGGCATAGAGAAATAACTCTTGTGTCAAGATCAACTCACCAACCCACTTCCACCTTGTAGGATCCTGTTGAATCTGAGTGGTAGGAGCAAACTTGCTCTGAGCTAGGATCCAAGTTTGGATCTGAGTTGTAGGGCAAATTTGCCTGAGGTAGGATTCTGTTGAGAATCTGAGAGTAGGGCTTTGGCTTGAATTGTAGGATTCACTTGTGAATCGGAGGTAGGATCCTGCTTGGATCTGAGATAGATTATCATTTGATCATTGAGCTATAGGGGTTAACAGCCTAAGGTAGGTGAGTCATTCTCACTAAGTTGTAGGGCACTTGTGTCTGAGGTAGGTGATCTTTGGATCACTGAGCTGTAGGGCTTAACATCTTGAGGTAGGTGAGTCATTCTCATTGAGTTGTGGGGCACTTGTGCCTAACCTGTAGGATCCTTTGGATCTGAGGTAGGGCTTAACATCCTGAGGTAGGAAAGTCATTCTCTCTGAGGCAGGATCCCTTGTGGATCTGAGGTAGGGATGTCCTCCCAGCCTGAGTTGTAGGGCCTTTGGACCTGAGGTAGGTGATCTTTGGATCATTAAGATTGTAGGGCCTTATGCCTGAGTTGTAGGTCTTGGAGGAGACTGAGTGGTCCTGCGGGATCGTGTTGTAAGCTCTTAGGAGCCGAGATTGGAGAAGTGTCTTGTCTAACTATAAGTTAGAAAGGTGGGAGGGAAAGTGGACATACCCATATTCTGGGGAACCACTATATATCTTGTGTGTGCTTTCTGTGTTATTTCTTTGCTACAGGTGTGTGTCTTGAAAACTATAAATTACTTTCCAACAAAGCGCCCAAATAAGGAAAGTGCAAAGATAGTCATAAGAGACTGAGAAACCTATTCACCCCCCCCCCTCTGATTAGCTACCCTTGAAATAAAGACTTTTATAGCTCACTCAACACAAGCTCATCAAGAAGATTGGCTAAGTACAGAAGCATTGAGTGAAGGCAGTTCACTCAACGCCTCATAAACAAGAAGCCAGGCAAAGGCTGAAGCGTTGAGTGATGAAGGCTCACTCAACGCATTCATAAATAAAGTTACGGCTAAGTACAGAAGCATTGAGTGAAGCCACTTCACTCAACGCCTCAGCATTAAGGCATGCAATAAGTGAATTGGCTAAGTCCAGATGCATTGAGTGAAGTCTGTTCACTCAACACACTCAACGCCTGACATTGCACAAGAAATTGGCTAAGTCCAGATTCGTTGAGTGAATCCAGTTCACTCAACGCACTCAACCCCTGTCAGCAGAAAGATTGTCCAAGTACAAAAGCGTTGAGTGAAGGTCATTCACTCAATCCACTCAATGCCTGACAGTGCAGAAGGAATTGGCTAAGACCAAATGTGTTGAGTGAAGCTAGTTCACTTAATGCACTCAATGTCTGACAGTGCAGAAGAAATTAGCTAAGTCCAGATTTGTTGAGTGAAGGTTATTCACTCAATGCACTCAACTCCTGGGTGGAAACTGTGAAAATGGATAAGTACACAAATGCTGACGTTAGCATGAGTCAACAAAGTTTCAAAATGTTGCGAGAAGACAATAGTACACGACAAATGACATTGCAGGCCTACTGTATGACTTTTTCTGTAAAAGCAAAGTTGTAGCCAACAACTTTAGGTAGGCCCACGTATCAAATAGCCATTGGATGGTGGATGCAAAGAACAACTTTTAGAGTTTTATCATTTTCAAAGAGGAGGAACTTCATTGCCATTGTTGCAGAGCTTGAAGCTGAAGTTTCAAACCCGCTGAACTAAAAGTTCTTACAATTAGCTGTAGTAGTTTTCACCAGCTATAATAAGTTTAGAAAAGCTTTTTGAGAAAGAAGACTGAGCAGAGCCTTCAAATTTCTGCAGCCAAGGTTAGCTATTTGAAGAGCATATAAAACTGTCAAATCTTTTTCTTCAACAGTAAGTTCAGAGACTTGGTTTCTGAGTTACTTCTAGCACAAGCAGCAGCTTATTGAAGATCAACTTTCTTGTTGCTGAGAAGAAGTTGGGGTTGAGATAACTCAGCTCAGGAAGTAGTAGAATCAAAGAACTTCTCTAGAGTCATATCAACAACAATAAAACACTTTTTTTCCGTAGGATCTTAACAGATCTGAGTGTAGGCATATTTTATAAAGGCTGAGGTAGGATCCAGTTATGGATTTAAGGTAGGGCAGTTTTGCCTGAGGTAGGATCCTGTATGGATCTGAGTTGTAAGGCATGTGTGCCTGAGGTAGGGTCTTTGGCCTGAGGTAGGATCTGGTTCAGATTTGAGCTGTAGGAGAGTTTTACTCTCTAAGTGTATGGCTAACCTCCTAACCTGAGTGTAGGACTATTAATTTAGTCTGAGGTAGGTGATCTGTTGATCACTAAGCTGTAGGAGCAATCTTGCTCTGAGGTAGGGCCTTGTTCCTGAGGTAAGTCTTGGAGGAAACTGATAGATCCTGAGGGATCTGTATTGGAAGCTCTAAGAAGACAATATTTGGAGAAGTGCCTTATCTAACACACTGTCAGAGAGGTGGGAGAGACAGTGGATGTACCCATAATCTGGGGAACCACTATAAATCTTGTGTGTGTTGTTTTTGTTCTTGAAATCAAGCTAACTAAGCTAACTCAACACACCCAAAGTTAGGAAAACTAAAAAGAGACCAAAAACCTATTCACCCCCCCCCCCCCCACCCTCTAGGTGTTTAGCTGCAATTGAAACTAAAGACTTTCAAGTGGTATCAGAGGGAGGTTGCTCAATAAGGACTTAACAGCCTGAGTAGATCTCAAAGGGTAGCCAAAAATAAGTATACTTATGGGTTCAGGAGAGAACCATAAGGATCTAGGTTCCATGAAGCTTTCTATCTGCAACAAGGAGAGCTTTGGAATCTGAAAGGAGAGGGTCAGATTGTTCATGGAAGCATCTGACCCAAGGATCTTTATTACAGTCGAAGAGAGACCTTTCATCCCTATGAAGGTCTCAGTTTTAGATGCAATAGTACAGACACCAAAGAAATTTTCAGAGATGACTAAGGATAAAGTCATCTTGGCAACCATGGATAAGAGGGCACAGAACATCATTGTTAGTGTCATAAATGACTCAACCTTTCAGAATCTAGTTCACTACCAGACCTCCAAGGAGATGTGAGAAACTTGGGGGTATACATGGAGGGAATGAAGAGGTCAGAGATGACAGGAAGTCCATGCTCAACCAGGAGTATGAGGCTTTCAGGCAGTCTAAGGGAGAGAGCATAGCTGTTTGATATGAAAGATTCTTCAGTATAGTGAATGCGCTGAGGACCTATGGGAGGGTCTTCAGTCATTATGAGCTTAATTACAAGTTTCTTAGGTCTCTAACTAGAGACTGGGATACCAAGATTTGTTCCATCAGAGAGGTGGCAAAGTTGGCCGATACTCCCCCTCACACTCTTTTTGGAAAATGGCACTCTTATGAGATCCAGCTATCTGCAAGGAAGGAGGAGGAGACCATCAGCAAATCCCAGGCCAAGGAAAAGTCTTTGGCATTCAGAGCATACAGCACCAGGAAGAGCAAGGAGAGGATTCCCTCTCCTCCAAAAAGGCCTGCTTATTCAGAAAGCACAGGGCCAAGCTCATCTGACAGCAGCTTGTCAGATGAAGACTTTGCTGCCTTCTCCAGGCAGCTCTAGAAGCTGATGAAGAAGATGTAGTGGAGGAGCAAACCTTCCTCCTCTTCTCATCACAGGAAGAACCACTCCAAAGGAGACAGGTATGACTCAAACCCAAGTAAACATATTTCCTCTAAAGTTATTTGTTATTGTTGCAACAAGTCAGGGCATGTTTATGCTGACTGCCTAGTGAAGAGAAAAGAGGCTGGTGAGAATAAGGTACACTAGTACAAGGGCAAGAAGGAAAAGTCCTTCATTACTAAGAAGGAGAAGAGCTGGAGTCAGTCTGACTAAACATCTTCAGAGTCTAAAGAAGAGGAAGCCTACATTGGGCTCTTTGCTGCTGAAGAAGAAGCTAGAGAAGCTGCTGAAGAAGAAGCAGAAGAATATCTTGCTGCTAGAATAGGGATCAGGTCTCCTCTGTCACACTCAGATAGTTACTCAAAGGAGGATGAAGATGAAGAAGATGTCAACAGCTACTATGGGTTGATGGCCAGGTCTGATGAAGAATTCAGCCAGGAACAGCCTGGTCTAGAAAAGATATATTCTCTATTTAGCTCATCTTTTGAATCAAATTATGAGACTAGTCCAAATTTTGAGCCATCATCATCTAGTGATGATGAAGGGTCAAAATTTGAGGAAGATGTCAATCAACTGATTGACAAGTATGGTGCACTTCTGGATGCTTTCAAGAGGAGCAGGAAGTTGGTCAAAAAGCTAGCTGAGGAGATAATCTCCCTTCAAGTAGCTGCTTTCTAGCAGTTTGAGACATTATCCTTGCTTGATCAGAAGGATAGGGAAGTCAGCCAACTAAAAACTATCTCTCTCATTCAAATTAACACCATCAAGTTCAAAAATAGTCTCATTAGGGATCTTGAAGAGAAACTCCAGAGGGAGAAAAGGATAATAGCTAGTTACTCTAAGCTAAGTACTATGTGGACCCTGATAGACTCCTTCTCCTCTCAAAAGGTAAGAAAGGGTTGGGATTCAAGGGAAGCACAAGAGATGCATATTCCAAAGGGAAAGGCAAAGCTCCAACTCTACCTCTAGCATCATAGCTTCCCATTCCTTTTAGGAAAGTTTAGTTGCCTTCAAACATGTATGACCAAGAGAGCATCTACGGTCACTGGATGAATGGTAGATCCACTAGTGTGAACAAAGATGTTCACAGCTATGGAGGAAGGTATAGTAGGAGAATGAGTGCCTTTAAGGATCCTCATGAGAAAATTTATATGGCCCATCATGGACCATTTGTCTTTGGTGCTCTAGAACCCATTTTCAAGAATATGGCAGTGACCAACTCTCAAGGCCACTCAGCAAAGAATCAAACCAAGGGTAAGTCTATCAGTAAGCCTGATGTGGGTATCTCTGAGGCTATTAAGAGCCAGTTCTCTGCAAAGAAAACTGCTATTAATGGCAATCACTATAGGCCAATTAAATCTGCTGAAAGACTCGCCTTCAGTTAGATCCTTACTGAAAGGAACTTGAAGAAGGTTGTTGCTCCTCTTCCTTCTATACAGTCAGTAGTTAACCAAACTACAGGACCTGCTCAGAAAAGAAGATATAACATTCATGAGTGTTGGTTCTCTGGTAAGGTGGGGCAATTTGCCTTAGATTGCTGGCACAATCCTACTGTACTTAGAGCTAGTGTTAGTCCTCCTGTCAGAAAATCTACAGGAAGACATGTTTATTTTCAGGCTAATCAGAACCTAGGACCCAATAATTATTGGGGTCTTAAGGTAAGATAAATCATTTGCTACAGGTTATTCAAAGTACCCATACCCCTATATGGTACTTGGATAATGGTTGTTCCAGGCACATGATTGGAACAAGGAGCAATTTAAAGGAGTACACTCCAGTGAAGGATGGACCCAAAGTTATTTTTGTTGGTTCAGATAGAGGAGTGACAATAGACTATGGTAAGATCACCAATGGCATAGTCACAATCTCAAAAGTGGCTTATGTTGAAGGGTTGTAACACAACCTCATAAGCATAAGCCAATTCTGTGATATTGGCTATGTCATTTCATTCCACAAGGATGAGTGTTAAATTAAGAGGCCAAGTGACCAAGAGGTCATCTTGATAGGCACAAGGAGTAAAAATGTTTATTGCTTAAACTTTCTTTGTCTTAATAAAGACTCTTCTATTTGTCTAGTTGCAAATGAGAAAGTCTCATATTATGTAGGCACAAGAGACTAGCTCATTTAAATTATATGACTATTAGCAAGTTCTTTAGTGAAGAGCTTGTTAGGAATGGTCCCAAGATGAAATGCACTAAGGAAGGCATTTGTTCAGCATGCCAGAAGGGCAAGCAGACCAAAGCTTCCTTCAAGGGCATTGGGACTAAAGATTCTGTGAGGTGTTTATACCTCTTGCATATGAACTTGTTTGGTCCTATGTCAGTTCATAGTCTAGGTAGGAAAGTCTATACCCTTGTAGTGGTTGATGACTATTTTAGGTTTGCTTGGGTTTTCTTTCTTAAGAAAAAGTCTGAAACCCTTGATGTCTTCAAGACTTTTGTCAAGCAGATTCAGAATGAGCTAGACATCACTGTGGTCAAAATAGGAAGTGACCATGGGACTGAATTCTAGTCTGATAGCATGACAAGGTTCTGTGAAGAGCAGGGGATTCATCAAGAATTTTCTTCTCCAAGAACACCCCAGCTGTTGAAACCGAAAAACCGGTCTCTGTGGAGTTCGACCCTTGGGGAAGGGGTGACCTCACACCTACTACACTCAGAAGAATGTCACGGACCAAAGACTTGGGAAACTAGGAACAGACCCTCGGCTCTAGCGCGGAGGTCCCACCACACACACGGAAGGTTACAAGAACTCTTCCCCTCCCTTACCAAGGAGCTAGGCTTGGGCGCCTTGGAGAGCTCTCTCTACTCTACCAAGAAGATGCTAAGGGAGGAGGAGGCAAGAAAACTCATTCCCTCCAAAGGCACCCAAGGGGGTCTATTTATAGTTTTTCCAAGTCTTGAGGGTAAAATGACAAAAATGCCCTTACGACCAATTGGCCTTGAGCCAATGGCAAACCTCCACACCGGGGGGTAGAGAGGTAACTTCCACCCCGGGGGCACAACGGTAAAAATACGACCCAAAGGGATTCGGGGGCCGAGCCATGCTCCCCACCCCTCGGGCAAGCAGCAGGCCACGGGCCTGGCTCACCCGCAAGGGCAGGCCGCCCGGGGCGAGCAGGCCGCAGGCCTGGCTCGCCCGCAAGGGCAGGCCGCCCGGGGCGAGCTGGCCGCAGGCCTGGCTCGCCCGCAAGGGCTGGCCGCCCGGGGCGAGCTGGCCACGGGCCTGGCTCACCCGCAAGGGCAGGCCGCCCGGGGCGAGCAGGCCGCAGGCCTGGCTCGCCCGCAAGGGCTGGCCGCCCGGGGCGAGCTGGCCGCATGCCTGGCTCGCCCGCAAGGGCTGGCCGCCCGGGGCGAGCTGGCCGCAGGCCTGGCTCGCCCGCAAGGGCTGGCCGCCCGGGGCGAGCTGGCCGCAGGCCTGGCTCGCCCGCAAGGGCTGGCCGCCCGGGGCGAGCTGGCCGCAAGCCTGGCTCGCCCGCAAGGGCTGGCCGCCCGGGGCGAGTCGCAGGCCACGGGGCCTGGCTCGCCGCAAGGGCAGGCCGCCTGGGGCGAGCAGGCCGCAGGCCTGGCTCGCCCGCAAGGGCTGGCCACCCGGGGCGAGCTGGCCGCAGGCCTGGCTCGCCCGCAAGGGCTGGCCGCCCGGGGCGAGCTGGCCGCAGGCCTGGCTCGCCCGCAAGGGCTGGCCGCCCGGGGCGAGCTGGCCGCAGGCCTGGCTCGCCCGCAAGGGCTGGCCGCCCGGGGCGAGCTGGCCACAGGCCTGGCTCGCCCGCAAGGGCTGGCCGCCCGGGGCGAGCTGGCCGCAGGCCTGGCTCGCCTGCAAGGGCTGGCCTCCCGGGGCGAGCTGGCCGCAGGCCTGGCTCGCCCGCAAGGGCTGGCCGCCCGGGGTGAGCTGGCCGCAGGCCTGGCTCGCCCGCAAGGGCTGGCCGCCCGGGGCGAGCTGGCCGCAGGCCTGGCTCGCCCGCAAGGGCTGGCCGCCCGGGGCGAGCTAGCCGCAGGCCTGGCTCGCCCGCAAGGGCTGGCCGCCCGGGGCAAGCCGCAGGCCACGGGGCCTAGCTCACCGCTCCTTCCTAACACTAAGGCCAACCGGGGGGGCCGACCACCTTGCCGCACCCATCCCCCAAGGTCGAGCCAAAATTGGCCACTAAGAATGCAAAATCTCCCAAAGGCTAAAAACTGGTCCTACGCACGCCGGGGGACCCTGCTCTGCGAATACGGGGTTGTACACAATCCCCGCTCTTTTCGAGGTTGACACAAGCTCGGAAAGAAACATCCAACCCAACATATTCCCAGAGTTAGCCTGTCATGCCAGCTAATAGGAGCCTGGGTGACGAGACGGCCTCGGGGTGAAAACACTTAGCCTCCCGAGGGGTCAACCTGTCATGCCAGCTAATGGGAGCCTGGGTGACGAGACGGCCTCGGGGGGAAAACACTTAGCCTCCTGAGGGGTCAACCTGTCATGCCAGCTAATGGGAGCCTGGGTGACGAGACGGCCTCGGGGTGAAAACACTTAGCCTCCCGAGGGGTCAACCTGTCATGCCAGCTAATGGGAGCCTGGGTGACGAGACGGCCTCGGGGGGAAAAACACTTAGCTTTCACGAGAGATCAACCGGCCTTGTCAGCGGGTGAGAGCCTGACAGCGGAATCATCATCGGAGCAAAGGACTTGGGCTTCCACGAGAGATCAACCGGCCTTGTCAGCTAGTGAGAGCCTGACAGCGGAATCATCATCGGAGCAAAGGACTTGGGCTTCCACGAGAGATCAACCGGCCTTGTCAGCTAGTGAGAGCCTGACAGCGGAATCATCATCGGAGCAAAGGACTTGGGCTTCCACGAGAGATCAACCGGCCTTGTCAGCTAGTGAGAGCCTGACAGCGGAATCATCATCGGAGCAAAGGACTTGGGCTTCCACGAGAGATCAACCGGCCTTGTCAGCTAGTGAGAGCCTGACAGCGGAATCATCATCGGAGCAAAGGACTTGGGCTTCCACGAGAGATCAACCGGACTTGTCAGCTAGTGAGAGCCTGACAGCGGAATCATCATCGGAGCAAAGGGGAAAATGAGCCATCCCCCGAGGCACTCTCGAACCTGCCAGCTAGTGTGAGCCTGGTATGAGGAGATCCTCTCGGGGGTTGGGAGTTGGACATGTCACCTAAGCTTTTGCAATTCCAACATCCTCTAATGGGGAAAAAAGACGGGATACATGACCCCCCCCCCCCCCCCGACTCTACTGGTCGAGGGCTGGACTCATTACAACATAAGAAAAAGATACAAGACCCTGCCGAGACGAGGCTTCTTCAGGGGGCCTGGGCCTGATGGCCGTCGTCTGATTCCTTCCCCTCGGATACTTCCATCCTGCTCAGGCTCTCCATGATCTTCTCCATCTCCTCCGCCTTGGCCAACCAGGAGATGGTGTTGACGGCCGTGAAGTAGCACTGCCTCGCCATCCTGGAGTCTCCCTTGATCCTGACCTGAGTCCCCTCGGAGTTGAACTTAAGACACTAGTGGAAGGATGAAGGCACACATCGAAAAGCACTGATGAGGGGCCTTCCGAAAATGGTGTTGTAGCTGCTTGGAGCGTCAACAATGACGAACCTGCAGTTTCTTGAGATTCCTCCTAACTTCACCTGGAGTCCGACTCCACCTTCCACTTCCTTCCTCTCCCCTGAAAATCCAAACAGGGGTCCGTCCGAGGCTAGCACCCTCCTTGGCTCTACCTTCATCCCGTCAAAGGCCTTCTTAAAAACGACGTTGACAGAGCTTCCGTTGTCAACCAAGATCCGGGAGACGGTAAAGCCTTCGATGGCTGCCTGGATGACCAGGGCGTCGCAGAATGGATCCTCATGCTCGGGCATGTCTTTCGACGAGAAGGTGATCTTTTCTTCCAGGGGAGGGGTCTGGGACGTCGAGGCGATGCTCCGGCGATACATGACGTGGAGGCTCGCCTTCCGAGTGGCCTCGATTCCAACCCCACCATGGATCACCGCTATTACTCTTCGGTGTCCTACATCAACCCGATCCTCGCATATCTCATCACCCACTCCTTGGGGTAGAACTCCTTCGACCTGTGTCGGCGGCTGAGGCTGGGCAGGGCCTCTCGCCCCCCTTACCTCTAGGAACTCGGGGCAGGTAGCCGTGGCATGACCCTCCAACTGGTGGAAGTCACAGTACAGTGGTGCCCTTTCTCCCCTCTTTCGGCGGGCTGGGCGATCTCTCCTGTTACCTCTTCCTCCTTCGCCTATTGCCAAGGCTTGCTGGGGTGGGGGCAGGAGCTGCCTAGGGGCTTGCCTCTGGAAGTTGATCCTCCCTTGGCCCCCGTGGAATTTCCCCCCATCTTGGATGAGAGCCCTTCCTGGACCATGGGCAGGTCCTCCCTGCTGCCTCCATCCCGGCTCCGGACCCTCCTGTCTCTGGAACTCCTGGGCTCTCTGCTCCTCCCTCCGCCTTCCTTCCTGGTGCCTTGAGCCACCTTGCTCTTTTGACTCCACCTCCGTCAACTTTGCCAACTTCTTCACAAAGGCCGGGTTGGCTGCCTCCATGGCTATCTCCTCTGCCGCCCTTTCCATCAGCTCCTCGAAGGAAAGGGGGATCTTCCGGGTCAAGCTCATCTTGAAGAACTCTTCGTGCAACCCCACCATAAACGCCATCTAGAGGGCATACCCTGGCACCTCTTGGATGTCAAGGACCTCCTCCTGGAACCTGTCAACGTAGTGGGCCAGTGACTCCTCAGCCCTTTGCTTTAACAGTAAGAGGGACTCAGGGCCCTTCTTCCTCTTCTTGGAGGTGGAGAAGCGAAGTTGAAAGCTCCAGCTCAAGTCTTCGAACCCGAAGATGGACCTCGGAGGGAGTTGATGGAACCAGTCCCTCGCCTTCTCTTTCAAGGTGATCGCAAAGAGACGACACTTGAAGGCGTCCGTCATCGGCCTGATGGAGACGGCATCCTCGAACCACTGCAGGTGTTGGACGGGGTCATCCTTCCCGGTATAGTAAGCCATGTCTGGCTCTCTGAATCCCTCGGGAACGGGAGCTGAGATGATCAACTCACTGAAGGGTGACCCCCTAAGGGGAGCTCTCGCCACCTCCACTCGCGCGACCTGCTCGCCTGGGGGGCTAGCTCTCGCCGGGCTTGGGAACAGCTCCCGGCCTGAGAGGTCTCGCTCGACCCCCTCTACCATCCACTCCTTCCCAGGTCGCCTACGTGGCACACTTTCTTCTCCCCCTGCTGGGGTGGTCTCGCCTTGCCCCCTGTGAGCCAGCTCGCCGAGACCACTCTGGGTCAGCTCGCCGAGACCCCTGGGAGCCAGTCCCTGGGGGGTGGGGGTTGAGCTGTCAGCCCGAGGGGCAATGCTTCTAAGCATCCCCATGATGCCTTCGATGGAAGCCATGACCTCCTCCCTTCATACAAAGGGTCCTAGGTTGGGGAGACCACCGAGGTCATCACTACCTCCCTGATCTCCAGTCATGACACTCTCCCGAGATTTTCTGTGCTGGTCACTCTCCACGCTCACCGCACCAAAATGTTGAAACCGAAAAACCGGTCTCTGTGGAGTTCGACCCTTGGGGAAGGGGTGACCTCACACCTACTACACTCAGAAGAATGTCACGGACCAAAGACTTGGGAAACTAGGAACAGACCCTCGGCTCTAGCGCGGAGGTCCCACCACACACCCGAAAGGTTACAAGAACTCTTCCCCTCCCTTACCAAGGAGCTAGGCTTGGGCGCCTTGGAGAGCTCTCTCTACTCTACCAAGAAGATGCTAAGGGAGGAGGAGGCAAGAAAACTCATTCCCTCCAAAGGCACCCAAGGGGGTCTATTTATAGTTTTTCCAAGTCCTGAGGGTAAAATGACAAAAATGCCCTTACGACCAATTGGACTTGAGCCAATGGCAAACCTCCACACCGGGGGGTAGAGAGGTAACTTCCACCCTGGGGGCACAACGGTAAAAATACGACCCAAAGGGATTCGGGGGCCGAGCCATGCTCCCCACCCCTCGGGCGAGCAGCAGGCCACGGGCCTGGCTCACCCGCAAGGGCAGGCCGCCCGGGGCGAGCAGGCCGCAGGCCTGGCTCGCCCGCAAGGGCAGGCCGCCCGGGGCGAGCTGGCCGCAGGCCTGGCTCGCCCGCAAGGGCTGGCCGCCCGGGGCGAGCTGGCCACGGGCCTGGCTCACCCGCAAGGGCAGGCCGCCCGGGGAGAGCAGGCCTGGCTCGCCCGCAAGTGCTGGCCGCCCGGGGCGAGCTGGCCGCAGGCCTGGCTCGCCCGCAAGGCCGCCCGGGGCGAGCTGGCCACAGGCCTGGCTCGCCCGCAAGGGCTGGCCGCCCGGGGCGAGCTAGCCGCAGGCCTAGCTCGCCCGCAAGGGCTGGCCGCCCGGGGCGAGCTGGCCGCAGGCCTGGCTCGCCCGCAAGGGCTGGCCGCCCGGGGCGAGCTGGCCGCAGGCCTGGCTCGCCCGCAAGGGCTGGCCGCCCGGGGCGAGCTGGCCGCAGGCCTGGCTCACCCGCAAGGGCTGGCCGCCCGGGGCAAGCCGCAGGCCACGGGGCCTGGCTCGGCGCAAGGGCAGGCCGCCCGGGGCGAGCTGGCCGCAGGCCTGGCTCGCCCGCAAGGGCTGGCCACCCGGGGCGAGCTGGCCGCAGGCCTGGCTCGCCCGCAAGGGCTGGCCGCCCGGGGCGAGCTGGCCGCAGGCCTGGCTCGCCCGCAAGGGCTGGCCGCCCGAGGCGAGCTGGCCGCAGGCCTGGCTCGCCCGCAAGGGCTGGCCGCCCGGGGCGAGCTGGCCGCAGGCCTGGCTCGCCCGCAAGGGTTGGCCGCCCGGGGCAAGCTGGCCGCAGGCCTGGCTCGCCCGCAAGGGCTGGCCGCCCGGGGCGAGCTGGCCGCAGGCCTGGCTCGCCCGCAAGGGCTGGCCGCCCGGGGCAAGCCGCAGGCCACGGGGCCTGGCTCGCCGCTCCTTCCTAACACTAAGGCCAATCGGGGGGGCCGACCACCTTGCCGCACCCGTCCCCCAAGGTCGAGCCAAAATTGGCCACTAAGAATGCAAAATCTCCCAAAGGCTAAAAACTGGTCCTACGCACGCCGGGGGACCCTGCTCTGCGAATACGGGGTTGTACACCAGCAAAATGGGATTGTTGAGAGGAAAAATAGAACTCTTATAGAGGCCGGTAGGACATTACTAAGTGACACATCTCTTCTAAAATATTTCTGGGCTGAGCCATTAAATACTACATGTCATGTCCTTAACAGAGCCTCTATCACCAAGAGCCACAAAAAGACTCCCTATGAGATTATAAAGGGCAGAAAACCAAACCTGACCTATTTCAGGATCTTTGGTTGCAAGTATTATATGCCGAATAATGGGAAGTCCTATGTGACTAAGTTTGCTTTCAAGTCCTATGATGAGATTTTTGTTGGGTACAATAATCATAGTAAAGCTTATAAGGTCTACAACTTGGAAAGTCAAGTTGTAGAAGAGTCTCTTAATATAGTTTTTGATGAGTCAACTATGATTAACAGTGAACTGTCAAGCCTCTCTTCTAGTAGTGCAGGTACAAAGCTGATGATGGACAAGCTAACCATCAAAGATGCTGATCCATTAGTACAAGATGGAGTGGATATTCCAGAAGAAACGCAAGGCATACTTGAAGTGGACGAAGATCAGCAAGATGCTACCACTGAAGCTGATGTTGAAAGAAGGTTGCCACTAGCTGTTTGGCATCTAAGATATCATCCAAGACACCAAAATATTGATGATGTAAACCAAGGTGTAGTGACAAGAAGAAAGATCCTTAATACAACTTTATATTAAGGTTTCCTGTCACAGGTTGAGCCCAAGAGATTTGAAGAGGCCAACATAGATTAGTTATGGATTGTAGCTATGCAAGAGAAACTGAACCAGTTTAAGAGATGTAAGGTCTAGAAGCTGGTTCCTAGACTACAAGGAAATAATGTCATTGGAGTCGAGTGGATTTACAGGAATAAACTTGATGAAAATGACATTATAATCAAGAACAAGGCTAGGCTAGTAGCTAAGGGGTACAAACAAGAAGAAGGTATTGACTTTGATCAAACTTTTTCCCCTATAGCAAGATTGGAAGCCATCAGACTCTTCCTTGCATATGTTGTATACAAAGGATTTAAATTCTACCAGATGGATGTGAAGTCAGCCTTCCTGAATAGTAACTTAAAGGAAGAAGTGTATGTTGAACAGCCTTCAGGTTTTATTGATTCTAACTCACCTGAATTTATTTATAGACTTAGGAAAGCTCTATATGGGTTAAAGCAAGCCCCTATAGCATGGTATGAGACGTTGTCTAGCTTCTTCATTGAGAATAAATTCTCAAGGGGGAAGATAGACAAGACCCTATTCCTAAGGGAATCTAAGGGAAAGATCATCCTAGTCTAAATTTATGTAGATGACATAATTTTTGGGTCTACTGATGACAACCTTTGTAGGAAGTTTGCCAAACATATGCAAGAGAAGTTTGAGATTAGTAGTATTGGTGAGCTAAAGTAATTCTTGGGCCTCCAAGTAAGGCAGACTGAAGATGGATTGTCCATCTCACAGTCTAAGTTCACCAGGGAGTTGATCAAGAAGTTTGGTATGAAGAATGCCTCCACCATGAAAACTCCCATGGGGTCAAGTATACCTATAGACAAGGATGAGGCGGGAAAACCTATTGATGAAACTTTGTTTAAAGGGATAATTGGCTCCCTTCTATATCTTACTACTAGTAGGCAAGACATCATGTATACTACATGTGTTTGTGCTAAGTATTAGGCTAGCCCTAAAGAATCTCACTACTCTGCTGCAAAGAGAATTTTGAGGTATCTTAAGGGCACACTAGATCTTGGCCTGTGGTGCCATAGAAATAGGGATTTTGAACTAACAGGCTTTTCAGATGCAGACTTTGTAGGCTGCAAAGAGGATAGGAAGAGCACATCAGACACCTGTCAGTTCTTGGGAGGAAGACTAGTGTCTTGGAGCAGCAAGAAGTAAACCAGTATTGCAATCTCAATAACTTAGTCTGAGTATATCTCAGCAGATAGCTGCTGTACATAGTTGTTGTGGATCCAACATCAGCTCCAGGACTATAACCTTCAGATAAGTAAAACCCCCATGTTCTGTGACTCTACTAGTTCAATCTCAATTATTAGGAATCCTGTCTATCATAGCAAGACTAAGCATATTGAGATTAGATATCATTTTATTAAGGAGTATGTGGAAAAGGAAGACATCTATCTTGATTTTGTCCCCATAGACAAGCAAGTGGCAGAAATCTTTACTAAGCCACTAGATGAAGTCAAGTTCAACACCTTCAAGTTTGAGTTGGGTATGTTGAACTTGGTATAGCTTCAGTTGCTCCAGGTTATGTTTATGTTGTAAAACTCATCCTTCTTGTAGGTAGATAAGTCTCCAAACCGGTATCAAGACTGTCATGTCTATCATTTGATATCAAGACTTTTAAGTGATATTAAGTAGTATCAAGACTAAGATGGACTCAAGTGTCTAGTAAAGAAAAGATTACAGATGCTCCAATTGAGGGGGAGCAAATCCAGTAGTTGCAGGAACACGTTCAGCTTCCTGTTAAGAGGCAGCCAACAGCTGCAATAGTGGATCAAAGGATCATCACAGCTGATCAACAGGTCCTCAGGACTATGCACAGTCTGAGGGGGAGATCAACCCTAATGGATGGATGTTGTTGTGAAGTCACTGCTGTCGCTGAAAAGATATGCTGATGCAGGAGTAGAGGAAAAACTAGCACCTCCCTTACTATAGTTGCATTTTGCAGAAGCTTTAAGTGATATAAGGAGTGGCATTGGCTCAAGTGGAATAATGTTAGCAGCTAGCTCAAGTGGCTGCAGTGATTTGTTATATCAGTGTATCAACACAAAAGGTATGACTCCTAGTCAAGTAGTTTGATCACTAGGATAATTTCTCAAGTGGTATCAACATAGGATTTTGGCTAGGATAGCGAGATAAATTCTCAGGTACATGATCTCCTCACCTCCCTCATTAGGAAATCTTGTTTTTGAAGAAGCCAGAAAGGGGGAGATAGGTGCAATACAACCATAAAACCCTAAAGGGTTTAATGCAATTGTTGTGTAATTGTTGAGATATGGGCAATACCCTAATACCCTCTACCCTAAAGGGAGGAGTTGAGCAATACTGAGTAGAGCAATTGCAATACCTAGTAATTCTAGTGGCATATCAAAAGGGATGATGGTGTGCAATACCTGCCCAGGGGGAGATGTGGAAGCAATACTTGACATAACCAAGTCATGTTAAGTAAGTGCATGTTACTTGGAAACATTCAATTAATATGAAGAGAGCAATGTTGAGCTATTGTATAATATGTTTCCACCCTCAAGTGGTTTGAGGAAAGTCCTCCACTTAAGTGTTAAGTAGTGAGGAGAGTTGTAAGCTGATTTGAATTTTCAAATGGAATCAGGGAGCTTACAAATGCTTTTAAATTTATTTGCTTTATGAAAAAATGCTTCTTAGTATTGTTGTGTGTTCGGTCTTCTTCAAATAGGGGGGGATTGTTGGGAATATTTCCCTCAATATTCCCTAGATTTGATTTGAAGAGGCATCACCATCAACACTAAGAGCATAATTGTATTTGATGTTATTCAAGCTCATCATGTGCAGGATGTTCCTTGGAATAAGTTTAGACAGATTGTCTAACTGACTGTGACAGGTGGTCACAAGGTAGAAATGTGGAGAGACAGAAATCTGTCTAAGTCCATGGGCATTAAGTGAAGACAGTTCACTCAACGCTAGATGCCAAGGAAGGATGCTGGAAAGACTAAAAATCATCTAAGTCTACAGGCGTTGAGTGAAGCCAGTTCATTCAATGCCAGATTCCAAAAAGTGTCGAGTAAAGCTGAGTCTGTCAAAGCCTCAGCATTGGCAAGCGGAAAAATGGACTAAGTGTAATGCCCCCGATTTTTCTGCGATTATTTAATTCATGCTTGGTGTTACGTCGACGCATTTTATTGGCTTGTGCCATCTGTGGAGTGTGGTCTTAACTCCTTAGAACTGAGTGGCCTATTTTGTAGCCTATTGGCAAGATCTCCCTAGCAAGCTAAGTCATTTTGGGTGACCCGGTGCTGCCTCTCGGGGGATGCTTGTGTTTTGGCTTCGGGTGGGTTTAACTCGAGTTTTGTTCGTCGAAAGTTAATTTTGACTTCGCCGTTGTGTTCGTAGCGTGGATATTTAGCTACGGTGCAAATTTCGTCGAATTCCGAGGATGTTCGGTTTTCGCGTCGTTTTGTATTTTATGAAAAATAAAACTATTTAATAAATATTATTTTAATAATTATTTTGAAAAGGTGCGGGTGCTGGGCGGTTACTGTGGTGTCTCATTATATTATATTAATTAGCTTTTAAGATAAATAAGGGTGATATTTATAGGATAGTTTAGGTTTAAGAGAAACCGCTCCTATTCATCTTCCCGAAGCCGAACCCGTCTGCGCCTGTTCGCGGAAAACAGAGAAACCGCCGAACCTGCTCCCCTTCGGACGCCGATTCCGGGAGTGTTTGTGGACGTAATTTGTTTCCCAAAGCGGATTTGGATTGCTCTCATCAAGACCTTCATTCCTACGATAAGAAATTTAGTTTTCGTGGTGTTTCTAGGGGTCTCGATTTTCTAGGGTTGTCCGTTTCCGCCATTAAAGCCCCAGATTTCTACTTTAGGTGTTGCTGCTGCTGGTGCCGAGTGAGAGTAAAGGAGGAAGACCGAGCTTCGTCGGAAATTTGAGGCAGGTGGTATTCTTGCCCTTACCATGTAATTCTTTTTGTCTATCTCCTTATTACCCTATTAGCCCTAGGATAGCAACCATTGTTCGTTCTTCGGCTTCGATTTATGTTCAACATACCTGATATGAGTTTCCTGTTCAGTGGTACTCCTAGCTACAGCCCTTTCTTTTTATTCTCCTCCAACTGTTAGTAGAGGAGGCCTTGTACTCGGGCTGAGTGAGGGTTGAGGGTTGGGTTGATTTTTTTTCCTGTGCAGTAGTTATAGCCGGGTAGAGGAGAAAAGCTATAGTTTAATTTTTTTATGCAAACCTATCTTGCTTAGGCTCGGGTTGGGGTGTATGTGTGCTTGCCTGTGTAGTGGCTGTAGTAAAAGCCTTCCCTGTACTTAGACTTGCTGGAGTTTTGATGGAGATGAAAATTTTGCGGCTAAGTACTTTGGCGTTGAGTGAGTCGATCTCACTCAACGCCAAAGCCGTTTTATCGTTGAGAGTGGTGGACACACTCAACGCCGCAGTTTTTTTTACGGCTAAGTACTTTGGCGTTGAGTGAGTCGACCTCACTCAACGCTAAAGCTGTTTTGGCGTTGAGAGAGGGGGACTCACTCAACGCCGTAGTCTGTTTTTGTAGCTAAGTACTTTGGCGTTGAGTGAGTCGACCTCACTCAACGCCAAAGCTGTTTTGGCATTGAGAGAGGTGGACTCACTCAACGCTACAGTTTGTTTTTGCGGCAAAGTGCTAAGGCGTTGAGTGAGTGGACCTCACTCAACGCCGTAGTTATTTTGGCGTTGAGTGAGGTTAGCTCACTCAACGCCACAGCCTGTTTTGCTGAAGGCGTTAAGTGAGTGAACCTCACTCAACGCCATAGCTGTTTTGGCATTGAGTGAGGTTAGCTCACTCAACGCCACAGCCTGTTTTGCTGAAGGCGTTAAGGGAGTGGACCTCACTTAATGCCATAGTTGTTTTGGCGTTGAGTGAGGTTAGCTCACTCAACGCCACAGCCAGTATTACAGAAGGCGTTGAGTGAGTGAACCTCACTCAACGCCATATCTGTTTTGGCGTTGAGTGAGGTTGCTCACTCAACGCCACCGTCTGTTTAGGCGTTGAGTGAGTGGGGCTCACTCAACGCCATGCCGTGTTGAGTCATCTCAACTCTTTTCCCTTACCTTGATTTTCTCTCCCGAGTGAATTTCATTTGGTTTTGAGGTTCCTTGTCGGCTATGTTTTTCCAAAGGCCGAATAGTGGGTTGTGGTTAGTAGTGGTGGTTTGAAGCTCTTAATGGGGGAGGTGTTGTGTAATTTAGCTAAGGCCACCCTTTTCCTTTTATCTTGCTCCAGGTACGAGCTGGGCAAGGGGTGGGAGGTCCCTAGTGCTTTCACATGTAGACCCCTGAGCTTTGTTTCTTGGAAATGGTGGTTGGGGGACTGAGTTTGCCTCCAACCCGGATCCGCGTTGTTTTTGCTACTACCATCTCTCACAGCTTAGGGTGTTAGACGTTTCTTCCTTTGTAAATTTGCAACGTTTCGGCTCATGGTAGCCTGGTAAACTCTGCATGATTTATTTTTGGGCAGGGTTATTGATGTTTCCTTGCACATAGTGCTTTTATTTTTGTCTTGCCTTGGGCAGTGGTGCTTGTTTCGGTTTGCTTACTCTTCTTGCTTAACTTTTAACTTAACATTTCTGTACAGCTTACTTGTTTAGCTTGCTGAGGTATTCTTTTCTTCTTTGAATGCCTCAGGTTCTGGTTAGTAGCCGATTAGGCGGCTAATTGTGTTGTGCTGTTGCTGGTGGTCTCTCGTACTGTGGAGACCAGTTCCTTGGTCTTGTGAGGTAGTTTTGCACTTCTTTCTTACAGACATACATACTTGCCAGTGGGTTCGTGTCAGTTTGTTGGCGCCCACTGGTAGTTTTACCTTTGTACTAGATATGTTATCTTTTTGCGGCTACCTTTTTCTGGAGATAGTCTACTTACTCTGGGGATGATTTATGCTAGGTTGCTGGTTACTTTTAAACCTAAAAACTATTACAAGTATATCTCATGATCAGCATGTTTTATAAAACTCAACCACTATTTTCCAAATAACGTAAAAAGATCGTTTTCCTATATATAGTATAAATGAAATGTAGGGTCCTACATAGTATAAGTTGTCCTCTATGGGCACTTATGCACTCTTTTAGGATGTCAAACCTGATTTAAGTATTTTCCGCAACGTATAAGTATATTTTTCAAATTATGGACTAGATGATCCACTGAGGCGAGGGATACGGCCTCTAAAATATAACTGATTTTTCTTATCGTATAACTCTTGAATTTTCATAAAGTATAGTTGATAGTGGATTGCCTGAGCGTCGGCAGTTATCCCCTGCTCGACGTGGCATCATGACACGTGTTTTCTCCTACTCTGATAATCCTTTTTCCTCGGAGAAAATGCGGGTTGTGACAGTTGGTATCAGAGGGAGGTTGCTTGACAAGTTAGTCGGGCAACCTTCCCTTTTGATTGCATTAGTAGTTCAGCATCATGTCATTCACACACCGATATGTCATCAGCACGTCTTGGCAAAAGCACGAACACTACACTTATAGCATAACATGAAGTATATGGGGCATATTATGTAGTATGGGATGCATTATATGTGTTCGTATATGGATCCACCATAGGGGCAACATGTGAGGGTTATGTAGTATGGGATGCATAACCTCACCACATGGCTGTGACTAGCTCGTTTTCTTTTGCCTTGCATGAGGATGTTATGTAGTATGGGATGCATAACATTTTCATGTATACGCCGCTCATAACATGCATTAGGGCTTTTTTTAAGAATGCATAGCACAAACATGCATAACATAACATTGCATAAGCACAACGTACCAAGCTAAAGACTGGTAGGATGACATATGTACACACATAAGTTTTCGAGTCAAAAATAATATAAAGTCATGCATTCCCGATCTAGGCACAAGAGTTAGTATAGTGGTGGTTAACCATCCTAGGTTAAAGCATAACATCAATTCTTGTAAAGATAAACTCCCAAAGCAAGTTTAGCAGCTTTAAGTTCATATTTATGTATGTATTGTCTGTACTTGTAGTTAGTTGCAGCTATTGTACTAGGATCTGACTAATGTTGTTATGATTTTAGGATTGCGAGACGCCCTTCGACTAGATCGACCCCCCTATCTGAGGGTGAGTCATCGGGAGCGCAGAGTGATGCGGTGATCGAGAGCCTGCGGCAAAGTAGCATTTCCTTGAGCAGGCAGATGGTGGAGATGCAGGCCCAGATCCAGTCTCTGGTGGCAGTTGTGGCAGGACAGACTCAGGGAGTGCAAGGCCCTGTAGGGGGGTTAGCTGTTCCTCCTCCTCCTGCACCCCTGAGACCTCCAGTGGTGTTGCTAGCGGAGATGGCATTTATCTCACAGTTTCAGAGACTTATCCCTCCTACTTATGATGGGAAGGCAGATTTCATGGTCATAGATGATTGGCTGATCTCCATGGAGGAGATGTTCTCGTACTCCGGTATTGCAGATGATTAGAGAGTGATGATAGCCACCTATCAGCTCAAGGGTTTGGCTAAGAGTTTGTGGCTTAGAGAAAAGGAGAGCTTGGTAGCCGGTTGCTTTTGGGAAGTATTCAAGGAAATGCTGCTAGGGAAGTTCTTGCCTTCGGTCAAGCGTGACTGTCTTATGAATGACTTCCTCCACCTGAAGCAAAGGCAACTCACGGTCGGTGAGTATGAGATAGAGTTCAGCAAGTTGAGCCGGTTTGCTCCTGGGTTGGTGAGTGTTGAGGCTGATCGAGTCAAGCGATTTCTGGGTGGCTTGAGGAGTGAGGTGCAGCAGTTGACCAGTGCTTATGGATCAGATACTTATGCAGGGGTAGTGGAGGCTGCTCTGAAGGTGGAGGCTATCGAGACCGCAAAGAGCAGAGGCCAGCAAATGAGGAAGGACAAGAAGAAGTCCGTCGAGGAGAAGAAACCCCAGGTACCCGGTATTGCTTCGGGAAAGAAGAGCAAGGTGGTGTGTAGCTTCTATGGCTGGTCAGGCCACCCTGTTGAGAGGTGTTTCAAAAAGGCAGTAGCTCAGAAGAAGGAGAAAGTTCATGCTATTCAGGGTGCTCCTAGGAGGGATGTTTCCTGTTCTGTTTGCAAGCGACCCGGGCATGATGCTGCCCAGTGCTGGTCCAAGGATAAAGTCTGCTATCAGTGCGGGCAGAAGGGTCACATCAAGTCTAGGTGTCCTCAGGTCCAGCCTGCTATTCATGCAGTTCCACTTCAGGCACTACCTCCGCCTCAGCGTGTGGACAAAGGCAAGGGGAAGCTGAACGTGATCTCTTCCGAGGAGGCTCAAGCTTCGACTCAGGTCATCTCAGGTTAGTTGTTTTTCCAGCTTGAAAGTTTTATTTATTTGAATGGTTACAGTTTTGTTTTGGTAGTTCCTTAGTTGTATAAACTCCTATAGGGAAATTTAAGGTGAATAACCGCTGGGCCCGTGTTCTGTTCGACTCCAGCGCTACCCACTCATTTGTGGCTAGAGCCTTTGTGGAGCGACATCGGTTCACTCTAGATCGAGTTCGTGATACCTTCCGCGTCAAGTTCCCTTCTGGTGAATCTGTGTTATCAGATTTGGGACTCCTAGATTTCCCTATTTTGTTGGGGGACTTTCTTGCGAAGGCAGACTTGAAGATGACTGATCTGGAGGACTTTGATGTTATTCTAGGCATGGACTGGCTGTCTAAGTATGATGCGGTTATTCAGTGCAAAGGGAAGCGCTTGGACTTCATCAAGGACAATGGTCAGCCAGGAAGCGTGTATGCTGATCCGTGCCAAGATTCTCCTATCATTTCTGCGGTATGTGCTCAGAAGTTGTTTCTTTCTGATTGTTTTGCTTGTTTAGTCTCGGTGGTTGGGACTGTTGTTAGTGTACCGCGCTTAGAGGAGATTCCCGTTGTTCGTGGTTTCGCTGATGTTTTTCCTGATGACCTTCTTGGTCTTCCTCCCGATCGGGATGTTGAGTTTGTGATTGATTTGGAATCGGGTACGCGTCCTATTGCTAAGGCGTCGTACCGGATGGCCCCTTGTGAGTTAGAGGAGTTGCGAGTCCAGTTGGATGAGTTATTGGCGAAAGGATTTATCAGACAGAGTTTATCGTCTTGGGGTGCTCCTGTTTTGTTTGTGAAGAAGAAAGATGGGTCGATGCGGCTTTGCATCGACTACAGGGAGTTGAACAAAGTCACTATTAAGAACAGGTACCCTCTGCCGAGGATCGATGACTTATTTGATCAGTTGCGTGGTAGCATGGTGTTCTCCAAGATCGATCTTCGTTCTGGCTATCATCAGCTCAGGATCCGTGAGGCAGATATTCCACAGACTGCGTTCAGATCGAGACATGGACTTTTTGAGTTCTTGGTGATGTCGTTTGGTCTGACCAACGCACCATCAGCTTTCATGGATATGATGAACCGGGTGTTCAAGGATTTCCTAGATAAGTTCGTTGTGGTTTTCATCGATGATGTGTTGGTCTATTCTCGCAGCGCTGAGGAGCATGAGCAGCATCTGCGCTTGGTTCTATCGGAGTTGAGGAATCACAAGTTATTCGCCAAGTTGAGCAAGTGTGAATTTTGGTTGCCTCAGGTCTCGTTTCTGGGCCACGTGGTGAACAAGGATGGGATCTCGGTCAACCCAGAAAAGATCGCAGCAGTGATGGATTGGAGCAGGCCGAGCACGCCCAAGGAGATCAGAAGCTTCCTAGGGTTGGCCGGCTACTACAGGAGGTTCGTGGAGGGTTTCTCTACCCTGTCTACACCTTTGATTAGGTTGACTCAGAAGAACGCGGCCTTTATTTGGAGCGAGAAGTGCAAAGAAGCCTTCTTGGAGCTAAAGAACAGATTGTGCACTGCTCCCATTCTGACCCTACCTACTGAGGGTGTGGAGTATGATGTGTACGTAGATGCTTCGCATATTGGTCTGGGTTGCGTGTTGATGCAAGTTGGAAAGGTGATTGCGTATGGGTCAAGGCAATTAAAGACTCATGAGAGAAATTATCCTACGCATGACCTTGAGTTTGCAGCGGTGATTTATGCGTTGAAGCTATGGAGACACCTAATTTATGGGGCTCAGTGCAAGATCTTCACTGATCATAAGAGCTTGAAGTACGTGTTCACGCAAAAGGAGTTGAATCTGCGCCAGCGGCGGTGGCTAGAGTATGTAGCCGATTATGATGTAGAGATCCAGTATCATCCAGGCAAAGGCCAATGTGGTGGCCGATGCCCTGAGACGGAAGACGGTGAAGATCTTTAATCTCTCCACCGATCGTTTAGTGGAAGAGTTCCTCCTTATGGATATCTCGGTGGGGTGTTGTGACATGCAGAGCAGTTTGGCAGTGGCAGAGCTGTCTTGGATTTCTCTTACTAGGTTGCACCAGAAGGATGATCCAGACCTTCTGCACTTATACTCCAGGACTGAAAGGGGGGAGTTGCCAGAATTTTCTATCGATGATGCGGGTACTTTGAAGTACCGCGGCAGATTTTGCATCCCCGCTGTTGAAGACATCAGGGGTATGATATACAGAGAGGTTCATGAATCCAGTGTTGCCTACCATCCGAGATCTACAAAGATGTATCGTGATTTGAAGCAAATTGCCTGGTGGTATGGGATGAAGAGTGATATAGCCCGATTTGTTGCTGAGTGCAACACTTGCAAGCGTGTGAAGGCTGATCACGAGAGTCCTGGTGGCAAGTTGACTCCGTTAGAGATCCCTACTTGGAAGTGGGAAAGTATTTCCATGGACTTCATTACGGGCTTACCGAAATCTCCAAGGGGATTTGATTCTGTTTGGGTTATAGTGGATAGACTGACGAAGTGTGCTCACTTCGTGCCGTATAAGATTGACTATCCGATGAAGAAGATAGCAGAGTTGTACTTGAATGAGGTCATCAGATTGCACGGTGTGCCTGTTAGCATCATTTCTGATCGAGACTTCCGGTTTACTTCTCGTTTTTGGCAGAGTCTGCAGGAGGGTTTGGGTACAGATCTGAGGTATTCTACTGCTTACCACCCACAGACCAATGGGCAGACAAAGCGGGTTAACCAGATAGTTAAGGATATGATCAGATGCTACATTCTAGACCACGGTGGAGCGTGGGATGAGCGGTTGCGACTTATGAAGTTTGCATACAATAACAGTTATCAAGAAAGTTTGCAAATGGATCCGTTTGAATCTTTGTATGGGAGGCGCTGCAGAACCCCCCTGTTTTGGGCTGAGGCGGGTGAGAGACCCTTGTTGGGTCCGGATGCACTCGAGGAGATGGAAGTCGCGGTGAAGCTTATTCGAGAAAAGCTTCGTATAGCTCAGGAGAGATATGAAAAGAACGCCAATCGGCGCAGGTCGGACTTGGAGTTTTCTGTATGGGACCTTGTGTTTCTTAAGGTTTACCCGATGGTTGGAGTCAAGAGGTTCAGTAAGAACTGGAAATTGGACCCGAGGTATGTGGGCCCGTTTAAGATCGTTGAACGGATTGGCGTGTCAGCTTATAGGTTGGATTTGCCAGCAAACTTCTCAGGTGTTCATAATGTATTTCATGTAAGCCAATTGCGGAAGTGTGTGCGCAGCAGTGGGAAAGTCTTGGATGTTGTGCCCCATTTGGAGCCTAATCTCTCTTTTATTGAAGTGTCGGTCCGCATTTTGGATACTCAAGATCGGGTGTTGCGAAGGAAGTCCATCTCGATAGTCAAAGTTCATGGAAGAATCAGGATTTGGAAAGCGCGACTTGGGAGTTAGAGTCGGCTATGAGGGAGGCTCACCCTCAACTGTTCCCCTGATTGGGTCGGTATGTTTTCTTCTTGTAATATTTGGCTTGTTACTTTTCCTTCTATAGTAGAAGTGTTGTGCGTAAAGTTTTAGGACGAAACTTTCTTTTAGGGGGAGTGACTGTAATGCCCCCGATTTTTCTGCGATTATTTAATTCTTGCTTGGCGTTACGTCGACGCATTTTCTTGGCTTGTGCCATCTGTGGAGTGTGGTCTTAACTCCTTAGAACTGAGTGGCCTATTTTGTAGCCTATTGGCAAGATCTCCCTAGCAAGCCGAGTCGTTTTGGGTGACCCGGTGTGGCCTCTCGGGGGATGCTTGTGTTTTGGCTTCGGGTGAGTTTAACTCGAGTTCTGTTCGTCGAAAGTTAATTTTGACTTCGCCGTTGTGTTCGTAGCGTGGATATTTAGCTATGGTGCGAATTTCGTCGAATTCCGAGGATGTTCGGTTTTCGCGTCGTTTTATATTTTATGAAAAATAAAACTATTTAATAAATATTATATTAATAATTATTTTGAAAAGGTGCGGGTGCTGGGCGGTTACTGTGGTGTCTAATTATATTATATTAATTAGGTTTTTAGATTAATAAAGGTGTTATTTATATGATAGTTTAGGTTTAAGAGAAATTGATCCTGTTCATCTTCCCGAAGCCGAACCCGTCTGCGCCTGTTCGCGAAAAACAGAGAAACCGCCGAACCTGCTCCCCTTCGGACGCCGATTCCGGGAGCGTTTGTGGACGGAATTCGTTTCCGAAAGCGGATTTGGATTGCTCTTGCCAAGACCTTTATTCCTACGGTAAGAAATTCAGTTTTCGTGGTGTTTCTAAGGGTCTCGATTTTCTAGGGTTGTCCGTTTCCGCCATTAAAGCCCCAGATTTCTGCTTTAGGTATTGCTGTTGCTGGTGCCGAGTGAGAGTAAAGCAGGCCGACCGAGCTTCGCCGGAAATTTGAGGCAAGTGGTATTCTTGCCCTTGCCGTGTAATTCTTTTAATCTATCTCCTTGTTACCCTGTTAGCCCTAGGATAGCAACCATTGCTCGTTCTTCGGCTTCGATTTATGTTCAACATACCTGATATGAGTTTCCTGTTCAGTGGTACTCCTAGCCGCAGCCCTTTCTTTTTATTCTCCTCCAACTGTTAGTAGAGGAGGCCTTGTACTCAGGCTGAGTGAGGGTTGAGGGTTGGGTTGATTTTTTTTCCTGTGCAGTAGTTGTAGCCGGGTAGAGGAGAAAAGCTATAGTTTAATATTTTATGCAAACCTATCTTGCTTAGGCTCGGGTTGGGGTGTATGTGTGCTTGCCTGTATAGTGGCTGTAGTAGAAGCCTTCCTTGTACTTAGACTTGATGGAGTTTTGATGGAGAAAAAATTTTTGCGGCTAAGTACTTTGGCGTTGAGTGAGTCGACCTCACTCAACGCCAAAGCAGTTTTATCGTTGAGAGTGGTGGACACACTCAACGCCGCAGTTTGTTTTTGTGGCTAAGTACTTTAGCGTTTTGTGAGTCGACCTCACTAACCGCCAAAGCTATTTTGGCGTTGAGAGAGGGGGACTCACTCAACGCCGCAGTCTGTTTTTGCGGCTAAGTACTTTGGCATTGAGTGAGTCGACCTCACTCAATGCCAAAGCTGTTTTGGCATTGAGAGATGTGGACTCGCTCAACGCCACAGTTGGTCTTTGCGGCAAAGTGCTAAGGCGTTGAGTGAGTGGACCTCACTCAACGCCGTAATTGTTTTGGCGTTGAGTGAGGTTAGCTCACTCAACGCCACAGCCTGTTTTGCTGAAGGCGTTGAGTGAGTGAACCTCACTCAACGCCATAGCTGTTTTGGCATTGAGTGAGGTTAGCTCACTCAACGCCACAGCCTATTTTGCTGAAGGCGTTGAGGGAGTGGACCTCACTCAACGCCATAGCTGTTTTGGCGTTGAGTGAGATTAGCTCACTCAACGCCACAACCAGTGTTGTAGAAGGCGTTTAGTGAGTGAACCTCACTCAACGCCATAGCTGTTTTGGCGTTGAGTGAGGTTGCTCACTCAACGCCACCGTCTGTTTAGGCATTGAGTGAGTGGGGCTCACTCAACGTCATGCCGTGTTGAGTCATCTCAACGCTTTTCTCTTACCTTGATTTTCTCTCCCAAGTGAATTTCCTTTGGTTTTGAGGTTCCTTGTTGGCTATGTTTTTCCAAAGGCCGAATCGTGGGTCTTGGTTAGTAGTGGTGGTTTTGAAGCTCTTAATGGGGGAGGTGTTGTGTAATTTAGCCGAGGCCACCCTTTTTCTTTTATCTTGCTCCAGGTACGGGCTGGGTAAGGGGGTAGGAGGTCCCTAGTGCTTTCACATGTAGACCCTTGAGCTTTGTTTCTTGGAAATGGTGGTTGGGGGACTGAGTTTGCCTCCAACCCGGATCCGCGTTGTTTTTACTACTACCATCTCTCATAGCTTAGGGTTTTAGACGTTTCTTCCTTTGTAAATTTGCAACGTTTGGGCTCATGGTAGCCCGGTAAACTCTGCAGGATTTATTTTTGGGCAGGGTTGTTGATGTTTCCTCGTACATAGTGCTTTTCTTTTTGTCTTGCCTTGGGCAGTGGTGCTTGTTTCGGTTTGCTTACTCTTCTTGCTTACCTTTTAACTTAACATTTCCGTACAGCTTACTTGTTTAGCTTGCTGAGGTATTCTTTTCTTCTTTGAATGCCTCAGGTTCTGGTTAGTAGCCGATTAGGCGGCTAGTTGTGTTGTGCTGTTGCTGGTGGTCTCTCGTATTGTGGAGACCAGTTCCTTGGTCTTGTGAGGTAGTTTTGCACTTCTTTCTTACAGATATACATACTTGTCAGTGGGTTCGTGTCAGTTTGTTGGCGTCCACTGGTTGTTTTACCTTGGTACTAGATATGTTATCTTTTTGCTGTTACCTTTTTCTGGAGATAGTCTACTTGCTCTGGGGATGATTTATGCTAGGTTGCTAGTTACTTTTAAACCTAAAAACACTATTACAAGTATATCTCATGATTAGCATATTTTATAAAACTCAACCACTATTTTCCAAATAACGTAAAAAGATCGTTTTCCTATATATAGTATAAATGAAATGTAGGGTCCTGCATAGTATAAGTTATCCTCTAGGGGCACTTATGCACTCTTTTAGGATGTCAAACCTGATTTAAGTATTTTCCGCAGCGTATAAGTATAGTTTTCAAACTGTGGACTAGATGATCCACTGAGCCGAGGGATACAGCCTCTAAAATATAATTGATTTTTCTAATCATATAACTCTTGAATTTTCATAAAGTATAGTTGATAGTGGTTTGCCTGAGCGTCGGCAGTTATCCCCTGCTCGACGTGGCATCATGACATGTGTTTTCTCCTACTCTGATAATACTTTTTCCTCGGAGAAAATGCGGGTTGTAACACTAAGTCCAAAATCATTGAGTGAGGAAAGCTCACTCAACGTCTGAAGAGAAGCATTGAGTCAAGCTCAAGCATTTGAAGATTCTGTCAAGAATTCTGGCTAAGTACAGAATCGTTGAGTGAGGACAGCTCACTCAATGCCAAAGAAGAAGGCATCGACAAAGCAATGATCAATCAAAGCCTAAAGAGAGATAGACAGAAAAATTTATCTAAGTCTAGATGCGTTGAGTGAGGACCGCTTACTCAATGCAAGCTCATCAAGAAGATTGGCTAAGTACAAAAGTGTTAAGTTAAGATAGTTCACTCAACGCCTCATCACCAAGAAGCTAGGCAAAGGCAGAAGCGTTGAGTTATGAAGGCTCACTCAACACATTCATAAAGAAAGTTGCGACTAAGTACAGAAGCGTTGAGTGAAGCCAGTTCACTCAACGCCTCAGCATTAAGGCAGGCAGTCATTGAATTTGTTAAGTCAAGATGATGTCAGTGAAGCCAGTTCACTCAACGCACTCAACTCATGGCATTACACTATAAATTGGCTAAATCAAGATTCGTTGAGTGAAGCCAGTTCACTCAACGCACTCAATACTTGTCAGCAGAAAGATTGTCCAAGGACAAAAGCGTTGAGTGAAGACCATTCACTCAACGCACTCAACGCCTGACAGTGTAGAAGAAATTAGCTAAGACCAGATGCATTGAGTGAAGCCAGTTCGCTCAACACACTCAACGCCCGAAAGTGTAGAAGAAATTGGCTAAGTCCAGGTTCATTGAGTTAAGGCTATTCACTCAACTCACTCAATGCCTGGGTGGAAACTGTGAAAATGGTTAAGTCCACAGATGCTGACGTCAGTATGAGTCAGCAAAGTTTCAAAATGTTACGGGAAGACGGCAATACACGACAAATGGCATTGCATGCCTACTGTATAACTTTTTTTGTAAATGCAAAGTTGCAGCCAATAACTTCAGGTGGGCGCACGGGTCAAATAGCCGTTGGACGACGAAAGATAAAAGGGATAAGTTCGGCGGATGCAAGGAACAACTTTTAGGGTTTTATCATTTCGCAAAGAGGCGGAACTTCATCGTCATTGTTGCAGAGCTTGAAGCTGAAGTTTCAAACCCTCTAAACTAAAAGTTCTTATAGTTAGTTGTAGCAGTTTTCACCAGCTACAATAAGTTCAGAAAAGCTTTCTGAGAAAGAAGACTGAGCAGAGTCTACAAATTTCTACAGTCAAGGTTAGCTGTTTGAAGAGCATATAGAACTGTCAAATCTTTTTCTTCAACAATAAGTTCAGAGACTTGATTTTTGAGTTACTTCCAGCACAAGCAGCAGCTTATAAAAGATCAACTTCTTGTTGTTCAGAAGAATTTGGGGCTGAGATAACTCAGCTCAGGAAGCAGTAGACTCGAAGAACTTCTCTGGAGTCATATCAACAACAACAAAACACTTTCTTTTTTGTAGGATCTTAACAGATCTGAGTGTAGGTCTATTTTATAAAGGCTGAGGTAGGATCTAGTTATGGATCTGAGATAGGGCAGTTTTGCCTGAAGTAGGATCCTGTGTGGATCTGAGTTATAGGGCTTGTGTGCCTGAATTAGGATCTGGTTCAGATCTGAGCTGTAGGAGAGTTTTACTCTCTGAGTGTAAAAAAGTAGTGGCCAAGAATCCAAGTTTTTTGAAAAAACAATTGAAAATTCACGGAATAAAAACGTAACAAATTAAAATTAAACTTCGAGCTCTATTTTAGCTCTATTATCGAACCAACCATTTCCTGTGTAGCCCAAACCTCCTCAAAACCCTACAAAGAGAGCTTGAACTCTCAAACATTTCCTCCCATTCGCCCCCTTCCCGTCGCCGTCGGGCATGGCCTTCTCCAGCGTCGTCCGTGGCGCCACCCACGTGATCGCACGAGCTCCCATACTATTCTTCCGCCAAACCAGCCGGATCCACCACTTCGCTCCCCGGCGTCCCCTTCTCACGGGAGCGGTCCTTCATCGAGGAGGAGAAATCAATCTTCCATACTCCTTCTCCCCCCTAGCTCCCTTCTCTTCCTTGATTTCAAACAAGCAGTCTTCCGACGCCGAACTTCTTCGAATAATCAAATCGGAAATTGAGTCCGCCGCGGAGGAGCTCCGCGAGGTAAGCGCCGGAAGACATTTCCTAGTTTCACTTTCATCTATATTCCCGTGTTGATTAGTTTCTCTCCCTATAGTTTTTTTTTTCATTAAATTCATTGTTTTGTAATTTATCTGTTCTGATGGAGTTCGACGGAGGGGACTGAATCATTGCCTCGTTTTCTCCAATCTCGGCAACTGTGATGGGTTGAGGGCGGAAAATATTTTTGAACTATCCGGTGCTGTGCTGTTGGAGTAGCTTCCAATACACTTTAAAGCTAGGGCCTTTATATCAAAAAAGTAATTTTTGTATTTGTATATCTTTGGATCCAGGGTCTGTTTGGTTAATACCAAGAATGCACAGGAGTACTGTAAAAGTTAAGCGTCAGTGTTATTAGATTTTTGTGTAATTAATGAGTTTCCACCCACATATCCATCAATACCGGTAAAAGTTCGCACAATCTCCATGAATTCCTAGAGACATTGACCTCCTAGTACATGAGCATGGCCATGGAAAACCAAGGCTCTGTTCAGCATTCAAAAACAACACCGTCATAGAATATATGTTTGGCATGATGGCGGTTATGAATGCCACCAAGAAAAGAAAGCTAGTTTTGAACATAAAAGGGAATGAAGTTCCTTCGGTGAAGTCGGGTGTTCACGAACGATGGTTCATAACGACCGCGTTCATGACCGCTACCTCCTTGTCAAACGTAACCCAGTGGATTGTATTGATGAGTGATCCATTGTGGAAAATTTGACTTCTCATTTTTCTATGTTCAAGTTCAGACCTTTGGCACCTCCGGTTTCAGAAGTCTCCCCACATAAACTAGAAGAGCGCCAATTAAATTCAAATATTACTTCATATATGATCGTGTATTCATGTTCTGTTATTCAATTCCAATTCCAGTTTGTTAACTTCCTTTCAACTTTTTGTTTTTTGAGCCACTTATTTGCTCGTCATATCTCACTTTGGAATCATTGAACTCTGGTGTTATGTATTTGCCATATGGTGTTGAGATTTGAAAAACAATTTTGGTAATTTGCCCTGATGCAACTTGGGAGAGCCTTCAAAATATTTGGGAGATAGGAAGATGAATAGAAATAATTAAACAAGTGCAAAATTTGTTGGTTCTTAAGTGAGAAGATTAGAATGCTTATGGAACTAACCCACAAAATAAAGAACTGAAAGGAGGTTAACGAATTGAAATGCTAGTTAAATGGTAGACATGCTATATAAGGATTCTATATCACTATGATTCACTAACATGAAAATTTCTCTCTTGATATATCTACAATATTCTCTCTGTATAGGCGATCTATTGAATGTTTTATATCACTATGATTCTCTAAAGAATTCATCTCCCTTAGAAATTGATTTATTTTAGAAAATTTCTCTTTAGAATATTTTTTAGACATTTCTCTAAAAATCTATCAATCAAGAGTTCTGACCCTGTTTAACTGAGATTTCTTTAGGGAGCAACCGACTGCCTCTGAATCAAGTTCCTATTTTAAAACAGTTGTGGTATTATGTGTTGAACACAAAAAATATAATGCAAATTAACTCACAAACTGGATACAAATCACATACTCGTGTTTAACCTGTGGAAGCTGAGATTATTGAGAAAAACCCTTATGATTTATCTTAACAAAGTATTTTTGGTGATTTTACATCCTAGGTTTATTACCCATGATATATAGTGATGATAATTTGGTCTTAGAAGTTCTAGGATGTCATTGATATAAAAGACATAAGAAAGACATACTGAATATAAGAGAAAAGTCATGAATTGCCAACACGCGTCGAGTAGAAGTTGACGCAATTTCGACTAGAAGTCGACGCAACTTTAAATGGAATTCGACGCTGCTTTAAATAGAAGTCAGAGCAACTAAATTTGATAAGTCGACAACACTCAAAGGATTATATCGACACATACTTCGACATGATATCGACAGAACGTCGACTACAGAGTGAATCTTCAAGATAATTAGAATTCGATGTTGCTTTATTAGAACTAGACGTCACGTCGACTGAATTTCTTAACATGATTTATTTTGAGACTTCAATCCGAATTAATTCAAGAAGAAGTTTGAATAATAGAAACTTGGAGACGTTAGAAGATGTCGATTTATATATATATATATATGCGATGAGATACAACACAAACAAGTGAAAAGCCAGAGAGAGGATCATTGATATCTTACATCAATCATCAACTACAGACGATTAAAAAATTAATATCAGATCGTGATAGATTGATTTCGACAGAGAAAATTTGGAAGATCATCATCAACAATTGAATTTCTTCCATCAATCAGTCGATTGTTAGAGTGTTGTTGAATCTGCTAAAGAGAATTAGTTTTTCTTCTTCTCAAGAGGAAATTGCATCAAATTCAGAGAAGATTTAATGATAATCTGGAAACAGAGCTTATAATCTTTGTGATTTTGATATTCAGAGATTCATCAGAAGTTCTAGATATCATCTTTGCTAGTCCTCAGAAATCTGCTGAGATATAGAGAAGATTAATTCTATCTCAAATATTCTTTCATTTTCTTCTTAAACTTTGTGATTTTTTTGAGAATCCATCTTCAGAGAATTCAGTGAGAGGTTCTGAGAGTTTTCTTGAGAAAGGACTCAGATTGTATTGGTTCATGATCTCTTTATCAAAAGATCTGGTGTTGGTTCTAAGAGTCTTCTGATCAAAAGACTCAGACACTGTGATAGTGAATTCCTACCAAGGGGTAGAAGAGTGGATGTACCCAGTTTGAGGAGAACCATTATAATCTCTCGTCTTCTGTGTTTTTGCATTTGTTTTAATTATCGTGCTGTGATTTTATTTACCCGCATCTAAATCTTGTTGATTGTTAATGTATATGCAAATTCTGTGAATTAAATTAAGTATTTGGAATAAAATTTTATTCTCTATTCACCCTTCTCTAGAGAAAACTCTGAGGAATTTAACAACTGCTCTCCCATTTTAGGTTTTTCCTTGAAGTTCCACTCCAAATGAGAGATCTCAAAACGTTAATAATCCAAGATGTCTAATACTCTCAAGTCTCCTTATATAGGGAGGGTGGTTCACTTTCACATTACCGTAATGCCCATACAAAATAAAAATACATAATGATAAAAATAAAATAAGACGCTCCAAGGAATCGTCATCGCAAGTGCATACCAAACTAACAAAATATCCTGCCTGAAAATTGATTTTGACCCCAAGGTGGAGGGACCGCTCCCCGGCTACTAGTGGTGCACTGGTGGGTTGGTGATGGGGATTAGACGCCTGATCGTGATCGATGCAGGAGATTGGGCCACCACTCAACGACACCCATTTTTGAATATTTGCATGGGTTGCATTGATCAGATTGACGATCCGAGACCGCAAGTGCGTTCGGAGCTTCGTTCTACTATTTATATGTATTTTGTTTTTATTTGGACTTATATTTAGTGTTTTAGGACTCTAGGCGTAACGACCAATCATAGTCGTTTACACCGGGTGCCCAACCACCCCCTTTTGTTATAAATAGGGGCAGATGCTATCATTTTCTTCATTGTTGAATTTGTGAGTGAATCCACTTCCGACAATCATTTGTGAGCAAATCGATTCGTCGCTGCTCTATGGGAAAAAGACATCACCTATTCACCCCCCTCTAGGTGAAGAGACATCCCACGACTTACAAGTGATATCAGAGCGAGGTTGTTCAAAAAGAGTTTAACAGCTCGAACAGATCTACCCTTGGGTTGTCACCTCTCACCATGGCTTCCGGAGAAAACTACAAAGAGTTAAGCTCCATGAAGTTGCCAATTTGCCCCCAAAACAATTTTACTATTTGAAAAGAAAGAGTCAAATTGTTCATGGAGGCTTCAGATCCAAGGATCTTCATCGCTGTCAAAGAAGGTCCTTTTGCCAAAGAAAGCATCTACTATAGATCCGACCAGACAAGTGCCAAAGAAGTACAATGAGATGGATAAGGATGAGATTGTACTGACCACCATGGGCAAGAGGGCCAAAAATAACTTGGTTAGTTCAATCGATTATTCCACCTTCCAAAATTTGGTTCACTGCCAAACTGCAAAGGAGATGTGAGATTCTCTCATCATTTGTATGGAGGAAACTGAGGAGGTTAGGGATGACAAAAATCCCTACTGAATCAGGAGTATGAGGCATTCAGACAGAAGAAAAATGACTCTATTAAGGAATGGTACAAGAAGTTCTTCAAGATAGTAAATGATCTGAAGACTTATGAGTGAGTGTTCTCCAATTATGATCTAAACGACAAGTTCCTTAGATCCCTAAACAAAAAATGAGATATTAAAATTTGTGCAATTAGGGAGATGAGGAATTTGACAAACATTCTGCCTCAAAATTTGTATGAGAAGTTGTTCCATGAAATGCAACTAAATACAAGGAAGGCTGAGGAGGAAGGCATGAGATCCCTCGGCAAGGAAAAACAGGTGGCTTTCAAGGCTGAAAGCTCCACAAGAGGCAAAGGCAAATCTCCCATTACCTATGGGAGACATGCTGAGCATGAAGACACTGAATTCGGCACTTTAGGGTCAGAGCTATCTGATGAGGATATGACTGTCTTCACCAAACAGTTCAAGAAGATCTTCGACAAAAGAAGACAGTGGAAGAACAAACCTTCGTCATCGCAAGAAAGTCTGGGTACCCCAAGGAGAAGTCCAAGTACAAAGTTGACAGGTATGTGCCTAAAAATAACAAACTTTTTCTACTGATATTATTTGCTACTCTTACAAGAAAATAGGTCACATCATTGCTGACTGCCCCCTAAGAAGAAAGGAGGATGAAAGGGCAGAAGGGAAGAAGTCACACAAGGGCAAGAAGCATGAAAGGAGCTTCATTGCCACCAAGGCAAAAACCATGTGTGACAGCAGTAGCAGCTCTTCAGATTTTGAAGAAGAAGCTCATCTTAGTTTAACTGCTCTATCTAATAATGAGGAACTGATTGATCATCCCTAAGTTAGGGTGGGGATAAGGGCACCCCTAACCCTCTCCGAGGATGACTGGGAAGATGAATGTTGTGGGCTGGTTGCCCTATATGATGAGAAAGATCAGGATGAACCTCATCCTGCTCAGGTTTGCACTTAAAGCTTCATCTTCCCTATCTGATTTTGAACCTGATAATGCATCAGAAGTTAACACATCATTTGATAAATGATTCTAATGCAGAATCAGAAGATGACTCTTTGTGTAATAATGAAGATCATTCTGAATTAATAAAACACTACGAGGCCCTCTTGGAAGCATTCAAGAAGAGCAAGAAGCTGGTCAAAGCCCAGACTAAGGAAATAAAAATCCTTGAGCCTTTCAAATCCCAAGTGGATGAAAGATCAAAGAAATGGAACACTTAAGTGTCAATCTCAAAATACTTCAAAAGAATTTTATATACCAAGTTAGACTTGGTGAGCAAAAAGAGAAAGATATCAAAACCCTGGAACACAAGCTTCTCATTGAGAGGAAGCTGATGACACAATTTTCCAAGATACAGACTGTCCTCCTCATCATTGACAGTTTCTCTAGATAGTTTAGGGGAAGAGTTACACTGGAGAAGAATGCTCCTCCAATGGAGTGAAAAATGCACCTCACTGGAGAGGAAGAAAAGATATCGGGCAAAGTGCTTTCAAGGCACCTCATGAAGAGATGGTCATGAAAACAATGAATCATTTGTACTTGGTTCATCTGCTCCAGTAAATAAAGGCAAGGAAAAAGCCGTATTACAAAAGACTGTTCCTGCAAAAAGGACCGTGAATATATTGCCCACTTCTTTCCATGCTCACAACCACAAAGTCCAGAACAGAAATGTTCATTCCACAGCTGACTGCTCCTCTGGTCATGCTACATTCCATCAAGTGAACCGGAGGAGAAGATATAATAAAAATGACTGTTGGTGCTGTGGGAAGGTTGAACACTTTGCTCTAGACTATTGGTTTAACCCAATAGTGCCTAGAGCAAAAAATGTGAAGCTTGCAAAAAATGTATAACTTAGGACTATTGGTTTAATCGCATTGTCAGAGTATCAATGATCGTAGCGCTGAAGAAGTGCCTCGGTGAGAGCTGCCCAGGTGATACCGTTGAAGAAGTGCCTCGTTGAGAAGGGGACGGTGGTTGCGTGGACCACGAGGGGTGGGCGAGGAAGAGGTGGTGGGGATGTTGGAGGTTTAGGATTATAAGAAAAGTATGTGTGGTGGGGGGCTTGAGGAGAGTAGAGGTTGAATGGGGTCCATGGTCACAAGCGGAGAGACTCGCTCTGGAACATGCCCGGGCACGTTTTGGCAAAAAGTTGTTAGGACATGACTTAAAGCAAAGTTTCAGCAGCTGTCAGAATGAAAAGAGACAACCTGTGCTCGTCCAGTTGTTCGTGACCTAGAACTAGAAGCCGATCTATGACTCTCCGTCCATGTCAGTGCTCCTTCTCCATCGATTGTTCACCCATCCCCTCGAAGTTCTATTCCTCTATTGTATCTCCTGAGCAAAGCTTGCTTCTGATTTCCTAACAAAACATGCTTCCGATTTCTTCCTTCCAGGTCCGAACAGAGGTTGCTTCCGATTTCTTCTTTCCCAAGCAGAGGAGCAGATCTGTTAATTTGTATATTTGCAGGTGAGTTTAGTGGATGTTTTAGATGTCTTGGGATATCTTTTGATGCAGGGTAGAGACTCAACTCGAGGTGGACAATCTAAATGCAATCCTACATGCGATGAAGTGTAATGCTAGTGCAAAGAGCGGTCCGCTCAAAATTTATAGCAATAATTAATTTTATAAAGAAAATCAGTAGAGGCACGTACTATCACAAATAATGATTAAGAGAAAACAACTATCAATTTTTCAAACGATAGAAGCACAAATACTACTTAGCACTCACAAAATGAGTCCTGTAAATAAGACAAAATAAACAACAACAATAAATAAGACAACAAACCATGACTCACGCTTGCAGGAGGAGGCGAAGACGGTTGTGGGCAGGCATCCAAAGTCATAGCAAGCCGGGAGGTGCCAGAAGTGTGGATCGAGACTGGTGTTGGTTTGGATGTCATAGTGGGGAAGTTTATGGCTGGCGGTAGTGGAGAAATTTGGAGGAGGGCGGTTGGTCTGGACTGGAAGGTAAAAAGGGGGAGGCGGTAGGATTGGAAGGGGTTGACGGGGTGGGGAAGCTCAATTGCAGTGGAGGTTTGTTTGATGGAGAGGGAAATAGAGTAGGGGTGAGGGAACTTGGGTGGCCTGGACGTGGAAGGAGAGGGGTTGGCGCGATGGGAGGGAGGGTAGAATGGAGGCATTTGAAGATATAGTGGGCAGAGGAATCTTATTGTGTCTGCCGGTGGAGGGGTAAGGAGGAGGCAGAGGCAGTAAAGGGTCGGGTTGATCTGGCGTCACACCAGCGAGGCAAACCCCGACGTCGCACCTAGGGAGTAAACGACCGACAATTCAAAACGTCAAACTGAACTCTCGATGCCTCCACTCGTCTGAACTGCCACACCTTTATAACACTAAGTTAATAACTGCAACCTATAACCGCAAACTAACATAAATACCCAAATTGAACAGCTTATAATGTTCTGGCCGATCGACATCAAATACAACTCAAAATAAAAAAAGTAAGATACGAAGTCATCTCGGATCGACTATTCGGACTCAACCACGGACTCAGATCGTTCGTCTGGACAGCGGATCACCCCCTCCTGTGGGAATACAACTATGTCGGGCGTGGCGCGCCATCAACTCCCCCCGGCTTGAAATCACTCATCTCCTGGTGAGTGAAGATCGTCGTACTCGCCGTGTAGCCGCAGGGCGAGTATCTCGAGCTCCTTTGAAGAAATCCAAGTAGCACCGTGTAAAGACCGACAACTCCAATGGACAAGATATCACACTATATCTTGCCCTCCCACGATGTAGAAGTCGTGACCGATGATCTAAAGTACGCCATCTGTGGAAGTAGATGGCTCTAGCTGTGAGATATCTCCATTTGACTGCTGGGTCGGTAAAACCATCAACGGTGTAATGCGATCCTCATGGGGCGACACCGCGGGTGGCAATAGAGAGGGACTGGTGGGGGCAATAGGAGGTTAAGGCTCAAGTAGGGGGCTATGAGAGGTGAGGGCTCAGGTAGAGGTGTGGAGAAAGGGTCCACATACACACGTTTCTTGTAGTAAGAAGTCAGATCCTCAACTATGTTGAATACTCGGCTGATACCCATACCACAAGGTATGTCAATCTCATTTGCGTCCGTACCAATCCGCCGCACGACTGTATATGGGCCATTCAGCGAGCGCTTAATTTCTTTGCTGGTCTTTGCGTGGCCCTCTCAGATCGAATGTGAATCAATACTTGTTCTCCCGCCTCAAAGATTTGTTCCCACCTATGTTGGTTTGCTCGATCCTTATAATAATCATTACTACCTGCAATTTCTTACGGACTAACTCATGGAGTGCATGCACATACTGTATGAAAGACTCTGCTGATTCACTAGGTCTGGACTCGAGGGGAATATTCATCAAGTCAATAGGTTTCCTAGGCTCATACTCTAATATGATATGGAAGGGACTCAAACTTGTGGTTCTATTGACAGAGCTATTAGATGCAAATTTGGCTATAGGGAGAACATAATCCCAGGTAGACGGACTATTCCCAACAAGACAACGTAGTAGTGTCTCAAGAATATGGTTAACAACCTCGTTGTTTAAGAACATTATGAAACTCCTGCATATACTCCACCCATTTCGCATGACGTTGACCCAATTTCTTCTGTTAGTCGAGGTACCTTAGCGACTGATGGTCAGAATACAAAACAAACTCTTTGTGCAGGAGATAATGACGCCAGTAACGCAATGCCTGTACGATGACATCGAACTCCCGATCATAATTCGAATAATTCTGTCAGGCCTTGTTCAGCTTGTTGCTGAAGTAGGCCACGGGATGACCTTCTTGACTAAGTACCATGCTGATGTCAACTCCTGACACATCACAGGTTACTCGAAGGACTTTGAGAAATCAGGTAAGCGTAGAACAAGAGCAGTAAACAATCTCTCCTTAATCTCTTCGAAGGCTCGAGTGGTAGCCTTCGTCCAAACGAAATCACCCTTGTGGAGGCAGCTCGTAATGGGGGCGATGATCGAGCTGAAGGCACAGACAAAACTCCTATAAAAAGTGGCGAGTCCATGAAAGCTATGATCCTCATGAATGTTTGTCAGAATAGGCCACTCACAAATAGACTTGACCTTTGCTGGGTCAAATGATATACCCGACATTGGAACTATATAACCTAAGAAGTGAACTAACGTGGACAGGAATGAACACTTTTTCAAATTGATATAAAGATGCTCCCTCCGTTGGAGCTCGAATACCAGACGAATATGACGCAAGTTCTCTGTGCGGCCCTGGTTGTATATCAATATATCATCAAAATACACTACCAGGAACTTGCCAATGTAGGGCCGCAAAACTCGTGTCATCAACCTCATGAATATATGTTGGGTGCGTTCGATAGCCCGAAGGCCCCGAACGGCATAACTAGCCCCCGCATACAAGCCGTCCTTCATCTTGAAGACCATCTTCCACTCGTCCCCCTCTCTAACTATAGTCTGATGGTACCTAATATGAAGGTCGATCTTCAAAAAGATCTGGGCACTAGCCATCAAGTTCAGGAGATCATTGAGGCGGGGAATCGAAAAATGATATTTCACCGTGATCTTATTTATGACACAACTATCAATGCACATGCGTCAGCTCCCGTATTTCTTCAGAGTAAGAAGGACTGGTACGACACAGGGACTCAGACTCTCTCGTATAAAATTCTTTTGCAGAAGATCAACTAGCCGTTTTAGCTCTGCATACTCAGTCAGATTAATGTGGTTGATTTGACAAAGATGCCCCTGGGACCAGATCGATGGCATGTTGGATGTCCCTCGGCGGGGGAAGCTCATCAGGAAGCTCCTCAGGCATAATGTCTATGAAATCATCCATCAACTGATCAACATCTAGATCGGTAAATTCAGTCTCGCTAGGGGTCTCGATCGCCATCATGGCCGCCACAATGAACATAACCCCTGCCTTTAAACTCTCTCAGGAAATCACCCTTCCTCAAAACATGGAGGGGTCTCGAAGATCCCGCACTAATTGATGACTCAACCTTGCCCTTGGGAGGATCCCTAGGCTGGGTTGGGGTAAATGGTCATCTTTCGGAAGAATACACATGTGTTGGACCGGCCATAACATGTGGCATCACGATCATATAACTAGGGTCACCCGAGAAGAACGTGTGCGACGTCCATGGGGATAATGTCACACCAAACTTGGTCCTCAGTAGTCGCTAAGCGAATCGGTACCAGGTATCTCTATGTAACCTGAATGGTGGACTTTTCCACCTATAGAATAAGATACGTATGCAGATGGGGCTCGGCAGTAAGTTGCATCCTCTCAAACCCTTTCTTAGCGATTATATTTACGCAGCTACCACTGTCAACAACGTGCTTGCAGGGGCTTTCTGTGCTAAGGAAATATGTAAAGAAGATAGTGGTGCGACACTAATCCTCCTATGCACGTGGGGTGTGGAGGAGGCAGCGAAGGAGTCCTAATCCTAGCGATCTCAGCATCGCTCTCCTATCCGCCCTGTGCGACGCCTGTAATCTCCTCAATGACGACGTCCTCAGACTTAGTGCTGGGCTCGCCCGACTCTTCAATTAGTAAATTCCTAGTCGGACATTGCGCTGCAAAGTGCCTTATGCCAGTACATCGATAACATTGGACGCCCCCAGGCTTGGGGCCTCCAGGTACAATAGCTCTTCCCGTCACGTCTGCGGGAGCATGAGGGATGGTAGTGGTCATGGCAGGAGTGGGTCTCCTAGTTGGGGTGGCATCGGGTCGAGAGGCGACCTGCCTCGGGCCCGCAATGCGCAAATAATGCTCGTACTCCAAAGCAAGCTGAAAGACCTGCTCAATCGTCTCAATCCTATGAGGAATCAGTTCCCTTTAGATGTCAGCTCTAAGTCCATCACGAAAGCGAGATGCAGTGGCGATGGGCTCTTCCTGAATATCACCGCTAATTACTAACTTGTCAAATCGTGACATGTATTCTGCAACAGAGTGGATCCCCTGCCGTAGTATGTAAAGTTGATCTAAAAGCTGATCACGATATGAGGCTGGAAGGTATTTATATCTCAAGTGCTGTTTCATCTCGTCCCATTGGGTGATGGGGTAATAACCGTCTCGCTCAAGAGACCTCTTCTGACTCGACCAATATATTTTTGCTTGGCCTATTAACTGCATCTTGGCGAATCGCACTCGCCTCTTGTCACTCATCTCAAACCAGTCAAAGTAGTGATCCATATCCATGAGCCAATCACTAAATACCTCCGGGTCTAGGTGACCGTCGAAGGAGGGCGCATCAATGCAGATACGATGAGTGATGCAATCCTCCTCTGGATTCATCCCGCAGTGTGGTTCACGATGTTCACCGTACTGATCATCAAAGTTGTAGTCGTATCTTGCAGGAGGGGCTCGATCTCTACGACCAGGTGGGGGTGGACGAGTCTCATCAGGAGGACGATGATCTCTCCCTGGATCTCGCCGACACTCGTAACCACGACAAAAATTCCCTCTCACAAGGAGAGGGGAGTCTTGATGAGGAATGTCTCGACCACGTCTCTCAGAAGGCAGAGTAGCATCCCGTGGATCCTTGTAAGGTTCCTCATCAGGGGGCGGAGTTGCTCGACCTCTATGTGTCTCTAGCTGATCATCCCTTGTGCTAACCCTCACAATATCACCCATAAGGGTTTCTAATTGGGCTCCCATCTGATCAAATCGATTGATAACCAGTCTTTGAAACTCAACATACATCATGTCCGACTGTGAACTGGCGGTTCTTTCGTTGATGTGATTGTGTCTCGACATGGACTAACGATAAGCCCTACCACTATATAACATGCAAATGGCTCTAACCTAGAGCTCTTATACCAATTTGATGCAGGGTAGGGACTCAACTCGAGAGGGACGCTCTAAATGCAATCCTGTATGCGATGAAGTGTAATGCTAGTGCAAAGAGCGGTCCGCTCAAAATTTACAATAGTAATTAATTTTATAAAGAAAATTAGCAGAGGCACGTACAGTACAAAATAATGATTAAGAGAAAATAACTATCAATTCTTCAAACGATAGAGGCTCAAATACTGCTTAGCAGTTAGCACGCACAAAATGAGTCCGGTAAATTGCACAGTAGAAGTACTAGTAGCAAACAAAACAGAAATTCACTATAGTTTGAGTGCCAAAAAAACAACATCAAAAAATATGACAACAAACCACAACTCATACGTGCAGGCGGTGGCGAAGACGGATGTGGGCGGGCATCCAAAGTTGTAGCAAGCGGGGTGGGTGTTAGAAGTGTTGATCGGGACTGGTGGTGGTTTGGATGGGCTTAGAGGTAGCTATTAGCTAAGTTGTCAAGGCGCGCGCCTAGGTGCGCCTGAGGCGCCGGGCGCACCAGGCGCAGCCCGCCGCGCCTCAGCACAGCTGAGGCGGGCGATGTGCCCCAGGCGCGCCTAGGCGCGCGCCTTACAGGCTCCCAGGCGCGCCAAAGGTGCGCCCGGGCCTTTTAAGGTTTTTTTTTAAAATTTTTTTTTTGATGTTGGCAAAAACATGATCTTAGACGCACCCGAGGCACCCCCTAGGCGCACTTGGGCGCCCAATTCGCTGAAATTGTGCGAATTGGGCGCCCAATTCGCTGAAATTGTGCGAATTGGGCGCCCAATTCGCTGAAATTGAGCGAATTGGGCGCCCAATTCGCTGAAATTGAGCGAATTGGGCGCCCAATTCGCTGAAATTGAGCGAATTGGGCGCCCAATTCGCTGAAATTGAGCGAATTGGGCGCCCAATTCGCTGAAATTGAGCGAATTGGGCTCCCAATTCCCTGAAGTTCAGCGAATTCGCTCAATTTCAGCGAATTGGGCGCCGAATTCGCTCAATTTCAGCGAATTGGGCGCCGAATTCGCTCAATTTCAGCGAATTGGGCGCCGAATTCGCTCAATTTCAGCGAATTGGGCGCCCAATTCGCTCAATTTCAGCGAATTGGGCGCCCAATTCGCTCAATTTTCTTTTTCCCCAATTTTTGCGCCTCACGTGCCTCAGGCGCGCGCCTGCGCCTTGCGCCTAGGCTCCAGGGGCCCTTTGCGCCTCGGTGCGCCTTGCGCCTTTGATAACTTAGGCTATTAGTGGTAGAGGGTGGCTGTAAGGGTCACAATGGTGAATTTTATGGCTGACGGTAGTGGAGAAATTAGGAGGAGGGCGGCTGGTCTGAACTGGAAGGTAAAAAGGGAGAGGCGGTAGGGCTAGAAGGGGCTGACGGGATGGGGTAGGCCAATTGCAGTGGAGGTTTGTTTGGTGGAGAGGGAAATGGGGTAGGGGTGAGGGAACTGGGGCGGCCTAGATGTGGAAGGGGAGGGGTTGGCGTGGATTCAACAAGAGGGAGGGGAGAATGAAGGTGTGGGAAGATGTAGTGGGAGGTCTTATTGGGTCTGGCGGTGGTGGGGGGACGAGGAGGCGGAGGCGGGAGAGGGGCAGGTTGATCTGGCGTCGCACCAGCGAGGCAAACCCCGCCGTCGCACCTAGGGAGTAAACGACCGACGGTTTAGAACTTCAAACTGAACTCTCGGTCCCTCCACTCGTCTGAACTGCCTCACCTTTATAGCCGTAAGTTAATAACTGCAGCCTGTAACCGCAAAATACCCAAATCAAACGACTTATACTGTTCTAGTCGATCGGGCATCAATTACAACTCAACAACAACAACACAACACTCAAGCCTTTATCCCACTATAGTGGGGGTATCGATTACAACTCAAAATAATAAAAAAGTAAAATATGAAGTCGACTCGGATTGACCATCTAGACGCAACCACAGACTCAGATCATCCGTCTGGGCAGCAGATCACCGCCTTCTGCAGGAATACAGCTGTGTCGGGTGTGGCACGCCATCATCTTTAGTCTCCTTCTTGCTCTCGAGTAAGTTTCTTTAGTCCGGCAAGATTCAGACTTTTTTTTGCTTTTAGCTTATTTCATCTAGTTTCTTTCTAAAATGTGGAAGAATGACTTGTAGTTTTCTTAGATGGTTGGGGATAAGAAGTGTGGTTTTTTATGGGCGGATTTTTTTAGTCGTCTCTCTACCTTGCATGCTTGGTGTTTGATGTAGGCTCTGAAAGAGGAGTTTGAAAGAAGGTGGAGCTCACATATTTCTATTTGATTATTCAAACGACTGGCTTAGCATTTCCTAAAGTTTAGCATTTTCATAACCTATGAAAATCAACAATCTTTACTAATGGCACCAGTTGACACTGTCTTGACATAGTACTCACACTATGCTAGTCTTTTTGACCTTCAATCAAGATGAAAGTTGTCACACTCCTCTAAATTCTGAATATGAATATCATTAAAATTTTTAAAGATGATTCTACACTGACGTTGATGTTTCTAATAGAGCATGTGATTTTGGGCTTTTATGTTATAGTACAACCGTTTATATTTAGTTGTTTATGTAAACTACTAGCAATCTATAAAAATTACAACTTTGCAGAACGTCATGGCGGGTGATTTCAACCATTTTTTTAGTCTAAATTTATTGCGCTCGAGCTGCGCAGAAATCTTAGTTCTGCCACTGTCCATGGTTGTCGCAAGGAATTCACCCTCCATGAGTAAGGAGAGGTCCATGGAAAGGTTGACAGTAGATGGATGGAGGGTGCAAAGTCGAGCTCAGATATGAGGTTGTAAGCCATGCATAAAATAACCCAAGTAGTGGTCAGGTGGAAGATCTAGAAAGTGGGTGACCAACATGATAAATTCATCCACATTAGAGTCAATGGAGCCCGTCCAGTGGACCCCACAAAGACATTCAATTGCTTGCCGGAGTAGCAGTGATCGTAGCGCTGAAAAATGCCTTGGTGAGGTCGCTGCAGAAATGCCTTAGTGAGGAGATGACGGTTGTTGCGTGGAGGCACGGGGGGTGGCCGAGGAAGAGGTGGTGGAGGTGTTGGCGCTTAAGATTATTAGCAAAGTATGTGTAGTGGAGGGCTTGAGGGGAGTAGAGGTGGAACGGCGTCCATGGTGGTCGCATGGAATTAGGTCGCTACAAGTAAGGAGAAGTCCATAGATGACTGGAGGGTGCGTATGCGAGCTCAGATATGAGGCTGTAAGCCATGCATGAAATAACCCAAGTAGTGGTCGGGTGGAAGACCTGGAATGTGGGTGATAACTCGATAAATTCATTCACGTAAGAGTCAATGAGGCCCGTCTGGCGGTCCCCGCAAAGGTGTTCGATTGCGTTGTCGGAGTACCGGTGATCATAGCGCTGAAGAAGTGCCTCAGTGAGAGCTGCCCAGGTGAGGCCGAGAAAGGACTGGCGGAGTCAGCGAACTCAATGAAGTGCGAATCCTTTCATACCAATAAGGGCTGAAGAGACCTTTTGCGCCTTAGAGATTTGGTGAATGTCAAAGTATAGCTTGGTGCGGGGAATCCAACGTAGGGGGTTCGCCCCGATGAATGTTGGGATGTTGATGCTGGGTGGGGGGGGCAATGTACTAGGAGATCCCATGGTATATGTGGTGGTAGTATCTGAGTGCTCGCCGGTATGGTGGTTGTGGAGCAGTGTCATAATTGACATGAATTGCTCGAATTGGGCCTCGAGGCGAGAGCTGATGGTGGCCAGGGCGTGTTCTAAGGCCTCCATACGGGATTCCATCGTGTGACAGCGCTTTCGCATTAGAATGAGGGGACAACCGACGACGGAGAAGAAGGGCGCAGATGAGGCGCTGCAGGTTGGGGGGAAACTGTGTACTGAAGTACGAGATGCTAGTTGGAAAGTACGAGATGCCAGTTGGAATGTGCGAGAAGTAGGGCGTGGCAGTGGGAGAATATGTCGATCGGACTGGGTCGTGCACTAGATTTTCCGTCGCGTGTGACACTGCAATCGAAGTTGGACCCAAATTTTGGATCGGATGTAAGGAGAGTAGTTGGTGCTGAAGAGGATGCAAAGGTTTTGATCGCGGTTGCAGGAATTCATCGAGCTCGTCGACAGAGAGGCTGGACAAAGTGGGACACACTTGGTCGCGGTCAAACGAAGGGAAGCAGAACTCGTAAAGACCAACACTAGGTTGGATACTCGCAGACTGCCGAGTAAGGATTGACGTTGCCGAAGCCTAGCACAGAAATAGTAGAACGCAACAATGGAACTTCGCGTGATTACAAATCCAGCGATTGAGAGAGGGTGGAAATGGGGGCCGGACCAATGTTACGAACACAACAATTAGATTGCAACAAAGAACTCACAAACTGGATACAAATCACGAGGGATACTCGTGTCTAATCTCAGGAGGCTGGTTCTTCCTTGAAGTCCCTCTCCAAATGAGAGATCCCAAAACCCTAATAATCCAAGATGCCTAATACTCACAAGTTTCCTCGTTATATAGGGAGGGGGGCTCGCTCACATATTTCCAAAATGCCCCTACAAAATAAAAATAGGTAATGATCACAACTAAATGAGATGCTCCTTAGAATCGTCGTCGCGCGTGCGTATCATTAGAGGTTTTAGTTAATTACTCCAGTCCGTCTGATTCCCCCACCCTTGTGATCCCACGTTCGGCTTCTCAGAAATTCCCATAGCCCACTCGATTTTGCTCTCACCCCCATATGGTTTCTTTGTTATCACCTCTTGTCTCCTGCAGTGCGCGCTGGACTATCCTGCTTTGATGGTCCCATTTCATCCTTCTCGCCTCCCATGGTACTTGTCGGCCGGTCATAGGATCTGATGAACGGAATTTTGGCATGTTTAAGAAGTGGGGCATATTTAGTGACATACTGACATGCCATGATACACATTTTGGAAACAACACTGGCACCACATAATTTCATTCCACAGCATCCATTTCGGGCAAATCCAGAGTTCGGTACACTTGATGTTGTTGATGACTTTGTGCACCTAAAGGCTTATGGGCACAGGGCAAACAATAGTGCGATAAACAATATACAAATCCACCTTGTTGCAATTGAAGTAACTGGAGGAAATAAAATATCTGCACTAAGTGACTTCATTGCAGACCAATTACAAAACTCCCACTGGTCCTATATTTTTAATAGTTGAACAAAAATTGATTTAACATTTTGCAGTTAAATCTTACGTCTCTGGGATGGATACATGGTGTGGATTAATGATGAAGTAGCAGGACGAGAGAAAATTGTTATGAATTTAAAATTATTTAATATTATTTAATTATTTAGTTGTAATATTTATGATCTTTATAGATTCTGCATTGATATTTATACCATATGTTTTCAATATTTTGAACTGTTTAATTTTAATACATATGCACCACACATCTGCCCTAGAAATAATGTAAACGGAGTTTCTTCAAACAATTTCATAAGTTCTCCCACCGTCCCACAAACATACCCAACAGCTCATTTTCCCATCACAGGTTGAAACCACCAATCCTACCATCACTGTAGCCAATTCACAAAGAGGTTTTATCTCATTGATTTTCCACTCAAATATTTTCTCATAAAATATTTCTCTCTAAAATTTCATGAGGACTCTCTAAGATTTATGTTTCACTAGGAGTCTTCCACTTGAATTTTTTTTCACCAATATTTTCAATTCTTTGATAAATGATAATTGGTTAAAAATTGAGCGACTTCAAGAAGAATTTTATTTGAATTACAATTCTTTTATTTATTTTGCAGTTGCAAAACAAAATTGAAATTTAGACAATTTTTTCTATGCCAGATTCCAATTCCTGAAATATAATTTTGTCCCTAAAATTTTCCCAATAAGAATAAGCGTTCATCATGAATCAACGACAACTTCATATTTTCTGTGTATTGGTACGAAGATGCAAAAGATTTTAACTTAGGATACCCTATTATATGTTGTTTTTTGATAAAATGTTTTGTTCTTAACTAAGGCTCTGTTTGAGAGGGTTGTGGTGGTAGGAAAACCGGTAGTGGAAAATTAGTGGCGGGATTAGAGTTATCAGAAAATTGTGGTAAGAAAAGCAGTAGGAATGGAAAGGAGGTGTGGACCTACAAGAACAAAAGCATGAAAAATGCGGAAAACTCTTTTTAGCTTTTCTGAAGTGAGAGCATTCACTGCTTTTCAAAAAGTCCTGAAACCACATTTTTTACACAAGCATTTCTCACCACTACTAAACCAAACGTCTCTAAAACATTGGCGACGATTCGAGTAGAACTTTTTTCACCACCACCACTGTCCCAAACATAGCCCAAGTGAAATGTTAAAGCGGTGAAGGAATCTAGTAGATTGCACTGATAAATACAGTTAAATATTGTTTGAAGAACAACATGTATCCTATATGACAGATCTAAGCATTAGTCATATAAAAACGGTCTTAAGATTTAGACCAGGGTATAAATTTTCTGAGTTAAAAATTCTTGGCTAGAATGAAGAAGTGTATCTTGAATATTATGTTAGTATCCTAATTCATCTGCTTGGTGGTAGATTTTGTCATACTAGTTTAGATAAAGTTTTAAATGATTACTTGTTAGAAAATTATAATCTTATATCTTGTTGGCCATGAAAATATTGCCAAACTATAGTTGTTGGAAGCTGAAGTGATATTAAAGTGTCATTGGCCTAGCTATTAATAATTTATCACATAAAAGAATTTGCTCTTAATAAAAAGCTACTTTATGTAATGGAGTGTTTGGAGGGCATAAATGGGCCAATTAATCATTATCGGGATGGATGCATTTTAAAGCTAGGATTTTATTAACAGCTACTTATGTGACTATGACCCTAGTTGGGGAGGCGGAAGCCACTTCCCCAGATCCACGGACTCAGGACCACAGCCATGGTCCGACTGTTGCTGTCGAAATCTGATACGATCCCGGAGAGGAATCCGACAATGGGAAGGGCCGACTGTGGTGAGGGAGAAGAGAGGAATTAGGGTTGAGAAGAAAACTTTGGGAACAACCCTAAAAATCCATTCATCCAAGAATAAAACCCGAATACAAGTGTACAACACCCTTTACAGTTGCGGGGTGGGGTGCGAACAACAAAATACGATATGTAAATAGTAAAAACTAAAACAATATTGAAATAAAAATGATTAAGTAGATTCAACATCAACGGTCTCTTCCACGATCAGTGGGCTAATATCCGTTGCCTTATGTGTGTAGACTCGCCACGATGTCTCGTAGGCGTGCGGGTGTCTCATCGCATGCGTACGTCTCGTCGGTGTGCGCGACCGTAACAATGCCCATATGGAAAATATGTCTTGTCCTCAAGGAAATTGTCGAAGGACTAACGACGGAAGTCATCCCGGGGAATCTACGCGGCTTCAAACTCCAGACGGTTAAGTCCAGCAACAAGGACCTCCTTCGAACTAAAGTCTCCCTGAAGTTGGTAACGACGGTCAAGTATCTTGGCGGGGTAGTTGATGCGCATGATCTCAGCTAAGCGACAAAACAAGTGTACCTTATCGAATATAGTATATGATTAATATAAATCAAGGTCGTATTAGACTCAGGGAGGTTGAGTAATTATACTTTGAATAATCGTTATTATCTTATCAACGAGAGATTAGAGTTGGTTTGTAAAAAGTAAAGACTAGGAATTCTAACGAACTTAAACGATGATTAAAAGCTAGCACTCGATCTTCAAATCACCTCGGAATAAAAAAATAGTGAAATGAAATAGAAGTTCAATTCTCTTGTTGAAGAGACTTTGACCGTGGAGGTTCCCGAATCATGAACACTCCTCTTTTGAGGATTAGACTCAACTAAGCTTAGGTGTATCGATCGAACCTTCATTCTCAATCACATCGCCTAAGACTTACTTTTGGTTGTGAACCCCACTATTGAATTTCACTCAAATCCGGAAGAGTTACATTGTCTTCTTTCGAGGGTTGCGTTCAACTCTTTTTTACCTATGAATGATTGATTTGTCTTACGAGCCTCTCGGGTAACTAAAGAACGAAAACAAATATGAAAACTATATTTGATTATATAGCCTCAATAATTTAATCAAAGGTAAATCGTAGGCGTTCAACAAAATTGCAAAAATGTACTCTAAATCATAACAAAATTACTTCATTCTCGGGTCATCTTGATCGAGTATTATGAGAATTAGTTATTAATGGTGATGGAGGAATCATTAGCATAAGAATAAGCCATAGTAATAAAAGAGAGAAGAGTAGAAAAAGATAACTATTTTATTGCAATTAAAAAAAGGTTACAAGGAGTTGAAAGATTACAAAAGAAAAGTGCATGCTAACTCGAATTGAAAGAATGGAGAAGTACAAGAAGGCTAAAAATGGGTAGAACAAAGCAAAAAAGTACAACTTGGACTCAAAAATTTGATCCCTGGTTGGCTGGAGGAGCTGCCTTTTCATAGCTGGCTGGAGGAGCTGCCTTTTCATAGATGAAAAGTACAGGTTACACGCCCCCTGGTCACACCCTTGACCTGGGGGTGTGTCTGGGCCGTGAATGCTGAAAGCGGGGCCGACGCGATCTGGCTTTAACTCGGGGCATCATGTCGGGGTCACGCCCCTGGATCATGCCTGTGACCTGGGGCATGTCTTCTCTTTTCCGGCTTCTGGAGGGAACTTTTGGTGGGCTAGGCGTATAACGGCTGATCCACGTGGTTTACACGGGCGTGACCTTGATGGTGACGGACGTGTCTTGGGCGTGATTTCTGGAGCGCAGTCAGAGTCACCGAAAGTCCGGTCACGGGCACGATCTGGAAGTCACGCCCACTAGTCACAGACGCGACCCTTGAGAGTCACGGGCGTGACCTAGGCGTGTAATTTTAATTGACGTGACACAACTTTCTGGATCGAATGGAGGGTTTGGGGCGTGACCTGGAGTCACGCCCCAAGTACACGCTCGTGACTTGGGCGTGTAATTTGGCTTTTCTGTATTTTTTCTATAGACTCACTTCGGATCTTGCCAGTTCGCTCCAAACTGTTATTTGCAGCCCAATCTAACCTGAAATCAGAAAAGAACATGTTTTAGATTAAAATTAAAATAAAACGAATTTAATTTGATTAATTAAAATAATAAAATACTACCTAAAATAAAAATAAATTAAGTTCTATTAAATATCCCCATACTTAATCGTCCTGAGCAAACCATTCTTCATAAGGGTAAGAAAATCTAATGCTAGTTAGTACCTTGAAAACAAGAGAGTAAAATGCGAAGTCTTGCATCGACGTGCGTAGAAATTCTAGCAGAAAAATTTTCTTGGCATATGATATAGCTTATGAATTTTTGAAAATGCGTTTCAATGATTCATTTTTACTTTTAAATAGAATCATCGGTAAATCTCAAAGTTATGTAGAGGGAGAAAGAAGCATGATTGTTGAGATTTAAATTACTCGATGTCGACGCTCTGGGGCCTCCAAAGATGGTCATAGGCTTGCCCGTTCACACTTTCTCCACTACACTTGTCATTAACCAATTCTACTGATCCTTTATGACTTAAGAAGGATGCAACATAAGGTTTGAGTTTAAGGGTGAGGTAAGACAAAGGTAAACATGATGATTATTCACACTTAAACATAATATTTTTGAGCTGAAATAAAAATAACTATCAAAAGATAAAGGAGTGGTACCCCATACTTATGTTTTGCTAAGGGGAGCACTCTTTAAAACCTTTATCATTTTTTTCTCTTCATTCATAATTTTTTTATTTTTGGGCTTTTCATTTTAAAATTTTGCTTAAGCCCGCTTTTTTTCTTTTTCAAATAACCACCCATAAAAATTGCTTTTCTTTTTGGCTTTTCATCATGTCACAAACATAAAGCCTAATTTTTTTCATATTCAAGCTCAAGAGTTTAAGTGTGTAATTAGGTTTGGTTTTTTGGCTTTGATGATGAAATGTTGTGGGTGGATCAATAAAGAGGGTTAAAGGCTCAAAATTGTGTAAACAAAGGTAATGATTTTGGGCTTGGGTGCAAAGGCTCAAACTATCCAAAGAAAGACCTAAATCATTTCCGCAAAATTTAATTAATATAATGCGCAAATGCTTCGAAGGTAGCTATAACAAAGTTCTAAACATCGAGGGGGGACACCCTTCCTTTTGAGCCAAGTTCTAAAAGCGCAAATGCTTTTTAACGATCTTCTACAGGCTCACCTAAACTACTTTTTGATAAGACTGGATTCTATTTAGAAGTGATATAAAACATCTCTACGCAAATTGAAAGATTATAATTCTTAGATTTATGTCAAGAAATTAGTTCTACACAAATACTACCCTAACACATGCGTTTGATTAGAAACACAACTTGACCAACAGTTTTACTCAAAAGATTCAAAATCTATTCTAGCACAAGAAATTCCTATTCCACATGAAAAATTAAATTTACTTGAAACTTACAATTGAGCAAGAGTTATGAATTTTTGTTAAAAACTTAAAACAAGATTAATTTTTCTAAATTTTTTTATTAATTCCCAGACTTCCCGAAGTCTACCCTGTGTGGAATTCACACCGGTAATAGGAGATATGATGAGATGACAAACCCAAATCTCTCTTTCTAGGAAATTAGATTTCAATTTTCTAATTTTTTGTGATTTTTAAATTTTTTTGTTATTTTTGCTATATAATTGAAAAGAAACATCTAAAAATTATCATTTTTTTGAAACTAAACTATAAAAGTACACCCCCATACTTAAAATTAAACATTGTTCCTAATGTTTAAAACTAAGTATGAAGTTCATAATTAAAATAAAAAAAACAATCATAAGGGAGGTTATAAGGAAGCTTCCTTGTTTGGTCGTCAGGGTGGCCGTTTATAATCTTGGAAAAAAACCTTCAAAACATGTTAAGACAAGAAAAAAACAAAAGGATAACTATGGAGTGCCTCCCATAAACGCTTTGTTTACTGCCGCGTACGTTGATTAAGTGATGATTCACTTAAAAATTTGGAAGTTTTATCATTTTTATTTTACCGGTCGAAGGGTCGCCGGGGTGATATAATTTCAAACGGTGTCCGTTAACATTAAACGAGCCTTTTTTCCTTGAAGGGTGTTCAATTAGGATGGTCCCGCATGACCAAATCTCTTTTACTACAAAGGGGCCCGACCATCGAGATTTTAATTTTCCTGGAAAAAGCCTATGTCTAGAATTAAAGAGAAGGACTAGATCTCCCGACGAAAAAGATTTATGAATTTTATTTTTTCTATCATAATAAAACTTAGTTCTCTTCTTATAAAATTTATTATTTTCCTTGGCATTTGCACGTCATTCATCTGATTCATTCAATTAAAATTTTCGGTTCTCAGAGGCTAAGTTCAAATCTAAATTTTAAAATTTTAGCGCCCAATACGTGCAGTGTTCTAGTTCTACCGATAAATGACACGCCTTGCTATAGACTAACCAGTACGGTGTACAACCAATGACGATTTTGTACGTCGACCAATAAGCCCGTAAGGCGTCATATAATTTTAGTGACCAATTCTTCCTGTTGACTGGCACCGTTTTCTTTAAAATTCTTTTTAATTCTATATTTACTATCTCCACTTGGCCGTTTGTTTGTGGGTGATTGGCGGTGGAGAATTTGTACATAACACAATACTTAGCTAAAATTTTAATAAGTTGGTTGTTACAAAAGTGTGTGCCCCTATCACTAACTAGTGCGCGTGGTGTGCCAAATCTTGAAAATAATTTTTTCAAAAATTTTACGATGACTCACGTCCTTGGTGGGAAGAGCTTGTGCTTCCGGCTACCTTGACACGTAATCAACCGCAACAGGAATATATTATTATTTTAAGATGGAGGTAGATACCTATGGAATCTAATCCTAATAAATAGAAAATTTCACATTCTAAAAATATACTTTGGTTAAAAAGTTACCTGACCATTGACAGCTATCACATTTACTCACAAAAGTGTGAGCGTCTTTGAATAAGGTGGGTCAATAGAAACCCACCTCTAACACCTTTCTTGTGGTCTAGTTTGCTTGATAATGTCCACCGTTGGTCCTTCGTGGCAGTTCCGCAAAATTCGGATACTTTCCTCGCATGGTTGTCAGGATCGCGATCCAGATCATAGGATCTTACGATCCTACGATCCAGATTTTGTAAATCGATCCAGATTTTGTAAATCGATCCAAATTTTGTAAAACAATCCTCGATCCAAATCCTACTATCCGATCCGATCCAACCTCAAAATGACCTCATCTAGGATCTCGATCATGACAACCTTATTATTCGCCCCATATACACTTTCTTACCACTTGGTCTGCGCAGACACAATAAAAAAAGGTTCTTCCAAAAATGATTTTTAAGTCTGGAAAGAATTTCTTCTTTTGTTGATTTGAGTAGTTCTTTGGATGGTCCTGTTCCATTAAATAATTGACAAGATCTGCGTACCAAGGGGTGGAAGAAGTCGTTACCTTATCGACGGCGAGGAGACGCTCTTCAGGGAATTTGTCGTTTATTTCGGCCTCCACTAGTTCTTTTGTAGCCAGATTCTCCAACATTGAGAGGTGGTCGACCGCCAAGTTCTCCGCTCCCTTATCTCAAATCTCCAAATCAATTTGCGAAAGAAGAATCCATCTTAGTAGTCGGGGTTTTGCGCCCCCTTTATTCAATAAATGCCTGAGAGCGAAGTGGTCAGTAAAAACAATTACTTTTGAAAGTGTTATATAAGAATAGAATTTATCAAACATAAATATAATTGCCAAAAGCTTTATTTCCGTTGTTTTATAATTAGCTTGAACGGATGATAGCGTTTTACTAGCATAATAAATCAGTTGAAAATATTTACACTCGTTGGCCTAAATTAACCCCCACAACAAAATCACTCATATCACACATAATTTCGAACGATAAAGACCAATTTAATGCTATTAAAATTGGCGAATTAATAAGTTTGTTTTTAATGTTAGTAAACTCTTAAAACATTCATCATCAAAAATAAAAGCGGATTCTTTCTCTAATAGAGGAATTAACGATGTTGTAATTTTTGAAAAATCTCGAGTAAACCGCCTATAAAAATCCGCGTGTTCTAGAAAACCTCTAGTAGATTTAACGTTAGTAGGAGAGGGAAGTTTTTCTATGACCTTGATCTTTGCTCTATCGATCTCGATCCCTTTTACTTGAAACTTTATGGCCAAAGACTAATCTCTCTCGGACCATAAAGTGACACTTCTTCCAGTCAAGTGTCAAATTCGTGTCTTCGCAGCATTGAAAAACACGGTCAAGATTATTTAAATTTTTTTTAAATGAATCACCAAAAACAAAAAAAATCGTTCTTGGAGACTTCCATGATGTCCTTCATCAACTCGTCAAAAATAGCCAACAAACATCTTTGAAATATAGCCGACGCGTTACAAAGACCAAACGACATCCTTCGATAGGTGAGGTGCCGAAGGGACAAGTAAAAGTGGTTTTATCCTGTTCCTCGGGTGCAATTGAAATTTAAAAATATTTCGAAAGACCATCAAGAAAACAATAGTGGGAGTGACTGAAAAGATGTTCTAAAATTTGATCTATGAAGGGTAACGAAAAATGTTCCTTGCGGGTGGCATCATTAAGGTTTCTATAATCGATGCACATCTGCCAACCCGTAATAATATGAGTTGGGATCAACTCATTATTCTCATTTGAGACTACCGTTATCCGGCCCCTCTTAGGTACAACTTGCACCGGGCTAGCCCAAGTGCTATCCAAAATTGGGTAAATAATACCTGCTTCTAGTAATTTAATAATTTCGGCTTTAACGACGTCCTTCATATTGGGGTTGAGGCGTCGTTGAGGCCGCACCGTGCCGTGTGAATTATCCTCTAGCATAATTTTATGCTTGCAAAACCAGGGGCTAATCCCCATAATATCAGATATTTGGCATGCAATTGCATGATGATGATTATTTAAAATTTTTGTTAATTCAGAAATTTCGAATCGTTAAGCGCGGAAGAAATAATCACGGGTAATTTTGAATCTTTTTCTAAAAATAAATATTTAAGATAATCCGGGAGTTATTTTAGTTCTAGATTCGACGGCTCTTCATAAGACGTTTTAATTTTTAAATTATTTGATTTATTTGATCAAATTTTAAAGGGCGAGTTATTTCTTTTAGACAAAATAAAGTTGCTAACTCCAGATATTCGAAAAATGGTGAAATTATTTCAGAAAAAGATGAGAATTCTTCTTCAAAACTTACTTACATAGTAAAACAAGAATCGTCGTTAGAAAGAGCATTTCTCATTGATGGGTTAATACTAAAAGTAACTTCTTCATCCCCGACTCGAAGGAGAAGGTTTCCGTTACTTACGTCTATTATCGCCCGAGAGGTGGCAAGAAATGGTCAATCGAGTATGAGGGGACACCTCTTTGAAGCACCGAAACTTCAAAATGCCTAGCGTGTCGGTGTAGGACTCTCCGACACTCGTCCGACTCTCCCACACTCTCCGACACTCTCCTCGCCGGCTCTGCTCCAGGCTCTGACGCTCAATGATTTATTTATTTGTTGTTTTTCTGATTACTCTTATTATTGTTTTGTTGGTGGTTCTATTATTAGAATTTTGTGACTGTTTTTTTATTTTGTAGAATGTCTTCAAGTAAGGGTATCAATAGTGGTTCATAAGAGCCTATAGCTATTGATGATGATCCAAATAAATCATTATGGAGTTATGTCAATAACCTAGCTACTCATGGTGATACGGGAGACAATTTGTCTTGGAAGTGCAATTTTTGTGAAAAATATTTTATAAGTTCATATATAAAAGTGAGAACACATTTATTAATGATTGATGAAAAAGAAATTCGAAAGTGCATAAAAGTCTTAATGAGTAATCTATTTGAGATAAAAAAACTAGAAAAAGAGGTGAAAGCTAGAATACGGAGTCTTGCTCCTAAAAAAGTGTCGTTACCCCCTTCTAGCGTTTCAAGTAAAGAAGGTGGATCTACTAGTGCGATAAATATTTTCTCTAGAAAAAGAAAGATTGAAAGTTGGGGAAAAAGTTTGTTTGAGAATGCATTTAACATGGGTCAACGAGAACATTTAGATTATGAGATTGCTAAAAAAATAAATATTTAATATACGTGTCCCAACATGTCGGAATATGGTATTTTTTGAGAATTGACGAGTCGTGTGTCGCGTCGTGTCGTACCGCGTGTCGCGTCTTGTCGTACCGCGTGTCGCGTCTTGTCGTACCGTGTGTCGCGTCGTACTGCGTGCCGCGTCGTGTCGTACCGCGTGTCGCGTCGTGTTGTTCCGCGTGTCACGTGTTAGTGCAACATAGTGAGGGGTACTTCGATGTCTTCTTTAATGTCGAGGATGACAAAGTGTACTGAGAAGATAAACTTGTCAACCTTAACTTGCACATCCTCTACAAACCCTATCGAGCACTTAATCAACCGATTCGCTAATTGATTGCTCGTTTTAGTTATGCTTGGGGTGCCCAAACCAAGCTTCTTAAATAAAGAATATGACATCAAATTAATTCTAGCGCCAAGATCGGCTAAGGTGCGTTTAATTAACAAATTACCGAACAAGCACGAGATGAAAAACCGTCCCGGATTATTCAATTTTTTTGGCAATTTGTTTAAAACAACCGCCGAGCATTCTGCTTTAAGAAAAACACGCGGAATATCTTAAAGTTTTTTTTTATTTGAGAGCAAATTCTTGAGATATTTCGCGTATTTAGGCATTTGAGAGAGTGTCTCGCAGAATGGAACATTAATTTGAATCTGCTTTAAAATATTGATAAATTTTTAATACTGCTCCTCGTTGCATTCATTTTTAAATTTCGAAGGATAAAAAATTGAAGAATTAATTATATTGCGCGGAGCTAATGCAGAAGAAGAAATAACTTGCGGAGAAGAAGTTGAAGCGTTTATCTCGGGTCCAGCCACATTTGTGAAGTGGCCTCCTTTTCGCTACGGAGGGTTATTGCGTTGGCGCTGACCCTTGGATTAGGCTCGTTGTTGTCCGACAAAGCTCTTTGTTGCCGTTCAGAGAATAATTTGGCTAGCTGTCCAATTTGATTTTCTAACTTTTTAATAGATCCGACGAGATTTCGGATATTGGACCCATTAGAGGTAACTTATTTGGTGAAGACCTTTTCAAGTAAAGAGGGCTTTTTTGGTGGCGGCGACATTAATCCAGGAGGATTCATGTGTGGTGGATGTTGAGCATTATGGGGGTTACTCCATGAAAAATTTGGGTGGTTCCTTAAACCCGGATTATAACTATTTTTTAAAGGAATATTATTTTTCGAGTTAAAAGGAGGACGATAGGAGTTCCCCATGTAATCCGGCCAGCTTGTTAGGGCGCGGTCGTGGTGCATTCCACTAATAAGCATTCATGGTCATCTTCTTAAAAAGATCTTGAGCGGCCTCAAGGGTTTTATTATTAAGAGTACCCCCGGCGGCCGCATCAATCATTTACCTTGTTTGAAGATTCAAACCATTGTAGAACGTTTGGACTTGTTTCCAAACCGAAAGGGCATGATGAGGACATCTTCGCAAAAGTTCCTTGAAGCGCTCCTATGTGTCATAGAGAAACTCCGAGTCAATTTGCATAAACGAGGGAATATCCGTTCATAATTTAGGGGTCTTTGTCGGAGGAAAATATTTCGTTAAGAATTTCTCCGTCATTTCGGCCCATGTAGCGATGAATCCCCTAAGAAGAGAACCCAACCACTGCTTGGTCTTAGTCTGTGAAGAAAAAGGAAATAAGCGCAAACGAATGATGTCATCAGTAACGTCATTTATTTTAAACGTGTCGCAAATTTCTAAAAAATTTGATAAGTGTAAATTTGGATCTTTATCTGGTAAGTTATCAAATATAACCGATTGCTGTATCATTTGAATGATACCCGTTTTAATTTCAAAATCATTATTCGCCACCGTCGGGCGAATAATGCTTGATTGTGTTCCCTCCCAATTCGGCCTCGCATAATAAGACATGGTCCGTAGTGGTGCCTCATTAGGGTTGAGATTATCCATAACTCCTATGTTAGTTTCTCCGATTGGTTCTTCGAGAAATACCGGTAAATTTTGATCACAAAATCGAAGGCGTCACCGCAAGGTGCGCTCGATTTCCAGGTCAAAGTTAGGATCGTTCGAAGAACCTTCTCGGAACATATACCAAAAATAGAAAGAGAAAATTAGGGCGAGGAGAGTAAAAGATGAGAAAGGAAAAAGCAAAGTTAAAATTATTATAATTTTATTTTTATTATATTTTTTTCTTAAGAGCTAGTTAAATTAGTCCCGAACTTTCCGAGGTCTACCATGTGAATGGTTCGCACCGGTACTAGGCGATGTGCTAGGATGACAAGCCCAAACCTCCCTTTTCAAGAATTTAGATTGTGCCTTTAAAGTTTTTTGAAAATAAAATTTTGAAAATAAAAATTTGAAAAATAAAACGATAAAATTAATAACTATTTCACTTTTCAAATTATCAACCAAAAAATCCCCGACAATGGCGCCAAAAATTTGATTGCGCAAAATAACGACGGTAAACAACAAAAACAAGTGTATCTTATCGAATATAGTATAAAAATAATATAAATTAAAGTCGTATTAGACTCAGGGAGATTGAGCCATTCTACTTTGGAAAATCATTATTATCTTATCAACGAGAGATTGGAGTTTGTTTGCTAAAATTAAAGACTAGGAATTCTAATGGACTTAAACGATAATTAAAAGCTAGCAATCGATTTTCGAATCACCTCGGAATAAGGAAATAGTGAAATGAAATAGAAGTTCAATTCTCTTGTTGAAGAGGGTTTGGCCGTGGAGGTTCCCGAAGCATGAACTCTGCTCTTTCGAGGATTTGGCTCAACTAAGCTTTAGGTGTATCGATCGAACCTTCGTTCTCAAATTGCATCACCTAAGACTTGCTTTAGGTTATGAACCCCACTATTGGATTTCACTCCAATCCGGAAGAGTTACGTTGTCCTATCTCGAGGGCTGCGTTCTAATTTTTTTATCTATGAGTGATCGATTCGTCTTGCGAGCCTCTCATCGAACTAAAAAATGAAAACAAATATGAAAACTATACATTGATTATATATCCTCAATAATTTGATTAAAGATAAATTGTAAGTGTTCAACAAAATTGAGAAAATGAACTCTAAATCATAACAAAATTACTTCATCCTCGGGTCAACTCGATCGAGCACTATGAGAATTAGTTATTCATGGAGATGGATGAATCATTAGCATAAGATTAAGCCATACTAATAAAAGAGGGAGAGAGAAGAGTAGAGAAAGATAACAATTTTATTGCAATTAAAAAAGGTTACAAGGAGTTGAAAGATTACAAAAGAAAGTGCAAGCTTACTAGAATTGAAAGAAAGGAGAAGTACAAGAAGGCTAAAAACAACTAGAACAAAGAAGAAAAGTACAACTTGGTCTCCAAAATTCAATCCCTGACTGTCCGGAGGAGTTGCCTTTTTATAGCTGAAAAGTACAGGTTACACGCACTCTGGTCACGCCCGTAACCTAGGGGCGTGTCTGGGCCGTGAATGCTGAAGCCTGGGTCGACGCGACCTGGCTTTAACTCGGGGTGTCATGTCGGGGTCACGCCCCTGGGTCACGCCCGTGACCTGGGGCGTCTTCTCTCTTTCGGCTTCTGGCGCGAACTTTTGGCGGGCTAGATGTGTAATGGCTGATCCGCGTGATTTACACGGGCGTGACCTTGATGGTCACGTGTGTGTCTTGGGTGTGATCTTTGGAGCACAGTTGGTGTCACCAGAATTCGGGTCACGGGCATGATCTGGAAGTTACGCTCACTAGTCACAGGCGTGACCTAGGCGTGCAATATTAATTGACGTGGCACAGCTTTCTCGATCAAATGGCGGGTTCAGGGCATGACCTAGCTGTCACTCCCCAAGTACACGCTCGTGACTGGGGCGTGTAATTTGAATTTTATGCATTTTTTCTCCAGACTCACTCCTGATCTTGCCAGTTCGCTTCAAACTGTTATTTACAGCCCAGTTTAACCTGAAATAAAAGAACATGTTTTAGATTAAATTTAAGATAAAACGAACATAATTTGATTAATTAAAATAATAAAATTCTACATAAAATAAAGAAAAATTAAGTCCTATCAGTAGTACGACCCCAACTGCCGTCCTTTCAGACCAGAATAACAAGGCTAGAAAATGGGCTTGCACCGGAGCGAATAAGGTCCCCCATCAGCATCTTTTGCACCAAATGCTTGAGCTCATCCTTTTGCACTTTGTCAGAACGGTACAGTCGCGCCGAGACTGTTGCGGTCCTAGGCTGGAGGGAATTGGCGCGGTCGGTCAACATGGTTGGTGGCAATCGTGCTGGAGGCTGTACGAGGTCGGCGAGCGCAGTGGGAAGCTCGGGAGGCTCGTTAGGGAAATGGGAAGCACATTGGACAGTCTCGAAAGGGCCCGCAGCCGCTCGGAAAGGTCAACGTCCGTGGTCTGCGTGATATTACAGAGGGAGACCGGAGAGTGGAGCCATCGTCGAGGTGAGACGGTCCCCCCCCTGGAGGAACTGCATGGTCATAATCGCCCAATTGACATGTACATCACCTAGCGTGCGGAGCCAAGCCACCTCAAAATGGTGTCGATACTGCTGTGGCCGAATGCGCAGAAGTTTGTGGTCATGAAACAAGACCCCACAGAGAGAGTCACGACAGTGCAATGAACCTGAGTCGGTTGGCATCACTCATTGTCAAGGTGAACCGAAAAATCCGAGGAGGGAACTGTGGGAAGACAGAGTTGCTGCATCAGGCGCTCAGAGATGAGGTTGTGACTTGCGTCGTTGTTCACCATGATGATGATTGGGCGATCATAAAGCTTTCCTGAGAGCTGCATGGTCTGTGGGTCGGAGATCCCCCCTCTGAGGCAGATGATAACTCCAGGCGGTGGAAATTAGTCATGATGGGGTCAAAGGAGGTATCTTTCGTTGCAAGCTCCATGACCTCAAAATCAGCAAGAGTAATCTCATGGTCAACGTCGCTGATGATGGTATGAAAATTCTTCACGGAGCACTCATGGTTGGGAGAGTAGGGTTGACGATTCTAAAAACATAGGCCCTTACTGCGAAGCTCATTGTAATCACTGTTCGAGAGGCGCTGGGGAGATTGATGGATGGCCAGGTCGGTTTCCCCTAGGCGGCGGGCGCAGCGGAGCCTCTGTGACGGGTGGTTGCCAAGGCGTCCGAGGCTGGTGGCTTGTCGCAGGAGCAGGTGACCAAGGGAAGAGATCGGCCTCCACCATACGCTCTATGTTCAGGGTGTCATAGACTGTCTGGGGGTGGCACGTGAGGATATGTGGCAGTAGGCCTGACATGAAGAAGCACATGTAATTGTTCGGGAGGCAGGACGGGAACATGGGTGACCATGGCGACAAACTCATTAATATAATCGTTAAGGCTGTCTGGCTGGAGGACATTGCAAAGATGCTCGACAGCGGAGCCTGAATAGCGGGTGTCATACTGCCAGACCATCTCCTTCTTGAGCTTAGGCCATGAGTGAAACTGGTTGGATTGGCAGTGCCACCAATCCCAGTGGAGCATCGAGCCGTCGAGGCCAACAAGAATGGTGGAGACTTTATCCTATTTCGGCAAGAAATTTAGGTCGAAGTATTGCCCCGCCTTAGTGATCCACCCCATCCGGTCGACGCGGGAGAAGGAGGGAATGTTGAGGGAGAGAGTGGAGCGTATCAGCTGGGGTTGTTGTGGCGGATTGGTTGGTTGTCGCGGCGGCACGACGCCGAAAAGGGAACCCGGTCTGTTGGGCAGCTGGAGGCGACAACCGAAGCTTAGAGGGAGTCGAGTTTTTAGTGGAGGGCGAGAAGCGAGGCGTGCATGGAGATGAGGAATTGATCGTGGGACTCGACGCAACGGCTAAGGGGGTCAAATGCTGTATCCAGAACGGGGTCACCAGAGGAATGAGTGTTGGGAGCTTTGGGACTGGAGTCTTGCGGAGGTCGGCCTAGACGGTGGCTTGAGCCGACGGACGATAGCGGAAGAGGGATCTGGCGGATTAGCTGACTGCGAAGCCGGCGGATTAGCTGGAGAGCGACGACACTACATCGGGACGGGAGAAACTTGCATATGAAGGGCGTGGATGAGTGAATTTGGAGGAAACAAAATAGGTTGAGCTCACGCGAGCGTTGGAGATGTGTTTGGGATTCGGTTCAAAAACGACCGTTGTGGGCGAAGCTATCGCGTGCACCGGCGGCCGAACGGCTGGCGGGGAGGCAGGTCAGAACAAATTGGTATGATCCTAGAGAGGAGTCCGACAAAGGTAAGGGCCGGCGATGCTGATGGAGAAGAGAGGGATTAGGGTTGAGAAGAAAATTTAGGGATCAACCCTAAAAATCCATTCTTCCATGGATAAAACCCTAACATAAGCATACAACACCCTTTATAGCAGCCCCTTTATAGCAGCGAGGTGCAAATAACCAAATTCGGTCTGCAAGTAGTAAAAACCAAAACAACATTGAAATAAAAATGATCAAGTAGATTGAGCATCGGTGGTCTCTTCCACATCTGGCGGGCTCGTATCCGTCGTCTTCCTACGCGTGCAGACTCACCACGGCTTCTCGTCGGCGTGCGTTACCATAACAAAATCCATGGATATTTCACGTACTTACTGTCGGTGCCATCTGCAGAACAATTGACTGTGGAGCCACCGAAGCCTTCTGCAAGATGTGTTGTGGGAAATTCACGTCCCAAATGATGAGAAAGTTCATAGTTGAACTATTTGGACGGATGCATTTAAAATAAGAGTTTATGATAGCATATGACAAAATTATACTCATTATTATATTTCTTGATTTATTTGTTAATTTACTCAGGCAGAAGTTCCAAAAGGGTTTCCTTTTGAGATCCAAGATGAACAAGGGACAAACCTTGTGACTCTAAGAAGAGAATACCTGGGTGAGAACATTGAAGTTGTTGTTTCCATACCTAAAATGGAGGATGAACTCGATGACGAGGCGGATGATGGGAAGGCCAGTCGTGCCGGTGATGAGAAGGCTAGCCATCCTGCTACGCCAATGACAGTTAATATTACCAAAGGCAAAAGTCTTAATCTGGAATTTTCCTGCACTGCTTATCCCGACGAGGTTGTGATTGACAGCTTGTCAGTTCAAAGAAATGATGAATCTGAGGAGGATTCACTAGCATATGAAGGCCCTGATTTCAAGTAAGAGACTACTAGAGACTTAACTCTTTTCCTCATCATTTTCTAATCTTAGTATATATATATATATATATATATATATATATATATATATAGTTTTATGTGGGAAAGTTCATTGTGTACACTAATAGTTTTATATGTAAATACTTTTAAATGCAAGATCATATTAATTGGGGTATATTTGCAATCTATAAAAATAAAAAAAAAATCCGAGTACTCGTGCATCATAAGAATGATGAATCATTTGCATTGCCATTTAGAGCTTCCATTAGATTGTTACATTTGTATGTTTGGTGCATAATCAAATTATCTTGTTTTTTTAATGATATTATGTATCATACTACTTTTCATGATGAAGTTTGAGATTAATTGTCTTTGTTTTCTAATCAGATTATTGAAAAATAAGCCCAAGTAAAATTGCCTCAAAAGTTTTCAATATCCACATAGAAGGGTAGTTGGTTTATCCATATATATAAAACACCTCCATCTTCCCTTGAGAAGATTGCCATAAAAATTTTAGGCTTTTAATTCCGACTTGGAAACATTGTTTAAGATTAATTCACGAGCTATTTGCGAATCTTGACAATAGAGACAATATTATTCAGATGCATATTCATATGCACTCGAATCCGAATTTGGATTCGAATTCAACGAATCTTAATTTTATCTTCACGAATCGATTCCCGAATTCTTCACGAACTATTTGGTTTGCGAACAACCCTATACATGACCCAAGGGGCTTATTTATAATTCCACAAATGGTATTGGTGTAAATAACTTGAAAATAATGAGAAAAGCATGGAACCATAAGACACTACAGAGTCGTACATCGATTCGATTAATAAAAGTCACCTAACATGAACATATGATGACACTAATTAATGACGTATATAATTGGTCGTGTGGGATCATATGATTCATATTAGATTCATTTAATATGTTTGATACCAAGTGAAAAGGAAATATGTAGAATAACTCGTTACTGTCCTCCTTAGAGGTTTCGTTGGTGGTAGCGGTGGAGGCCGGAGATACAAAGGGGTAACCCTAAAATGGGGAAGAAGATGAGAAGAGGAACTAGAGAGAGGGAAGAAGCTTGAAAGAGGAGAACTTTAGTTTAATCTTTTTATTCTCTTGGTCATACAATGATCGTCTATTTATAGACCCACAATACTAACCCTAACAAATAAAGATAATATGATCGACTCAACTCAATACAACTTAGACTCGACTAAATACATAAAGACTTGACTCGATAACATAAACACGCATAATGATATAACTACTTTATAATTGATGGCATGAGACCCCTATCGTGTTCACTTGTCCTTGAAATCAAGCTTGCCCTCAAACATGAACTCTACTAGGATGACTAGATCATTTGGTTCCTCGATTCCCTCCAGAACAACGCCCTATAGCGCGTCATTGAAGCAGGTGTGGGGACGAGAAGCAGCGACGCCGACGGTTAAACGAGTGGCAGAAGGAATGGATTTAGAGGGGCTAGTGGAGCTGTTAGTTGGAGAAGAAATGACGAGGAGGCCGAAGGTAGAGACCGCGGGAAGGTGGCCGTGGGTACTGATGGTGGTGAAGACACCAGAATGTGTTTCCAGAGAAGAAGCGGTGAGGTGGACGATGGGGCTGGCAGAGCAAAGGCTGACATGGCAGAAGGTCAGAGAAGAGACTGTGTGGCGGCCAAAGGCAAAGGTTGCGAGATGGCTAACATGGGAACTAACGGCGGTGGCTGCACTAGAACGTGTGGCCGAAGAAGAATCAGTGAGGTGGGTGATGAGGCTGGCAAAGTAGGGGCCGACAAAGCAGGGGCCGGTAGGGAATGAGGCCAGAGAAGAGACAGTGAGGCGGTCGGATGCAGAGGTTGCGGGATAACGACTGTGGGAATTGATAGCGGTGGAGGCACCAAAACGTGTGACTAGAGAAGAATTGGTGGAATCGTCGGCCATGATAGAGTAATCGTTGTCCTTAACTCATTGCAGATGTTGTCGATGAGTTGTGACATGGAGTTCTGATATGAAGCCATCAACGAACTAAGGATAGCCGAATCGGCGACGCTGAGCTTCATGCTCATGATAATTATTTGATGAAGAAATTAATCCAACGAAGAATTAGTTTAATCAATCAATTAAAACATTTGTTTTGAATATAAGAAATAGAGGAACGAGCAACCAATAGTTTGTTGGGCTAGAGAAAAGAAATGGGAATGACTGGGGGGAATGACAAGACATGAAAAAAACATTTAAAAAAAACATATTAAGATCGATAAAAGAACATCTTCAATGATATAT